>CM025850.1:9023668-9372136 GCA_003952965.2 Morella rubra | reverse complement strand
GATAGTATATTATGCACTACTGTCCCCCTATATGAGCTGAATACCGAGTGGCGTCGTCCCATCACAAGCGTGAAGTGAAAGAGTAGAGATTTATGAGTAGCGAAAGTTGTAGAAAATGTTTTCTCTAGCCAAAAGGATTGAACCCATGGTCGGCGCTGCCCTAGTCATAGCCAACAGCTAGACATACTACCTTCGACAGGTATGAGGATCTGATGTAAGGCAAAGATATGCAGCATAGCATTGAGAATTCAAATGACTGGCTTCAAAATCCAAAAGGGTACGATAGCCACATATCGGGTCCGAATGCTCTAACCAACCCTATCATTGTTTGTTGACATGTCAGTCCTCCTTACTATTACGTACTAGTCGGATCCAATTTTAGCTTATATGGACAATTTTACACGCATCTTAGTTTGAGCGACACTAGTCGAAAGCCTTTGTAAAGCTCAGTAGGGCCTAAGGAACCACAGTTCAAAGGTAATTATCAAAAGAATTAAGGGGAGTTGTAGCGGTTGATGGACGTGCTTTTGCGAACAAATCTGGATGCTTGTATGATCACCTTTCATATTCTTGTGTGACAAGACTTATTATATATATCGCTAGTAGACATCTGGGCCCACTGGTGTGCCGTCTTGATGACATTATTGATGGCTAAGACTCCTCCCAAGCTATGTCACACTGAGAAGACACTTTAACTTCTCTTTTCGTGAGTCCACAACAACCATATAACCATGTTGACAAACAAGAACACTCTTTCTCATAGCTCCCAAAGGTCTAGACTCTTATATCATAAAACTTGTATTAGCTTATAGAGTGTACTATTATGTGGCTATACACTTCTTTAGTACTCAATGTACTCCAGGGCTGGGAACTCGGCGCAGGCGAAAGCATATAATTTTGGTGGAAACACGCAAGTAACAAAGGGATACTGTGGGGAGACAACTTGCGAGTGTGTGATGAGTGAGAGAGACGTATAAAGAGGTGAGGCAATGACCCCAACTGCGTACGCCTAGGAACAAGCTGTGAGAATGATATATGGATGTTGTACAACGTGTCAATGGAGAAGGTCAGCTTACTTACCATTTAAATACTCGAAAGGGCAGCATCGCTGGTCGGATGCATTTGGGCCCTTCATTAAGTGGAATTTTGAAGATGACTGCATCTTTAAGCATTTCATAGAATTTTAAGACCGGTACTTCCATTTGACGTATTGTGAGATGTCGTATTTTTTTCTTCGGTACATGCAACAGTTCCCAAAGAGACTGCGTTTTTTTCTTTCTGGTTTCATATAAAAGTAGGATATAATCCTGGACAAGGTGAACTATGGTTTATAGGCGAGCACTTCGTTGGAGAAAAAAGATAAGGAAGCTCGTGCAGGGATTACATCATTACTAGTACGTTTGCGAAGCGATACAGTATTGAGCATATGCTTGACAGTGATTAGATTACAGTGTTCATTGGATACGGACTAGAATAAGAGAGTCGTGGAGTTGAATTTGGCAGCAAGGATGAATATCATTGCAATTCACATGCATAAAACAAGCAGTCGCAAACTCAGTTGATTATGTAAATGTCGTGAGTGTACCAATAAAATGCGTCAAAAAGTCGCAGATCATATTTAGAGTACATATCATGATTAGAATATCCAGAGAAATGGTCATGGTACTTGTACTTATGCTAACCTATTGAAAGTGACTGCAACGGGAAGACTTGGTGGTGGCTACGAAGAGGCAAAACCCTGAAATTTTTCTCCCAATCCCTATCCACACTCTTACCAGTATGCAAAACCTCGGTAGGAAAACCTATGTGACCAAGAAATATCTCACCCGCTATCCTCATTTCTTTCAAAAAAAACCTGACACTCATACCGAGTGTGCGTTGTAGGCTAAGTAGAGAATTCTATAGCGCAATGGATGGAAGCATACAGAAAACTATGTAACGGGAGATTGTTAGAGTTTTTAATGTTTCTTCTCACATTGTTATCAAGATTCTTTGTTAAATACAACTGAACTGTACTATGTGAGAACACCGCGGGGGCAGGGTCTGGAAGAACCCCGGATTAGCCGTTGATAGGAAGAGCGGCATGCGTAGACGCGAGTTATACTACACACACTCTGCATGAAATGGACATAGATAGCTCGTTCGTTGGTTAGGAGATTAGGGAACAGAAGCTTCCAGGAATCAATTAGTGGTGAAAAGTTGCTGTGAGTACTTGAATGTTTAGTGTAATCCGAGACAGTCAGTTCTCTAAATAGATATGAATGTTTGTTTGATTTGCATTATGATGTAAGCCGATATGTATCTTGAAGATACTGAGGGATGAGGATGCTTCAGTCTTCACAACGGTCGGGCTGTTGAGAAAGTGGAGTTAGTGGTGTTCATTTAGTCAGCCAGCTTCAAGAACTAAGCCCAGATCCAAGCCTCTCTGGCAAATGCTTTGCGACTGTGAAAGGAAGAATGAGGGATGATGTGTTTTTGCCAAATTTTTGAGGAACATATTGTTGGTCAGCTATCTTGACCGTAGTTATATATACGCCTGCAATTTTAATGTCGTTTCCTGTTATGCTTTTGTGAAAATTTTAGGGATTCAAGACTAAAATCTTCTCCAATTATGTCTGTAATTCAGAGAGATGAACTTATAAATATCCTAAAAGTCTATAGCAACGTCAAAAACTGTTGCGTTACATAAAAAACAGAGGCCAAATTCTTGGTCCCAGGCCCAGAAAATGCGAGGCCAAGAATGTCTTTCGGCAGCCTAGTTTATCGTTACTATTGCGTCAGCAAAGTGTTTCCACACAACTAACCGACTCGAAAACTTTGAGGAAAGAATTCTGAACCCAGGTAACGATAGCACTTTTCTTATCCACTCAAACTTTGTTAAGATAGAGAGAGAATCTTATTAACCCACAACAAAAAAGCCCCCAACCAATTACAACTATCCAACTCAGCCTCCTGGCTGCCCTTCCTTATCCACCCTGCCCCTCGTTCCACCACCAACTTCTTCACAGAATCTAAAACCTTTTCCCTCCACACCCTTTGCTCCACTCTGCAACCCAGTCCTATCCCAAGCGAAGCTGAAAGAAATCAGAAGTCTTAAGACTTGTAAACACTTGAAAGAAGAAACCCCAAACCGGGCAAAATGTCTCTCACTATTCCCACAAACCTCTCGAAGCCCACGTTGAAGCCGAAGTTGAGCTCTCCACTGAGCACAAAATCAAGGCCTATGATACTCTGCTGCTCAGCCTCTCAAAACACCAACACAGAGAAAGTTTCCGGTGGTTCGCCACTCCAGGCCTTCTCCGCCGCACTCGCGCTCTCCTCAGTCATTCTCTCAGCCCCAGTCCCCGCCATGGCCGACATCGCTGGCCTCACCCCCTGCAAGGAGTCCAAGCAGTTCGCCAAACGTGAGAAGCAAGAGATCAAGAAGCTCGAGTCATCGCTGAAGCTGTACGCGCCTGATAGTGCTCCGGCGCTGGCGATTAACGCCACCATAGAGAAGACGAAACGTAGGTTCGACAACTACGGAAAGGCAGGCTTGCTGTGTGGGACGGACGGGCTTCCTCATTTGATAGTGAGCGGCGATCAGAGGCACTGGGGTGAGTTCATCACACCGGGGATTCTGTTCCTGTACATCGCCGGATGGATCGGGTGGGTTGGCCGGAGCTACTTGATTGCCATAAGGGATGACAAGAAGCCGACTCAGAAGGAGATCATCATCGACGTGCCGTTGGCATCGAGGCTGGCCTTCAGAGGCTTTAGCTGGCCCATTGCTGCCTACAGAGAATACGTGAATGGCGACCTTATTGCAAAGGACGTTTAATTGGTTGCTTATTCCTCAGGTTTGTCTTCTTTTTCGAAAATTTTCCCCATCAAACTTTTTTTCCGCTTTGTTTGTTAAGGTTGACTTGAAGCGTTCTATTCGATATGGGGAAGAAATTTCCCGACCATGCTTGAGAATGTTAAGAACAGGAATGTTAAAATTTGATGCCGACATACAAAAACTAGCAACAGTAACACAACATCATGCATTTTGTGCCAAAATTTGGAATAAGAAATGAGACATCATCAACATGTCAACAAGCGGTAACAAAGGAAAAAAAAAACACAGAGAGACGTGAGCTCCTAATATTTCAAACCTTGTCCCGACCTGCAAGTGACCGACTCTTCTTCTTGCCGATCAAGGTTGGCAACTGAATTAAGGATTTTAACTTTTTGAGGATCTTCTCTTTAACAGACACAAGCATTAATTCAGGTAGTTCTCTTTCTTGCTATTAGAATCCTTCATCATGCATTTTTTAAGTACAGAGGACTTAACAATTGGAGGGGCATATTCTATGTACTGAATGATTTTACTAACTTCTATTACTAATGGAGTAGAAAAGTTGTTCTCATTTCAGTCGCTATCTTTCATCAACTTGGGAAAAAGATGCATCTCCTTGGCTAACATGGAAGGGAATTAAAAGACAAATGAAACTTATGTCGCATAGAGTTGCGTGGTGGTTCTCAATAAAGGATGTTTGTAGGTTATTCTTTTTGTACTTTGACTATGATCGTTTGTTGTGTTTCTTCTGCAGTTGCAGGGGGACGAAGGTACTGGGAGAGGGAGGTGGAGAGCCTGACATGGGAATTTGTTAAGAGGAGAGAAAGGTGGAATATTTCTTGTATTTAAGTTGTAAAATTGTATCTGATTTTGTGCGATGCTTGTGTTGGACACCGAAACTAATCTGCCTTGGGTTTTAGCCCTTACTCAAGATTATCGTACTCGTTATTTTACAATTCACCAAAGCCAGGAAAAGGAGGAAATATCCAAACAAAAATGAAAGCAGGAAAGGGAGCATTTTGTACATCGTACCATAAGATCTCTTCTCCAGCCCCTTCTCTCCTCCGACTTCTCTTCCGCTTTCTCTCTGTTTCCATCAGCCCTGAAGAATAAACTAACATCAGTGAAGTGAGATTTTAGATGGATAATCACAGGTTTTCCAGAAACTGTAACAATGGGGATATGTCGGAAATTACTAAAAAAAAGGAAGCTTTTTTCATCTTGTCAGTCATACCTGTGGGGGAAATGAGTGTAATATACTCAACAGTCAACATCTTACCTCAAAGATGACTTTCAAAGCCAAGAACCTGATCCAGCCGTATAAATCTTTGTCAGACCCTAACTCATCCCAGAAGTCCATCAGGCTCAAAGAAGTCGGCGTAGACAGCCTTGTGGGCCTATCCATGTTATCGGTTGCCGAAAGCATAGGAAGTTTTAAAAGGATCTTCTTCTACTTTTCCTTTGAAACTTAAAAGGCACGCCAAGTAAGATCAAACCGACAAAAAAATATGACCAATGGCTGCTGAACGTCCCAGAGCAGAAGTCCTCAGTGACGCCAGTATTGCATCAAAATCGGGAAGTCAGGGTTCTCTCAAAGTCGTCGTAAGACTTTTCATACCAACATACTATGTGGACCATGTTCGTAAGTTGAAAATTCGAACAAAGTAGACAAACTTTATTTTCATATAACCTGCACATTCTCATAGAAACGAATTATACTCTTTTGCCTCTGTTCCTTTTTTTCTTCTTTTTCCCATAGAATACGACGTTATCTGACTGGTGAGGCAGGCTAAATTATTGGAGCATTTTCAATTAGATTAACGAGAAAGTTAGGGTTTACCAGAGGGAAAAACAATGGATATAAAAGGGGGGAAAATAGTTCATTCCAAATTCCAATTGTTGACATGTAGTTGTACATTCCACACCACAAAAAAACCATCAAATACCAACCCTGAAATCCGAAGCAAATGCCCACCCATTAAGCTCGCTTGCTATTACTACCCAAGTCAGCACTTAGAATGCATGGAAAATCCATGCAATAGTCTGATCACGAGTCCTCAACCTACTATATATTTGCTAAATATATAGATAAGAAATTATATTTACAATATACAGATATAAGTTACTGATAAAAGACAAGTTTCAAGCCAAAGCGGGCGGGCGAAATGGCTTCCGCCGCTGCTCCTACCACTGCCGCCACCGTCACCGTCACCGCCATTCGTTCTACCAAATCTCACATTCGTACTAAGGATATTAGATGCAAGTAAATATCAGGGGGGGGACAAAAATTAATTTAGGTATAGTAGGAGTGACCACGGGAAATTAGACTAGCACGACCACATCGACTCTCCCAAGCTGGCCTGATCCACCACCATATCAATGTCAAAAATGGGCTTGGCGTGTGAGGCCATGAGCCTAGATGAGGGGGAGCCGCTACTGCTTGGCTAACCGGGTGGACACCATGGTTGGAAAATGACCCGGTCTGCCTCACCCGCAGGTGCACCACCTCAGCCTGAGCCAGAGCCAGTTGGGTCTGGAGCGCATCAATTTGTTGCTGCAGAGAGGAAATCGCCCCGACGCACCCGTACACAGGGTCCCGCACCCTTGCGTTTGCTTCGTAGACCATGCTACTGACCGCATCTCCTCGCTGGTGCACTGGCAATTCCTGCCAAAATTTCACAACGAAATTTCGTCTTAGCCAGAGCTCCAAAAATAATGATCTTCGGGGCGCCGAAGATCTTAGAAACCACAAACATCGTGAGCGTATTATTTGGTCTGACAATTTCT
Source organism: Morella rubra (assembly GCA_003952965.2). Classification (NCBI taxonomy): domain Eukaryota; kingdom Viridiplantae; phylum Streptophyta; class Magnoliopsida; order Fagales; family Myricaceae; genus Morella; species Morella rubra. The sequence continues at coordinate 9,365,529 of CM025850.1, read as the reverse complement.
TTCAGCGTTTTTCATCTTTACATATGTTTGCGCATATCAAAGAACCCGACATCGTGTGATCAAAGTTATGAAAAAAAAGACCAAATAAACTTGTTTTAACCAATGGGTGCTTGTGCCATATCTACGTTGTGCATAATATACTCAAATGCCCCTGATCGCTGCCTCTCTAGTCTCTACCAAACAGTCAATCTTTCTCCGTCTTGGATAGAGAAAAATGAAGAAAGAGAGAAAAATGGTCCTGATCCACTGGAATTTCCAGAAATTCGCGTAGACGTTCCAGTTTATTTGAATATACCAATTGGCAATACAAAACCAATTTGATTTTTGTGTGTGTGAGAGAGAGAGAGATAACTAAAGTTCAAATTAAGTGAAGACGACGTCGAATTCTCCCTTTTGGCGCTACACTTGAGTCTGGGTGCTTTTTCGCAACACACTAGCTAATGGGTTAGTGAGAATATTCTTTGGAAACACCATAAAAATTCTCTGATATAAAATTAATATTTCAAATGTGCCACAGAAACAAATTTTCGGGTATGTACGCAATATGGATATACATAAACTAGCACAATTATTTATTTCATATATATGTTCCAATAAAAAGAATGCTTGATGTGAATCCAGAAAAGATAAGCAAGAAATTGTAAGGCTACGTTTGAAAGCAACTTCAAGTAATTAGGTTGCCCAAAAAAAGAGAGAACTTCAAGCAATTAGACTCAGTCTTAGCAGAGTTGGTGAGATTACACCAAGTAGTACTGTTCATATGGACTATATAGGGCCTGTAAGGAATGACTTCAAGTGTGAATTGCCTTTGGAAATTCTGAAATAGTTTGATTTAGACCGAAAAGCCCTCTTTTTACTTTTTCTATTTTCCAGTTCTATCTCAGTAGAAAGAAATTAGGCATGAGTCTCTATGCAAGAAGTTGCTTTCAAAGAAAATCATATAGCGTTTCCAAAGAGCCTGAGTTTGATTGATTAATGTATATGTAGGGAAGGTAGAAACCTGTAACATTTTGTTGACATTGCTGGCACCAAAGACCTTGTGGACGTTAGCAAACTTCTGGGGCTCGTCCGCTGGAAAATAAGGAGCGAACACACAATCCTGAGCACACCTTCTCCGAAGAAGTTTGCATGCTGCGCATGGTGAAGGGGCACCTTGTTTCCTGGCACTCTCCTTCATGCTGTCACGTGTCCCTTCCTTAAGGCAACCGAAACCCCCAACAGTCTCAACTGTTAAGGACAGCTTCCCCTTAACTAAACTTCTTCTAGGGTACTTCGCCTGAAAGCAAAAGTCGACGTATAGGACTATCTGGGAGAGTAGAGTGTTGAAAGACAAAAGAGAGAGAGAGAGAGCTAGTGACAAAAGAAAAAGGAGAGCAAGAAGATAAAAAGAAGCAAACAAAAGAAAGAGAAACACTGGTATACAAAGGGAGTAGGGAGCGTGAAGGGGCGGGGTGGTGGGCATTATATAACGAGACCAGGCAGTACATGTCAATGGGTCCTACCTATAGAACCCTTTAGATTTCGGTCGACCAAAAACATCTCATTTTTTTTTTTTTTTTAGGATAAAACAAACCTCTTTATTAAAAAAAAAACTCACAGAAAACCTCTCCTCATCTAACTTGACATGACACATTTGGCGCCATTTTTTTCATAATTTCCTTTTATAATTACACATTACATATTTTATTGTCCTGTCACAGTCAATATATAGGTCACACGTTTTTATTTACTCCTGCAATAAGAACGTACAGTACTAGGAAATTAATTACCTGAACTCGATATCATGCTGATGCACAGCACCCTTTTCAGACTTCTCCAACCCTAATTATCATTTTAATATAGCCTAAAAAGTAATATGGTTGGGGGGAGTTGGACTAGAAACAAACAAGTGAAATTTTTGGTGCTTGGAATTTTGAAAAAAAGGTAATTGTGTTGGGGATCCAATGTGCGAACCGAAGCATCTAGCCTCGTGCTCCACCCCGGCCCCTTTGTTTGTATCTGAATTCTGATCCATGGTGTGAAAAAATGGACTAAATAGTCCTTTCCTTTACTTTCGTTTTTCCTTAGTCCGCCTTGGCTCAGCTGCATAACATACTTATACTATATCCGAAACAAAAATAATAAAATAAAAGTTTTATTCCCTTCCTTTCATATAAATGTACCATTCTTTTCCACTTTTGGATAAGGCTTATTTATATATATATATAATTTGGTACTTCAGGCCGTGCATGTACGTGTCTGTATCGGGACAGGCATGCAGGGTGATCTACAGACTACAGCCATTTTTCTACACTCAAACTTAAGAGGCGGGGTAGCCTTTTTTTTCTATTTATTTTTAGAGCCCCGATGGAGAAAAGTCGACAAGGATTCAGGATGCTGTTCTTTTGCATGGCTGCATTCAGTGCACCATTGCACAGAAAACATATTTAGGACTTCCCACTGAGAAGAATCATCAATTAAATAGTGTGTAGTGTACAGAACTTTCTCGACCATTATGCATGCTAGGCTCTAGCTCTGTAATTAAAAAGAAGGAAGAATAGATGTCGAGTTCATGTAATTATTGGTTTTTTCTTGGAGAGCACACTTGGAGGTCTGCTGAGGGGCCAGGTATCTGACTAATTAGATGACAGCCCCCCTCTCTCTTTTCTTCTCTGGCTTTTCTCGACACTCGCGTCCAAGTTTGGAACCAGAAACAATATGGTAAGTGATATTCCTAATTAACATTGTTACAGCATCATTTTTTTTTATCTGAACGGAAGAAACACCAAACACAAAACCCAACAAAAACGATCGATGATGAATCATGATAATAATAATAATAGAAATATATTATAATAGTTTTGTTAATTGTTTCTGCGACAATGCCGGTAAAGGGTTGATCTCAGCTGGTCAAAGCCAAAAAAACAGAATCAGGTTTTGACAAGACCAAAACGCGCGCCCAACCAACATTCTATTTCTAAACGTTAGGAAAGATTGTTGAATTTGATAATTTTCTTCTGTTTTCATGTTCACCTCCCACGATCAAACAGTAAACATCATGATCATATCGAAATTCTGTGCTATCTGCAGGTGTATAATACAGTATGCATGCACCGTATGGTCAACTCTTAAATTAGGGCAGTTGGATTCAATAGCGATTCTGTCGGGTTTTAGCTAACCTAAAATATTGACGTCTTATGCATGTTATGTCTATTCGAACCCATATTAGAAACAATATTGGGCGGATCGGTACGTATAAAGATTCAAACCCAGCTTGCAGGATCTTCAATACGAATTTCTTAATAAACATGCATATGGTTTCTTAAGTTTATATATATATACTTGATTTTCATTTTAAGGCAATGTGCGACTCTAACATAAAGATAATTTCTTTTCAATGAAATTGATTCCTCCGGAGCCTCCGCTTTGCAGCAGATCGATCCAATCTCCACAAATGTTTTTGTTTTTGTTCTTGGGAACCAATCACTTTGAGAAAACGAAACGAAAAATTGTTGATGCAAGAAAAGTTCTTTCTGCTCCTTTACAACATATACATGCAAGATAAAGCTGCCATTGTTATCATGCATGCAGAGTGGCTTTAATTGCAGAGTTTTTGCACAAGATTCCATACCCATAGACAAGAAGAAGAAAAAAGAAAGGGTCGAGGGTCCCAGTTGGGCAAAACTAACTCATGATGAGGTCCTCGACGGCAAGATCGTTGAGTTTATGGATCCAATAATTATATGAGCAGTCAACTCTGGGGTCTACTGGCAGTTGGTCCATATATGATTATGATTCTTCACGACTACTGATTAGAGCTCCACCAAAGCTAAAGGCCATGAAACCTAATTATGAAGAATAAACAAGGATCGATCCGGGGTCGAAATCTGAAGTAGTAAAATGAGATTCAACCCATGGTAGAGGAGGTCTATATATCTTGACTTGTGTGCCAATAGGAGGAGGGAGAAGGACCTGCGCCTATATATCTCCTCTCCTCTCAACCAAGACTGATAGAAAATCTCTCTGGTGAGTTTTCTTTCTTCTCTTCAACAGTAGTACTAGTTATTCCAACTAACTTTCTCTGGCACTACTGAAAAAGGGTATATGTTTATTGGGAGTTGTTGTGTCCCACTTATTCCGGCTGTGCCCTAGTAATCCTCATGTTACTTTGGCTACAATATTATTACTGCTGTCACAACTCTAATAGTACTAAAGAGACAGCCAACTAATTTAGTTAACTGATGCACTTTGCAACTTCTGTCAAAGCACCATTTAGGTAAGAGAAAAGGTGGTTTTACACCTCTTGAATTAATGCAGAGCGCTGTATAGATTCTACCACTATCATCAAGTTCAGAATCCCAGCTAGCTGCACGATCATCACTCATGAAAGCACACTATAGTTTGTAATGATTTACAATCCTAGATCTGTAATTTTTAGTCCGAATTGGACCGTTTAATTTGAAAAGAAACATACACAGCAAAGTCCACATATTGTGTACTTCGAAGTAGATCATATACTATTTAATACTGTCACGGTGTAAAGTTTCTAACAGTAAAATCCATACATATTGTGTTTATTTCTTTTCAAATTATACAACATAATTTAAGCACGAAATTCCTGATGACCTTGGGCCATTTTGTAATATTCAAGTATCCCAATAATATTTTAGAATAATAGTATGCCAATATGATTCCAATTAACTTTCTCTTTGGTCATAGTAGCAATGACGATTAGCAGCGACGCCAATCTCGTCGCTATTTGCGAGCCTCTGCCATGAAATATGATTATCACATTGAAAATGATGTTAATTAGGATCCATATATATAGACTGCAGGTCAATTTTTTTTTGGTCAACATTTGGGACTACGCTGAACGTTTTATTCCACGATAAGAATGCGACAATCTCCTAACAACCGAACGTCTTGAATGCAAAAAATGCAAATTTTATTCTAGTTTGATCTTGGAAAGATGTTCAAATATAAGGAAATGCATGCATATATAGTTCAAAATTTTTATATAAGTCATGCACGCAGAAGAATAAATGAAACACAATAGAGTGATCAGTACTACCCTATTTACTTGATATTTCCAGGAAACTTATATGAAGCTAAAGGAGGAATTATAGTTTCTAATTTGACCCATTTTCATCTTGAATGAAATTCTACTAGAGAATGCAATGAAAGGGCAAGAAAATTAAGGAAGTTTTTGAACTAGGATCAGACGAATATCATCTAGCTGAAAACGTACTGACCGGACTGAAAGCACAACGAGAAACGCCAAATATTTGAATCAACTCTTAACTTTAATACTATGATTAAGTCGCAGGTATGTGTGTGCTTGGTAGATCGAAGTCAAGCATTTCAGCTGTAATCTTTTACCCCAAACTATCCTGCCACATCCGGGTAATTAAGTTAAGAGAAAATAATTTCATTATGCGCCGCTTTTGCTTCGTTATAGATATTATCTTCAAAATTCCACAGCAATATATCTGCAAATGTCTAATGTCCACATGGAATAGAGCTACCGGATTATAGGATTGATTCTATTCCTCGTTTGGCAGGTGAGGTAGGTAAAGCAATCATTTTTTTTTTTTCACGTAGAAAATAAATGAACTACTCGCCGTTTAAAGACAACTTAATTAGGTGCCTCCAGTCAAAATAGTAGAAAAATTAGCAATGGCAATGATTTGTCCTCGAAATTCTATGGCTGTACGACAGCCGTTGGATAGTCAATCTGCAAAGGGCACACTTTTCGACCGTTGGCACGAAAAAGGGGATATCTTTCGGTTGGTCGCGCGAGGAAAGGAGGGAAGGCAACAGGAGTTTCCAAATTTTGGAAACCATGAAAGGGGCATGAAATTCAAAGCAAAGTGGCCCAACTAGAGAAGAAATTTTTACCACTTTTAGGTCACTAAAACATCCCTTTATTTATGTTTTTTTTTTTTATGAAAAGAAATCGTTTATTACCCTTTAGTTCCCCAAGGAAGAGGGAGCATAGATACCACATTTAGACATGCCTTCAGCCCATCCTAACGATTAAAGTCGGATCTTCTTTTTTGTTCGGAGAAAAGGGTTGTCTGAGGGTGCCAAAAGTCTTCATATGTATATATATAAAGAATGGGCAATGATTTTGGTTTCTTTTGAGTGATGACTGAACCTGTTTTCATGGCCCGAGTCACAAATTTACAAAAGGGAAAAAGAGAAGTAAGCATTTTGGTCTAACCCAGGAAAAGGTATTTCAGGCCCGGGATATATACATGCTTGTTCCTTCTCTCACTTATGGTGGGACTACTCGTGATATCTAAGTCGCAGCTTATGAATGAGTCCTCCAAACAGAGTCGCTTTGGAACATGTACAGGAAAGAAAGTGCACAGATTGTTGGTCCAATTCATCAGATAGAGTAGAGCCAAAAGTTTTGACAGATTTGTGGCAGCCGGCCGGAGCATCCAAAATGAGCAATAATCAAAATGGGACAATATGGATCACGTCTGTCGGTATGTATATTCAGATATCTCCTGCGAAAAAGACACGACGTAGGATTGTTTTTTTTTTTCTTGGATTTTTTTTTTTTGTAAATTAAAAGTTGTCCAAGTATGATATCTAGCTAGCTAGAATAAACTAAAGTGATGTGGCCTATTTTTGTCCGTGCCTATTTTTGATTACGGTTGTAGGATCTTGCCCGGACTGATCTTTTCTTTGGCCAGTTAAGATACTGACATGAAAGCTCTCGAGTCTTAGTACTAATTAATTAACCCAGAGAGGCATAAGGACAACTCTAATACACATATAATAAGTGTAAATATCTACCAAAAGCTGAGACTCTCATTGGAGGAAGGGCATTTCTGGCTGAGACATCCCATGTTTAGGTGTTCTCAGGAAGGACACAATTTTATTGGAAGATAACATCATTGAGAGGGGAGTGCCTTGACGTTTAAGCAAAATCTTTTAGGCCCCAAAAGGACCATTTATCCACTAATTAAAAGTGCTTCGGGGATTATATAGGCGTTTTTTAACCGACACCATGTTATAATCTTTAAGCAAGATTATGATACGATAAGATTCTGCATTGTCTTGTACACCAACTTTGTTTACACATTGTCGACCAACACTCTTTTGTTTTTTTTCATTTCTTATACTCACCAGAGAAGAAAAAAACAAATCTAGATGAAGTAAGCCAATGAAGCTGTTCAATAGCCTTATCTTGGGCCAGGCTTGTCTTGGTGTGTATCTGCGTGGTATTTTCGTCACGTACGGCTCAGAATTATTGTAGGCAGTCAAAGATATATTACAGAAACCAGATCTGGCGAACCCGTCGTGCACGTGGGATACAAGAAGTAGATGTACTGCTAGAGCACGAGAGGGAAGGAAAAGTAATATTTGCATGGTGAGGGGACAAGTAGGAATATCTTTAATCATTATTCTGCATATGTCCTTTTGGACTGAACTTTAATGGTGTGCTCTCTCTTTGGAGGTTACAAAGCATGGTAGCTATTTTCATAATGGCATGATGAGTTTGACTTTGGGAGAAATTTGTAGTGCTTAGTGGACTTGATTCCACAAGAGTGGTCTCTCTCTCTCTCTCTCTAACTTGTTGAAGCAAAGTGTATTTGATTGTTGTGGTAAACATGCACCTCAAATGGGGAGTTTCTTTACAGGTGTGATAATCTCTTGGAGTGGGAAAGAAATGGAGTTTACAACAAATGGGACACCTCAAGTGCTCAAGGCCACAAACTTTTTTTTTTTCTGTTCACCTAATGAAGAGACAAATATGGAGTAGATCTACCAGGAAAGATGGAGTGACATGCATGTCTAGCAAAGATCTTGGCTGAACATGAGGGCCCCGATATACTTTATTGCCATGCGTTCCTTGCAACAAACAAACAGAGCATGGCCAACAAGAAAATCATGTTCAGATGTCAGGAGGGAAGAAAGAAAAGAGTGCAGGGACGACTATGCAAATCCTCAAAGACTAGAAACATTCTAAGTTCAGGGCTTCATCCATCGCCTCACTTTTTTGATCCCCCCTTGGAATCCCATGAGACCCGTGATGGAGTTTCAACTCATCACGGGTCTCATGGATTCCAAGGGGGGATCAAAAAAGTGAGGCGATGGATGAAGCCCTGAACTTAGAATGTTTCTAGTCTTTGAGGATTTGCATAGTCGTCCCTGCACTCTTTTCTTTCTTCCTCTCCTGACATCTGAACATGATTTTCTTGTTGGCCATGCTCTGTTTGTTTGTTGCAAGGAACGCATGGCAATAAAGTATATCGGGGCCCTCATGTTCAGCCAAGATCTTTGCTAGACATGCATGTCACTCCATCTTTCCTGGTAGATCTACTCCATATTTGTCTCTTCATTAGGTGAACAGAAAAAAAAAAAGTTTGTGGCCTTGAGCACTTGAGGTGTCCCATTTGTTGTAAACTCCATTTCTTTCCCACTCCAAGAGATTATCACACCTGTAAAGAAACTCCCCATTTGAGGTGCATGTTTACCACAACAATCAAACACTTTGCTTCAACAAGTTAGAGAGAGAGAGAGAGAGACCACTCTTGTGGAATCAAGTCCACTAAGCACTACAAATTTCTCCCAAAGTCAAACTCATCATGCCATTATGAAAATAGCTACCATGCTTTGTAACCTCCAAAGAGAGAGCACACCATTAAAGTTCAGTCCAAAAGGACATATGCAGAATAATGATTAAAGATATTCCTACTTGTCCCCCTCACCATGCAAATATTACTTTTCCTTCCCTCTCGTGCTCTAGCAGTACATCTACTTCTTGTATCCCACGTGCACGACGGGTTCGCCAGATCTGGTTTCTGTAATATATCTTTGACTGCCTACAATAATTCTGAGCCGTACGTGACGAAAATACCACGCAGATACACACCAAGACAAGCCTGGCCCAAGATAAGGCTATTGGAACAGCTTCATTGGCTTACTTCATCTAGATTTGTTTTTTTCTTCTCTGGTGGAGTATAAGAAATGAAAAAAAAACAAAAGAGTGTTGGTCGACAATGTGTAAACAAAGTTGGTGTACAAGACAATGCAGAATCTTATCGTATCATAATCTTGCTTAAAGATTATAACATGGTGTCGGTTAAAAAACGCCTATATAATCCCCGAAGCACTTTTAATTAGTGGATAAATGGTCCTTTTGGGGCCTAAAAGATTTTGCTTAAACGTCAAGGCACTCCCCTCCTCAATGATGTTATCTTCCAATAAAATTGTGTCCTTCCTGAGAACACCTAAACATGGGATGTCTCAGCCAGAAATGCCCTTCCTCCAATGAGAGTCTCAGCTTTTGGTAGATATTTACACTTATTATATGTGTATTAGAGTTGTCCTTATGCCTCTCTGGGTTAATTAATTAGTACTAAGACTCGAGAGCTTTCATGGTCAGTATCTTAACTGGCCAAAGAAAAGATCAGTGTCCGGGCAAGATCCTACAACCGTAATCAAAAATAGGCAAGGACAAAAATAGGCCACATCACTTTAGTTTATTCTAGCTAGCTAGATATCATACTTGGACAACTTTTAATTTACAAAAAAAAAAAAATCCCAAGAAAAAAATAAAAACAAATCCTACGTCGTGTCTTTTTCGCAGGAGATATCTGAATATACATACCGACAGACGTGATCCATATTGTCCCATTTGATTATTGCTCATTTTGGATGCTCCGGCCGGCTGCCACAAATCTGTCAAAACTTTTGGCTCTACTCTATCTGATGAATTGGACCAACAATCTGTGCACTTTCTTTCCTGTACATGTTCCAAAGCGACTCTGTTTGGAGGACTCATTCATAAGCTGCGACTTAGATATCACGAGTAGTCCCACCAATAAGTGAGAGAAGGAACAAGCATGTATATATCCCGGGCCTGAAATACCTTTTCCTGGGTTAGACCAAAATGCTTACTTCTCTTTTCCCTTTGTAAATTTGTGACTCGGGCCATGAAAACAGGTTCAGTCATCACTCAAAAGAAACCAAAATCATTGCCCATTCTTTATATATATACATATGAAGACTTTTGGCACCCTCAGACAACCCTTTTCTCCGAACAAAGAAAGAAGGATCCGACTTTAATCGTTAGGATGGGCTGAAGGCATGTCTAAATGTGGTATCTATGCTCCCTCTTCCTTGGGGAACTAAAGGGTAATAAACGATTTCTTTTCATAGAAGAGAAAAAAAAAAAACATAAATAAAGGGATGTTTTAGTGACCTAAAAGTGGTAAAAATTTCTTCTCTAGTTGGGCCACTTTGCTTTGAATTTCATGCCCCTTTCATGGTTTCCAAAATTTGGAAACTCCTGTTGCCTTCCCTCCTTTCCTCGCGCGACCAACCGAAAGATATCCCCTTTTTCGTGCAAACGGTCGAAAAGTGTGCCCTTTGCAGATTGACTATCCAACGGCTGTCGTACAGCCATAGAATTTCGAGGACAAATCATTGCCATTGCTAATTTTTCTACTATTTTGACTGGAGGCACCTAATTAAGTTGTCTTTAAACGGCGAGTAGTTCATTTATTTTCTACGTGAAAAAAAAAAAATGATTGCTTTACCTACCTCACCTGCCAAACGAGGAATAGAATCAATCCTATAATCCGGTAGCTCTATTCCATGTGGACATTTGACATTTGCAGATATATTGCTGTGGAATTTTGAAGATAATATCTATAACGAAGCAAAAGCGGCGCATAATGAAATTATTTTCTCTTAACTTAATTACCCGGATGTGGCAGGATAGTTTGGGGTAAAAGATTACAGCTGAAATGCTTGACTTCGATCTACCAAGCACACACATACCTGCGACTTAATCATAGTATTAAAGTTAAGAGTTGATTCAAATATTTGGCGTTTCTCGTTGTGCTTTCAGTCCGGTCAGTACGTTTTCAGCTAGATGATATTCGTCTGATCCTAGTTCAAAAACTTCCTTAATTTTCTTGCCCTTTCATTGCATTCTCTAGTAGAATTTCATTCAAGATGAAAATGGGTCAAATTAGAAACTATAATTCCTCCTTTAGCTTCATATAAGTTTCCTGGAAATATCAAGTAAATAGGGTAGTACTGATCACTCTATTGTGTTTCATTTATTCTTCTGCGTGCATGACTTATATAAAAATTTTGAACTATATATGCATGCATTTCCTTATATTTGAACATCTTTCCAAGATCAAACTAGAATAAAATTTGCATTTTTTGCATTCAAGACGTTCGGTTGTTAGGAGATTGTCGCATTCTTATCGTGGAATAAAACGTTCAGCGTAGTCCCAAATGTTGACCAAAAAAAAATTGACCTGCAGTCTATATATATGGATCCTCATTAACATCATTTTCAATGTGATAATCATATTTCATGGCAGAGGCTCGCAAATAGCGACGAGATTGGCGTTGCTGCTAATCGTCATTGCTACTATGACCAAAGAGAAAGTTAATTGGAATCATATTGGCATACTATTATTCTAAAATATTATTGGGATACTTGAATATTACAAAATGGCCCAAGGTCATCAGGAATTTCGTGCTTAAATTATGTTGTATAATTTGAAAAGAAATAGACACAATATGTATGGATTTTACTGTTAGAAACTTTACACCGTGACAGTATTAAATAGTATATGATCTACTTCGAAGTACACAATATGTGGACTTTGCTGTGTATGTTTCTTTTCAAATTAAACGGTCCAATTCGGACTAAAAATTACAGATCTAGGATTGTAAATCATTACAAACTATAGTGTGCTTTCATGAGTGATGATCGTGCAGCTAGCTGGGATTCTGAACTTGATGATAGTGGTAGAATCTATACAGCGCTCTGCATTAATTCAAGAGGTGTAAAACCACCTTTTCTCTTACCTAAATGGTGCTTTGACAGAAGTTGCAAAGTGCATCAGTTAACTAAATTAGTTGGCTGTCTCTTTAGTACTATTAGAGTTGTGACAGCAGTAATAATATTGTAGCCAAAGTAACATGAGGATTACTAGGGCACAGCCGGAATAAGTGGGACACAACAACTCCCAATAAACATATACCCTTTTTCAGTAGTGCCAGAGAAAGGTAGTTGGAATAACTAGTACTACTGTTGAAGAGAAGAAAGAAAACTCACCAGAGAGATTTTCTATCAGTCTTGGTTGAGAGGAGAGGAGATATATAGGCGCAGGTCCTTCTCCCTCCTCCTATTGGCACACAAGTCAAGATATATAGACCTCCTCTACCATGGGTTGAATCTCATTTTACTACTTCAGATTTCGACCCCGGATCGATCCTTGTTTATTCTTCATAATTAGGTTTCATGGCCTTTAGCTTTGGTGGAGCTCTAATCAGTAGTCGTGAAGAATCATAATCATATATGGACCAACTGCCAGTAGACCCCAGAGTTGACTGCTCATATAATTATTGGATCCATAAACTCAACGATCTTGCCGTCGAGGACCTCATCATGAGTTAGTTTTGCCCAACTGGGACCCTCGACCCTTTCTTTTTTCTTCTTCTTGTCTATGGGTATGGAATCTTGTGCAAAAACTCTGCAATTAAAGCCACTCTGCATGCATGATAACAATGGCAGCTTTATCTTGCATGTATATGTTGTAAAGGAGCAGAAAGAACTTTTCTTGCATCAACAATTTTTCGTTTCGTTTTCTCAAAGTGATTGGTTCCCAAGAACAAAAACAAAAACAAAAACATTTGTGGAGATTGGATCGATCTGCTGCAAAGCGGAGGCTCCGGAGGAATCAATTTCATTGAAAAGAAATTATCTTTATATTAGAGTCGCACATTGCCTTAAAATGAAAAGATCAAGTATATATATATAAACTTAAGAAACCATATGCATGTTTATTAAGAAATTCGTATTGAAGATCCTGCAAGCTGGGTTTGAATCTTTATACGTACCGATCCGCCCAATATTGTTTCTAATATGGGTTCGAATAGACATAACATGCATAAGACGTCAATATTTTAGGTTAGCTAAAACCCGACAGAATCGCTATTGAATCCAACTGCCCTAATTTAAGAGTTGACCATACGGTGCATGCATACTGTATTATACACCTGCAGATAGCACAGAATTTCGATATGATCATGATGTTTACTGTTTGATCGTGGGAGGTGAACATGAAACAACAGAAGAAAATTATCAAATTCAACAATCTTTCCTAACGTTTAGAAATAGAATGTTGGTTGGGCGCGCGTTTTGGTCTTGTCAAAACCTGATTCTGTTTTTTTGGCTTTGACCAGCTGAGATCAACCCTTTACCGGCATTGTCGCAGAAACATTAATTAACAAACCTATGCATAAAGGGAACTTATAATATATTTCTATTATTATTATTATCATGATTCATCATCGATCGTTTTTGTTGGGTTTTGTGTTTGGTGTTTCTTCCGTTCAGATAAAAAAAAATGATGCTGTAACAATGTTAATTAGGAATATCACTTACCATATTGTTTCTGGTTCCAAACTTGGACGCGAGTGTACGAGAAAAGCCAGAGAAGAAAAGAGAGAGGGGGGCTGTCATCTAATTAGTCAGATACCTGGCCCCTCAGCAGACCTCCAAGTGTGCTCTCCAAGACAAAGAAACCAATAATTACATGAACTCGACATCTATTCTTCCTTCTTTTTAATTACAGAGCTAGAGCCTAGCATGCATAATGGTCGAGAAAGTTCTGTACACTACACACTATTTAATTGATGATTCTTCTCAGTGGGAAGTCCTAATATGTTTTTCTGTGCAATGGTGCACTGAATGCAGCCATGCAAAAGAACAGCATCCTGAATCCTGTCGACTTTTCTCCATCGGGGCTCTAAAAATAAATAGAAAAAAAAGGCTACCCCGCCTCTTAAGTTTGAGTGTAGAAAAATGGCTGTAGTCTGTAGATCACCCTGCATGCCTGTCCCGATACAGACACGTACATGCACGGCCTGAAGTACCAAATTATATATATATATAAATAAGCCTTATCCAAAAGTGGAAAAGAATGGTACATTTATATGAAAGGAAGGGAATAAAACTTTTATTTTATTATTTTTGTTTCGGATATAGTATAAGTATGTTATGCAGCTGAGCCAAGGCGGACCAAGGAAAAACGAAAGTAAAGGAAAGGACTATTTAGTCCATTTTTTCACACCATGGATCAGAATTCAGATACAAACAAAGGGGCCGGGGTGGAGCACGAGGCTAGATGCTTCGGTTCGCACATTGGATCCCCAACACAATTACCTTTTTTTCAAAATTCCAAGCACCAAAAATTTCACTTGTTTGTTTCTAGTCCAACTCCCCCCAACCATATTACTTTTTAGGCTATATTAAAATGATAATTAGGGTTGGAGAAGTCTGAAAAGGGTGCTGTGCATCAGCATGATATCGAGTTCAGGTAATTAATTTCCTAGTACTGTACGTTCTTATTGCAGGAGTAAATAAAAACGTGTGACCTATATATTGACTGTGACAGGACAATAAAATATGTAATGTGTAATTATAAAAGGAAATTATGAAAAAATGGCGCCAAATGTGTCATGTCAAGTTAGATGAGGAGAGGTTTTCTGTGAGTTTTTTTTTTAATAAAGAGGTTCTGTTTTTATCCTAAAAAAAAAAAAAAGTGAGATGTTTTTGGTCGACCGAAATCTAAAGGGTTCTATAGGTAGGACCCATTGACATGTACTGCCTGGTCTCGTTATATAATGCCCACCACCCCGCCCCTTCACGCTCCCTACTCCCTTTTGTATACCAGTGTTTCTCTTTCTTTTGTTTGCTTCTTTTTTATCTTCTTGCTCTCCTTTTTCTTTTGTCACTAGCTCTCTCTCTCTCTCTCTTTTGTCTTTCAACACTCTACTCTCCCAGATAGTCCTATACGTCGACTTTTGCTTTCAGGCGAAGTACCCTAGAAGAAGTTTAGTTAAGGGGAAGCTGTCCTTAACAGTTGAGACTGTTGGGGGTTTCGGTTGCCTTAAGGAAGGGACACGTGACAGCATGAAGGAGAGTGCCAGGAAACAAGGTGCCCCTTCACCATGCGCAGCATGCAAACTTCTTCGGAGAAGGTGTGCTCAGGATTGTGTGTTCGCTCCTTATTTTCCAGCGGACGAGCCCCAGAAGTTTGCTAACGTCCACAAGGTCTTTGGTGCCAGCAATGTCAACAAAATGTTACAGGTTTCTACCTTCCCTACATATACATTAATCAATCAAACTCAGGCTCTTTGGAAACGCTATATGATTTTCTTTGAAAGCAACTTCTTGCATAGAGACTCATGCCTAATTTCTTTCTACTGAGATAGAACTGGAAAATAGAAAAAGTAAAAAGAGGGCTTTTCGGTCTAAATCAAACTATTTCAGAATTTCCAAAGGCAATTCACACTTGAAGTCATTCCTTACAGGCCCTATATAGTCCATATGAACAGTACTACTTGGTGTAATCTCACCAACTCTGCTAAGACTGAGTCTAATTGCTTGAAGTTCTCTCTTTTTTTGGGCAACCTAATTACTTGAAGTTGCTTTCAAACGTAGCCTTACAATTTCTTGCTTATCTTTTCTGGATTCACATCAAGCATTCTTTTTATTGGAACATATATATGAAATAAATAATTGTGCTAGTTTATGTATATCCATATTGCGTACATACCCGAAAATTTGTTTCTGTGGCACATTTGAAATATTAATTTTATATCAGAGAATTTTTATGGTGTTTCCAAAGAATATTCTCACTAACCCATTAGCTAGTGTGTTGCGAAAAAGCACCCAGACTCAAGTGTAGCGCCAAAAGGGAGAATTCGACGTCGTCTTCACTTAATTTGAACTTTAGTTATCTCTCTCTCTCTCACACACACAAAAATCAAATTGGTTTTGTATTGCCAATTGGTATATTCAAATAAACTGGAACGTCTACGCGAATTTCTGGAAATTCCAGTGGATCAGGACCATTGTTTCTCTCTCTCTCTTCATTTTTCTCTATCCAAGACGGAGAAAGATTGACTGTTTGGTAGAGACTAGAGAGGCAGCGATCAGGGGCATTTGAGTAATATTATGCACAACGTAGATATGGCACAAGCACCCATTGGTTAAAACAAGTTTATTTGGTCTTTTTTTTCATAACTTTGATCACACGATGTCGGGTTCTTTGATATGCGCAAACATATGTAAAGATGAAAAACGCTGAAAGAAATTGTCAGACCAAATAATACGCTCACGATGTTTGTGGTTTCTAAGATCTTCGGCGCCCCGAAGATCATTATTTTTGGAGCTCTGGCTAAGACGAAATTTCGTTGTGAAATTTTGGCAGGAATTGCCAGTGCACCAGCGAGGAGATGCGGTCAGTAGCATGGTCTACGAAGCAAACGCAAGGGTGCGGGACCCTGTGTACGGGTGCGTCGGGGCGATTTCCTCTCTGCAGCAACAAATTGATGCGCTCCAGACCCAACTGGCTCTGGCTCAGGCTGAGGTGGTGCACCTGCGGGTGAGGCAGACCGGGTCATTTTCCAACCATGGTGTCCACCCGGTTAGCCCAAGCAGTAGCGGCTCCCCCTCATCTAGGCTCATGGCCTCACACGCCAAGCCCATTTTTGACATTGATATGGTGGTGGATCAGGCCAGCTTGGGAGAGTCGATGTGGTCGTGCTAGTCTAATTTCCCGTGGTCACTCCTACTATACCTAAATTAATTTTTGTCCCCCCCCTGATATTTACTTGCATCTAATATCCTTAGTACGAATGTGAGATTTGGTAGAACGAATGGCGGTGACGGTGACGGTGGCGGCAGTGGTAGGAGCAGCGGCGGAAGCCATTTCGCCCGCCCGCTTTGGCTTGAAACTTGTCTTTTATCAGTAACTTATATCTGTATATTGTAAATATAATTTCTTATCTATATATTTAGCAAATATATAGTAGGTTGAGGACTCGTGATCAGACTATTGCATGGATTTTCCATGCATTCTAAGTGCTGACTTGGGTAGTAATAGCAAGCGAGCTTAATGGGTGGGCATTTGCTTCGGATTTCAGGGTTGGTATTTGATGGTTTTTTTGTGGTGTGGAATGTACAACTACATGTCAACAATTGGAATTTGGAATGAACTATTTTCCCCCCTTTTATATCCATTGTTTTTCCCTCTGGTAAACCCTAACTTTCTCGTTAATCTAATTGAAAATGCTCCAATAATTTAGCCTGCCTCACCAGTCAGATAACGTCGTATTCTATGGGAAAAAGAAGAAAAAAAGGAACAGAGGCAAAAGAGTATAATTCGTTTCTATGAGAATGTGCAGGTTATATGAAAATAAAGTTTGTCTACTTTGTTCGAATTTTCAACTTACGAACATGGTCCACATAGTATGTTGGTATGAAAAGTCTTACGACGACTTTGAGAGAACCCTGACTTCCCGATTTTGATGCAATACTGGCGTCACTGAGGACTTCTGCTCTGGGACGTTCAGCAGCCATTGGTCATATTTTTTTGTCGGTTTGATCTTACTTGGCGTGCCTTTTAAGTTTCAAAGGAAAAGTAGAAGAAGATCCTTTTAAAACTTCCTATGCTTTCGGCAACCGATAGCATGGATAGGCCCACAAGGCTGTCTACGCCGACTTCTTTGAGCCTGATGGACTTCTGGGATGAGTTAGGGTCTGACAAAGATTTATACGGCTGGATCAGGTTCTTGGCTTTGAAAGTCATCTTTGAGGTAAGATGTTGACTGTTGAGTATATTACACTCATTTCCCCCACAGGTATGACTGACAAGATGAAAAAAGCTTCCTTTTTTTTAGTAATTTCCGACATATCCCCATTGTTACAGTTTCTGGAAAACCTGTGATTATCCATCTAAAATCTCACTTCACTGATGTTAGTTTATTCTTCAGGGCTGATGGAAACAGAGAGAAAGCGGAAGAGAAGTCGGAGGAGAGAAGGGGCTGGAGAAGAGATCTTATGGTACGATGTACAAAATGCTCCCTTTCCTGCTTTCATTTTTGTTTGGATATTTCCTCCTTTTCCTGGCTTTGGTGAATTGTAAAATAACGAGTACGATAATCTTGAGTAAGGGCTAAAACCCAAGGCAGATTAGTTTCGGTGTCCAACACAAGCATCGCACAAAATCAGATACAATTTTACAACTTAAATACAAGAAATATTCCACCTTTCTCTCCTCTTAACAAATTCCCATGTCAGGCTCTCCACCTCCCTCTCCCAGTACCTTCGTCCCCCTGCAACTGCAGAAGAAACACAACAAACGATCATAGTCAAAGTACAAAAAGAATAACCTACAAACATCCTTTATTGAGAACCACCACGCAACTCTATGCGACATAAGTTTCATTTGTCTTTTAATTCCCTTCCATGTTAGCCAAGGAGATGCATCTTTTTCCCAAGTTGATGAAAGATAGCGACTGAAATGATGGAAGACAAGATTTGTATATTGCTAAATCGTTGGGTTGGAACAGATATTGATCTGTTGCCAGGACCATATATAGCATAATAGAAATAAGGAGGATATGATAGAAGAAAGTTTTAGTTAGTGGATATAACCATGCAAAGCTTTAGTATACAATAAGTCCTAGAAGTTACCATCTACGACTAAATTAGAGCTTAATGCTTTGGAGAGATTTGATTTGCAAGCTAAGCACAGAATTTTGTCTAATGGTGAACTTGTAACCGATAAGTTTGATAAATTGCAATATATAATCACATTATACTATCGCACAAAGTAGAAAGATAAGGAAAAGGTCGAGGATTCATCACCTAAGTATCAGGTTGAAAATGGTTAATGAGAAGAAATAACTAGAAAAGCAACTTAAGTGCACGTGTGGAACATTGGAAATTTATGTAATTGCAATTTTCCGTGCTTTTATATTTAGGAGGAGTATTCCATGAGGCTTTAACATTTATGTCTAGCAGTAATGAGCTGGTAGTCACACGCACATATCCTCAGAGACTAAATTGGCCAATCAGTTGTTTTGATTAAGGCTAGTTGCTTTAATGCTCAGATTAATCTAGCCTTCGGAATCCACTTGAGGTCGAATAGAAACTAGAGAGAGTCGGACGTTCAGGAACTGAGGGCATTATGCGGGTCCGAGAAGCATGGAGGTATCAGTCTTAGGAGCGAGGATGAGAAATCTTTCTATTGCTCTTACTTAGTTAGCCAATGATACACATCATTATTTAGAGGGCAGATGTAAACTGATCGAGCATCCAGAACTGCTCCGTGAAGCAGAATAGGAATCATTGAGACCATTTAGGAATTGAATTACTTGCTCCTGATGATGATAGTCTATTAGTGTTTTGATAACACCACAGCTGCAAGTAGAATCACATTTGTAGACTGGCTGGGGTTTGAAATTCATTTGCTTATCCCATAGGCTCTTCAATTTGGTAAAATACGTGTTGACATTCATATGTCCTTAATTCAGAGAAGAAATTGAACGTTATAGTTGAAAGATTCTTGGTCCGTTACTCTCAGAATCAGTGACGGAACTAGGATTAAAATCCAAGGGTGACAAACTTTCAAGGCGAAATGATAAGAAAAATTTTTCCTTCGTAATGAAAGAGGAACCCGGAGAATAAATGTAAAAGTACAACCAAAACATGAGCAAAACTATAGTACCAAACCGAAACATAAAACATTTTGATTCAAAAATATTAAATTCAGATATTCACATATTCACAATGGATCACAACTTAAAAATCCAATCCAATCTAAACTCTTTCAATTGAACATGAGAAGAAACTCTTTTAACTAGATAATGAGATAAAAAGTGAGGTTTTAGTAGCTTATGTACAATGTTTTCCTTCATACACCCCACGATTACTCATTGAAATTGATGAAATTTTCCTAATGGATTCATATGGTGGTGTCTTTGTTTAGCAGTGGCCAAAAATGGTTACAAATACCCTACTGAAAAGTTGCCAACCTTCTTCCTTTGTTACTAGTTAAAAGGGTGTAATAATTTCTCTTATTGAAAAAAGCAGGAAAAGAAAAGGGTTAGGGAAGGTGGATTAAGAACTTTAGCTTTCCTCATTCGGATCCTTGTTTCTGATATGAGATATATCTGACTCCAGTTGTATGGGTTTACAATGACGTAGATTGTTCTTTAGCGCGCTTAAATCGTAAATCATCACTTAGTACGCTAAGATACGCTTGAATAGAACCCTACCTGTTGCATTCATTTGATTTTTAAATACCATAATATATTACAGCATCGTATTGTTATTGATGGACAGATCTCGTATTGGTCGTGGAAGGATGTTCTGTGTTGGTCTTTGTTTCGTATAACTCAGTAGTAGGAACGCTGTTCAATGCGCTAACCTTATATTTGAATTAAAATCTCAATATGCCACAAGAAGTGCGCTCGGTTCTGAAAGTAAATTAAAGAAGATAGTCATGTTTCTTCACTGTATTTACATGCTATATTCATGTGGAAGGGGTTCGAAGGCGAAACAGCGGTGTAATTACAATGAATACGTTTTGTTTCATAAACGTTAAATCTAAATTACATTTGCAATAGAGGCCAAATTACTATGAAGCAGAAATATTAATTAAGAAACAAATAGTCACCAATAAACGTCACAAAATAATCTCCAATTTTCCGCACCAAAATTAGTCAAATCCATAAGGTTCTGCAGCCAAAATTTTTGACCAGTGCATAAAAAAAAAATTGCGTGTTAACTGTGAGGTCTGTGATTTGGCTGAACGAATGATGAAGAGAGAGGAGAGAAGAGACTAAGCAATAAGTAGAGGTGAGGACCAATTCTATGAAATGCCTAAAACTGAGCAAATCCGGTGGACTAATAAGCCGTCAGCTGAGGTAGCTCGTGATGTGAGGATGCAGCTGAACTACTGGTCGAGTGTCGAGATAGACTGCGGGCTAACTTGTCGCGTGCAAATCGGAGCTGCAGGCGCTTCTACTTGTCATCCAAACGGCTGGGTGAGAAAGCTGTGAGAGGAGAGCTTAGAGAGGAAGACGACTGATTTCGAAGATGAGGAATTTTGTTTTAAACAAAAAATGGGTAAAGTACGGCCACCGGTTTCACCTATTGTATTTCTGTTCTCATATTTTTCTAAGTAGGACAGGGTGAAACGACGTCCGCTTGATATCACACCTCTGCTCGCAGTAAAAAAAACAAAAGGCATGCTGACCTAAATTGGGATCGAACGCCTAGAAGGTCCCCGCCGAGAGCTCGAACAGGCTATCGGTCGTATACGCACCATCAGTGGGGCCTCTAAGTTGGCTTGGGAATTATCATACGGGGATCGGGGCCCAGCTCCAACTTATGAAAAAAATAAAAATTAAAAATCAACATGAAACTTTATTTTTTGGGAGGCGGAAGCAGCAACGTGGGTGGCGGCCCTGCCCTCGACACCGCTAACCGCAACCGTTGCTCCTGCCCATCTTCGGCTCGTTGTCAGAGAGTGCTCCTTATCTTTTAATTCCTGCGTCCTATCTTCTCTTAATATTTTGCGTTGCTGGAGGTCACTAGTTAGATGCACTCAGACACTAGTATGCCGGTAGCCTTTAACGATAAAGGAATGTGTACCACGACCTCTACTCAGCGGAGACAGCGACTCAATTGTGTTGATCTCACTATGCTTCTCGATTCGCATATGGCAGCATAACATCTGGCTCATGTGTGAGACGGTGTCAAGTGGCATCTACAAGCCAGGCCACGAAGCTAGAGCGCTATGTCGTTCCTGGCTCACTATTGCACGCGCAGATAGACGTCCGATGACTTGTGCTCGCAGATGCAAAGGAATGATGGATAGCAGCAGCGGAAGTCTTGACGGTCGTGAGAGAAGCTAGAGTAGTGGCGTGGAAGGAGACTCATCTTCCCTGTTGAGAAAGGGAATTATTTCTGTAGCTGGTATTAGTTGGAATCCGTTTTCGCAGAGGTTTTTGTCTCTTTGGAAAGATTGACAGAGAAGAGTCAGATTAGGAATATGGAGCTGTGATGGTTGTGCTCTCAGATGAGACTTGCCTCTAACTCGCATGATCGTCAAAACGATGAGGAGCGTAGCTAGAAAGAAGAGTGGATGATGCGGTATATATAACTTAGTATGAAGACTTTTGCCGCGTCGTTGGGCGTTGTTCTTCTTCTTATTCAGTATGATTATCACGAGTATAATGATCTTAAACGAAAATCTCATGATTTGCTATTCTACGATCTCTGCAATTTGGGATACGGGCTGAGAGAGGTTAATTGTAGAGAATGGGAAACACGACAACATGGGTACTGAGAGGTGTAAATATACGGTAGAATTCGTAAGTTATTTTTGTGAAAATGAAATAGTCTGTGAAGAAGTTGGTGTGGCTTGAGAGCTTTAAGATCCGTATGGGGCACGCACGGAGCAGAGTACGTATACGCTGCGCAAAAGCGTTCGAGGTATACAGTTCATACCCTCAAGGCAAGCTCTGGGTAGAGTTTGGTATTTTCTTACCTGTTAGAGCAATATTACGGTTAGGGGGGCTTTCTGTTTGGTGGATTCTGTGGTTAAATGAAAAGATTCTCCTAATCTCCTTACCTTCATTTGAATAAATTGATTTGAGGTGGATAAATAAAGAACAAATAGTAGAATTATAGGCGTATATACTGTACCTGCCGCGTACAATTCAGCTTTTAGATTAATTAAATACTCTATGCCATATAACTATGTGAGCCATAGGGTGTATTTTGTTTTCTTTGATTTGAAACTAGATTCTTTTTCCAGAGACGCTGGTCTTCCGAAGTTCAGGTTAGTTTTTAATTGCTCGTGAGAAAACAATGCTCTGATTCCTTGAATATTTAAAAAGATAACCCATTTATTGTAATTGGACCATATTGCAAGCTTATGAATTAGTACTCCTATTGCAAGACTACTATTCTAGACTTTAGACCAAATTACGCAAATTAAATAAATAAACAGGTGAAAAGGAAGCGAGAGTTTCTATTGTTGCAATTCCACCATAAAATATCACCATGAGCTGACATATATACTTTAGGAAAGTTCTCTTTAAATAGTATTTAGAGTATTTTTCTTGTACAAGGTGCGCTAAAATAAAATATCGCCCTGGGCATTGAGTTCAGTCTGGTTGGTTCGGGTTAGTCATGGGATCGCCTCCGCTGTCATATCAGGGCCATTATGTGAAGGCCCAGAGAAGAAACATCCACGGCCTCTCCAAAAGTAGGAATCTGCAATTTGCCTTTATCTTTTTCGTTTCTTCTTTTATTGCCCCAAATTAGAAAAAAAAAGGTCGTCTTGCATGATGAAGGCTTTTGTCGTCGCATCTCTTTAAATGGCGCAGGTTGATATGTAGTTTAAATGTGATTATTTAGATCAAGATCATTGTGATAATATATATTATTGATCTGGTAATCTATCCATCGGTGAAAATTTAACAGAAGATCAGAACATACAGGTAATGTACTGGAATTACCGAGTTGATTTCGTCTCATATCCATTAGTAATTCTCCCATTCAAACTTTTTTCAATCTATAATTTGCATATTAGATTCACGCGCAATATACTGACGACATTATAAACTATGGCAGACGCGGTAATATTTAAATATAGAAATAGGAAATGAATCAGGAGAATAATCTAGCGTTGACTCAACAATCATGTTGAGTGTCTCTTTTTCGAATCAATTTCTTGGGCAAAAAAACATCAATCCCTCATTCTTCCTTTCACAAGTCGCAAAGCATTTGCCAGAGGGCTTAATGAAATTGCGGAAATATAAATGATTTCTTGATGCTGCTGATTAGAATATCCAGACATTTATCTCTCCACGTGTTCGCACGATTCTACTATTCATATCATCCACTGACCATAACATGTAGAAGATACGTAAATGATAAGCAAATCCAACACTACTCCATATATTATCCTCAGTATCTATCAAAGATACAAAATCGGTTTCAAAACTAACATATCGGACTCTTAATTGTCGATATATTACACACATCAATTAATCTATTGAAGTTTACGCACCTGAAGATACTTGACTGTCTTGTGTATTATTATCAATTTTATTTATTTTTATCAAGGTAACATTGAAAATCACTATGCGAGATATTTATTCACTCTATCACGTTATTATATCGCACTTTATCTGGGAATCAGTCCTACATAGTTGCACTCAACTCACTAAATCTGTTTCACAATATATTTCATAACCAACACATGCATTTAGATATTTATACTATATCATAATAACTCTGCACAAGAGTTCGAAATATATATAATAACTTCAGTGATTCTGCATTATCATAGATACGTATTTTATCTTAATTTTTTGCTTAGCATATATATCCCCTCGGAAACTATGCGGTAGTATTCGCGGGTACCAACTTCAGGTGTAGTGACTGTTCAGCATAAGGTAGAAATGAATCATTTTGTAACCAATCTTTGTGTGCGCACCTGCGCTTCGGACTCGATATTTTTTGGCATCCATAACTATAACAAAACAAAACCTTTGAGGATTTTTTTATGCCCTGAGGTGGTGTTCCCTTAATCTAATTTGTGCGCGGAGTGGGGTTGCGCTTTTTTTTGTTCGACCCGCCCATGATCTAAATTCTCACTT
This sequence comes from Morella rubra, assembly GCA_003952965.2. Classification (NCBI taxonomy): domain Eukaryota; kingdom Viridiplantae; phylum Streptophyta; class Magnoliopsida; order Fagales; family Myricaceae; genus Morella; species Morella rubra. Next base: position 9,341,028 of record CM025850.1, on the reverse strand, counting down.
TTTGACTCTGCTCTCAAATGGGTTTTCATTCTAGCCTGCCTAAACGATTTGCGCTATAGCTGTTTTTTGTTATATTCACTACTTCCCGTGTTAATGCTACTTGTATGCCTAACTACTGCCAATGCGAGAAAACACTCCTGAGAGCTAACTTCTCAAGATTTCGTACCCTCAATAGTGGCATGGTCATTTCTCGCTCAATCCATACCGCAACTATCTCAATATCTTTTTCCGCTCGTAATTCATTTCAGTACCTGGAGCTCCTCCACAATCCTCGTGGATCTCAATACAATTTTATCTCTGATTCTTAGAACGCTTAGTGCCACTCATAGCCAACTGGTCTTTCAAAGACAATGTATTCGTATCTATTGTCAATGATAATGTCGCTTAGATAATAGAGACAACCGAATCATTCTTTCTTTCGGGCACATGGAGCTTAGGCCTGATTGATCGTGATGAGCGCATATCGCACATAGAAAAGCACTCAAAATTACGTAGAAGCTGTATACACGTACAAGGGTGCTCTCGTTCATCGCATGCTGTCTTAGATTACTATAAGTTTCAACAAACAAAAAAAAAAGACGAAGGGAAGGTTACGGATAAGGTAGAAAAGCAAAAATGAGTGGTAAGGGTGGCCTCGACCCAATAGGATTGGTCTTAAAGAGTTTAATAATATTTATCTGAGCATATCTTAAAAGAGTTTTTTTGCTTTAACTGCGCTGTAAGACTGACAATTGATTACTCCACCCGTAACTACTACCTCTTGGATATGTGAGCAGAGAATCGCTCATTTTAAATAACCAGCTCACAATTCTTCTGTGGTTCTACTATCTTAGTCTACAACCGCAACAGCAATCGATTAAGCGTCGTCATGCCACAATCCCATAGAGATCATTGGCGGAAATTCGCAGCCCTCTGTACAACTCCATTCCGCATTGATCTTCTCCTGAGTTGTTAGGGGCTAGGATTGTCCAAAGTAGTGTCTTGTATTGAGTGTTAGTTCATGTTACGTGGCCTTTATATTCCGCATATTTCGTCATCGCCATATAGAAAATTAGAATAAATATCTTTGGTCCCCATTGGCAATGCTACTCTTTTGAATAACTTATTTAAGCCAATGATATCACCTTACTGGATCCAGCAGAGAATAGCTTCTCCATTTTTTTAATGTACTATGAGAATTGATGCCTCTCTCGACGTCATAATAATATCTTTGTGCTGTAGTGCAAAGGTGAAATGAGAGAGCTATATATTTTGAGAGGCCTATATCCGTAATCAGGAGGGAGTGATGTTTGAACTCTTTATTAGGATGGTATATCCAATCGTGGTATGACATTTGTTTGTGAAAGTCTCTACTACATGTTCGTTTCACATAAAAAATAAAGAAGCCCCGGCACGTGTGCTCTCTAGAGATGGGCAGCGCTATCTATGGGGCGGAACAAGCTTAGACTGAACTAGGTGCCCAATGATAGCCCAGTAGCTGATCAACATAAGACTTACCGTCACCGATTGTCACGATCTGACAGTTTCGCCCGTAACAGTGATGGGGGGACAACTCGGTTCTGCTCATAGAGTTTCCAGCATTTGATTACTTAAGCTTCTGCAAGAGACAAAAAAAAACAAAATGACTTAGAAATATTTAGAGATGAAAACAGAAAAGGACAGCACAAAAAAAGGTCAGCCAGAATCATCTTTGGGTAAATTTACTTGATCACTCGTGAATCTAATCCGAGAAGGTGGGAATAACAACGCAATATACGGATATGCGGAGCAGACAGAAACGATATCCATAACAGGATTAGCAGTCTAGTATCAGATTGGGGGCAGAAATAGGCCCTATCAGTCTGCCAGTATCTATCTAGAGGCATGGGTCGGCGTTGCTTTAATAGACAGTGGGTCCCAAATAATTTTCCTGATCTTTATAAATCCAGATGAAGGGCAAGGAGACCAACCCTCAATCATGAATTTTGTGCTAGACTGGTCCGTAGAGTGTGAAACGGTTAAAGAAACTCTACTAGGAGGCCCAAGAAGCTTCCCCAATGGTCCAAACAAATGCCGCAAGTGTCACGGACAGCACCTTCTCACCATCCGATGGTATGGAGCTCTCCCTCACTTGATGAGGTAATCGTTGGGAGGCTTATCGAATGTGAGATAATATGGCAAACACTCTGCCGTTGCTTATATGGTGACTGATCAATTTCTCGTCACGCTTTAAACTGCACGCGCAGAGACCTGCGACAATTGGCCTATCTACTCAGATACAAGCCATTTACAATTCCGCGAAGTGTGTGAACTTCAAAAGAGTAAAGCTGGACAGATAAAGTAGGAAAGAGCACTCTGAAATTTCGATTCTTTACTGGTTCACTATAATTGATCGATGGCCTAGAAAAGAAATCATACAGATTGGAGAGATGTGAGAAAGTGCTTTTCATCGGAAAGATCTTTTAACGATTGCAAAAATTTAACATAAGGTTCATATGCACCAACCTTGACAGGGGACATAAGAGCGCGCTATTTCACTGAGCAATGCCGTCAGAAATTTCTTTATGGCTTCAACCAAAGCGGGGTTTATAGTAGGCCTTGAAAACTAGCGATTTTTTGAGGGTGCTGACAATACCTTATTTCCAAAATTAGCTTCGATGACGAGAGTGTAGCCCATTGACGCGCTTTCATCTCCCCAAGCAAAATGAGCCTTTTTGTTGCTCGTTGTGGTAAGTCATAAAGCAGTTTTTTATACTTATACATCTTCTCAATAGGGTTTGCATGGGATGACCTATGGACAAAGTGAAAAAGAACAACTGCATCCTCTTGCCCTAGATTAAACTAGCTAGAACAACATCACCCACTGCCATTTGAGAGGAGAAACTAAAAAAAAGAACAAGTTAGGTGGAACCAGGTATATATATATAGAAGCACAAAGAAAAAGCAAGAGACAATTAAGTTACACAAGAACTGTGGCGCGTTTAAGAATGTTTTCGGTGACAGCGAAAAGAGAGTCGGCATCAAACTTATCGTCTGCATGGACATACGAAGAGAGTGGGGAAATGGGGGTGATGAGGGCGCAGAAAAATTGGTTAGTCAATTGATCGTGGAACGGGTGCAGAGGGGACAGTCAACGTTGTAGGGTTGAGCACGTTACCATGCGTAACACTCACCTTCACGTCTGCTCGGGGGTGACTGGGATTGGGTGCTGGTCGCTAGAGCAGAAATCGTTGTTGGTATATGAGGTGGGACCAGACTAGTGATGCGAAGAGAGATTTGTAATTGAATAAGAAAGGAAGAGTAGGTTATGAAGAGCAGGGGAATTGAACTAGGTTTGATGGTAAGCGACAGACTCATAATTTGGTGTGACTACCTAGGACTACTTCGCGCATACTTTTTAAGCGAATGTCGATTTACGAGAGTTCCATCACTAATTGAGGGTACGAGGTATTTAGCAAAGGTGGACTGCAACAATGATGAATAACGAACGAATAGACTATAGGAGAACTCTTTATGAGACTCAAATTGGTACAAATATGTGATATTAATTTTTAAACTTTTTTTTCTTTTGCGAAGTGTGTTTGGTGTACAAAATGTATGTCAGGAGCACAAATAATATTTTTCTCATATATTCGTAGCGGTTGTTTGGTGAATGAAATCGTCAGATAGGAATGTTGACGAAGCAAACAATGATTGAGCATATGGGGTAGTGTCCTACAAAACCTCCATTCTCACTTTGATATCGGTATGTGTGCAAGAGCACTAAAGTGAACAGAGATATGACATGAAACAGCTTGATAGGCGATGAACACAGTAGATGCCGATAACTCATGATGTAGCGCGTAACAACTATGAAATCAAAATATAACCTCTCGCTCTAGAAACATACGAATTCTTTGTTCAGCGTGTTTTAAAATAGATAATTGATCGAGTAATAATAGTTAGATGTATATAAGCATCTTAATCAACGAATAGACTAGTTCGTTTAAAATAGATTGCATTTTCTTTATGATTCTATCTAACATAAACTCCATCATGGGTTGGGGCAAGCGTGGAATACTTTTTACTCCAATTTTTATTGAAAGTAGTTGAATTTCTTATCTTAGGTTATATACGTAATTTGGAAACTAATTGGATTATATTTGGCTTTTCCTATATTTCTTTCAATCCATACACAACACACGAAGGAAGAGGGAAGTTGTGGGGACTAGAATAGTAGATGATGATAATCCCCGTTCTTTATCTTATGCAAACGTTATATTATACTTATTACGACGCAAATTTTGGTTTGAATTGTCCCAACCTTAGCACATAAGAAAGATCCCGCTGCAGCCCAGAGGATTAAACAGAAGGTGTACACCTAAATTAAAGTCTGGAGTAGTGCTTCAATAATTTTCACACGCGCATATAAATACGATTAACTTCTTATTCTCAGATTTATGTCGGGTTAGTTCAAGTGAATGTATTGAGCTCATTTTTGAGTTAAGAAATTTTAGACAGTAGGTTTATAATGCTTTTACCCTTTTCGTTCAATTCTTTCTAGTACTACATTTGTGACTTATCGTTTACCTTTGCATTATCCTTTGAGTCGTACATTGTGAGTGCGTTTTAGAACTATGACATTGAAAGAATTGGGTGTTCTTTTAATATACATTTTCAAGCCACATTTTATGTAACTAATAGATACAGTTGGCCAATCTTAATTCAGTCTACGTTACTCAATTAAGATTTCTGGAATAAAAGAATATACGTGTTACCTATGCTTATTAATTATTAATAAAGACACCGGTCTTTATTTTGTTAAAGGGTAGATGTTTGCACAAAAGTATTACAATTTTGAATATATAAATGAAATTTGAATTTCGCCTGGATTTCTCCTATGGAGGAAAAGGGCCCGGGAATGAAATCATCACTCCCGTTTATGACATACAAGGTCACTTCTTCCGGCCTGCTGGACCGGCTTTAGTAAAAAATAAATGGCTCTTTGGCTAATACCGCCTTTTAGAGGGTATTTTCTTGCATCTTCACAGCTTGGCAATACTCATCTAATGTACGAAAATAATTCGTCGACTGTCCATCGGTGATACCAACCTGGGATACAGATTTACTTGCGCTCACCAACATGTAGTAAGAAAAAACTAAATCAATTAGACGTACTTCTTCTTCCCCTAAAAAAAATAACGACTATACTAACGTAACTTTCGAAGATAGTCTTACTTGTTCTTTCATTGGGTTAGCCATTCCTAACTCTGTGTGGCAGTATGGTCGACGTGCAGACCTTACAAAACATCAAAGAAAGAGAGAGATAATAAAGTAAACGACGTAGTCGAAGGAGACATGAGTATAACAATAATAAAATTCTCTTCGCCTCAATGAGCGCAGAAAGAGAGAGAATAAAATGCGGAATAGTTGCGAACTAACTTATGGTTTAGTATTATCGCAGGACAGGTAATAAATAACAATTAAAAATATTCTGGTTTCTTAGGAAACAATAGGAAATTTCAACACACTGTTACCATTGATTAGAGGTGCTTCATCACAATAAGAAATTAATAAGATGCTCAAAGAATGCCACATATAAGCTTCACGATTGGCATCAATGGAATTTTAGATATAAATAGGTACTGGGGCATAACGGGTCCCCCTTATAGGGTCTTTGTTCAGTTCTCGTGTTCTTCACTCATTATTATAATAGGAGCCTCAGTATGGACAGTTCGCTTTAGTCGGGTCTTTCTCTCTTGCCACTTGTCCTATATTTTTCTCTTTTTGTTTTCATCACACTTTCGGCATCGTGTCTTGTTTAGTTTTTGAAGAATCGCTTGGACGGTGCATCGAACTTATAAAGTTTTCCACCTTCAGACCTCAACATGGGTGCGTGCACGTTTGTGCAAGCATCAGGGTTTTTTCGACGTTGTGAGGTTCGTGCCACACCGGGCATTGTTAACGGATACGTTTTTGTTAATTGCCTTTTTATCTCCGATGTTTGATTACGTTTGTTTTTGTTGATAGGCAAGACATTCGAAAGGTGTCACCACCCCAATTGGCGATCAATTGGACAGGTTGCAGCATTCTGAACTTCAAACTTATTTCTTTCCTTTTTTCTGGCCAGATATGTTAAGGAGTAATTATTTGGTTACCACGCGCGAATTCATGAGTCATTCTTATAACACGGATGATACATTGTTTGTGTCTAGCATTCTAGATAAGCATAATTAGTAGGCGTAACATTGTCCTGGATAGTACAATATGTTGCTAGGGCCACTTCATAGATACGCTTACAAGGATTTCTATTTCAATCTTGGCATGATGTTCAGTTATTACATATATGGGAGAAGAGGAGGGACACATTTCTACTTCAACTAAAGAGTTCCACGTTCTAACTATTAGAAAATATCGTAGCTGCTAGAGCAGCTTTTTGTAATGGTTAGTTTCAGTCCTCATTTTTGATTGGTACTCATACAATAGGATGACTTAATATTCTAAGTCGGAGATACGGATATTAATGTATTTTTTTTCCATATATTATTTGTGGTCATACTACGTTGCGGCCAGAAGTTTCAGGATAGGGAATCAAAAAGGTGAGGACACATAGCGATTCTACTCAGCTTAAATGACAAGAGAAGGCCGGAGATAGCACACCCGCGATTCAATCAAGGGAAGTGGAGGCAGTAGGACAGGTGTTATCGATGTGCTAGAAGCTCAATCGCGCGCCACCGAAGTACACAAGAAGGAATGGATTGCGGGGATAACGCAGCAGCGAGAAGGCGGACTCACGGCTGTATAAAAGATAGGAGGCAAAGAGAGTTATCTAGAAACGCACTTTCACAAATGCTTTTAAATCTTCTCTCTCTGCCTCACATTCAATTCACGTGACCTGAACAAACATCAATGCGATTAACATTATAGATATTAGTCGCTACGAGTAACATATCGCAATTATGGAGAATTGGAGCCAAGAACTGTATGCGCTTGAGAGAAGGAAAACGAATGAATTCGTATGACATATGATGTAGTGCTGTGTATATTGGCGTAGTGTTGAGGAAGACTGGAGATGAAGGAGAGCTCGAACCTTTCAACCTATCGCAAGCGCTGGACTTCAAGTCCAGCTTCCTCAGGTTCGGAGCATATTCCAAGTAGGAAGACACTTCTGTAGCAATAAGTCCCCGCGAGCAATTTGAAACACTGCGCCTAGAATGTAAGAACATCATCATACGAAGAGAATGAATATCCGTATATCATTGACTACTCAAGTGCTTGGGAATGTGGTAGCGAAGATTAGGTTGGTAGATGATAGATCTATTTAGGAGAGCTGGAGCAATTAGGGTGGGAGACAACATTAAGAAAACTGCAAAACAAGAGAAAAAGAGAGAAGGAGATACGATATGTGTATGTCTCAAGAAAGGTCATGCTAGTGCTGGTGAGTACTATTTGTTGGAGTTGTCGTTGTAAAGGCTGCTGTATAATGTTAGTCTGTTTGTCCACTACAAAAAGGCTAAAGATGAATGAACTAAGGAAAAGACATCCAAGCGCAATTATATTGAGCAGGACCTGGATTGCACATGATTAAAGGCATGATAGGGGAGAAGGGATACTAGCGGTGAGAGAGATATTATACGGAGACAGCATCTAGAATTGAGATGAACGCGATATTTAGAACTCATTGAAGAGGCGCAAGTGTAGATTATGATTTAGAGAGCGTATTGTAAAGTCTTAGGCAGCAAGTATGTGAATAGTTGAAGCAAAAGGAGCTATTAGCTATGCGAAGAAAGTAGTCTAATTGTTAGCTGATTTATTTATGAATGAAGTGAGAAGCCTATAATATGGTCATCATATCAATAAGTGAAGCAACATATTATGGAATGATGGATAGTGGAAGAGATTAGAGACACCCAGCAATGGAGGCAATATATGTTGGAGTTGGAAAGCACGCTCTCAGGAGGCGACATCCTACAATAAAAAAATTACTCTTCACGGGTATTGGAAGAGAGATCTCGACGTAACGAGGAGGGGAGTAGTATAGTTCTATGTACTTGATCGGCTGCTCTCACCGTAATTGTACTGATATGATGTATTGTCGAGCAGAATGAGTCCTGGGGAGTAAAGCAGCAGTGAGAGTGGCTCAGTTGTCTGAGGGAGGAAAGCAAGACATTGACGTAGTGCCGAAAAGAAGTATCACACTCTAGCCGACTTCTTGCTGTATATGAACTTGCGCGACTAAGAGAATGAGTCGTGAGTTGGTTAGTAAGAAAAGAAAAAAAGATTGGATGCTTCAGTGCAGAGACGCAGAGAGTGTCTAGTACACTAACTAGAAAGACATCGAATATTAGGAATTAAGTAGAATGAAATAGTTACTGATGATATTGAATGTTTTAGTGTGTGATATTTTACGTACGATTGTCTAAATTTCTCTAAATAGAAATAACTGTCTATGATGTAGTTGTTATAGTTAATATTGGCGCATTATCTCGTTAATGTATAATGATACTAGATCCGATATGTTCAGTTGAAGATACTGAGGGATTGAAAGCATTTGTCTATGGTCACAGTCGATGGTCTATCTATCGCCAATACAGTGGACATAGAATCTGTGAGATACAGTGTGAATGTTAGTGGTGTTTTCTATAAACTCATGCAGTATTTCTCTATGTAAACAGAACTAGCAAATCGCACAAAACTACTAATGAGGTAACTTTGATTTTTTCCTCTTTATGCTGGATGAGCATGCCTAGATTATACAAGCTCTCTAGTAGAGACGGCCGTTAGTGGCACGACGTCTGTGAATTAAGGAAAGAAGATGACACGCAATACAACTAATGGATCGAGATTGTCGCTTTCTTAGCACGATACATTTGTTTGCATGGTTTAAGGGCTGGATTGATTGTATTGGGTCCAACTCAACTCAGGTTTTACTAGATCGTACTTGACCGTATGTTTTATATCTAAATTAATACATGTGGCACACTGCTATAGGTTATTTTACATAATATGTCGCTTACTCGTTTTTATGTTAATTTCTTTTTGATGAGAATTTTTTAATATGTGTGTAATACAAGAATAAAAATTCTCTCTCCAAATTATATGTACTATTAATGATACAGAGAAGTATTGATATTTTGATAACCATTAAGTATTATCACACTTCTAAAACAAGTGGCACTATAGCAACGATCAACCAAACCTGCATAGTATAGCGTTTATCAATCATTAATAACATACGTATGGACTCAATTAATATTCATTGAGTCCTCTAGACTGCTAACAATGAAACATCATCGAGGGCTCACACTTATGATATATTTTTTTCTTGTGTCAGCTCTAATTTTGAGTGGTATGTGATTTTTTGCGACTCACGTCAAGTGTTATCCGAAAGACTAAAACTTAAACAATTGTACACTGAAATCGAGGTAAGCGAAAATAGCAATTTGAACGTGATGCTGGAGTGATTTTAAGGCTGTATCTATATTCTCATACTACACACTAAACTTTGTTAAGTAATTAATAGAGAGAGGGGACTATTATATAGTGAATCTTCTCATCTTTTAATATATATATAGTCCCCAATATATTACTAGATAAACCATCCTACCAGCGCTACTACAATCGAGAGCTTTGCTCTTCCATCTAGTCTACCATGCCTCGTTCCACCCTCAATCTGTTCATGTCTTTAATGTGGAGAACTCGGTCACACACTTCGCAACATCCATATTCAACTTTGCGCACTACGGACCGTCTATCCCAGCCGCGATACTGATAAGTAATCTTAAATATCGTGTTATATATGTGCTAATTTTAGATCGTTGGGCTAATACATCGATGGACGAGTCAGAGAAACTCACACAAACCGGGCAAATTGAGGCAGGGAGATCTAACGTGAGAAATTACCGGTAGCAGATTCGGGACTTGTACTGAAGGCACTACCTGAGCTGACGCTCTTCTGGTACGACTCTCGCATCTAAGGCACAAGGAAAAAGAGAGGCAACTAATTGACAGCCTGGCTCTCCGTAGAAGTGGAATCTACAGTTTTCGCTATGCGCTTTCATAAACACCATATCAGTAGATGTAAAGTTCTTTTCTTGGTGCTCTCCGCATTCACAAGTCTCAGTAAATCACGCAGACGGTTGACTCTCTCGCGCGCGACAGCGAGTTCTTGTTCCGTCTTCGACGCCCTCTCGAGTCGTCAGCACGTCCAGCTTGGACCAGTAGCGTCAGTGAGAGACTTCATGTAGTTTAAATATCGTCGCATGATGCAAAGGAGCGTACACAGACTAGTTCAGATCCAAAACGTGAGAAAAGGCAAGAAGATAGTCTCACAAGAGCGAGGGCAGCGCTGAAATGCGATCATCTACCGCGCGCTTCGACTTAAGATCGACTCGTCTTCAGACGAGGAATACGACACCTATAAAGAAGGAAAAGACATGAAGTAGCACTAAGGTATAAAAACCACACTATCGGAATAAGAGGTCTTATGACTAGTGGGATGGAGAAACGATCGAAAACTGCGCCCTTCGCTACTATTATTTGAATAATTATGGAGAGCTGGCGAGCGGACAAGGCAACCCGAGAGAGAGTGAACCTCATCAACCGGGGTATTTTCCTAGCTTCCGTCGTACTATATCGAGTGCAGAGATGGAGTATTTAGGTCTATACGAGCTATAAGCCCAGCGTAGCTACTTATCGATTGCGCGCAATACATAGCAGGCACCGTGACAATATAAATTGACTGACCATTCATGAAGAGATAATGTCATATCAGTATCGTGCGTGGCACTCTAGGATGAGCGCTTAAACGCGACAAAGAGGCGACGCAGGCCCATTGCTCGAACTTTAATGCAAGAGAGTATCCATTCGTATGAGCAACCAGTTCAGAGCCGCACACGGTGTGTCATTGCAACTAATAGAGACTAATGTTGTTAAGAGTCTTCGTCATGACGCCTGCATGGCGACTATAGGCCTGGTCGAGCAGGTATGTCGACATCTTGCTCTCTCTCTGTGGACACTTTCCTAGTCACCCCCAGAGTTATTTCTTGGGCCAGATTTGCTTTGTTAAAGGTTTGATAGCAAAGGCGTGGCCATAGTTGCGAAGGCGATTTTCCTCGGTGCACAGAAATTTTCGTTCCGAGCATACGCTCTTGAGAGATCTGAACACAAGACACACGCGATTGCTGAAACAACTTAGAGACTACGCCACCAGCATTCCACTTAAAACAATTTTTTACAGACAAATCACAGTCACACGACCCTCATAATTGCTTGATCCCACGTAGACAATCATGCATTTTGTGCATGAATAACCATTTGGAAATAAGAACATCTCGAAGGAACGCCTTTGCACAATCACAACGCGAGCCTCAACATAAAGCCGAGCTATATCTACACGCAGTCTTAGTAAATAGAAAAAGACAACACGAGATATGCATTGTCGCTGACAGCCTCCAAGCTCAAGACTCTCATATGTGTCTTCTGTCATCGGATTAGCAGGTGAAGAACGCTTCTTTCTTCGTTTGGCTTGTCCAGAAACAAGCGTCTCGAGCAAGGATGGCAATGTTCGATACGGTATCTTTAACTTTTTGAGGCATCTTCTCTTTAACGAGTCACGCACATTTATCATTATACTCTATTCAGAATGTATGTTATCTCTCTTTATGTTAAGACATACCTCCTTCAGACATATCCTCTCATTCATCAGCGATTTCGGTTAAATGTTCTATATCGCAGGGAGTCTAAGATTATACTCTGGATGTGCTTAGGAAAATATTTTGTTGAACCTCGTAATTCGGAATGATGTCATCTTTTGCTCATACCTCATCACGAATGTATAACTCTTAACTTAATATGCCGGGTATGATGAGAATCTGTTCTTTGCATTAATACCAGACAAGATTAATCGTTCACACTGGTAACCAAAGATATCTTGCACTGCTTGGATGGTTGCATCTAATATGTAAAGAGGAATATAAAAGTATAAAATTTGAAAGCTATTGACTTTTCGGGCAATAATAGCATGTCCTCTCGGCGGATGGTTTGAGTCTCCGTACTATATAAAGCAAGTTGAAGTAGATGTTGAGATAAGGTTTAATTCCTTATTCTGCTTATCCAACATATCGCAAACATATCGATGGTGTGTGTGTGAAGAATTGAGGTTAGTGTATTTGTGTCACTTTTCACTACTTCTACAGTTGCAGACTCACAAGTAGGGCGGAGTAAAGGTTACCGGGAGCGGAGATGGAAGAGTGTAAACGTCAAGATCTTATTGGGTTATTATTATAGGTTTTAGAAGGCTAGGACAGAGGAAATGAGTGGAATATGTCAGTTTTGTCTACTAGTATTTTATGTTGTAAAATTGTATGTTACATCTGATTTGTCAGATTCGAAAGCAGGAATGCTATATTGCTATAGGACACCTTGAAACCTCTAATCTGGCCTATGGGTCAATTGTGACAAGCGTAATACGTGATCACAACGAATTTAATTGTCCGCCACGTTAATATCTTTGTCTCATGGATTACACTGAAAAAGCCAGTACAAGTGAGGGAAAGAGCAATAGCACGACGGCGGATTCAATAAAGTTATATTGTAAATAGGGAAAGGAGGAGAGAAGACTTAGCACTGGGAAAGATTCATGAGAAGACAGAGAAATAGAGAAGGCTATTATTGTATCACTTCTGCTACCATATATCTAGAAAGCAATCATTTGAACTCATGCCTGACCTGGTGTTCGCTACCACAGACAAATTTTCTAACAGTTCCTTCTCAGCTTCAACGATGACATACGTTGGTATTTCGCAGTCCAGAGTTGACCTGAAAAGAGAGGTCATAGCATGATGAGTCATCGCTACGAGTGCTCGAGGAATCAACAATTTATAGGAGAGGTGGAGATAGTACAGTAGGTTATAAAAAAGAAACTGTAAGCAAATGGAGTATGGTGAGTGAAGCTTGGGTTCGGCAGTATATAGATAGAAAGATAGAAGCCCAGATACATGTACTCATCTTACGATCAGTCAAGTTTAGACGCGCCGTGATGGGCGCGCATGACTGCTGGCGTGTGTATAAATCTACTGACTAGCGCGAATGATCCTTGCTCAGAAAAGGAGCTCTCGAGAGCTTCATCGTTCAAAGTCGCCACCACGAAATGCTGACTACTCGGAGGCGTCATTAGTCGTCAGATTTTACATTCATAGCGATTCTACAGTCGCCTTAGCCAACCAAGTTGCCGGGTGACTATAGAGATGTGACTAGCTATAGGGTTGCTGCCTATTCAACGACATGTCTGTAAGGTTAGATTCACAAGGCCCCCTTCCGTGTATATGGAGAACCATAATAATCACTCATAAATTAATAATTAAGGGGCTTGAATCTCATGGGTCTCAGCTAGGGTGAAAGCATGAGGAAGTCCTGTGTTTAAATGAATTGGAATACTTACTTACGTCATCTTTCTGCTCATTATATGGAAGGCTTTAAGGAAGTTAGCCAGTTCGTGCGCTAAATATGTAAGGAATTAAACCTGTGCAACCTAAAACATATTTATAATAGGAGTCTTGGACTGTCTCTAATAGTGCCTATTGTCTGAATCTAAAGCGCAGGCGTCCAAGATTTTCTGATGAAGCTACCTAAATTTGACGCTCATGTTTAGATGTCTTAGACACACTAGTAAATCGGGATGCAGAGGAGGGATATTCCTGAACAAGTCGTCGTGCGCGGTACATATGACTTTCATACCTAACTAGATCATATTGTAGACGGAGGATCACATCATACTGTAATAAGTTCGCAATATAACTCACTGAATACAACGTGAGCACAAATATCATGAGTTGTACTAGACTATCCATGAACATTGCGACAGACAAACAGACAGTTATATCTTCCTTATTAAGCATCTGCGTCGTTCCAATTATTCTCTCTTTTTTTTCCATCATGAACTATTGGACTTATCGTGACTGGTGTGTGCGAAGGAATAAAAGTTAATGCAGAAGCTAAAAATATACTACAAGCAATATCATGAGTAAGAAACCGAACTATTCGTGAGAAGCCGCGTATATTAAATATGAGTGTGGAAATAATCTGAGTAATTAGACAAGATACGACACAATGAACGGAGACGAACACAAAACTGAATAATTCTCATCCTCTCACTAATATTCGCCAATTTGTTTAGATATTGTAGTATTGCTCACAACTTCACCTGACACACCACATTAAAAAAATAAACCAAGCAACAAATATCTACACAAAATTGAAGGCCTGCCCGTCAAATGAGCTAAGATACAAGTTCCCAATCATGTAAGATCAAGTCTCGAGAGACTTGATGACTGTCAGTTTGAACATAAATCCAATCTATAAGTCAGTAGGCACTTTAGAAGATAGCATAGGAAAATAACATACAACTATGGTTCGCATTTCACAGAATTTAATCAAACTACTTATAATTTATTATAATTATTAATAGCTACACATTAAAATACAATACTGACATGTAGTATTTATTTGTTACAACTCATCTAACAGTAATGTATATAATTTGTAATTTAAGCTCTATACCTAGGTGATAAAACCGCACAAAGTAATTGCAAAGCCAAAAGTCAGAGAGAGAGGCGTAAAATGGCATTGAAGACTGCTGACTTTTCAGCCATAATCCATAACTTTGAAATGAGGAATACAGTGTAAGCTTCAAATGCGCAGGTTCACCACGGGTGCAAGTTGCTCGTAAATGCAGTGATAATAATGGTGGAAACTAAAATAATTAAGATATTAACATACGGATTAGGTTAGAGGGTATAAGATATGACAAGTAAAGTAATTATGCGTGGAGAGGGGTGAAAGAGTGGTAATAAAACATAATCTAAAAAACAATAAGTTAAAAGCATGGAAAATTAATTGAAATAATGTTGAAGGCTAATAAAATGAGTGGGAAAGTGTAACATCGACACACTCGAGCGAAAAGTATAAGAGAGACTACTGTGGAGAGGGTACAACATCGATATCTGCTCCAATGTGCTATGTGGCATGTACTCCATCCAATGACTAATTAACACACATTGAGCTCAATAATAAAATTGGTACCTTGGCGATGCCGTTCGCAAGAATAGAACAGTGAAAGACAACATTACAAGGATGAGGGGTACAGCTGAGTAGGTATCTTCGTATGTGGCGGTCTTAACACGGAATTCACTGGAGTGGGACACTACAAGGTATGAGAAAAAATAATAAACGACAGTACGTGACGTTTGGTCTCATTCTGCTATGTGACACCTCAGCCAGAGACCGTCACTGAACCCTATATAAGTGCGTAGTCTAGGGACACTTGCTGTCAATCGAATGTATCTATTGATTTATTTGTCTTGAGCACAGGGAGATGTGTTAATATGAACAAGAAGACGTAGACACGCTCGTATTATCCATCTTGTAGATATAGTTTCCAGCTCCAACTCTATAATGTGCGTGTTGAACTTTATTCTAGAGCCATGCTTACTGACGCATCTCCTCGCGGTGCACTGGCAATTCCTGCAAAATTTACAACGAAATTTCGTCTTAGCCAGAGCTCCAAAAATAATGATCTTCGGGGCGCCGAAGATCTTAGAAACCACAAACATCGTGAGCGTATTATTTGGTCTGACAATTTCTTTCAGCGTTTTTCATCTTTACATATGTTTGCGCATATCAAAGAACCCGACATCGTGTGATCAAAGTTATGAAAAAAAAGACCAAATAAACTTGTTTTAACCAATGGGTGCTTGTGCCATATCTACGTTGTGCATAATATTACTCAAATGCCCCTGATCGCTGCCTCTCTAGTCTCTACCAAACAGTCAATCTTTCTCCGTCTTGGATAGAGAAAAATGAAGAGAGAGAGAGAAACAATGGTCCTGATCCACTGGAATTTCCAGAAATTCGCGTAGACGTTCCAGTTTATTTGAATATACCAATTGGCAATACAAAACCAATTTGATTTTTGTGTGTGTGAGAGAGAGAGAGATAACTAAAGTTCAAATTAAGTGAAGACGACGTCGAATTCTCCCTTTTGGCGCTACACTTGAGTCTCGGTGCTTTTTCGCAACACATACTAGCTAATGGGTTAGTGAGAATATTCTTTGGAAACACCATAAAAATTCTCTGATATAAAATTAATATTTCAAATGTGCCACAGAAACAAATTTTCGGGTATGTACGCAATATGGATATACATAAACTAGCACAATTATTTATTTCATATATATGTTCCAATAAAAAGAATGCTTGATGTGAATCCAGAAAAGATAAGCAAGAAATTGTAAGGCTACGTTTGAAAGCAACTTCAAGTAATTAGGTTGCCCAAAAAAAGAGAGAACTTCAAGCAATTAGACTCAGTCTTAGCAGAGTTGGTGAGATTACACCAAGTAGTACTGTTCATATGGACTATATAGGGCCTGTAAGGAATGACTTCAAGTGTGAATTGCCTTTGGAAATTCTGAAATAGTTTGATTTAGACCGAAAAGCCCTCTTTTTACTTTTTCTATTTTCCAGTTCTATCTCAGTAGAAAGAAATTAGGCATGAGTCTCTATGCAAGAAGTTGCTTTCAAAGAAAATCATATAGCGTTTCCAAAGAGCCTGAGTTTGATTGATTAATGTATATGTAGGGAAGGTAGAAACCTGTAACATTTTGTTGACATTGCTGGCACCAAAGACCTTGTGGACGTTAGCAAACTTCTGGGGCTCGTCCGCTGGAAAATAAGGAGCGAACACACAATCCTGAGCACACCTTCTCCGAAGAAGTTTGCATGCTGCGCATGGTGAAGGGGCACCTTGTTTCCTGGCACTCTCCTTCATGCTGTCACGTGTCCCTTCCTTAAGGCAACCGAAACCCCCCAACAGTCTCAACTGTTAAGGACAGCTTCCCCTTAACTAAACTTCTTCTAGGGTACTTCGCCTGAAAGCAAAAGTCGACGTATAGGACTATCTGGGAGAGTAGAGTGTTGAAAGACAAAAGAGAGAGAGAGAGAGAGCTAGTGACAAAAGAAAAAGGAGAGCAAGAAGATAAAAAAGAAGCAAACAAAAGAAAGAGAAACACTGGTATACAAAAGGGAGTAGGGAGCGTGAAGGGGCGGGGTGGTGGGCATTATATAACGAGACCAGGCAGTACATGTCAATGGGTCCTACCTATAGAACCCTTTAGATTTCGGTCGACCAAAAACATCACTTTTTTTTTTTTTTTTTAGGATAAAAACAGAACCTCTTTATTAAAAAAAAAACTCACAGAAAACCTCTCCTCATCTAACTTGACATGACACATTTGGCGCCATTTTTTCATAATTTCCTTTTATAATTACACATTACATATTTTATTGTCCTGTCACAGTCAATATATAGGTCACACGTTTTTATTTACTCCTGCAATAAGAACGTACAGTACTAGGAAATTAATTACCTGAACTCGATATCATGCTGATGCACAGCACCCTTTTCAGACTTCTCCAACCCTAATTATCATTTTAATATAGCCTAAAAAGTAATATGGTTGGGGGGAGTTGGACTAGAAACAAACAAGTGAAATTTTTGGTGCTTGGAATTTTGAAAAAAAGGTAATTGTGTTGGGGATCCAATGTGCGAACCGAAGCATCTAGCCTCGTGCTCCACCCCGGCCCCTTTGTTTGTATCTGAATTCTGATCCATGGTGTGAAAAAATGGACTAAATAGTCCTTTCCTTTACTTTCGTTTTTCCTTGGTCCGCCTTGGCTCAGCTGCATAACATACTTATACTATATCCGAAACAAAAATAATAAAATAAAAGTTTTATTCCCTTCCTTTCATATAAATGTACCATTCTTTTCCACTTTTGGATAAGGCTTATTTATATATATATATAATTTGGTACTTCAGGCCGTGCATGTACGTGTCTGTATCGGGACAGGCATGCAGGGTGATCTACAGACTACAGCCATTTTTCTACACTCAAACTTAAGAGGCGGGGTAGCCTTTTTTTTCTATTTATTTTTAGAGCCCCGATGGAGAAAAGTCGACAGGATTCAGGATGCTGTTCTTTTGCATGGCTGCATTCAGTGCACCATTGCACAGAAAAACATATTAGGACTTCCCACTGAGAAGAATCATCAATTAAATAGTGTGTAGTGTACAGAACTTTCTCGACCATTATGCATGCTAGGCTCTAGCTCTGTAATTAAAAAGAAGGAAGAATAGATGTCGAGTTCATGTAATTATTGGTTTCTTTGTCTTGGAGAGCACACTTGGAGGTCTGCTGAGGGGCCAGGTATCTGACTAATTAGATGACAGCCCCCCTCTCTCTCTTTTCTTCTCTGGCTTTTCTCGTACACTCGCGTCCAAGTTTGGAACCAGAAACAATATGGTAAGTGATATTCCTAATTAACATTGTTACAGCATCATTTTTTTTTATGAACGGAAGAAACACCAAACACAAAACCCAACAAAAACGATCGATGATGAATCATGATAATAATAATAATAGAAATATATTATAAGTTCCCTTTATGCATAGGTTTGTTAATTAATGTTTCTGCGACAATGCCGGTAAAGGGTTGATCTCAGCTGGTCAAAGCCAAAAAAACAGAATCAGGTTTTGACAAGACCAAAACGCGCGCCCAACCAACATTCTATTTCTAAACGTTAGGAAAGATTGTTGAATTTGATAATTTTCTTCTGTTGTTTCATGTTCACCTCCCACGATCAAACAGTAAACATCATGATCATATCGAAATTCTGTGCTATCTGCAGGTGTATAATACAGTATGCATGCACCGTATGGTCAACTCTTAAATTAGGGCAGTTGGATTCAATAGCGATTCTGTCGGGTTTTAGCTAACCTAAAATATTGACGTCTTATGCATGTTATGTCTATTCGAACCCATATTAGAAACAATATTGGGCGGATCGGTACGTATAAAGATTCAAACCCAGCTTGCAGGATCTTCAATACGAATTTCTTAATAAACATGCATATGGTTTCTTAAGTTTATATATATATACTTGATCTTTTCATTTTAAGGCAATGTGCGACTCTAATATAAAGATAATTTCTTTTCAATGAAATTGATTCCTCCGGAGCCTCCGCTTTGCAGCAGATCGATCCAATCTCCACAAATGTTTTTGTTTTTGTTTTTGTTCTTGGGAACCAATCACTTTGAGAAAACGAAACGAAAAATTGTTGATGCAAGAAAAGTTCTTTCTGCTCCTTTACAACATATACATGCAAGATAAAGCTGCCATTGTTATCATGCATGCAGAGTGGCTTTAATTGCAGAGTTTTTGCACAAGATTCCATACCCATAGACAAGAAGAAGAAAAAAGAAAGGGTCGAGGGTCCCAGTTGGGCAAAACTAACTCATGATGAGGTCCTCGACGGCAAGATCGTTGAGTTTATGGATCCAATAATTATATGAGCAGTCAACTCTGGGGTCTACTGGCAGTTGGTCCATATATGATTATGATTCTTCACGACTACTGATTAGAGCTCCACCAAAGCTAAAGGCCATGAAACCTAATTATGAAGAATAAACAAGGATCGATCCGGGGTCGAAATCTGAAGTAGTAAAATGAGATTCAACCCATGGTAGAGGAGGTCTATATATCTTGACTTGTGTGCCAATAGGAGGAGGGAGAAGGACCTGCGCCTATATATCTCCTCTCCTCTCAACCAAGACTGATAGAAAATCTCTCTGGTGAGTTTTCTTTCTTCTCTTCAACAGTAGTACTAGTTATTCCAACTACCTTTCTCTGGCACTACTGAAAAAGGGTATATGTTTATTGGGAGTTGTTGTGTCCCACTTATTCCGGCTGTGCCCTAGTAATCCTCATGTTACTTTGGCTACAATATTATTACTGCTGTCACAACTCTAATAGTACTAAAGAGACAGCCAACTAATTTAGTTAACTGATGCACTTTGCAACTTCTGTCAAAGCACCATTTAGGTAAGAGAAAAGGTGGTTTTACACCTCTTGAATTAATGCAGAGCGCTGTATAGATTCTACCACTATCATCAAGTTCAGAATCCCAGCTAGCTGCACGATCATCACTCATGAAAGCACACTATAGTTTGTAATGATTTACAATCCTAGATCTGTAATTTTTAGTCCGAATTGGACCGTTTAATTTGAAAAGAAACATACACAGCAAAGTCCACATATTGTGTACTTCGAAGTAGATCATATACTATTTAATACTGTCACGGTGTAAAGTTTCTAACAGTAAAATCCATACATATTGTGTCTATTTCTTTTCAAATTATACAACATAATTTAAGCACGAAATTCCTGATGACCTTGGGCCATTTTGTAATATTCAAGTATCCCAATAATATTTTAGAATAATAGTATGCCAATATGATTCCAATTAACTTTCTCTTTGGTCATAGTAGCAATGACGATTAGCAGCAACGCCAATCTCGTCGCTATTTGCGAGCCTCTGCCATGAAATATGATTATCACATTGAAAATGATGTTAATGAGGATCCATATATATAGACTGCAGGTCAATTTTTTTTTGGTCAACATTTGGGACTACGCTGAACGTTTTATTCCACGATAAGAATGCGACAATCTCCTAACAACCGAACGTCTTGAATGCAAAAAATGCAAATTTTATTCTAGTTTGATCTTGGAAAGATGTTCAAATATAAGGAAATGCATGCATATATAGTTCAAAATTTTTATATAAGTCATGCACGCAGAAGAATAAATGAAACACAATAGAGTGATCAGTACTACCCTATTTACTTGATATTTCCAGGAAACTTATATGAAGCTAAAGGAGGAATTATAGTTTCTAATTTGACCCATTTTCATCTTGAATGAAATTCTACTAGAGAATGCAATGAAAGGGCAAGAAAATTAAGGAAGTTTTTGAACTAGGATCAGACGAATATCATCTAGCTGAAAACGTACTGACCGGACTGAAAGCACAACGAGAAACGCCAAATATTTGAATCAACTCTTAACTTTAATACTATGATTAAGTCGCAGGTATGTGTGTGCTTGGTAGATCGAAGTCAAGCATTTCAGCTGTAATCTTTTACCCCAAACTATCCTGCCACATCCGGGTAATTAAGTTAAGAGAAAATAATTTCATTATGCGCCGCTTTTGCTTCGTTATAGATATTATCTTCAAAATTCCACAGCAATATATCTGCAAATGTCAAATGTCCACATGGAATAGAGCTACCGGATTATAGGATTGATTCTATTCCTCGTTTGGCAGGTGAGGTAGGTAAAGCAATCATTTTTTTTTTTTCACGTAGAAAATAAATGAACTACTCGCCGTTTAAAGACAACTTAATTAGGTGCCTCCAGTCAAAATAGTAGAAAAATTAGCAATGGCAATGATTTGTCCTCGAAATTCTATGGCTGTACGACAGCCGTTGGATAGTCAATCTGCAAAGGGCACACTTTTCGACCGTTGGCACGAAAAAGGGGATATCTTTCGGTTGGTCGCGCGAGGAAAGGAGGGAAGGCAACAGGAGTTTCCAAATTTTGGAAACCATGAAAGGGGCATGAAATTCAAAGCAAAGTGGCCCAACTAGAGAAGAAATTTTTACCACTTTTAGGTCACTAAAACATCCCTTTATTTATGTTTTTTTTTTTTCTCTTCTATGAAAAGAAATCGTTTATTACCCTTTAGTTCCCCAAGGAAGAGGGAGCATAGATACCACATTTAGACATGCCTTCAGCCCATCCTAACGATTAAAGTCGGATCCTTCTTTCTTTGTTCGGAGAAAAGGGTTGTCTGAGGGTGCCAAAAGTCTTCATATGTATATATATAAAGAATGGGCAATGATTTTGGTTTCTTTTGAGTGATGACTGAACCTGTTTTCATGGCCCGAGTCACAAATTTACAAAGGGAAAAGAGAAGTAAGCATTTTGGTCTAACCCAGGAAAAGGTATTTCAGGCCCGGGATATATACATGCTTGTTCCTTCTCTCACTTATTGGTGGGACTACTCGTGATATCTAAGTCGCAGCTTATGAATGAGTCCTCCAAACAGAGTCGCTTTGGAACATGTACAGGAAAGAAAGTGCACAGATTGTTGGTCCAATTCATCAGATAGAGTAGAGCCAAAAGTTTTGACAGATTTGTGGCAGCCGGCCGGAGCATCCAAAATGAGCAATAATCAAATGGGACAATATGGATCACGTCTGTCGGTATGTATATTCAGATATCTCCTGCGAAAAAGACACGACGTAGGATTTGTTTTTATTTTTTTCTTGGGATTTTTTTTTTTTTGTAAATAAAAGTTGTCCAAGTATGATATCTAGCTAGATAGAATAAACTAAAGTGATGTGGCCTATTTTTGTCCGTGCCTATTTTTGATTACGGTTGTAGGATCTTGCCCGGACACTGATCTTTTCTTTGGCCAGTTAAGATACTGACCATGAAAGCTCTCGAGTCTTAGTACTAATTAATTAACCCAGAGAGGCATAAGGACAACTCTAATACACATATAATAAGTGTAAATATCTACCAAAAGCTGAGACTCTCATTGGAGGAAGGGCATTTCTGGCTGAGACATCCCATGTTTAGGTGTTCTCAGGAAGGACACAATTTTATTGGAAGATAACATCATTGAGGAGGGGAGTGCCTTGACGTTTAAGCAAAATCTTTTAGGCCCCAAAAGGACCATTTATCCACTAATTAAAAGTGCTTCGGGGATTATATAGGCGTTTTTTAACCGACACCATGTTATAATCTTTAAGCAAGATTATGATACGATAAGATTCTGCATTGTCTTGTACACCAACTTTGTTTACACATTGTCGACCAACACTCTTTTGTTTTTTTTTCATTTCTTATACTCCACCAGAGAAGAAAAAAACAAATCTAGATGAAGTAAGCCAATGAAGCTGTTCCAATAGCCTTATCTTGGGCCAGGCTTGTCTTGGTGTGTATCTGCGTGGTATTTTCGTCACGTACGGCTCAGAATTATTGTAGGCAGTCAAAGATATATTACAGAAACCAGATCTGGCGAACCCGTCGTGCACGTGGGATACAAGAAGTAGATGTACTGCTAGAGCACGAGAGGGAAGGAAAAGTAATATTTGCATGGTGAGGGGGACAAGTAGGAATATCTTTAATCATTATTCTGCATATGTCCTTTTGGACTGAACTTTAATGGTGTGCTCTCTCTTTGGAGGTTACAAAGCATGGTAGCTATTTTCATAATGGCATGATGAGTTTGACTTTGGGAGAAATTTGTAGTGCTTAGTGGACTTGATTCCACAAGAGTGGTCTCTCTCTCTCTCTCTCTCTTGTTGAAGCAAAGTGTATTTGATTGTTGTGGTAAACATGCACCTCAAATGGGGAGTTTCTTTACAGGTGTGATAATCTCTTGGAGTGGGAAAGAAATGGAGTTTACAACAAATGGGACACCTCAAGTGCTCAAGGCCACAAACTTTTTTTTTTTCTGTTCACCTAATGAAGAGACAAATATGGAGTAGATCTACCAGGAAAGATGGAGTGACATGCATGTCTAGCAAAGATCTTGGCTGAACATGAGGGCCCCGATATACTTTATTGCCATGCGTTCCTTGCAACAAACAAACAGAGCATGGCCAACAAGAAAATCATGTTCAGATGTCAGGAGAGGAAGAAAGAAAAGAGTGCAGGGACGACTATGCAAATCCTCAAAGACTAGAAACATTCTAAGTTCAGGGCTTCATCCATCGCCTCACTTTTTTGATCCCCCCTTGGAATCCCATGAGACCCGTGATGGAGTTTCAACTCATCAAGCCATGAAGAATAGAAACAGAACACAATTTGAGCCTTTTGAGGACCCAAACATGCAGATGTACCACTTACCCAAAAAAAATGCAGAAGTACTTCGAGACAGGGAGAGAAAGATGAGAGAAACATTAATTACCCCATTAAAAAAGCCAAGCCTACATTGAGCAGAGGTGCAATTTTGAAACCCAAGCCAATCTGCTTTGGTTTTCCGCATATAACACGGCCTTACAAAGCTTGACTCCTCTCTCTTTACAGCAAAATGCAGGATAAGAGATCTAGCCGTATTTTATGTTCCTAGATTAATCTGAGTGTTCGGGTGTGTAATGTATCTGTCTTCTCCACTCATCATATGGCTGATTCTATAGAGCTGAAAACCACTAACCGTCCATAAACAGATAATTCATTAAACAAATGTGTTAGTGTATTTGAGTATTGGCTTAATTACATGACAATAACTCCAATTGAGTTGTGATCTTGTTATGATTCAAGTTCTAAGCTGAAGATGATGATCAAGAGTTGTTGCTGGTCTGCTGTTCAAGCTAAGTGGTTTTGGAGAGTTTGGCTTGTTTATGGCTTGA
Source organism: Morella rubra (assembly GCA_003952965.2). Taxonomy (NCBI): domain Eukaryota; kingdom Viridiplantae; phylum Streptophyta; class Magnoliopsida; order Fagales; family Myricaceae; genus Morella; species Morella rubra. Next base: position 9,316,749 of record CM025850.1, on the reverse strand, counting down.
GCCAGATGATTACAAGAAGTTTGGTTCGATGTTTGCTTGAACGAGATAGACAACGCCTATTCACCCCACTCTAGGTGCTGTTAGAGTCTAAACTAGGTTTTTCAAAATACACAACCAAAAAGAAAATACAGCTATATTTTTTTGGCAGAGCAATCCCAGCATTAGCTCCAGATGTGGGCAAGAAAAAAGGAGGAATCCTTACGGACTGGTGCATTGAGATGTGGTGAAAACACGCCTCTAGCCGTCGTTTAGACTACAAATTTGCATTTCATCACTCGATCTTGATGAAGCTAATTTGGTTGAGACCAATGCTAATATTAGTTTCCACAGATTCAAACCCACGGGGTTCAGGGTGTTTAATTACCAAGCAACCAGTGACTCATAGGGCTGATAAATATGCATTCCATGAAAGATAATTGATAGGTTGTAATATACACTCAAAAGATATCGTGGCTACAATTTAGGAAATCTGTGTCGTACTACAATTGTTTCCATAAGGCGAGTAATCCACACAGTACAAACAACGATTTCAATCCACAATTTCGCTGTAGAAGAAAGAAACGAAACATTCATCTTCCTTGGTGAGAGAGACTCGCATGTAAGATGTAAGATCTGCTAAACAATTTAATCCAGCCTTCTTTCTTTTCGTGATTTTTCTGTGTTTAGCAGGTCAAGGGAAGTCATTTTGCCTTCAATCTCCTCTTCAGTATTCATCTGTCCCTGCCAGATACGCTTATCTTTGAGCCTAATTACTTTTTATTTGTTCAGGTTCCATTATCTTCTGGGGTTCTCTCATTACTTTGACTAGAAGTCACACCTTTGTGCTCTCTTCAAACACAAAAACAAATAACGTACTCGATTAAATAAATAACGGACCAAATACTAAAAATTAGGACCAAATACCAGAAACTTGTGTATCCAAAAAAAAAAAAACACAACACAGAAAGAAAGATATATAGAAAGAACAAACAAACAAGAGAAAGAAAACAAATACAAAAACAGAAGAAAACGAAGCAAACTATCCAACACCCAAGACCAGAACATAACAAGAAATTGATGCTATATTCTGCACATTATTGTTGTTCTGCATTAGGAAATCTACAACAGGTGGAATGAGAGTAGTAGAGTTCTCGTTTCCACCAAATCGTTAAAACGACATAGACCACCAAACAAATATGGCCTCCGAGATTGAGTCAAATAGTGTTAGCTTTCTTTAAAGAAAAGCAACTCATAAAACAAAAAAAGGGCATCGCTAGTTACTAAGTGTGAATACTCCCAACACCACAGGTCTTAGTGTCAGTTTATCTCGACTCAATTAAACCATAAGTCGGCTAAAAGTCAAAGATATAATCCTGGAAAAAGCTGAAAATTGCAAAGGCATCCTCATGAGGGTTATTGGTCAGAAATACCCATAAGAAACATCATACAACAACCGACAATAATGTAATAATGAAGCCATGGAGCTTACCGTTTAGCTGGTCTCTTCTTGGAGTCAAGGCCAAGACATGCCTTTAACTCTTCAATACTCATAACTTCCCCAATGTCGCGTTTGAATAGATTGCAACAATCCATAAATGCAGCACACTCACCAGGCAAAAGTGATAAATCCTTGACCTTCACATTGAAATATTCCATCAAAATGAACCCTGTGCAAGTGCTCGGAGAAGTTATAAGTCAAAATAATATTAAGCTAAACAAATATTGAAAACCAAATATACGCTTGAGCAGTGCAAACTTTCACAGAACTAATCCAATTACAAAATCTTAAAACAGTAAACCAACAAAATGAATTGAAGATCAAACCCAGGTCAAACAGATTTGAGGGAACAGCATTGGGCAGTCAAATTTGTTTTGGTACATCGGCAAAATAATACACATGCTATTGCTGGAAACACTAATATTTCGCACAAGCTATTGATGGAAACACTAAGCCACGATACGAAGCTTTTCAACACCTAAGACTTCCAAATTTTGGTATTATCACCACAGCATAATATCGACAATCTTTATAACAATAGTTTACAAAATCTGCAGAAATCAAGTCAAACCACATCCCAAAAAAAGGGTACTAAAATGAAGTAAATTACAAATTTATCATAATACCTCGGGACTTATCTACGCATAACAGGAAACTAAGGACAAAAAGGCACAAAAGACCACAAAAGAAAGACATACCAAGGGCTCGAAGCATCTTTAGATCAAAATTTTCAGCTAGATTGTCATGGCCAATTATTTTTGCACGTTGGAGGACCAGCATCTTTAAGCTTATCAGCAGATCCTGTTAAATTAATACTCTCATGGTCATTATTATACAGCACCTAGCATCCTAAAGCAATAATGATGCCCAAATGCACTTCTTGTACATCATATGCCATGAAGAACAATAATCCTAAGAAAACAGAACACGTTCTTCGTAGAATAATTTTAATGCAGAAAGTACATTGCACAGAAGGAAGCACGTATTAGCATTGTGAATCATACTGAAGACACTAGCAACTCTGATTTTCACAGTGCAGCGAAACTATATTGAAATCAAACAGAATTTCAGGTTTTAGGAGTTCCACAGACACAATCGTGCATCAGCATTCAATTTGACCGTTAATATGCAATCCATATGTAGTACTACGTGGTACTAAGCACACATATTCACATATATCTCAAATTACCAAGCATATTTGCCTCAACTACTGAACATCGGCCTTATTCCCATTGAAAATGAAATCACATTGTGTATTACTATCACATTACAAACTATTCATAAATTCTTGTGACATATGAGATGGGCATTCAAATATTGATGAGAACTTGGAAAAGTAGGAAGTCAAAAGGTTGAACTAAAGCATATCGATAAATAATGTTGCTTAGTTTCTGAGCAAATCTGAGGACCTTTTAAGAGTGTTAAGCATTTCATCCAATGAATGTTAATTTGGAGCACACACCTTCAATCACTGAAAATATTTCAACGGGCACAAGAGAAAGTAATAGTACAAATATACAGATACAAACACTTTATCTCACTACAAAAGAGGGCGCATTTATTATGGTAAATGGATTTGCAAACTTTTGACCAAATACTTACAAGCTCTGACTCGGAAAGGGAGCAAAGCCAACTCACATCCTCAAGCCTATTCGTCCCCAATAGTTCTTGTGCCTCATCCATTCAAGTATCCAACCTCTTCTGATTATCCAAATCCTGTCAAAATTGATATAAGGAGTGATGCCCATCAATCTTCAAACGCCATCAATCTATAAGTCTCTGTAAGTGTTGTGAAAGAATGACAACGATAAACATGCCATGTGGACGGAGCGAATTGAGAAAAGATTGAACTTTGAGAGATATCTCACAGGCATACGTCAACCTACCCAACCAATATATATATATATATAGAGAGAGAGAGAGAGAGAGAGAGAGAGAGAGAGCAACTCGAGAAGGGAATTCTAAAAAGAACAAGCTGGCAAATTTTTTAGAAGCTTCATCACAGTAAGTTGGTTACCCAATCAGCTTCAAAATAAATTTTGAAAAAAAAAATGCAAAGAGCTTAAACCGAAGCCATAACAATCTCAGAAATCATAAACCTATAAGAAAAGAACATAAAACCGACTCAAAATCTCACTTTTACGACGGAAATATTTTTAGTTTCTGAACCGAATCTTGTCCAGATAAAATTAACAATTCGTTCCAAAAGAGAAAATTTTCGATTGGGTATTTCCTTTCAACGGATTCTGCAAAAGAGAAAATATCTTCCTTCACTTATATTTTCATTTGGTCACAACTTACCAAGGGATTTTCCGAGAAGTTGTTTTCGGGCGAAACAAACTTCGTGGAAAGTGAACTAACGTTGGAATATATACGAATATCCTGGGAAAAAGAAAACACTTCCTCCGAAGACCGAAGGAGGGGAGGGGAGGAAAAGAAAACCAAATACAGCGAATGAACCGCTGGGGGCTGCGAAGCTACACGCCTATCCTGAGCTTCAGCCTCCCTACACAATTGTTGGCTTGTTGCCCTTGGAACTGGATTTTTCTGTTTGGGTAATTGACTCTCAGCTGGATTTTTTTGGGGGCTAATCGGGTGTTCGGAGGTCGAAATTAAAATTTTTACTCACGTTAAAAAATTATAAAAATAATTTTTTTCTTAATTAATTATTTTTATTATAATATTTATTTAAATTTTTTTCTTTACTTTTTCTTCGAATCTTATAAAATATTTTTATTTTTTCACAACTTCAAAATTTATAACTCTCAAAATTTTCACTCCGGAATGTCCAGCTGAATTTCGTGTAAGGGGAAAACAGAAAAATCTACTAGGAAACGACGTCGTACCAAGAGGGTATCTGTTGCCTTCTGAAAATTCTAAGCCGTCCATCCATAGTGAAATGATCTCAAAATCGCGGAACCCAAATCTGTTATTTCGTAGTAGCTCAGTCAACCAGCTCTTCATGAAGCATAAATTTGATGTTCTAATTGACATATTTGTCTGATTATCATCTTTAGTGAAAAGTATACCTATCAGAAACATTATAGCTGTTGTTTTGGATATATTAAGATTTAAGAATGATTTTATGGCGGTAAGTTATGTATAAAAAAAGAAGCATAAGGGAGTTAAAATAGAATTATAATTTAAGGCGATTTCTATCTCAAGATCTCCTAGCTATCCATCTAACCTTGTTAAGCATTTTTTTTTTTAAGCAAGCCCTTAAGACGGTGGCCCTGAGTACAACAAAAGGGAAGGATCCTTACCTCTAGGTAGGCTGTTCAACCCCGGTGTAGGTGCCGGTTTTGGCAAAACCGGCACCTACACTGGATAGGCCGATTTTTAAATAATTGACACTTACACCTATACTGTTAAGGGCAAAAATCGGCCCTTAAGGTGGCGGTTTTCGTTATCCTAGTCCAATGTATTTTTTTTCTTTTTTTTTTTGTCATTAATCACATATCATTAAAATCTAAATTAATGAAATCCAAAATCAATAAAATTAAATATCATCTTAAAAATAAGATGAGAATTTAAAGTTCAAATTAATAAAATCTAAAATCAACAAACTTAGAGAACATTACAACAATATGAGAATCTAAAGTCTCAACCAAATTTTGTTCTTTGCCCCATCGGTGAAGCTGCTAAGGAAAACTAAGAGCATCCTTTTATACAATGCCCTTATATATGCTGTATGTGGAAGCAAGCACCATGGCCTTTGGATTTGGCAGTATTGGGTATTCAATCAATTGTGGAATGGATTAAAGTGGTATTAGACCTAGCCCGAAAGTTCAACTAAACCACTCGTCAGAAAACTCTTCTTTGCTGTATGCAGGGGCAGCAATGGACCTAATCTGGATGATCAGAAACCAAGTAGATCACAACAATGTTCCTACTGACCCTAATCTAGTCCTTCGAATTCAAAGCTTCCATAAACAACACTTAGCAGCTTTGCGTGAACTAGCAAAGCAAGAGCTCAAGTTCTGGACTCCTACAACAAATGGATTTGTGAAGATTAATATAGGGGGGAATCGGGATTCTGTTTTGGGGGGGGTTTATAACAAAAGCGCGCGTTTTGTTAAAAAAAAAAAAAAACTCGGTGTCCGGTACCCGGGAACCAAAATGGCACCGGGGTTTTGTTAAAAACCTCAAACTGGCACCGGTGAAGCCGGGTACCGACAACCCGGTGCCGGTGCCCGTGCCACCGGAATTTTCCGATGGCATTGAACAACCTTACCTCCAGGTCCTGGTTTTTTAGAGCCTTCATATCCTGTATCGTGACCAAAAAACAATTGCTTGCACACATGATGGTGGCGGAACTAGCGTGAGGCAGTGGGAGGCCACCGCGCCTGTTGGTTCCGTCAAACATCAATTTTTTATAGGTGTTTTGCCTGCCCAACCCCAGCCCACCCCCCCTTGGCCCGCCCAACCCAGCCTGCACCCCCCTTGCGAAATTGTTTTTCTATCTAAAGGGTATAAGATGCAGAAAGATGGAAAAGAAAAGGAAGAGGAAAATTTGCTGAAACTTAGAAGCTTCTTCTCTGCACACATATCGTGTTTCTTGTCTTGGATTCCTAGAGATAGAAATATTTTTTCTCATTCTATAATTAAGTGGGCTGCTGTCAGTAATCTCTTTGATTCAGTTGACATTTCAACTATCCCTACACATCTGTTAGTGCGGGGCTGAACTTTATTTGATTTATAGTTTTAGTTGATGTTGCCAAGGAAACAAAAAAAGAAGAAGTTTGTGCTGAAGATGTGTTGGTTATAAATGTGTGTGTAGAGAAAGACAGGCACATATAGATAAAGAGACCCTAAAGAGGAACGTTGGAGAAGAATGCAGAGAAGGCAGAGGAGTTATCGAGAAGAGGAAATGAGATATTTAAGATAGAGGTAGAAGTTGAAAGAGAGAATCATGAAAGAGGCTTGAAACCATAAAATAACATATGGGTCCCTAGGAGGTCTCACTCAATACGGCTGGTGTCATGAGGTTTCCTCTAAAAACGAAAATAAAAAGCATATATATTTTTGAATTAATTTTCAATTATACATATAACAGTAGTGTTAAAATTACAAACAAAAAAAACAAATATATTTAATTTGCGGCCAAACAAATATTATCTTAGAACTATAATAAATGCTTAAAAGAAGAAACTAACAAATGTTTGGTTATGAATTTGGTTAATGATTCATGAATTTGTGAATAATTAGGGCTTGAATAATGATAGTGAATTTGTTAATTTTTAGATTGAATTAGTTGATGAATTTTGTTTTGTTTAGAGAAGGATAAGTTTTGGATAAAAAAATTTAGCCGTGTACAGTTGTCTAATACTCCTAATGTGTCTACTACTTGTGAAATGAATACTAGTTCGAAATGACCTTGTGTTTTGTTTAATCTAAATGAAACTATTGAGAACGAAGTCATTTTGTAACGTTTACTTATAAGATCCAATTGCCACCTTACAGTTTCAGCAAATAGTACGGTACGTGTATTTCAAAAAATTTAATGCTTTTAGTCTTTAATTTTTGATATTTTAACTTTAAGACACTTTTTGCATTTTAGGGAAAAAAAAATTTGTCATTTCGCCTTAGGATCAGTTCGCCCCTTCAAATTAGGTCTTGGTGCTGCCACTGGTCATGGTGCTATCCTCTTCAATGGAAGTTTATGCTTTCCACTGCAATGAAAACTCGATCAACTTCTAGGCCAACAATCATTCATGCAGAACAGATTAGTACCATACAGTTTCCACTTTTTTTGGCTACTACTTAAAGCACATCCTTCACCACTTTGAATGAATGAATTACCCATAAACTGCCAGTGATGGACGTTTAACAATGATCTTACCAATGTAAAGGTCTATATACAGTTTTCCGTGAAAGAAAAACCAGCACCCAAGTATAATACAAACAAATTTTGAATTCCATAACTGGACATGACCAGCAAAGTTTGCACCTTTGCCGAGACTTACGGCTAAGGACGGTGTTATGCTTCAGTTTGAAGCCAAAATCGATCATCGTGTGTGGTGGAGACAGGTCAAACCTAACTTCCCAAGATCCGATCTGCCATTGGGGTAAGGTAATCCGTCCAGATATTTCCATGATCTGACTGTGGAGTAGCGCCACTGCCAAATTGAGAGCAAACACTGTCGGGAATATCATATTGGATAACCATACTCTTGTTGATCATTTCTGAAGATGTTGCAGGGGTGACCAACCAAGAACTAGAAAGTTTAAGATATTTATTGTAGAGCGCCAAGAAAATGGCCGGATTTTTTCCGGTGCTCCTACAAACACAAAAAGTATACAGGAAAAAGATTAGAACAAGAAACTCCACTTTGGTTGGGAACCCGGAGGAGTAATAAGAAACATAACATTGCAAGCTGGGGTATAAGAAAACTCAGAATCAAGATACTTTGCAAGAAATCCATGTAGTTTTACAATATTATCATTCTTTCAGGAGAAAATTTCTTTCTTCCTTTCTTTTCTGGACTTTTCCTTCCCTCGATTAATTGCAACGTACATTTGGATATATGCATGACAAAAAATGTGAAGTGACTATCAAATAGAATTGTTGCCAAATCCATCTAATCTCTTCCTGGCCGTTGGTCCCAACAGTCTGATCACCCATTTTGCAAAGTGTAAGGGCTTCAAGTGCTCAATTTGTAACCACATAGTAGCTTTAAATCAAAGTGTGAGAGTCTTGCAATAGTTTAGACTACAATTTTATTTTATTTTTTTATGTAGAACAACATAAAGTGTTAGAAATGATGAGGAAGATTCTGAAACCTTTCATTCAAATTGAGTACTTTACTCCACCATAGAAAAGCCTCCACAAAATCTCCGTCCAATTTCCTTGAATCAATCAAAAGCACACTCAAGACTGGCGTACATGCATTTTTCACATAAGGTGACTCAGAAAGCCAAGGCTTTGAAGCTGATCTTTGAATAGCATCCAACACATCCGACTTCACAAACATATCTAATTTGCTGGAGCAGTCCTCAGCAGCTCCAATAGCATAATTACTTAAGTCGGCTCCCATTAGTTCTTCAACTCTTCCCTGCAATACAAATAAACTATGTTTATTCCTTGGAATGTGAAATGAAACTGCTCATGTGAGTTTATCACCCCAAACATACCAAGGATAGAAAGAGCTCAAAATGCCAATTGCACCAAAATCATGAGCACCATTAACTCTCTAACACTCTTCCCTACATTGCCTACATGACATTGACAATTGGTGTCTCTCCCTGAAATGATCTTTTCTCCATTAGCTTAACAAAAACGATTTTTTTTGCATAATCAGTTATTTCATATTGACCAAATCCATGGTCATTTTCTTATCCCATGAGGTTTCAAGTTCTGACTCAGCTTTATGAATTGCTTGATCTCATATAGCTGCCTTGACCATCATATTACCTCACCTCTGTTTATCCATCCCTTGGCACATCTCTTCCTTCTAACAATGTTACCTCATCTCAAGGGTTCTCCAATTGAAATTTGCACAAAGCTTTTATCCATCATCATTAATGAGCTATTTAACTCCTTCATTCTTTTGTCCTATATGTAGCTTCAGATATCTAAAGCTCAGGGATGAGATGTATAGAGACACATAATAATGCACAAATCTAATCATTTTCTTACAAAAATTTCTTCTATTTCAGAAGTAGTCAAAGCTTCAACATCTAGCCACAAGAAAGAAAACCAACCTTCATGAGTATGTTCGGTAAGATATAAATGAACTTGGCTAATGACTGGTGCACACTTGGTATGATGAAAGGTGCCACTTCCACAAATACAGCAAATTGTGTTCCGGAAATGGCAGTTGTGATTATTTCTTTCACTTCCTCCTGCCTATAGTGCAAAAATATCAACGGACAAAAAAAAAAGGATTTGCCAACTGACTTTTTTTTTAAAAAGGAATTACTTACCCATGAACTTGGAGATTTGAATGTGGAAATAGGACTTTTAATTTGAAAAAGGAGACTTTGTCTTCCTTCCCTTTAGGGATAAAGAAATGGAAGAAAACCAAATGTGGATACCTGGAAAATGAAAGAGCAAGGTGAATCAATCAGTATGTACAGAACTACAAATCTGAAATTGGAAGAGCATAAGCTATTGTAACTATATTTGCTCTCTAATAAATTAGCAAGTCCGGATGGCAAAGCCAACCTAGATCACAACGAGAGCATACTAAAAACTCTGGATGGGGGTCCCTTCAATGTGGTATTAATTAGTGATTTGACAGCAGATTGGAACCCTTTGAGGAAATAAGACAATGTGGGAATGGCAGAAAAATATTTTTGGGGGGATAATTAAATAATAGTGATCACTGAAAATCCATACTATCACCAATGGAAAACCCAATAGAATCTATTGGCTAACAATCAAGCCTAGTAGAAAACATGAACGCCAGTAAACACTAAACAAAGACTTCAAAAACTGCAGAGACCAATAGACAACAATAGATTATGGGAAGCAAGAAAAACAAAGATTTTTTACCAAAGAACAGCAAGAAATATATTCATCAGAGTATTCAAGTGTTGTTTAGTTGAGTTGACTTGGCAATGATAAAAAAATTTACATCAACTCAGGCCTGTTCTTGGGCTAATTTGTATATTTGATTGATAGATGTACACATGATTCTTGATGAGTTGCTTCATAAATATGAAAGAATCAGGAATTGGTCTACTTCCATCGTACAGAATCCTTTTTCATTAAAAATGGTTGCCAAAAATCTCAGAACTTAATCATGAGAGGGAGACAGATCAAATGTCAAACCAGTTTTATTATAATTTCTATGCTATGCATGAAAAATGAACTCCAAGCCTTTCTGTGCTTTACCGTAGCCTATTATAGCAAAAGGACAATAGTTTTCTTACCATATGTCCAGGCCTACAATTTCCTAAAATATTCTATACAATTAAAAAGGATAGTTGAAACAACTGATAGGGAAAACTACATAAAATCAGCCTTTAGAACGAATACATGATAAGAACTTGGAAAGCTGTAACACTTAGCATATAGAATGTAACAACTAGATTTCATCAGTTCACACAAACCTTGAGCTTGATAGAGTTGAGTTAGCAAGAACAGCAAGGAAGCGAAGATCTAGACAGTCCATCCATGACACAACGTGTATCATTCCATCCTCCCCATCATTCTTTGCAAGCAAACTGGAATTCCCATCATTAGAAGCTTCAGTCTGTCTTAATCCCAAAGACAGTCGCATTAGCATTGACTAAACAGCAACAATAGAAACAAAAGAGTTTCAATTTCTATTGGCCATACATTCAAAAAAGAAAAAGCAGGCACAAACAGCCAGTTTATCTAAGCAAGCAGGTTCTCGGTTATTGTTTCAGCACCTAATTCTCTTGTTGGCGCTGTACCACTAAATCAAAAATAGGGAGATTTCAAGAGGGATTGGCATTGTTCATAAGTCTTTTTTGCAGTATTGATGATAGATTCATAATGCAAGATATGCAGCAATAATCATTTTAGCCATTGAAGAGTGATAATATGATTCCAGCTTTTCCAATTCAGCACAAATTCCTTTACTTACCGTGTTTTGGCTGCTGAGAAAATCTAAAAAGAAAAGAAAACGAAACGATATGCATAAGGAGAACAGTCATCTAAAAGTCAAAACGCAAAATTAACTTACGGCAGTAGAATCACCGAACGGGGTCCATTTTCTCAGAGGATCGGACGGGTCCCGGAAATGGGTAGCAGGCAGGAACTGAAGGAAGACGAGGAATATGATAAAGCCGAACGCGAAAAGCTGAAACAAGGGCCGTGGAGTCGGAGCCGGGTCAACCTCTCGACGTTCGAATCCAGAAAAGTCCGTGTTCGGAGACGAAGCTGCTCTTCTATGAGTCGCAGATGACCGTGATGACATGAAGGAGGAAGACATGTCTTGAGTTTCTTTCAGCTCTGTCTCGGCCTCCCTCTCCGTCGAAGTGGTGAAGAAAGGAAGGACGTTATATGTCATTTTTTAAACACTTTTACCGTTTTACGAAGTAGGCCCAACTAGGGTGAATAGCGGACTAGTCAGAAGCAGAATCTGACATTTCGACATCTGGTCCGCTAACTAGCGGATGGCCAAAATCGATTCCGCTTCCGCTTCCGACTCTTAGCGGACTTAGCAGAAGCGGAAGCGGACTTAGCAAAAGCGGAAGCGGATAGCGAATTCGACAATTTTTGGGCCATATTTTTGGGCCAATTTAAGCTTTTTTTTCAATAAACGAAAATTTTACTCATTCATCACAATTCACAAATAAAATCCTAAAACATGTAATTGACAAACAAATGAAAAATAAATATAAAAACATGCAATTCACATAATCTCATATTAAATAAATCTCAAATCAAACTTGAAACTAACTTGAAATAAAATATTACAATACAAACTTAGAAGTATCAACTCAAGTAAGAAATTAATAACATAATCAAACATCAATCAACGTATGAATCCACGATCGATGCAGCATTAAATTAACTTGGAAAAAAACAGATGTATCAACAATTAGCTCATAAAAAATTTTCATAAAGTGAAAGTAGAAATGTAAAATGTTGTATATACCTATATCCATCATATAACTAGAGGGATCTTCTGTCCCATCAGTAACTTCAGGTTCGTTATCCTCATCATCAGCAAATGTATGACCTTGGATGTCAACCAATTTTGAGCACAAATGAGTCCTTCCGCCGTCTTTGGTGCCAACGAACTCCGGAAAGAATCTAATACTCGACCCCGTGCTGAAGACAGACTCTGAAGGCATTGTAGTGATAGGGATGGCAAGAACATCTCGAGAAATTCGTGCAAGAATGGAAATTTTGGTGCATTCACTCTCCACCAATTGAGGATATCAAAATTAGGATCTCTGGGCTCAATATCCTCCATTAAATATCTCTCCACTTCAGACTTGCTATCCAGCAAATTCTGTTGCGCCTTAAATTGTGTGAATTCCATGTAAAGAGGATCATCTATTGATTAACTAGATGACCCAACAAAATCAAGCTGGCTTTGACTTGCAGATACACTCCCACTGCTAGATGACCCATCCATATTAGCATACTCTGTAAACAACTGATCCAAGGTCCCTCTTACAAGACTAGTCATCTTTGCACCTAACTCCACCCCAAAGCCTTCTTGAACCAAAAGTCCAAGTATATAACCTTGTATTGTGGATCAAGTACCGCTGCAACAAACAATAATCTGTTAACCTTAGTCAAATCACCCAGTATTTATTATACTTCATTTGCATTTTTTTGCCATGTCTGCCAAGAAAAAATCCCCACTAGCTGCATATTTTCCCAAATACATATGAATTTTGTCAAGTTCCGCAAAAAATAAGTTTTTTGTCACCGTATTTGAAGCAGATATTCGAACCGTCACCTCATAGAAGAGCGCCAAAAACTTCGTAAAATGTCTCACACGCTCCCAATCCTCAAATCCAGGGGCCCAATCCCTTCCTCCCATGCCCTCCTCACGCAGAAAGCTTATAAGAATTCCATCTTCTGCCAACATATCCTCAAAAACTCTCTGATATTTCTCAGCTACATCCAACATAATATACGTTGAATTCCAACGAGTAGGAACATCAAGCTGCAAAAATCCCTCACTGGGAAACTTCCTCTTCGCTACACATTTCTTAAACCCATCCATTCGACCAGGAGATGACTTAACATACTTGACCAAGTTCCTTACCTTGGCCACAGAATCATCCAACTCCTTCAACCCATCTTGCACAATTAAATTCAAGATATGTGCACAACATCTCATATGCAAACAATCATGATTACAAACTATTTTTCCAGGCCGAAACCCCAAAAGCAATTGTCTACTCTTTACATGTTCAATGGCTGTATCATTAGAGGAGGCATTATCGACAGTGATTGTAAGGATTTTATCAATCCCCCATTCCGACATACAATCCTCCAATTCCATCCCAACTGTCGAGCCCTTATGATCTGACACCTTAGAGAAGGCAAGTATCTTTTTTGTGCAAGTTCCAAGTACTATCAATGAAGTGTGCAGTGACAGACATATAATTCATGTTTTGGACTGATGTCCATGTGTCAGTGGTGAAACAAACTCGGGGTCTATTGAGTAAGATACTAGCCTTCAGTCTAGCTTCTCTTCCAAGTAAAGTTTCATACAGTCTTTTATCACTGTAATTCGAGATGGCACTTAAATCGGGGCTCGAGGGTATAAATCATCTCCTTGAACCCATCCTTACTTACTATTCTAAAAGAAGCTCATCTACAATTATAAATTTAGCAATAGAAGCTCTAATAGCCTTGGGATTATATGAGTCTATCTTCATCACTCCCACTGATCCACTACTTGCCCCCTTGATATCAAAAGTCAATTTCTGTTGAGAATTATCCAATTTACTTTGAGTTCTCTTATACATTACACAAGCCTTCAAGTGGGATCTCATAGCCGAGGTCCCTTGATCTTTGTGGTGAAAACATTTTTATGACCACAATGGTTGCACTTGCCAATGGTTTGTTTGGGTCAATTACTGGTAGTATCCTAGTGAAATGTTCCACATCGGGGATGGATTGGAAACTTTTCTTCTTTTAGGGGGGGTCACTTGTCTCAGTTTGTTGTGCTTCTACATCTATATTGGTATCTCACCAATTTGTAGGTGTAGCCATTGAGGCAGGGGTAAATAATTGGGGGTTGTGGATTGCGAAGATGCAATCGAAGTTTGATGATCCATCTGAAATAAAGACACAAAATAACATACACCTCGATCAAATACACTTCAATTAAACATACACTCAATGCATTTAGAAATATTTCATGACTTACAAAATACTAGAACTAAGTCTTTTAATCAAACATATATGAGGAACCAAACAAAAACATTGAAAAATTTGAAACTTTTTTATTTAAATGGTAAGGTTTGCTTGCGTTTGCATTTTGCAATCCTTTTTTTCTCATTTGTTGGTTAATTCATACACATAACAAATTCACTAAACTGATAAACGATTTACTAAGCATACCATAAAAATTCCAAATTTATACACATAAGAAATTCTAAACTGATAAACGTTTACTAAGCATACACAAAAAATTCTAAATTCATACACATAACAAATTCATGAAAACATACATAACAAATTCATGAAAACAGATCAACTTGGACTAACAAATTCGCATAACAGATCCTAAGCAAATATCCAAAGAACAAAGAGAGAGAGAGCAGTAGCAGTGGAGCTAATGAGCTATGGAGGCAGTAGTCGTGAGAGAGAAGGAAGATAGAGAGAGAGAGACATACAGAGAGAAAAGCAGCAGTGGAAGCCGGACTGCGGAGAGAGAGAGGGTGGGAGGGTGGGAAGGGCTCGGTGTTGGGTCGGCTGGGACAGGGTCGGGGGTTGACCTGGGGAGGTTGGGACAGGGCTCGAGGTCGGGGGGAGAGCTCGGGGTGACCTAGGGGCGGCTGAATAGGGTTCAGGGTGACTGGGGGGCGGGCGGGCGGCTGGGACAGGGCTCGGGGTCGAGGGTAGGGGAAGAGTCGGAAGAGAGGAAGACTTAGGGCATTTTTGCGTGGATCAAAACGGCGAGTTTTGATCCACGCATACGTTTTTTTTTTATTTAAAAAAACAAGTTAAATGACGTCGTCCTATTAAAATAGACGACGTCGTTTTAAATTGGAGGGGGAAAATTAAAAAAAAAAAAGCCCAGAACCGGATTTTTGCCTGGATCCGGCAGAAACGTCCGCTTCCGGTTCCGTGTCCGGAGTGGCCGAAAATCACCTTTGGCTCCGGTTCCTGGAAGATACGGAGCTCCTCTTCCCAGAACCGGAGACGGAAACGGAGCCGGAGCTACGTCGGCAGTTGAACCGGAATTACAGGCCTAGGTACAACATAACGAACTCAATATATAAATTTAACTTTTTAGAAATTAATCAAAATTAAAGGTAGCCAATCTAATTTCTTCAAGCAACGGACTTCTTATTTACATAATAATATTAATATTATTATTTCTCTATGAATCATCTCTTTAGTTGATCATGCCAGATGGAATTAAGAGCTGTGTAATTTCATGTACCAATTGTATAATTCGATTGGAAGAGAACAACCCAAGGGAAAAAAAAAAAACTATAGAATCTATATTATGTCTCATGAAAATAATATTAAATGATGTATAATTGTCTCTCTATTATAATTGCATCCTGCAAACAATAGAGAAATTGTTGAAAATATTGATCTCATATTCAATTTGAAAATTAATTTCGCATTTCAATATTATAATGTCAATTTCTTTTTTTCAAGAATTTTTAATATTTTTGATAGTTTAGATAGTATGATAGTTAGCTCACAAATAAGAATATTATGGCACTATAATTTTTTTTTAAAGTAAAAATTACTGCCTAGACATAATTTTATATTTTTCAAGTATCTATTTTGATTTAATTTGATAAAATAACTTCAAAATAATCTCTCTATTAAATATCTCTTTTTATCAAAAAAAAAAAAAATTCACACAAATCATCTCTTCTCTCACTTTTCACCAATTTGCCTTGTTTAGATTGGAAAAAAAATTTCACAATTACTTTTTTACTAATTCTAATTTTTTTTTACAAATTCAATATATTTTTACAAACTAAAACAACCTTTTTACTAGCCCAATAAAATCTATACTATTTTCAATAAAATTGTTCATTCAAACTTAATCCACCAAAATTTTTTCAGACTTTTTCACTCATATTTTTAAAAATTTTCACTAATTCTAGTAAAAAAAAAAAAAGTTTGAGCGTCCAAATTTTCAAACCGATGCCACCCCGGTAGTTACCCAAAGATTCTCCGTAGCGTTAAATTGTTAATCTGCTTCCTTCCAAAGAAGCTGAAAAGTGTTGTCCGGGAACAGGGGCTAAAGTGTACTTATTGGCGTACTTTTAAAACCGAGTCTTGTCGTTCTCTCTGCTTCCCCCGCTCTCTTCCCACAGAATACCCGTAACCTTCCATCACCTTGAGCCGCCGCCGCTGCCGGCAATCCCCCTTCGGCGTCCGTAGTGCGGCTAGCTCAGCGGACGCGCATTGTTGCTAGCCCCTCTAGGCTCGGCGCCCTTACTTGAAGGTATTTCTAAATATCCTCAGTCTAAATGCCTGATTATTGTTTATACACGCTGGCGCAAGCAATTATAGGTAATAGAGTGGGAACTGCTCTTGCCTATCTGAAGGGAAAGAAGAGCGGACTTCGGGAGCCACAATTTGCCTACTAGGGTCAGTTTAGGAGATGTTTTTGTTGAGTTCTATGTTATAAGATTCGTGGGAGCATGGGAAGTTGCTTATGCCATTTTGGGGGCTGTAAGACTGCCTGACCTTGGGTGTGGACGAGGCTGATACCCCGTAGAACTAGCTTCAAATTTGTGTCGTTTCCACGATTAGAAGCTCAGGCTTTAATTTGAAACCGCTTGTAAATTTCTCGGGAGGGTTCATCTGGTTCTGTCAATTGAAATGTGGCCTGATTCTACGGTTTTTCTTGTCTCTCAAATTAGGTGAATCAGAGCGATGGGTCGGTCTCGGGCCGTGTTTCATTCTACAGAAGAGGATCCAAACCAAAGGTCCGTACCATGTTGTTCATTTTCCTGCAAACTTAATCCCATTAAGCTGTGTTGATTGCTAGGAAAGCACAAGGGAAAGAAACGTATCAAAGTGGTTAACTTTCTAAAATCGATAAACAAAGAACAAAATCCCTTTTATTAAATAGCAATTTTTTTTATTGGTTTTTGGTAAAATAAGTGAATTAATTATTGTTGGAAACCAGAATAATGCTCAATAATAGATAAAAGAAGTCAATGTTTGCAAATCTTTCTTTGTAATGATGTTTAGCTGAAAATTGGAAATGGAACTGTTAACTTCAGGTTTTTTGTACTTATCAAAAGAAAAAAAAACTTCAGGTTTTTTCCTACATGTTTCATTTAGGCTATTTTTCATGCCCAATCAAGTAATTTTATCGCTTTTTCTTCATTGCTGTTTCACTTGAAATACTTGTCTCATTTTCATTAGGTCCAAGAGAAAAAGGACAGCTTCCAGTGTAGAAACCACAGGGCCTACACCTTCAGGTACTTCTGTTTCTAGCATCAAGGCACCAGAGAGAGAAAAACGGAAAGAAGAAATGAAAAAATAAACATTTTTAGCATGATTTGAGATGTGGGTATATGTTTTCTGACATCATGCTCTTCTTTAATTTTCTCTTTTGCGTGGAGGTAGGGAATGTTGGGGTAGTAGCCTTTAAAGTGCTACTCATAGTTTTTGGGCCTCTTTGTCTCATTATTTTGATGTATCTTAAATGCCATGCTGCATTCTGGATTATCATTGGTTTGTATGAATTCTGATCCTTTGTGTTGTTTGTGATTTGTGCTTTGGTTTTTTTGAGTGCTGCTTCACTTTGTAATTTTAAGCCTCAATTGACTACTAACCTAATCTTTTGCAATGTGTAGTTCATGGACTGTTTGAAGGGAAAGGGGCTTTGTACCACTGTAATTATTGCAATAAAGATATCTCAGGAAGGATTCGAATTAAGTGTATAATGTGCCCAGATTTTGACCTTTGTGTAGAGTGTTTTTCTGTTGGAGCTGAAGTTACACCGCACAAGAGCAATCATCCTTATAGGGTTATGGTAAGTACTACTATTTGTTAGAAACACACTTCATTGGTACCTCAGCAATTCAGGCAGTCATATTGGTGTCATGTCATCTACAATGATTCTATTAGTTTCCTTTGTTCTTCTGTTAGTAATCCTTAGGCGCGTACATCTTATTTTTTAGAATGCTTGTAGGATGGTCACAGTCAAAACTTAGATTTACACTTGTTTTCTCTCTTGTCATAACTGTAGCTGAAGTGAGAATGTTGAGATGAATGAGTGGCAAAACATGGATGTTGTTGGATGGTCTGCAGTTGTGAGATGTTAATTTCAGCATCAAGTGAAACTCAAAAGTCAAAAGCATTTGAGTTGGGGGTTCTGAAAAAAAGACGTCTGCTTTTAAACTTCTCTGTGACGTTTTTCCTGAAGGAGTTACGGTTGTTCCTCAACACTGACTAGTTTGGATAAGAATTATAGTACAGTTGAAAACGTATATCCACTGAAAAGTTGTTAATATAGGTAAATAATTTGGACCCTCTTGCATGAAATTTCTGTGAAAAAAATAAAATCATTTTCGATTTCTATCAGAAAATGTCTTTTTTCATCATCCACAACGATTTTCTTGCAAGCAGTGGGAGCTAACTCAGAAAAGATTGATGGGAAATGAGATAGTCAATGGTTATTTTTTGTTGCGGTTCATATGAAATGAAATAGGAAACATGGATTTAGCTTACCTTTTTACCATATTGCCTCGGTTGCTATGAATATAGATATTGATTACAACAGGAAAAAAAAATCACTTTTCCTGACAGGACAATCTCTCTTTCCCACTTATGTGTCCAGATTGGAATGCAGATGAAGAGATCTTACTTCTGGAGGTAATTTATATTCGGGAAAAAGGTTCCTTTACTTGGAAAATAATAGATTGGAAATTATTTTTGGTGAATCTGCTAATTAACTTTCATTAATCCACATCCTTGCCTTGATATTTGGTGATGAATATGTTCCTTTTCAGGGCATTGAAATGTATGGATTTGGTAACTGGGCTGAAGTTGCTGAACATGTTGGAACGAAAAGCAAAACACAATGTATTGACCACTATAATGCAATATACATGAGCTCTCCATGCTTTCCTCTCCCGGTAGGTTTAACATGTGCATATCCAAATACATGCATCAATGCATTTGTTAGGGATATTATATATATTAAAACTATAATGCTTTAATGTTGTAATTTATGCACCTAGGACATGTCGCATGTTATGGGAAAGAGCCGGTCAGAGCTGCTTGCCATGTCCAGAGGGCCTAGTGAAGTCGAGAAAGGTTAGTCTGTGCATAATTCCATTGTCAATTGCTGGCATGTAGCTCATATTTTACTGATCTACAATCTGGGATTTGACTCATAAATTTGTATATAGTGTAGGAGAATAAAGGCCTTTTGGTTGAGGCCAGACCATTGCTAAGTAAATATGTCATTTGCTGATTTGCTGTTGAGAATTGTGCATGCTTCAATGGGATGCTTCTTTCACTAATACTGTCATATTTCTGTTGCTCCATGTAATTGTTAGTTCTTGATCAATTCACTCTTCTTCTTGATGTGGGCAAATGTGTATTTTGGTGTATTCACTTATTTCATATAACATCTATTTTCTTGGGAATTGTGGGGTGGAAGTATTATTATGTGTGTTGGAGCTATTGGATTTGCCTTTTGTTTGGCACAGAAATCCCTCACACTGGGGAGCTTACACTTAAAGAAGAGACGCCACTCTCAGCAAGAGTCAGGTTCTGCCATGTTCATCACTCTGTATTTATTTACAATCAGCTTTATGGTCCTAATTTGCTAATTACTTTGATGTTTTTATCAGTTTTGATGAATCACAAAAAGGTCCTGCTTGGCATTCCTCGTCTAGTCTAACATCAGGTACTTCAGTCAACATCTTGAGAGTTGCTACTTATCAGGTTTCTTTGTACCTGCTTGGCTGTCATCAAAACATTGTGAAGTCATTTTTTTAATAAGCTTATACACAATTATGCATATTAACTGTGATTTGGGTGGTTGATGTTCGATTGAGAAGCTAAGCTATTTTCCCTCACCACTAAAGCTTTAAATTAGGGAATTTCAGAAAAATCATGAAGTGGATTGGAGGAAGAGATACTTTCTGCTCTCTTTAGTGCCATGCATTTGTCTGCTCCACAATCCAGACTGCTCCAGTTCACACCATGACCCTCTCCCTCTCCCCATGAGATACTTTCTGCTCTGTTTAGCACCATGGCATTTGTCTGCTCCAGTTCACATCATGACCCTCTCTCTCTCTGTGCACAAGGTTTCGTGGTTGACTTGAGTGGCATAAATGGTATGGTTAATTAAGGTCTTGTTGAAGGAAAATGCTGTGTGAGAGTTGTATTCTTTGTATTGTAGCTGATGGGATTGTTAGTCTTGTTTGCTTTATGGATCTAAAGGGGATGGGTTCATATGTTTTTGGTGGAGGGCAAGAACATAGTGAACAGTGAAAAAGAGTCATTTACAAGTAATTGTCTATACAATTAGCTGACTAAAATGTGACAATCTAGAAATTGGGTCCCAAACTTGTGCTTTATCATTCTTTTATATGCTTGGATCTATGATTGACAAAAGTATAAAGATCCTTCACTATTGGCATCAGAAAGGGGAACAGGTCTGGTTTCTAGCAGTGATAACACGTCCTCAGGTGTGGTAAAGAAGGTCTCCTCCCAAGCCC
Source organism: Morella rubra (assembly GCA_003952965.2). NCBI lineage: Eukaryota > Viridiplantae > Streptophyta > Magnoliopsida > Fagales > Myricaceae > Morella > Morella rubra. The sequence goes on along the minus strand of CM025850.1, from coordinate 9,295,940 downwards.
AGATCAAGGATGACACTAGCATGGAAGGTATGCTTTCTGCATTTTACTATGAGTGCTAATCATTGCTTGTACACTGCTTTGCTTGATGGCAATCCTCACACATACATCTTGAGATGTACAACTGATTTGGTTGCTGGAGACATTATCAAGTATTTGGCCAAAATTGTTGTGTACTCTAAAATTTGACCTTCCACAGAATGTCTTTATTCATGTATGCTGCTAGAAGTAGATTTTTCATTCTGAATTAAGGTTTTGTGTTCCGAAAAACAAAACTAATGGTTTCAGATATATATGCTGTCCTCCACTGCGTGGCTGGGGAAGGCCACTCCTCATCACGCTGGTGGGGTTGATTGCACGGTTAAGGAGATCATCTCCTGCACTGTGCTGTGGGAGAGAAGCCACCCCCATGGTGGGAGATCCCACTATTAGGTGGAGTTCTTCTCCACTGTACCGATGGGAAGAACTCAAAACCGCCCGATGGAGGGGAGGTGATCTCCTCCCCAGCATGGATGGGGGAGAACTCCGTCCCCGGCTTGGTGGATATAATTGCCCTCGTGGCCTTGTGGTTGCAGCCGGTGCGATGACCATTGCAGAGTGGTGGCTGCTGGTGCGGGGTGGAGACATATATGGGCTTGCGGTGTTGTTTTGTATTTATGTTTTCTGTCTTTTGCTTGGTTTTTCAGAGTATTTCCGTAAAAAACGATGTAGTTATTTACTGTGCAGTGTAAAAACAAGTTTTTCCGTACTACAGCACTGAAAAAAACAAAATGCTACTTGAGAACTGTATCCAAGCCTAGTCGAACTAGTTCATTTAAAAGTATGCTCAATACATTCTTTTTTCTTATAATGGTGCAGATTTTCAGGCAGACAGGAGCGTCGGAGAGAAAAAGCCTAGGGTTGTGGGGGATGAGGGACTTTCTGTGACTGAGTTGAGTGGCTATAATTTCAAGAGGCAGGAGTTTGAGATTGAATATGATAACGACGCAGAGCTAGTACTGGCAGATATGGAATTCAAGGCTACTGACTCTAATGCTGAACGTGAATTGAAATTGCGAGTGCTGCATATCTACTCAAAACGGTAACCATATTTTTTAGTTTAACCTTGCACTTATGAAGGAGAGTATGCATTGACATGGATGATAGGGAGTATCAGTCTATATGTAGAAGGAAAAAAGAAGAGGGGATAAACTGCCATTCACTTATGAAAAACTCTTTAGAATCTAGCCCATGAAGAGATTTTTACTTGCTCTTGATGGTAATGGAGAGCACTTTGCTAACCCACAATACTATGATTTTTTTTTTTATTTGCATTAGCTAAATGCCTTGTAAGTGAGATTCAACCAACTTTTGTATAGATTTGCTGACGAGTTATTCCAAGCCAAAGTATTAAATGTCTGTGGTTAATTTCTTGATTGTAAATCGAGTACAAATGGAGATACATGTTCAAGCTTGGTCTATTAAATTTTAGGTAAGGGCGTAAAGATAGACCTTATTTGGGAAACAGTTACAGTTTACATCATTAACCATTTAGTAATTAGAAGTTCCTTGTTTTCACTATGCTCTGGTAACCCAGAATGTGTGTCTATTCTGGTGGAATTGTTGTCACTGCAGCTAGTTTGTTGTTTAGTGGGCAAAACACGTCATCCCATAACGTATATGCAACTTTTTATTTATCAAACTATATGATGCATGTAATCACCACCAAAGACATTCGCTGGCAGCTTAAAAATGTTAAATCTGTGAACTCTGATTCCTAGCACAGATCTTAAGTCCATTATTATACCTGTGCATGTAAACACATATCAGTGTCTCATAATTGTTGCAGCATTTAGGTTTTGCAGTTTTAGTGAACTAGCAAAATATGTTATTGCTTTCTTGGGACATGTGGGATAGCACATTTTGCCTATCAGGCTGTAGACTTGTTGTTTAAGCTTTACTTCTCTGCATTATTTAGTCAAACATGTGCGGAAGTAAACAATCAGTTGTGACAATGAGAGTTTGTTCTTTTTGACAGGCTTGATGAGAGAAAACGTAGGAAAGATTTCATACTGGAAAGAAATTTACTTTACCCTGACCCATACGAGAAGAGCCTCTCACCTGAAGAGAGGGAGATATGCCAGCGTTTCAAGGTCTTCATGCGCTTTCAGCCAAAAGAAGTGCATGAGGAGTTCCTTAAGAACATTATTGAGGAACAGCGGATAGTCAAAAGAATACAAGATCTTCAGGTCTAATGCAACCTTTGTGCTCCTTATACATGCTTTATTCATTTGATCTTATCTATTGATGTTAACTTGAGCCAAGAGCACATCTCAATATTTATTGGAAAAACGTAAAAATAATTGTGCAGGAAGCTCGAGCTGCAGGCTGTCGAACAGCTGCTGAGGTAGACAGATTTCTTGAACAGAACAGGAAGAAGGAAGTTGAAGGAAGTGAACAGGGAGTTAATGAAAGTGCTCAGGGTCCCAGTAGTAACATGTTGCAAAGACAAATTCATGACAAAGTAGAATTTGATGCCAGCCCTCAGGGAGCAAAGGGATCTACTGGTCTACATCCCAGTGGCAAGGATTCGTCTTCAGCAATGCAAGCTACTTCGAGCTTTGTAGAGGAATGGGACATTACTGGATTTGCGGGAGTGGATTTACTTTCTGAAACTGTAAGAAATTGTCCTCGATTTCTGAACTGTAGCACAGGAAGATAGCTCCTTATTTGCAATCATGGGTAACATCCTGGAATTGTAGGTTCAACTTAGAAAATGACAGCCGGAACTAGTGGATCGATGTCAAGAGAGAAAGATTGATAAAACTTAACGAATTATACAACAAATTGTGCTTAAAGTAGTGGCTGAAGTTTGTCTCCCAAGTTTAACTGGAGATTTTGATTGTTGTCTTTTTATGATGTTTGCATGCAGGAGAAACGGCTTTGTGGTGAGATTAGAATACTACCTTCACATTATCTCAACATGCTGCAGATCATGTCAGTAGAGATTCTGAAGGGCAATGTCACCAAGAAGTCTGATGCCCATAGCTTGTTCAAGGTAGAATCAAGCAAAGTTGATACGGTATATGATATGCTCGTGAAAAAGGGGATTGCTCAAGCATGATGACATCTCCCATAATCTTTTTGTGGAATCCTGTAAAGTCCTTTTCTTTTCTTTTTTGAGCAAAACTTGTACAGTCTATGGTTGTTAATAAGAAGCTACCCATTTTGTTTATCTCTCTTCTAGAAATCTTTTCTAGCACGCAATCCTGTTACGAGGAACTAATTGCAGTGCAGAAACTTTTACTGCGTACATTATTTGTCGGTCGAGGCTGCTTTTCAATGAGGATCAGGATCATCTACAACATTCATTTCTTTCAGAATTGCTCTTTTAATTTTCGAATTACACCATGCTATTGGAATTAAGAATTGTAGAGGATTCTAGTCCTCCAATGAGGAATATTGTTACTAGGCCAAGACAAGGCCCTTTGATTGGTGGTTATATAGAGTACTTAAATTGTAGGGGATAGAAAGTGCCATTGATGTCAATTTGTCACTGTTTTTACTTTGTTTCATTGTACTTCCCCCTTGCCATTTTACACTATACAAAAATATTATTGTGAGGTCCACACGCCTGATGCTCGGTTGTTATGTGCCAACTTTTATCTGACTTTGGGGAACTAAAGGCAAGATAAAGAATAGCACCAATACAATCCTAACCGCACTGTATGTTTGGTTTTTCTGAATACTTTGAGTTGAGGGAGGTCTTCTTGCAATCGGCATATTTGTTGTCACACTGCAATGCCGGTTGCAACTGAGTGTCTTCCTTGGGTTCTATCCATTGTAACCCGCATTCTTTTTGTCTTTTGCTGATCGTCTCCTTGAATTTGCCGTGCTTTTCATGTTTGGCCGAGTAAGGAGTTGTTACCAAGGGGGAGTGCAAAAGTAAGAGGGAGTTTGGCTAACAGCACCAAGCACAGCACCGGGACAGTTTGAGGGTCTTTGGTTTGGCAGGAATGGATGGCTTTTTTTATCTATGACGGTGAAGATTGCACTACTTAATTGTCAAGTACAGCCGCTCCCTATTTCTTCTACGCTAAGGACAAATGCACCTCTAGCTAACTTAGTTCGAATCCAAAACGGCCTACCATCGGCTGAGCCCTGTGTGAAGCTTTTTTCAGTTGGTCAAACGATAACCTGGTATGTTCTTACTGAGGCAGCACTCTCCTTAGTGTGCTCCTCATGAAATCCAGTAAGCTGTACAAGGGGCCCTTTTGGGAAGGATAACAATAATAGCATCCTTTTACTCCTTTTCCAAGCAACTTGAAATAGACTTCTTATATTATTGAGGCACTCTAAAGGGGAGTTGGATTAATTGCTGTTGGTTGGCCAGCCGCCCTTTTCATTATCCCCTGGATTTGGTCTCTTAATCTTATGCTCAAAGCCGCCAAAGGCATCCTTTGTCGTCATCAATATTCCAATGAATGAGCCATAATCTCTTTATTTGCCCGAAAGTCCCATAATCAAGATTTCCTTTGGAATGAAGATGTATGGTTCAAAATCGAGCTAATTTTGCTGCATTATTTTTTCTTTTCTATAAAAAGCCTTGGCTGGTGGGGTACTGGGATCCTTTTCAAAGAATGCGTGCCCTGACACTGGGCGAAGAAATATGAATGCGAAAGCATCGCACTTGACCTGAAAATTAGACAAAATGGAGCCAGTTTCTCACTTGGGCTATACTTAACTTAAATATGGAAGAACCCAATGCCCGCAAAAGCCAAACAACGTGTTCCCTCGTTGACTTCACCTTCGTCTTGTAGCCAGAGTTTTCAAAATGCATACCTCACAATTATGTCAGTTGTACTTTTCTCTTTGGTCCAAATATCTGACCAAAGAAAATGTTTTTTAATCAACTGACCTCACTCTTATGGTTGCGTTTGTTTCTCAATATTTTAAGATATAAAAATTTTTAATAAAATAAATATATTTTAAAATTTTTAACTTTTACATATATATATATATATACACTTTACTTTTACAAATCTCAATAAAATAAAAATTCTCAAAATTTTAAAAATATTCTCCAAAAATTTTGACAAACAAACACCAATGTTTCCATGCGACCTGAGTTGAGCCCTCAATGTCACGCTTATAAAAATCCACTTTCGACGGTCAAACCGCATTACTTTGACCAAAAAAAAGTCTTTTCACACAATAAGTAGCTGTGTTCTTTTGTTGCTTCCAGTGAAAGGAAATATCGAGAGAGAGAGAGAGAGAGGGAGAGGGAGATGGAAGGGGAACTGCAGAAGATGAGTACTGCCATAATTGATGATGAGGATGAGAAGGTTTCGCTTCCAGGTTTCCGATTTCATCCCACAGATGAAGAGCTCGTTGGGTTTTATCTTCGAAGGAAGGTGGAGAAGAAGCTTGTGACTCTGGACCTCATCAAACAGATCGATATATACAGCCATGACCCATGGGATCTTCCAAGTATGCTCTCTCTAGAATCATTTACATCAACTTTATGTTCTTTAATTACTACATCGATCGATTTAATTACTGTTATTTGTATGAGAAGAACAACAAAGATCATTTAAGATCATGGAACAATTTTCTAGGCTAGTTGAAAGGTATTGAAATGACTTTTGTTTTATGAGTTAATCTTTTGTTGACATCTAATTCCCTTCGTTTTTGGCGGCTCTCGTTATGGTGAAAATGCAGAAGTTGCTGCTGCTGGAGAAAAAGAATGCTACTTCTTTTGCAGAAGAGGAAGAAAGTATAAGAATAGCATAAGACCCAACAGGGTCACGGGATCTGGGTTTTGGAAAGCCACAGGCATCGACAAGCCAATATACTCTGTTAAGGAACCTCATGAATGCGTTGGCCTGAAGAAATCCTTGGTTTATTACAGAGGAAGCGCTGGAAAAGGCACTAAAACTGATTGGATGATGCACGAGTTCCGTCTCCCGGCGAGTAAAAGCACCAACGTTAGCAACACTAAGAACACTACTCAAGAAGCTGTAAGATTCGCCTTACCATGAATTTATTTCCCTATTGTCACTTGAAATGGTCATATCTAGATAGACATGAAGGTCAACTAGGCTTTATTATATATACTCATAGAGAAATGGCTTCTTTCATTCGGTTGCAGGAAGTTTGGACAATTTGTCGAATATTGAAGCGAGATGTTTCCTGTAAAAAGTATGCACCAGAGTGGCAAAGGACCTCTTCTAAACAAAGCCCGTCCTATTCAAGCTCAACTACCTCCAGTTCTGAGTCAATCAACAGGGACAAGCATTTGAGCTTTGGAGCTTTGTCTGCCATGGAAAATGATGGGAGGACTTTCAGTGATGCCATCGACGAGAGGAATCGTTACTTTGCAAGACAGCTGAGCCTAACAGGTCAAGTCCCATATATAAATTCGGGTTTAAGCGTTTCGAACCCAGACGAAGCTGTATTTTCTAAAGCAGGAAACTGGGATGAGCTGATGCCAATGGTTGAGTTTGCTGTCGATCCATCGCTGCTCTACAGTTTTTAGGTAGAGGTAGAACTTTAGCTTGATCGGTTGTTTAGATAACAGTACTTTTTATTTGTTAGAACTACAAACACCTGAAATAATTTCCTCGGGAGAGCACGCTTTATGTCCTGCATGCCTGACTACTGTTCTCCGTTGTTAGCCGCAGTATGAGATGGTATATATGTGAGAAGATTGGTGCTTTGATCGACTTCAGAAATAATATATATTTGTAGTTTAGTTTATATGCTAGCCCGAAGTTTTGTATGTCTTCCTGGGATCGAGATCAGTCAAAGCACGTACGATCCTGAGTGAGTTGCTGGCCGGGCAGCACAAAGAAAACAGTTTTCTCGATCTGTTTACAAAATAATCAGTCTCATGATTACTAGAACAAAATAATCATCATCTTCTTCGTCCGTGACAAAATTCTGTACAAAACTCTAGAACTAATTTTCCAGGACTTCATCTTCTCTCTCCAATTCATTTTTTCTTTTTTTAAAGAAATTGTTTTGATCTTTTAAAGTTTACAGTAAATTTAAAAAACACTATGATAGGGAAAAATATTGCAATGACACTTGTTTTTTTTTTTTTATTCTTAGCTAAAAGGGAGATAGATGCCAGGGTAGTAGTCTACCCACCACCAGATCATAGAAACCTCTATTTATTGCAAAATAATTCAACTATAAGACCTTTTTTGGTGAATGCACCTCTAGCTAACTACCCAGTTCGAATCCAAAACGGCAACTAATATATTCTGATAAGACCTGAAGCTTTTGTGAGTTGGTCTTTTTGGTGTTTCGCTAACCTGGTATGTTCTTATTGAATTTGGCTAACTCTCCTTAAGGGTCCTCATAAACCAGTAAGCTAAGTACAGGGGGCCCTTCCACCAAGGATAACAAAATTTATTGCAAAATAATTCCTTTACTCCTTTTCCAAGCAACTTGAAATAGACTTCTTATATTATTGAGGCACTCTAAAGGGGAGTTGGATTAATTGCTGTTGGTTGGCCAGCAGCCCTTTTCATTATCCCCTGGATTTGGTCTCTTATCTTATGCTCAAAGCCGCCAAAGGCATCCTTTGTCGTCATCAATATTCCAATGAATGAGCCATAATCTCTTTATTTGCCCGAAAGTCCCATAATCAAGATTTCCTTTGGAATGAAGATGTATGGTTCAAAATCGAGCTAATTTTGCTGCATTATTTTTTCTTTTCTATAAAAAGGACCTTGGCTACAGGTGGGGTCACTGGAGATCCTTTTCAAAGAATTACGTGAGGACCCTGACACTGGGCGAAGAAATATGAATTTTTTTTTTTAGCATCACACTTGACCTGAAAATTAGACAAAATGGAAAAAAGTTTCTCACTTGGGCTATACTTAACTTAAATATGGAAGAACATCAATGCCATGGGCAAAAGCCAAACAACGTGTTCCCTCGTTGACTTCAACCTACACAGTCAACCAAATAGCCAGAGTTTTCAAAATGCAAACCTCACAATAGATATGTCAGTTGTACTTTTCTCTTTGGTCAGACAAATATCTGACCAAAGAAAATGTTTTTTAATCAACTGAATCCTCACTCTTATGCTGTTGCGTTTGTTTCTCAATATTTTAGAATATAAAATTTTTAATAAAATAAATAAACGACTAAAATTTTTAACTTTTACAAATACTGCCGCGTAAGACCCTCGAGGTCAATAAAATAAAAATTCTCAAAATTTTAAAATATCTCCAAAATTTTGAAAAACCAAACACCCAGTTTCCATGCGAACCTAAGTTGAAAACCATTACATGCTCACCTATATCGCTCCCACTTTCGACGGATGTTCAAACCGCCATTACTTTGACCAAAAAAAATCTTTACACAAAAGTAAGACGGAACTGTGTTCTTTTTGTTGAAAGTTGAAAGAAATTCGAGAGGAGAGAGAGAGAGGGAGAATTCTTAACTCACTGGAATTCAAGGGGAACTGCAGAAGATGAGTACTGCCATAATTGATGATGAGATATTGAGAACTGGTTTCGCTTCCAGGTTTCCGATTTCATCCCACTTCCAAGAGCTCTCCACTGGAATCTTCGAAGGAAGGTGGAGAAGCAAGCTTGTGACTCTGGACCTCATCAAACAGATCGATATATACAGCCATGACCCATGGGATCTTCCAAGTATGCTCTCTCTAGAATCGGAACATCAACTTTATCTTCTTGTTCTTTTGAATTACTACATCGATTAAATTTTAATTACTGTTATTTGTATGAGAAGAACAACAAAGATCATTTCTAGCTATCATGGATTTGATGCTTTTTCTAGGCTCCTTGTAATGAATTCCAAAAAAATGACTTTTGTACTAATTGAGTTAATCTTACTGATTGACATCTAATTCCCTTCGTTTTTGGCGGCTCTCGTTATGGTGAAAATGGTAATCTCTGTTGCTGCTTCTTTATAGGAGAAAAAGAATGCTCACTTCTTTTGCAGAAGAGGAAGAAAGTATTAAGAATAGCATAAGACCCAACATCTACAGTATGTCTGGGTTTTGGAAAGCCAAAGGCATCGACAAGCCAATATACTCTGTTAAGATACTATGATGAATGCGATTGGCCTGAAGAAATCAAATTTGGGTTTATTACAGAGAGAAGATTTGCTAGGGCCTGAATTCTTAAAACTGATTGGATACTTGTTTGAGTTCCGTCTCCCGGCGAGTTTCAAGCACCAACATCTTTACTTTTACAAATCTCAATAAAATAAAAATTTCAAAATTTTAAAAATATTCTCCAAAAATTTTGACAAACAAACACCAATGTTTCCATGCGACCTGAGTTGAGCCCTCAATGTCACGCTTATAAAAATCCACTTTCGACGGTCAAACCGCATTACTTTGACCAAAAAAAAGTCTTTTCACACAATAAGTAGCTGTGTTCTTTTGTTGCTTCCAGTGAAAGGAAATATCGAGAGAGAGAGAGAGAGAGGGAGAGGGAGATGGAAGGGGAACTGCAGAAGATGAGTACTGCCATAATTGATGATGAGGATGAGAAGGTTTCGCTTCCAGGTTTCCGATTTCATCCCACAGATGAAGAGCTCGTTGGGTTTTATCTTCGAAGGAAGGTGGAGAAGAAGCTTGTGACTCTGGACCTCATCAAACAGATCGATATATACAGCCATGACCCATGGGATCTTCCAAGTATGCTCTCTCTAGAATCATTTACATCAACTTTATGTTCTTTAATTACTACATCGATCGATTTAATTACTGTTATTTGTATGAGAAGAACAACAAAGATCATTTAAGATCATGGAACAATTTTCTAGGCTAGTTGAAAGGTATTGAAATGACTTTTGTTTTATGAGTTAATCTTTTGTTGACATCTAATTCCCTTCGTTTTTGGCGGCTCTCGTTATGGTGAAAATGCAGAAGTTGCTGCTGCTGGAGAAAAAGAATGCTACTTCTTTTGCAGAAGAGGAAGAAAGTATAAGAATAGCATAAGACCCAACAGGGTCACGGGATCTGGGTTTTGGAAAGCCACAGGCATCGACAAGCCAATATACTCTGTTAAGGAACCTCATGAATGCGTTGGCCTGAAGAAATCCTTGGTTTATTACAGAGGAAGCGCTGGAAAAGGCACTAAAACTGATTGGATGATGCACGAGTTCCGTCTCCCGGCGAGTAAAAGCACCAACGTTAGCAACACTAAGAACACTACTCAAGAAGCTGTAAGATTCGCCTTACCATGAATTTATTTCCCTATTGTCACTTGAAATGGTCATATCTAGATAGACATGAAGGTCAACTAGGCTTTATTATATATACTCATAGAGAAATGGCTTCTTTCATTCGGTTGCAGGAAGTTTGGACAATTTGTCGAATATTGAAGCGAGATGTTTCCTGTAAAAAGTATGCACCAGAGTGGCAAAGGACCTCTTCTAAACAAAGCCCGTCCTATTCAAGCTCAACTACCTCCAGTTCTGAGTCAATCAACAGGGACAAGCATTTGAGCTTTGGAGCTTTGTCTGCCATGGAAAATGATGGGAGGACTTTCAGTGATGCCATCGACGAGAGGAATCGTTACTTTGCAAGACAGCTGAGCCTAACAGGTCAAGTCCCATATATAAATTCGGGTTTAAGCGTTTCGAACCCAGACGAAGCTGTATTTTCTAAAGCAGGAAACTGGGATGAGCTGATGCCAATGGTTGAGTTTGCTGTCGATCCATCGCTGCTCTACAGTTTTTAGGTAGAGGTAGAACTTTAGCTTGATCGGTTGTTTAGATAACAGTACTTTTTATTTGTTAGAACTACAAACACCTGAAATAATTTCCTCGGGAGAGCACGCTTTATGTCCTGCATGCCTGACTACTGTTCTCCGTTGTTAGCCGCAGTATGAGATGGTATATATGTGAGAAGATTGGTGCTTTGATCGACTTCAGAAATAATATATATTTGTAGTTTAGTTTATATGCTAGCCCGAAGTTTTGTATGTCTTCCTGGGATCGAGATCAGTCAAAGCACGTACGATCCTGAGTGAGTTGCTGGCCGGGCAGCACAAAGAAAACAGTTTTCTCGATCTGTTTACAAAATAATCAGTCTCATGATTACTAGAACAAAATAATCATCATCTTCTTCGTCCGTGACAAAATTCTGTACAAAACTCTAGAACTAATTTTCCAGGACTTCATCTTCTCTCTCCAATTCATTTTTTCTTTTTTTAAAGAAATTGTTTTGATCTTTTAAAGTTTACAGTAAATTTAAAAAACACTATGATAGGGAAAAATATTGCAATGACACTTGTTTTTTTTTTTTTATTCTTAGCTAAAAGGGAGATGGATGCCAGGGTAGTAGTCTACCCACCACCAGATCATAGAAACCTCTATTTATTGCAAAATAATTCAACTATAAGACCTTTTTTGGTGACTTTTTGGTGTTTATCTTTTCAATTAAGAGATTTTTTTCGCTAACTATTAGAAACAAATTAAGGGTCAAAGTTATTACTCATACGAAATAGGACCGTCACTCCACCATATCATAAAAATCTCTATTTATTGCAAAATAATTCAACTCTAAGACCTTTTTTTGGTGTTTATCTTTTCAATTAAGAGATTTCTTTCGCTAACTATTAGAAACAAATCAAGGGTCAAAGTTATCACTCATACGAAAGAGGACCGTTGCTACAGCTTTATAAAAATCGTCATAACACTTGTTAAAGAGAATATATTGTTACGTACAAGAGGACAAATATTAAAAGGTTCAGCCTTGTGTTTTTTTTTTTTAGGCAAACACAATTTTTTTATATAAAAAAATAATAATAATACAAGGCCATGGTACAAAACTCAGATCCATTTCATTAAATACTTTCATCAGCACCATGGGCCTAACCAAACAAATTAAGTGTTCAACCTACACAGCAACCAAATTGGTGAGCTAAAAGCCGATTACAAATAGATAAACATGGGCCTAATGTCCACAGACACACAGAGGCCCAAAGGCCCTAAATCTGCTGCCCCCAGACCCGGATGCGACGACCCGATTAGCTGGACTGCCGCGTAAGACCCTCGAGGTGTCGGTCTTGTTGATGGTTTGGAAAACGTTTGAAGGGTATAAGGGTCATTTAAGCATCAAAACCATTACATAAGCTGCTATCGCATGGCCGCATGGATGCCCAGCTGTCCGCTATCGCTCAAAAGTCGACGGAACCAACTGCCATGGAAACTAATTGTTCTTTTTATTGTTCTAAATTGGAAACTACTTGTTCAATTCTTAACTCACTGTGCCATTCAAGCACCGTCAGCAATTATGGAAATAACAGATATTGCTACTGTTACGCTCCCAGAAACCTTTGTTTGGCACTTCCATTTTCCTCCACTTTCCCGAGAAACTCTGCATCTCCTGGAAAATTTATGCACTCCAATCAGCTCATTGCTTTCAGTTCACCTTCCACCTCCGACAATCAGAATCCGTCTCCGGAACTCGCTGTTCTTCTTGAAGTTGAAGGGTACGTTATTTAAATTCGAGGTACATTTTATATGCTATTTCCTCTTCTATATCTTATGCTATCTTCCTGTGTATTTGATGCTTCCTAGTTCCTTGTAATATATGTTTATTCCAAAAATGTTTCGTTTGTACTAATTGCGGTTGCTTCTTACTCTGATCTAATTTTATTTATGTTTGATGTAACAATGCCTAGTTCTTTACCTTTACCTGGTATGGCTTGACAAGGTAATCTCTGTTTGGCTTCTTTATAGGAAGTGTTGTGATCATTGTTTACTATTTTTTGTGCGTACGGTATTAGTTCGTGTTATCTACAGTATGTCCACATTATTCTATAGGAGACATCAAACATGACATATAATGTTAGGTTCAAAAAATCCTGATACTATGATCGCATTCACTGAGATATGTGTTCAAATTTGGTGAAGTGAGAAGATTTGTAGTGGCCTGAATTCTTCTTTCTAAAGTACTTGTTTGTTTCCTTTTTTATTTTTTTTCGTTTCATTATACATCTTGGTTTCACTTGGCTTTTTTGTTTAATATGAATGTATTCTCTTTCTTGAAGGGTTCTGATGGATGCATATCGTGTGGGCAACCGCCAAGCCTTCAACGTAGGTGCGATAGATGCAATAGTCATATCTGAGTAACATTCATATTGTGCAACATTATGGAATTTAGTGTTCAAGGAACCATATTCCACACATATATATATATATTTAATCTTCTTTTCTTTCCCTTCTTCTTTTTCATGCTGTCAGCATTTCAAAAGCTTGGCCTTGACTGTGCAAATTGGAGCGAACCTGTCTATTCAGACCTTGTGAGGTGTGAATGTCATTTAACACTATATTTTTGGATTAAGTCTTACTTTCATGGGATATGTTCTTAGATGTGGAGCAGAAACATGATAATGTCATTGGCTGAGTCTTCTACGAGGAATGGACTTGCACTGCTTTCATCACCTTAATTTAACTTTGTTTTTGGTGGATATACACCCATGAAACATATGTACAAACTGAGTTTCACTGGTGTCATTGGTCCTCACTATGCATATCAATTTTGTGGGTCAAATGACCTCTCCTCAGAGAGTGAATTAATTTGGTTTTCATATTATTTTCTGATGGTGACATGAAAATCCCTTAGAATTTGTAAGAGAGTTGGTAGCTCTGTTGGTTAACTCCAAGAGATGTCAGTATTGAGTTTGTTACATAAAGTATTATGTGATTTCTGTCCAGGAAGTGTTCTGGTGATGAAGAAAGGATGCTAAACCTGTATTTTAACCGGGTGAGTTTTTTTCCTTGTGATGTTGGAAAATGAAAAGCTTCTGGTAGCTTTGTACAGTCTAGACATGCCTGTGCTACATCATTTAATCAGTGTGCCTGATTGCAGATTGGTTGGCCTACTTCATTGCCCACAAATGAGAAGGGATCATTCATAAAAAAAGTGCTGCAAGAAAAGGTTTGCGTAGGTCTAATTGATAAGATTAGTCATTTTAGTCAGATTTCGTAAAGTTTAACCTTCACTTGTTGGCTTTTGACTTCGTGTTCCAATCCTAAGTGGTGATAGTTAATAGCACTTCATGTTCCAATCCTAGCATGGTGATCATTCAATAGCTTTCATCATTTAAGGGTTGCAATAGAAAACAGAGCTTGGAGGCTGCTACTTATCTTGAGTTTATTAATTCGATTATACAGGCAAACAGAGGTATATTTTGTCAAAGGACATGTAAATACGACAGTTAAAATTATAGATCTGCTCAAGGCTTTCCTTTGGCTTGAGCGTTTTACTTTCAGGATTCCGGGTAAATACCAGCCACATAGGATGAAAATCTTACTCAGCCTTTTATGTTAAAGTTATTGTTTGGAAAACTGCATTCTGCCTTCACCTTAAAGCTTGTCATCAAACGATCTGTAGTTTCACTAACTTGGTTGATGATCCACTTTAACTTCCCTTTTGACAATGAAGATGCTCATGACTTTTAGAAATAAGCTGCTTAACGTATGGATGATTGTTGGCAGAAAAATGCAGTGGATGAATTTGTGATGTCAAAAGGTTTAGCTTTGCGGCCTGGACTTGAAGAGTGAGTTGTCTCATCTTGTTTAAATGGAAAGATATGCACCTGGCTACTAATCTGTATTTAAGGTGTTTCAAACACTATAGGAAGACACAATTAATGAGGATTCTTGAGTTATTTTTGCCTTCGGTACTCTGTTTAACCAGTACTTATATTTTCTTGCTCATATAATGTAGTTTAATTTTTATCATGAAACCCCCCCCCCCCCCCCCCTCATGTGCTGTCTCTATGTGCAGTTTTATAGATGATGCGTATGATGACGGAATACCTGTTGTCATACTAACAGCATACAGTAAAAGCGGCGATACAATCGCCAGGTATACTCTATTACTTGCCAACTTTCTGCTGTGTAAAAAGTTAAAGAAAGATTATACGGGTATAATAACTAATATATTTGCATTTCTACTTTGATTTCTTTCTAGACACTCCTTGACTCTTCAACATTACAGGGGTATGCAATAAACACGTTCTCCTGTTTCAGCTCTTCGTTAAGGGACCGCAGACTATACTTGTGAAAAGAGGCAAACTCATGGAGCATTTTACAAGCTTCCACTACAAGAACTAAATACCATTAGCTGAATAAAATCTTGCTTAGAATTAAACAACTTAGAAACTATAATGGATTGTGAGAAAGAAAGTAATCAAATAGTACCAATGAGTGACATATCTTTCTCCACTGATCCTCTAAAGCACATCAGTTAACTAGAGCCACCAATTCCATCCATGTTCAGCCACTGAAAAAATTGAAGTCATTTTCACCTTCAAGTGGACATTATCCGCTTGTGGTTTCCAGTTTCCACCTCATTGTCCTCTCCCTGGAGATACTTGATGTTAACAATTAACACTATTCTCCACTACAGACTTGAAATACACTGATTCTTGAAAGCAGAACACACCTTCAGATGCTTTTTCTATTGAAGTTTTGTTCATCCTTGGAACAGTAGGTGCTATGTCAAAGTCCTAATTGAAGTAAAAGGCCTCCGCCTATGGCCATATTTAGTCTGAGGGAAAAATCTAGAATAAATGATAGCATATCTTGATTGTATAAATGCTCAAATCTTCTTCCCCTTCATGCCTAAAGTCTCACTCTACATGTTCTGTCTTTGTCCTAAATTACGAAGGTATTATATCACTGGAGGCCTTGCATAATTGGTCATGGGCCAAGTAAGGTAGAATTCTAGCCAACTATCAAAAGAAGTATCCGTGTGCTGTTTATGGCCGAAGTCTCCAGTACTTGCTTTTTCACATTGTCAATCAAGTGTTGGTACCTAAAAACAGGGCTGTCACAATAAATACTCTGTTGTTTAGCTTATCTAGCATCGTTCCTTTATTTGGGAAAGGTGAAGTTGGTTCCAGCAAGAGTGGAGTTTAGAGAAAGGGCTTGGATCTAGGCTTAAGATCAGCTAATGATGAACTCAATTTAACCTCCTGGTTGAGTGCATGTGGGGATTAGGTTTCATATTTGATTGAACCTCAGAATATTTTTTATGCTTCTTTGGGCAGAATGGAAGCAAGATGATATTTTTCTTTTGTCTGGTTGTTAGATCTATTGTTGAAAAGCTTGGTCATGAGAGAATTTCGAAAGTAAAGATTGTTGGGAATGAGGAAGTTAAGCGGAGTCTTTATAGCCAACTTGTTTCTAACAAAGGATTATCTTCGGGTTTGGATGAGCAACTTGCCCAAGAAGCGATAAAGGCTGGTAATTCTCAATCCTGAGTTGGTTGGCATGCATTGATCAATGATAAACCTTTTTTCAAGTGCGAAGTTTAGATACTAAAGGCTTATAAAAAAAAAAAAAAAATTTAGATACTAAAGGGCACTTTTCTTGCTCTCGGGCCAGTTTTGGCTGAGAAACAGAAAATAGCAGAGGAGGTTGCTTCGGTGCTGAAGTTGAGTGTTGACATTGATACTAGCTCACCTGAAAGGTAGTCTATTTTCGTGTATCTCCGTATTGATTCAATTCTTGTTGATGTTCACCCTAAGCTGTTGCCGTCAGCTAGTTCTTTTTGGTATAATGTATAGAGTTCAGAAAACGGAACACGGGGGAAAATTAGGAGTTATAACTTGTATCCTTGATTTTGCTTATATACGACTTGGAAGTTGCATTAAATATTCATTGAGGCTGTGTTCTTCAAACCATTTCTGGTAGCCTTTCTTCCTTCTTTATCAGCTGGCACCTTGGAAAAAAAGTAAAAACTTTTGTTTCTTTCTTATTTTTGGTCTTTTTTGTAATTGCTGTGGCATGTGTGTCAAGTTTACATGTATCTCAGTATATCAATTGACATTGTGTACCCAGACCCAGTTGGTATTGCTCAACCCAAACAATAAGTATCGGCCCCTACTAATTGGAATTGGCTACATGCTACCCTAGTAGTATTGCGTCTATGTTGATGTTTCTCTTGTAATGTCCTCATAGTCTACTATATGCGTAAATGTTCAATTATAAGTTTGAACTGATATCGGGGGAATTATCCAGCTTACAGAAGACTGTAGCTACCTTGCGCGCTGGGGCAGAATATGCAGGAGTACCTTTCAAAGATTGTGTCCTTATTGCAGGAAGCCAATCTGGAGTGTCTGGCGCTGATCGAATAGGAATGCCATGTGTTGTTCTACGGAGCAGGTAAAGACTTGTTTCTAAATCTTAGAGTCACCACTCTGAGTATAAGCTTTCTGTTCTTTCTTTCTGCTGAATCTTCTTGCTCTGAGAGTGGTTTTTCCAATGTCAGTTGCACTGTGCACTCTCATAAGCTGAAGGCCAATGGGAAACTGACGTATTTGCAATATAGTACCAGTAAAGGAATTAGAGACCCCTTTTCTCCTCTATAAGAGTTACGCCATGGGTTATTAGCAGCAAGTATATTGCTAATGGAAAGTGAGAAGGGTCAACACCAGAACAAAATCAAATTCTACAAGCCATGAATGAAGATCTAGGAATATCTAGGAAGTCCTTCTCCTGCACAACAACTTTAGGAGTTCTTGAGATTTCGTTCCTTAATAGAAGGAAAAAAAAAAAAAGATTGTGGTGGCAATAATTTGTTCTTTTAGATCGATAACCTCGATCTTCTGCAGTTGGCTGCTGCAAAAGCTTTTTCATCTCCTCTGAAGTCCAGCTCAGTCATTACAAAACCACAAATGATCATTTCATCTATTAGGTAACCAGGGTATGGAAACAGAAGATTATTGGTTCAAGAAAGAAACAGCGGAAACAAAAGGACAAGCAAACAACTGGAATTACTGAATGATCTATTTTTCCTGCGATTCCATTTGCATTCACTAACTGATTTCATTCTTCATCCATGCAACTCACAATTTGAGGTTTTGACATGCACAACAGTGTGAGGGTGAAGCAGATGGAGAAGTTAAGTTTGACGAGATAAGCTGGTTATTAGCAATTATAACCAAGGACCTTGGGTTCATGGAAAATATTACGAGAGGCAGATGGATATTTCTTAAAACCTGGGTCCTGGTTGATACAAATATTAGCGTTTGAATTTTGAAAAGTATGTCCTGATGACAATTATATCAATGTAGTCAATTTATATACATTCAAGTTATTTTATATGTTCAAAAATAAGGCAAACATGCCCAAGGGATTGTGTAACTGGTGGACCCATAGTTGCTGGAAAATGATCGGCGCAGCCCATTCTGCATGTCCAGCATTTATTTAGTTCATGCTATGCACTCTGGCTGTCTGCTGTGGCCAACATTTTTCTTGACATAAGAATCCGTGATGCTAGCAATGTTATATGAAAACCTAAATTACTATACCCAGCACTGGAGTTACTTTTGCCTCCAATCCAATGCCACTCCATAAACTTGTTTAACTACGTTGCTGATCTTCCTTACTCTATCAATTGATTTTCTTGTAGTTTAACCTCAAGAGCTGAGTTCCCTTCAGCAAAAGCTATAATGGAAGGGTTTGGAGGTGCAGATCTGACAATCTCAAAACTACGCCGGAAGAGATGGTCATGAAAGTCAAATACTTGTTGCTGGGAATTTAGTCATTAATCTGAGCTGTTTATTTTTGTCTCCAAAAGTTATACCTGTGACATCCTTATCTGAAACAGACGTGTTAAGGCTGAAAGCGTGTGGCATGTCCTATCTTGATCTGTTTTTTCGTTTGTGTACCCTCATCTCAACTTTGTTGTTTTTCTTCTTGCATTGTGAAGAGCGATTGCAAAAATACTGTGGATAGGTAAACCTTGGCAATGCTGCCTTCTGCAAAGCGCGCTCAATCAAGTTAACAAAATACTTCTCCAGTGGGGGAAAACAAAATTCAGGATATGATTTGTCCATGTGATTTCTTGATTATAGACAACCTTTTTGTCTTGAATACCTCTCTCTCTCCAATTGTGAAGCAAGGACTGGAACAGGAGAGTCAGAATAGAAAAGAGGATTGCTCCCCTTCGTTCTTCTCCTTCTATCTTTGAGACATGCAAGATTCTGAGGTAGTTTGCGCAGATTGCGTGCTGCCCGTATTACAAAAGATGCAGCAAAATGAACTAGCCTCCCACAGGTAATAATCACATTTTCTTTCGCGGAATCATCCTGCAAATTAAACAGGTCCTCTGTGATAATCACATTTTGATTCCAGCCTTCATCTTCTAGGGAAGATGTGTCTAAAGAAAGGGAAAATGAACTCTGGGAAAGGCACGTCTTGTTGCTATGAATCACTCTGTTTCAAAATGGCTAGTTAAGCGAAAGCAGGATAATCCCTTATCAATCGTTCTTTTCTCTATCCCCTCATCAAGGGAACTCTCTATATTGAGGCGGTGGTGACGGCGAAATTAGGCATTGAGAAGCAGCTGATTCATAATAGCCAGTCCCAAACCTTTTGGGTCGGTTTCATCGTTATGTTGGGCGACAATTACTATAAAAAGTAACTGTTGAACTGCATAATTTGTACATTCGTCATACAGAATAAGGAAAAAAAGTGCCTCGAGGCACTCGTGTTCATCCTTCCGAATGCATGCTTATATGCATTTAATCAATTGCAAACAGTCGAAAATGTTAAAAGTGTTTTCAAAAAGCAGATTTTAAAAGCTCACTGTCACATAATTTTTAGGCCCAAAAGAGGGCACATTATATATATAAACATTTGTATAAATGTACACGTAAAGCATAGTGTACAGCATGCTGCATATGTACATGACAAATGTAGCATAAGCATTCCCACCACCCCAAGGAAAAAAGAAAAAAAACGGCTCTTTCCTTCTTCGTTTCCCCTCTCAACTTCCCTTTTCTTAAACAAAGAAACGAATTTCACATGGGAGCACCTATCCTACTTCATATAAGAGCTCTAATTCCATTTCATGAAGAAATACCTGCTTCTTGAATGTTTGTATTTCGCCTCTGCGTCAAGTTAGGGCTCGAGTATTCAACAACACTTTCAGTGGATGAAACACTAGATGATACAGCTAACTCGGGGATTGAGCTTGATACAGGATTTCGCTGAGGGGTTTGATTCCTGAAACTTTGAGAAGCCGCAGAAGAAGCAGGTCTTGATGCCTCTGGTATTGGATGCCCTTGAGCTTCTTCAGCCAGTCTTCTTAGAAGGTTCGTGATAGTGGGAACAAACCTTGATGAAATGGAGAGTAGTCCAGCAAGCTGCTAACCGAGCAAAACAAAACCACAAATTAAACATCTGTTCAGGACATGCTCAAATTTTAGCAGAGGTTCTACTTACAAGGACACTCAAAAGAGGCTTACGTTTCCATATGTTGGTAATCTCATCTAAAGATACAACCAACTTTCAGACTAACAGATAAATGAATTAACATAGCAGGCCATGCCAAATTGTGGTGGGATATATGGTATAAAGCAGTCATATATCAAACGGAAAATTAGGAGAGTGATTCTCACAGATACAACAGACTAATAATTGTACTGTCAGGATTTTGGAAGCAGTACCATCTAAACATAAATGGAACTAATAGCAGTTGCTTATAGCAATTTGGAAGGTTTTATTTTGCTACAAGCGAGGAGTAATCTATTTTAAAATAAAGAGAAAAATGGCATGAAAAGACTAATCTTCCTTCTATACTCACAGTGCCTTGCTGAAACTCTCCAACAATATCCATCTGTGCCCATAAAGCTCTCGAGAGTAAAAACACAACGAAAAAAACAGCAAGGTATAGAGGATTCCTGTTTCATTTGAGAGAAAAGTGTCAATGAACACAATAAGAGGAAAAACAAGATGATATGAGCATCAGAACGTACAATTAACTACAGGAATGAAGACCATGGCTCAGTTAAAATTACCTTAAAAGGAGCATAAATTCATTAAAACCAAGGACAATGATTGCCAGTATCGCCCACAGAGGAGGTAACCAATTATTACTTTTCCTATGAGCCTCCTGTAGAAGAAGAAGAAAGAAAATGTAATTCACATGCTGAAGAAAGAAAGAAAGAAAGAGAAGGTAACCTATTCATGAGTATACTGCTGGATAAGTGCGAAGAAAATGTGACAAAGCTCATTGATGACTCTAAAATAACAAGAGCAACTGTAGACAAGGTAAACATATGCTAAAGATTAAAATACACCTTCATAAGAGCAAGGGCAATGCTCTCCACCCTAATACATTTATAGTTTCGTGCAGGCAATAAACTAAACTGGATCTAACCGAATCATCCACTAATTCAAACCTGGTGCAGTGGAGAAGCTAGAACAAAAATAAGGTGCAATAATGAAAATCAAGAAAACATATTTAACAAGTTAGACTAATAGTAGAATCTTTTAGTTGCCTACTTCATTCACTCCTAAAGAAAATATATTTTACAAATTAGGCTAATAAGCCATTTTTTCAGTTGTCTGCTTCATTCTTTTAGGTCCGAAGAACTTTTCCCAGCATGAATTGGATCTTCAGAAGATACCCTGGTGGGTCTCAAAATTACCTATAGAACTACCATGGATTTGGTTAAAAAAGGCTCAGATTTTACATAAGCAGCTGTCAAAGTTCATGTTTCAGCACAGGCAAATATGAAATGTCTGAGACTCTGAGAGTCTGCGGGTGATCCTGAGTAGGTCATCTGACCACTTTTTTTCTGCTTTTCCTTTTATTTTCAAGTACCCCCCCCCCCCCCCCCCCCCCTCTCTCTCTCTCTCTCTCTCTCTCTCTCTCTCTCTCAATACAACACAAAGACACAAACTATATATATTAGGATTCTATTTGCATGCAAAAAGTATAAAAGCAAAAATAAGGATATATTGACTGTATATCAGTTTCCCCCAGCCCACAGTGGAAACTACCATCGTTCAAGTATTTTGAACAGCATGGTTGTTTCATAGAAATCACAACTCAACCTGTCGCAGAAACTCAGACATTATGTACATGAATTAGGTTATATGTCATGAAACAGCTTTATACACTACAACGAAGTTGCAAACACTAAAATCTAAAACTTCCAGTTCCAATCAACCCATAAAATTAGGGTCAGGACATGATAAGCACAGGAACTTCCCAGATTAATGAAAAAAGTTACATATCTAACAAAACACCATCACCAAGTAAATGCATGTACAATCAAATTGCTAAAGGAAAAAAAAAATCCGAAAGATGAACTACAAAAAGAGAAACAGAAGGCATATAATCCACCTGTGCTAAAATAGCCTGAGTGACTGTATACTCTGTCTCCGCTATGAACTGTCTCCACAAAGACTTGCACTGAACAGGTGTAATTAACGTATCCTTATGGGAGACCTATATTGTTGTTCGTCCTCGATGAAAATTCAGTTAAGGGATAAGAACATTACACTAGGAAGATAACAGTACCAATTAACAGTACCTCCTCCCAATTGCTTGAGGCAAGAAAGTCTGCGGGAGATCCAATGCTCCTATCTTGAGAAGATGGAATAGAAACAGCACCATCCATGAGAGAGGAAAAAAGTAGATTTTCAATCTTATCTGGCTTCTCATCCCAGCGTATGGCAGCCATAACAGATAAAAGCTTTAGTGCCTGCAATAGAAAGATCATACATGAATTCATTCAGGTACAAAACAGTAAGTCATATTAAACTCCAATAAAAGCCCCAAGCAGCTTACTGCAGAGCGTGCATCCTTTGTAATGGTTCTAATATCTTCCCTCCAAGTCCAAACCCTTGGCATTGAATCATTGTCATGATTGAAAACTGTTGAGAACCTGCTATTTAGTAACCAATGCAGTAAGCACCCCAAAAAATCCAACAAAAGAAAACAGACGTTTCAAAAAAAAAAATGCTACTTAAGTTTTCACCTGTCCTTCATACGGATCAAAACTTTCCCAGCTTCTTCTCTTGCTTTTTTCTCCACCAAGTTTCTTGCATGGTCCCTTAAAGTTTGCACCATCATGTCAACTGTTGCTTGATCCAACTCAAAACCAGCAATGGTAGTTGAAAACTCGGATACAGCAACCTCAGTCACACGTTTAAGAAGCTTTCTTATCGAAGGCCAGGTATCTTCCCGACCAGCTTCAAGTAGGAATTCCAAAGGTTCCATCAGTGCTAGGGCGAGTTGTTTCTGAACAAAAATAAGCTATCTGCGTTTAGAAACCATTTTGGAAACATATGAACGGCCAGATTGGAATTCATTCAAATCAATTTGTTTTCTGGAACCAAAATGAATCCAATTCGCGTTTGGGATTGCAACTAACCTTCGTGAATCAAATGGAATTAGAATTCATCTGAGGCAGAAAGCGAAGGACAAAAAACTTGCATCAAATTTGGCCCAATTCCAATTCATTACAGTTTGCTTGGATCACTTTCTACGGAATTCCCAAAAATATCACTATATTCGGCGTACACATCAAATGTTTTCTATTTCACTGGGAATTAATTGGGTTTGGAATTAATTCATTCTATTTCCTCATTGGTGAATCAAATTGTGAAGTGGAACTGTAACTCATTTTGGGTCACAACCACTAAAATTAGATTCTGATTCCATCCCAAAAAGAGTATTCATGATTTTGCTAAATAACATAATCACAGACATGATTTGAAGAAAACCCAGGTCCAAAAGGCAGCCATGCCTCATTACATTAATTGAGAACGATACCTCGTAAACAGCTATCATTTCAGACAACTTTGCATGACGAACAGATGATGCATGCCCACCAATATCACGACGAAGTTTATCCCGGACCTTTGAAGCATCCCAATTACTGTGTCTTATGGCAACATCTAAAAGCAAACTTGGAAAGGTCAGGAAGGAGGAAGTTCTGAGTGCATAATGGTTATTACTATCTACATACGATTTGAACATCAATCATGCTGAACCATTTTTGGAAAGCTGAAATTGGTAGACAACAAAGAAAATATCCAAGCAAAATCTTACATCAGAGAAATTATTTATCCAAGATAAGTAAAGAGCAGCCGGTACAAGAAGACCCATAATATCCTCCAAACGAGGTTTTAAAATGGCGTGTGATACCACACATACAATTAGGTGAAGCAGATATCAAACTTGAACAACTTTAAATATTCATGTGAGAAAATGCATCAGAAGCTAAATCTGTATCGAACAACTGCCACTATGACACAACAAGCATAGAAGATATATGGTGGCCATCAATCAAGTCCTTCAATCATCAAAACAGGCTTTGCCTTCCTTTTCGTTTAGGTATAAGTTTCAGGAAAAGGAAAATCAGAATGCTTAACAATGGAAGAAGTATACCAAAAACTCCCAATCATTCCAATCTAAAGTTCAAGACCAAGAAAATCCAAACAAGAAAGATGGGGCGGGGGGGAAGAAAAATTGCCAGAGGCTATCTCCATTCACTTGTACAATACTCGTTGGAAGAAAGATATAAGCAAATTGCAACCGCTACATGTAAACCTATGCACAAAATAGGATGAATATCAACAAACTGCATCGACTGGACAATAATCAACTCAACTTTTCAAAATGGCGACAAGAATTTCTTTGATGTTGACATATTGAACACCAAATCGAGTGTTTCTTGGACTCATATCAAGCAGCAGTTAGTCAGTGCACTGGAAAAGTAAACAATGTACAGAATGAACATGACTAATATGCACAGGCATATCATGCTTGACGTGCTGTATAAGCTTTACATGACCATAACTTGCTGTAGCACGTGTACTATATATATATATATATAAAATTTCATTTGCAACTACCTGCACATCCTTCGTCAAACTCAAGCATACAAGAGCGGGTACAACTACGAACAGATGCAGCAAACCCTTCTCCTTTGCTTAGTGACTGCTCCAGTCTAGTCTTAAAACTCACAAGTGCTTTAGCACGCAGATGTCCCAACATGGTCACATAAGCAGGGTGCACAAACTGGACAGTTCATAAGACGGCAAGAATCAATTGAAAATAAAACATTTTTTTTATAAGTAAGCCAATCTTATTAGAACCAGTGAAAACAGTTCAAGGGACTATACCGAAATCACTAGTTCAAACAAGCAAGAAAACTAAGAAAATCAGTAAAATCAACAAAGGGTCATCTAACAATGCATCAGCCCAACAGAAAAGAGAAAATAACATAAAACCCTGCAACTTGGCCAAGGACAAAGAACAGCTTCAAAACATCTATTGTTCCTCTCCCTCCAAAGGCTCCACCAAATACAAGCAGGAATCAATCTCCAAATAGTCTTAGCGAAGGGGTTAGTGAACTCCTATCCCAACTCCACAGCACATTCACCACTTTCTCAGGCATGACCCAACCATAATTGACAATAATGAAGAACATGATTCCAGAGCCCACGCGCCACAGGACAATGAAGAAACAAATGGTCAACCGATTCTCCGTCACATCGACAAAGATAACACCAATCAGAGATATACACTCCCCTTTTCCGAAGATTATCAGTTGTAAGAATCCTCCCATGCAAAGCCTCCCACACAAAGAATGAGACCCTCAAAGGACATTTCGTCCTCCACACCCCTTTCCAAGGAAAGGACAAACCATTACTACCAGCAATACTAGCATACATAGATCTCACCGAGAAAACCCCATCCTCAGAGGCCGTCCAACACAATTTGTCGTCCTCACCTCTCCTCAAAACCGCCCCATACAAAAGGGAATAAAAAGTTGAAAAATCCTCCAATTCCCAATCGTTTGCAGATCTAACGAAAGCCACACTCCACACCACCAACCCATTGGTCTCCACCACGCACTCCTCCACCAAAGCCTCCGTGTGGTGAGCCAATGAGTAAACCACCGGAAACACACAAGACAACGGTCTTTCGCTGCACCACACATCATGCCAAAATCTGACCCTAACACCATTACCAACCAAAAATCTGAGATGATTACTAAAGACATCCCAACCTTTGCTAATGAAACGCCACAAACTAACACCATAAGGTCCCCGACAAGGGTGAGTCCTCCAACCACCCAATGAGCACCCATATTTAGCACCAATAATCACCCTCCAAAGCCTATCCCTCTCATGAGCAAAGCGCCAAAGCCACTTGGACAAAGAGCCTTATTCAAAGCAGCTACACGACGAAGCCCCAACCCCCCATGCTGAAAAGGAGAACACACCAAATCCCAATTCACAAGATGAAATTTATATGCATGACCATCACAACCCCAAAGGAAATCCCTTTGAATTTTCTCCAACCTAGTTGCCACTGTAACCGGGATAGGAAACAAAGAAAGAAAATAAATGGGTAGACTTGATAGAGTAGACTTGATGAGAGTAAGTCTACCCGCTTTAGACAAATATAAACGCTTCCAACCCGCCAATCTCCTCTCCATCCGTTCAAGAATCCCATCCCAAATATGAACACTTTTGAAACTAGCGCCCAAAGGAAGACTGAGATACGTCATAGGCAATGCGGATACACCACAACCCAAGATACCAGCAAGCTCCTGAGTGTTATGAACAATACCAATGGGGATAACCTCGGACTTAGACAAGTTAATTCTAAGTCCAGAAACAGCCTCGAAGCACAAAAGAAGACAGCGAATACTCCGAAAATGGCCCACCTCCGCCCCACACAACACCAAAGTGTCATCCGCAAAAAGCAAATGAGAGACACGCACACCCCCACCGGGGCCACCACCCACCTCGAAACCCTCCAAGCCACCATGCTCCACCACTCTCCCCATCATGCGACTAAAAGCATCCATGACAATGACAACAAAAGGGGAGAGAGGGGGTCTCCTTGTCGCAACCCGCGAGAGCTACTAAAAAAACCTTCTGGGCAGCCATTGACAATGACCGAGAATCTCACTGAAGACACACAAAACCAGATCCACCTACACCATTTTTCTCCAAAGCCGCATCTACGCAGCATATACAAAAGAAACTTCCAATTAACATGGTCATAGGCCTTCTGAATATCCAACTTACACAACATTCCAGGCACTCCTGACCTCAACCTGGAATCAAGACACTCATTGGCAATAAGAACCGAATCCAAAATTTGCCTACCTTTGACAAAAGCATTCTGCGTAGGAGAAATAATCTTCCCCAAAAGAGGCTTCAACCGGTTGGCCAACACCTTGGCCAAAATCTTATACACACCCCCCACAAGGCTAATGGGGCGAAAATCCTTAAGCTCAACCGCCCCCGGCTTCTTGGGAATGAGGACAATAAAAGAGGAGTTAAAACTCCGCACAAACTGCCATTCCCTAGCAAACTCATTAAACATCGACAAAACATCATCCTTAATAACCTCCCAACAAGCTTGAAAGAAAGCAATGGAGAACCCGTCCGGCCCCGAAGCTTTGTCACCATTAAGACTATGCACCAGCCCCGGTCACTTCCTCCACATCAAAAGGTCTTTCAATCCACTCCGCCTCCTCTGTGAAATACAATCAAACTCTAACCCATCCAAAGAGGGACGCCACTCAAACGGTTCCAAGTATAAATAAGAATAAAACTCCACTATCTTCTCAGAAATCCCCGAAGGATCCTCCACCGAAACCCCCTCCACCACCAAAGTCGAGATCGAGTTAGCTCTCCTATTAGAATTCGCCACACTGTGAAAAAATTTGGTGCATCTATCTCCCTCCTTGAGCCAAAGGGGTTCTAGACTTCTGCCTCCAACTAACTTCCTCCAAATCAATCAAATGGTTCAGCTCCCTAGAAATCTCCACCTTCCGAACCAAACCCTCTGCATCAAGGCTACCCCCCTCATCCAAACCATCCAAAGACGCAAGCTCAGTCAAAAGAGCCGATTTCCGAATGTTCAAGTCCCCAAACACTTCCCAATTCCACACTTTAAGATCCAATTTCAGCGCCTTTAACTTGGAAAAAAGCACAAAACTGGGAGACCCCCTAAAGTTATAACTCTGCCACCACTCCTTAACCATATCAACAAACCCATCCACTTTAAGCCACATGTTCTCGAAGCGGAAAGGCTTTTTAAGGCCACCAAATCTGCCACTTTCCAACAATATCAGAAAAATGATCCGACAACAAACGGGGAAGTCTCCTCTGAATCAGCTCTGGATACAATGACTCCCAACTCGAACCAACAAGAAAACGGTCTATCCGAGACCAAGACTGAAGGGATCTACCGTTAGACCAAGTGAACGACCCACCTATCAAAACAAGATCCACCAACTCCAACTCAAATAAAAAATCCGAAAACTCCAATATGGCACTCCTAACACCTCCCCCTCCCGAGCGCTCACGAGGGAAGCGAGTCACATTAAAATCACCACCAATACACCAAGGAAGAGTCCACCAACCATAAACCTCAGCCAATTCATCCCACAAAAGCCTCCTACAACCATCGTCATTGGGACCATAAACCCTCGAAAATAACCACCAAACCCCATCATCAACATTCTTAAAAACTAATGAGATGGAAAAGACCCCAATGCAAGACTCAATCAGCTCCAAACATCGCGAGTCCCAAAGGCACAACACCCCTCCCGACGCCCCATCGGCCTCCAAACAACACCAACTCACATGAGGCCCACCCCACAAACATCTCACCAAGGCTCGCGACACCCCCGCAACCTTGGTCTCCTGAAGGCACACCAAATCAGCCCTCCACCCTCTCAACAAATTACCCACCCTTTTGCACTTCCCCCTATCATTCAACCCCCTCACATTCCAACTGATGATTCTAGGCTTCATAAATAATTCACTAGCGCCCTCCCCACCTTCCTACTCCTCCTAGAACTAGAGGCACTCCCATCATAATTAACAGAGCATTCCAAAGATTTCAATTCTCTAATCATCTTACCTCCAGATCTCCCCAAAGGTCTACTGCCCAACTCCTTTTCCTTTTCCAAAGCTGCAAAGAGTGTCAACAAATCTTCCTCATGCCCATCACACAAAACCCCTACTAAATGACGAAAGGAAGAAAGCATCTCCCTCACCCAAAATGATGGAGGCGCCCCTTCCTCACTGGTTGAATGCGGGTAAACAATTTGCAGCGGCTCAACAGACGTCTCCGCTCCCCTACCATCGAAACTGACTAACTCCCCTCCAGCCACCACCCCCAAAGCCGAGGTCCCACCCAAGTCACAGAATTGAGGGAAAAGGCCTTGCGGCACACCACCCGCATAGCAGGCAGCACCCGGACTTGGAGAAAGACCCCCTCAAACCGCGCATCCAGCCCAACCACCTCCTTCTCGACCAAGCTTACAGCAGAACACAACGGAACATCCACAGAGCCACCCCCATCGCACTGACCAGGCTGGCCCACCTCCGAAACTCCAGAACAAATGCCCCCGACAGAAAATACCCTGGTCGGTGGCAACCCACAAGGTACCAGGGCCTCCACGGCCACAACAGCCTTCGAGGGAGCCTCCGCCCCCATCACCGACGACAACCCACTAGAACCCATGGCCGTCACAGCTGCAACAACCTTCGCTGAAGCATCCTTCTCCAACGCCGACAACAACCCACCAACTCTCAGGGCCTCCCCGGCCACCACAGGCTTGCGGAAGCATCTCCCCCTTCGCCGGCGATGTCTGGTCCTCCACGAAAGGCCCGCGTCAGTCTCGGCAAGTATCTGCCCAAGGACACCCAGCCCAGGCGACGATGGAACAGAGACAGGCTCTGCGTCGCTCGCCGAAGCCCTCGGGGAAGAGGGATAAGTGACAATAGTGGGCCCAGGGCCCATACCGCGCCCCACACTCCTATCCAGTGATGACCTGGGCGAGCCCAGCCCAGTAGAAGGTCGCGGGCAATAAGCACGTTGCAATTGCTGTTGGGTTTCGAGTCTAAAACCACAGACCGGACAAAGCATAGATGGCCTGGGCTCTACCTCCTGATTTTTGTTGTTAACCAGCTCCATGAGAAGATCCAGCTCACCTCTAATTCTCAATAAATGCTCCCAGAGCACGCCTACATGCCCAGCCGTCACTGCAGGTCCCCCCACCTCATGATTACAATTAGAAGACGTAAGTCGCATACCCTCCGCTGCATGCGTCAACGTTGGGACTCCAACAGTCGGCTGCATAATCTTGGTGCAGCTCCCATTTGAATCCCATGAGACTCCTTAGCTTCCGCCACCTTCTTCTCCGGTGCAGTGGCCTGAACTATCTGAGCGAAAGAAGAGCCTTGCCTAATCTCCGAACCCCCAGGTCCTACCCTCTTACGCCTGAGTTCACCAAGGACTGAGATTAGCTCCTCACAAGCCGTTGCAAACGACTTTCACCCACTCTTCAATCTCCCCTCAGGAATTATCACCGCCCCTCGTTGACGACTATCACCAAACTCTGCCAGAACCATGTAGCTACCATTCTTATTAGAGCAACGTTGGGCCAAGAAAGCGCGCGTAAACTCATTAAAATACTCTGAAAAATCTCTGACCTCCGTAGAATCCATCAGTTTACCAAACAAATTGGCCAACCAAACCACACCAAATCTGCCAAAGCGCATTGAACTCTGAGACTTCCTGCTCTGTTTGGAGAGAGTAACAAAGCCAAACAAACTAACCAAAAACTGAAGAAACTTAGCTTCTATCGAAAGACTACGGACAAACGCCATTTCCCCCTACAAAAATGCTTTCTTTGACTGGGCAAATCAACATGAGATGAAAAAAAAGATATGCACCCAATCTAAAGCTTCAAAAGTAAAAGGGAAAAACTTATCCAGTTATTAGTCATTGATCTTCTTAGTAATCATTTTTTTTCTCTACAATTGAAAATAAAACATAATCATAGAATAGGCAAAAATAAAATTAAGACATACTTTTCTTTAAGACTCAGCTGGAAAACCATAAACCTATATAAATGTCAAAGAAACAATAATGAATGGTTTCCCACAATTGGTCAGAGGAAGTGTCTATTTTGTTGCTTTGCCACTTGAGAAATAGGCAATCATTCCTTGTGTCGACAACAAACGTCAAATATACATATTTTCATGAAAAAAAATCTTCAACATCACTAAATAAAGCTAAAATCATGACATTATAAATCAGTAAACCTTTGACAATTAAAACATCAAGGGCATTTACTGAATTCTAACTGCATTCTATTAGGCAAAACAGAAGAACATAATAGTAGCTATGGCATATGAAGTAGTTCCGCTTGAAAATTGACTAATCAACTTTCTGAACATGCATTAAGGTTTCAACAGAAATCCCATGCGCTATTCCATTAAATTCTTTAACAAATACAGAGTTTTCTGAATTTTATGGGACAAGTAGAGATACTTGCAATGGCAGAAACAATAAAGATTGACGATGGGAAGAGAAGCAAAATCAACTTTACCTATTCAACTTTGATACTGGTTACATTACAGAATCTAGGACCATAAAATAGCTATTTGTTCTTCACTACACATTATGGCACAAACAAGCAGGGTCAACGGATCTAATACAGCAAAACCACTGGAAGTCATAAAATTAACAAAAGAATGTGTATTAATTAAATGAAGGTGCGTAACAACTGCAAGTACTGGTGAACGAATGAAGCCTTACATCCAATGCTTTTGACTCCAGTTGTTGTCGTTTTGCATTTCGCACACCTTGATCAAAGTAAGCTGCCTCCTTGTCATATCTGTTTTTTTTTTTTTTTTTTTAAATTCAGTGGGGAATGGGGGAAGAAATTGACATTACACAAGCAAGGTTAGAGCTCACAAATCAAGTTATAAAAGGAACGTATCCCCAGACAATTTACACAAATCAAACAAAGATCCACATATAAGACAACACTAGAATTGAGACGATACTTTCTGATTCTTATTGAGGAAAATAGACGATGGTTGACGCAGAAGTGGGATGCACTCAGATTTATAGATAAAGCTAGAGGTGGAATCCAGCACCAGATCACCAATGACTTAGTTAACATTTTCCAACAGATAGTGTAGAAACCCTGATACCCTCGTAAGTGGTGATGATCAGGTAAGCTATCATGGTAGCAATTTCGGAAGCGATGTAATACCATCACCTTCTCATTTTCCAAATTTACCTGAGCATGTCGACCTACTCTCCCTTGTCCAGAGTAGGTCGACATGCTCAGGTAAATTAGCATATTTAGCATTTGAATATTAAAAGGCAAAAGCAGAATGGGACTAACTCTGAAAAATATTTCTCTAAAATTGAGCTGAGCTTTTTCCCAAAACCTGATACTGGACCTGCTTGAACAGCTTCCTCCAATGACAACCAACCCTGAATCAAATTCAATAATGACCATGGAACAATATTCCCGATCAATCTTGAAGCAACTGTGAAGAAGAGGATAAACAAATGAGTACCTCATCGGAGGTCAAGTGACTTAGCTTCTCATTGGCAATCTCTTCACACCGGACAGTGGCAACCATTATCTGATAAAGAGACAGATAAATGCATGATAAAATACCCAATTCCATCCAGAAAGAAGAAAATAGAAGAAGAAAACATTAAAACCTTATGAGCTGGGAGATCCAGATCCTTGTTCTCTTTTATGACTTTCCATATCTGTTGTGCACTGAACGAAAATCCAGAAGCAGGGACAACACCACATCTGTCACCTGCAAGCCCTCCTGGAGAAATAGAATGGAAAAACCGCTGCCTCAGTTGAAAAACCTGTAAAAGACGGGATAGCTGTCAGCCTAGCTATGCAACTCGGAACTCTACAAATATCTTCCAAGAACTGATGGGATGAGGCCTGGATGTCCAGAATTTTTTAAATTCAGATAATTGATTAAAATAATCCAAACACTGTAGGCCAAGACAGGCATACAAGTTGATAAGCCAATAACCGCAAATTAAAGTTCACATGGTAAACAATAAAAAGTTCTAAGAAACAAATGAAAAACCCCCATATGGGTGGTTGAAGAAAAGAAGAGCGGGAATTTTACCTATACCGACATGTATAAACATACGAGCATGTCCATATCGAAATATAACAAAAAAATCCTGACAGTATAAAACTAACGAAACTTCATGAACTACCTCTTATATTAAATACATTACCTCCTCTTTGAACTTCTCCTCCTTCTCTTCATAACTGGATAAAGCAGTGATCTCAACCTTCAGTCAAGAAGATAAATCAAGAAATAAGATCAATTACCAAGAAAGCAAAATGTATATCCAGCCAGTCAGAGAGAGTTATTACATTAAAAAATTCACTAAGAGGAGTATTCTTATGGGCATGGGGCTTAGGAACTGTGTCCCATATCTGCAAAATATAAATCCATGAGAAATACTGAAGAAAATAAATAGAGTAAAAGATATTAAAATCCAATCTTCAATCTACAAGAAAATATTGAGAACAAGAACAAAGATAACCTTCTGAATATCGTCCCTTAAAACAGGCTCCAAAAGTTTGAGCGGGGTCTACATGGACAGCCACGAAGAGAACAAAGATTTAATATAAAAAATGGTACATTTGAAAAAAAAAAGAAAAAGAAAAAGAAAGAGGACAAAATACTTGCGCAGACCTTTGTTTTATCACGTATAACAAACAGCAGAGTAGTTTTACGGGGGCTGAACAAACGCATCATGACCTACATTCAGAACAGCAATCAGGCTATCATATACTCATCAAGAAATGTCAACAAGAAACAACATGGACTACACAGCACCTGAAAAACTGTTTTTAGAAGAGGTTTGTTGGCAGCATGCTCCCTACCTATATCATGGCACCACCTGTACAAAGATCCAATATCCAGTTGGAATCTAACATGATTCCTTGATACACATACAATCCAAAAATTGTGCACATTTATGTTGCATCTATTATCCACAATATACACCATTAACTTCAAGTTTTCATCGAAGTCTACAAAACTTCTTTCTAAGGCTCAATATTTGAACAGCATCTATTTTCATCAAAAGCAGGATGTTTTCCAAAGCCTCATAGATCCAATTAAAAAATAACGCTGAAAGCATTAAAAAGTAAAACAAAAGAACTCACATGTTTATCAGCACAATGTCAGAAATAGCCAAAGCAAATAGAGCACTTTGTTTCTCAAATGCAGTATCATCCTGCACATAGGAGAACATGAACAAAACCAAACAAACAAAACACCATGAGTATGGACAAACTTCCCATGGAGGTAGTTTGATCAAAATATCAAGTCAAAGCAAAGGGGAGATGAAAGTTGCTCTCTCTCCTGTTGTACACCCACACACACACACGCCAGTTACAGAACTGCATGCTGTAAATGGGCCTCAAAAGTTTGTACATGGTCCAACGTATATACCATTCACAAAACAGATTTGCAACAAGACTGCAGTGGGTAACTTTAGAAGACAAGTATATCACACCACAATCCATAAAAGGGCATGTAAGGGATGTATGCTGGACTTGGCTCAACATATACCCTAAACTGGGCTATCAGTTGAAAATGACTCATCAGTCCTAAAAATATTTTATGCTGCTTCCCATGACAACAGCTGCTCTTCCTGTAAGGAATGGATATTGTATAGCAAGAGACTCCAATCATAATACGGCAAGCCTCCGCTTTAACACCACCATTATGCAATTTGAACCAGGGTTCTACAAGGGAATACGCAGGAGAGAGGGAGACAGAAGAGAGAGAATTAAAATTCTTTGTAGTTTTTTTGTAAAAGTTGGACTTAGCAAAAAGCACAGAATTTTAAATCAAATCTGTATATACACCTACATATGTGAAAGGGAGAAACAAACTGATTAGAGTGTATGAAACATATGAAATTCTGTTGAGTACAGCTTTATGATTGTTAATGTGTGGCAGAAGCCTGTTGGTGTGCCAAAATTTTTTAAAAATGAATAGAGCCCTATTTTGGTAACTTCTGACATCTACCAATACCACTCTTATAGCAAAAATGGCATAAGGATTGCAGCATAAACAGAATATGGAAGCAAAAACAGTATATAACCTCCCTTCCGGGTAAAAGCGAGTCTCCATTTCTTGTATTCTATCTTCTCCTATACAATGGCATCAAAATTTAACAAAAAGCCCCTTACCTCACCTCTTTCACTCCCATCAGTACCCTCCAAATCCAAGGCAATTGTGCAAGGGTCGAGGCCAACGCACTTAGCTATCCAAATGCCTTTGGTTGTCTGACTCCTATAATAAATCAAAATTATATTAAATGCAAAAAGCTACAAGAAGCAGCAGGAAAATGTCTTGTGGTGAAACCCTATGTGTATTAAATTAGTAAACCAACCTTCCCTTATATGCATCCATCTCCGTGAAATTTGTATGGAAAAGATGGTTCAATAAGGTGCTCTTCCCTGCTCAGCAAAAGGAGAGAGAAGAAAATCAACAAGAAAAAAGGTGATCAGTTCCCGATAGTTCATAACACCAGGATAAAACATATTTGGTTATTGTAATTCATGTATTTCTCACAACAAATCACTGGAAAGCAGTAAACACACTACATATATCCTCAGTTGGAAACATAATCAATGTACAACCTGAGGCTGACAAGAATCTCCTTTAAATTTTTTCACATTAAACTGCCCTTACCTACCAAATATTTCTCCCGAACGCATGAGCTGAAGCAACTTCCACAGGAAATCTTTATCTCCACATGGTGATAAAATTTAAATGTTGATCCATTCTAAGTTCTAATACAGCAACCACCATTTCCGCAAAAGGCTGCAGCAGGAGGGTTTGACGGCTTTTTCCTTTAAGTTTTATACTATTTTCTGCAACCTATTAAAAGTTTTATGTATTTTCTTTCTTCCATTCCTTGTTACATACGCAACAGCCTAATATTTTAGATAGTTCACGCAGGAAAACATAAAATCATTACATAGTTTATGCAGTCACGCATTTAAAGCATCAAATGTTATTCAACGGGAGCCGGACAGATCCCAAATATGCCAGAGGTAGCCGTTACATTCAAGTTGTGTAATCCAACAAGCTCAGAATCCACCATACAAGATGAGGGACAACAAAATAAACTCAACACCACAGCTCGAAATGCTAAACATTAGCGGCAAATTGCATAATCATTCAATATGAAAAGAAACGAAAAAGCGGGATCATCAAAGTTTGAGAAAGCCGAAGTGAAATACAAATTGGAGCAAAGTGATAAGAAAGAAGGATGGAAGTGAGCCGGAGTTTATAGACAGAAGTACCGCTACTCTGAGGGCCCATGATGGAGACAACGGCGTAGGAGAGGCCGCATTCGGCGAGCTTCACCTTCTTGATGAAATTCTCAAGTCCTTCCACATTGAACTGGCCGTTGGCGTCTATCAGTTGCGTGGCACAGGAGTCTTCCTCCATCGCCGACTCAAAATCAGCCCGCTGAGAATGACGCCGAATTGGAATAACTTAGAAAGACCCGGGGAGGAGGGGGGGGCGGGGGGTTTGGAACCAGGGGGTTTCCTCGGAGTTCAAGCTTTCTTCGGATTCCTCTAGAGAAAGTAATAGAAGAAAAAAAGAAAGTAGTAGCAGAACAAAAAGAAACAACCGAACGCGAGAACCCGCTCTCTCTCTCTCTCTCTCTCTCCGTTTTCTTTATAGTTACTTGGAATTTTATTTTCCTACGCATATAGTTGCTGTGATAATAAAGTTTGCATTTCAGCAAATGACTCGTTCAAGTTATTGAATTTATGTAAATATCTGAAAAGGCAGAAAAAACACAAACACAGACACGCAACGTGTCATACGATGAAAATTGCATGTAAACTTTGAAATAAGCTACGTGACCAAGTTACACCGAGTCATGGCCACAGGAACCAGAGCTTTTCAAAAGCTAATGTTGTGGAATCAACTCTTTTCTGGAAGCACGTCTTCTGGCGTGTCCGTGACAATCTTCAGAAGGATAAGGGACAAGACTTGTCAATTTTCATGAAACCACTAAGTGATTGTCCATTGGAAATCTCCATCCTTTTTTATTAACAAAACCACTTAGAGTTGTGGATAACATCAATCGACTAAAAACAATGGTGCAACTCCAGCCAAACTCAACAACTGTTTATACGCAATTCTTCAATGAATCTCCAGCTCCTTGGAAGAAGCAATAAGAGAGTACAAAGTCGGCAATGAAAATACCAACAAGTGAGATAACCACAGCAGAAGTTGTGGACTCCCCAACACCTTTAGCACCTCCCAGAGTGGTAACTCCCCAAGCACAGCTCACAATGGATATAATTGCACCAAAAACCTGTGACTTTATCATCGCACTAATTATGTCCCAAGATTTCATTGCTCTTTGAGCGGAATCTAAAATTATGTTAATGCTAATCCCATAAACGCTATCAGCCAAGAGGGCACTGGAAGCCATTCCCACTGTGAAACACATGAGAGTCAAAAATGGCAGAGCAATAGAGGAGGCAAGCACCCTAGGTGTCACGAGATAATCAACAGGGTCTGCCCCAAGCACTCTCAATGTGTCAGTTTGCTCAGAAACTTGCATAGTTCCTAACTCTGCTGCAAATGCACTTCCCATACGCCCTGCAACCACTATTGATGTAACCACAGGACTCAGCTCCCTTGAGAAAGCCAGAGCCAATACCCCACCAACAGATCTGTTTAATCCCAATCTGGTGAATTCTCTGACAAACTGGATGGTGAAAGCCATACCAACAAAAGCTGCAGTTAGAAGACAGACCCCCACTGATCTTGGTCCAACTCTCTCCAATTGTTGGAGAGTATTCTTCCAGTGGATTTTACCCTTCAGAGTCCTGTTAATAACCTGTCCTGCCAGGATAAGAACAGATAATCCCCTCCACAGAGACCTAGGTGGTGACCATTTGCTTAGAAAGGTCTCTGCTTCTGAACTGGGGGCATGGTTTGTGTTTTTTTCTTCTTCTGATATAGGGGAAGATGGGAAACCGTCACCTGTATTGGCAATAGCATGCAATCTGGTAGGCGACACAAGCATGCAAAATTTATGTGTCTGAGATCTTCCTGCAAGGTGAAGCTTTCTAGTAAGCTGAACAGAATGAAAGGTTTGCATATTCATCCACCCATCTGGCTTTATAGTGCGTCTTCTGCAAGTTTTTAAAATTTCAATCAGAAGTTGCTAGACATAAGCATATGCATGCAGGCATATAAGAAAAATAAGAGAGAGAGCTTGAGAGAGAGAGACCTGTTAGAGAGGCACAAGAACGAATGAAGTTGAGGAGCTGCTTGCATAGTTGGATTGTGTGCGAACAAGAGTAAGCTGACTTCAGAGGTTCGTACAGAAGAGAGCAAGGAACGGGACAAAGTCTCCCAAGTCTGTCAAAGTACACTAAAATCTAGGATCCAAGATGACCTCATGAAATGGGACCTTCCCAAATACTGTATGCAACCAGCACTGACACCCAAGCAATAGTTGTCTCAATTGAAGGTCAAACCTGAGAATACCAACAATCATTATAAAAAACGGGGAATGGCCATAGACAGAGTTGAACAAAGAATTATGGAAGTCATCTTCAGATTGAGAGAAACTGGCAGTGAAATATGAGTTCCTAATTGAGATAAGCACCTTCTATCACCCAGAATGTGTTTAAACGTGCATACCACATTAGAATGTTCTCTGGTCCAAAGTGATTAAACATGCATAGCCAATGAAACACAAAAAATACTATAGTCGCACCTCGTCCCTCTGTATAAAAGATGTGTCCCAACTTCAACCCTAGTATTTCTGTATCTATTATTGTAGTTGAAACATGATGCTTTGATTTTCATGACCTCCTGTCTAACACGCAATAATGCCTACTCAAAAAAATCTTGCACTCCATTAAGATATTCCAAGGACGACCTACTAGGAAGATTATCCAATATTATTTAGCATAGAGAGAATTTTTATCCAATATGGTGGGCAGTATCAGCATTGTATGGAAATTCCATTACCATAGAAACATGCCATTACATTAGGTGTCAGATTCAGTTACACTTTTTCAGATCTGGGTCACAAGAAAATATTCAATAGTATCATAGAAACATTCTGCAAGGGTTCTCTACCTACTATTTTACTTATTACCACAAAGACAGTAAAATTTTGAACATGTATGATCACATAACACTTTATTCCACATCATATCCATTTTATTGAACCATCAAGATTTTTATTTCACCATTAGGTAACTTGCAATAGATTTATTGGTGGGTAGTACCATCTTGTTTCCTACACATCAATGACTTGGATGCACCATTCAACCACTCCCCTGAAACACCTTTTGGTGAAGGTTGCTAATCTGCACACCTCTTAATCTGAGGTGAAGGGCGTATAACAGATACCTCTGAGATAGAGGTTTATATAACTATGATCTTCTTTTTGAACAAATAGAGAATAAATAATTTATAAGTCAAATTGGTACTTCTTTTGGCACCTCTAAATAATCAAGTTTTCAGATTCAAAGCATTGAAAACTAGACAGCGTTTTCTTTAGAACTGGCATCAACCCAATCTTTTGTACACAACTTAGTAATAACAAGCTAATTTCTCTCATCAACTAGAATAACATGTTTAAAGTAGAGAAACAAGGCAACAATCATAAAAGTAAAATGCCATAATCTGGTTGCCAGGGTAGTGGTAAGGCAGCAACAAAGCAGTGGATGGAGCTGAGTGCCAAGCAATATAGGAAAGCTCAAAAGGACAACGAATCAGTGAATGAAGCACATTAGAAACAGACAGACACAGACATGACCAATCAAGTGAGAAAGCAAGGAGCATAGGAAAAACACACGGTACAATTTGCCTATCGTGTAACAAACAGGCAGTAAACAAGATTCACCACCATTTGACAAGGCTGACTTCTAGTAAGCCAAACAGTGAGCCATTACAACCCAGATTTGTACCAAGATGTAGCTACGTATTCCTACCAACTCAAACCAATACTAAAAGAAAAGCTAGAAGAATAGGAGTGGATATGAACCCTAGATCTAGATCAGTGTTTTACGGACCTGGCATTGTGGTCAGGGGTTCATGGACTAGAAACAATAGAATCAAGGGCATGCCAGTCCCAAGCTCCGACTTCTAGCCCAAAGCAAGACCACAGGGGAATAAGGAACATTAAAAGATAATTGTACCATTTTTCCTGGGCTGATTCAAAATACATGGATTCACTAGACCGTGGCCTCTTTCTCCTTTACAAGAGATTCAAGAAGAATGAAATGCACTTGAAGCAATTGAAGAGGACATAGGGGTGTAGTACCAGAGCCGAAATCTGAGATTCTGCTACCGGTACAGGTAAGAGGCGGATGGCCCAATTGGCATCTGGTTCCGGTTCGGCAACACCGGTATCGGAATTCCGGCAATGGAAAATCCTCAACTGAAATAAATTGAATGTGAAAGGGTAATCAATCCCAGAAGACAAATCCATCAGCCACATCTACTTCTGAAAATGTTATAGATCATTCCATCAAGATCAAAAAACAGATTTGAAGAAATTGAAAACAAAAACTACCAATGAAATTTCACCAAAAAGATTTTTCCATACAATTCGGTAGAATCAAACAAAAATTCCATATATCCTCAAAGTGCACCAATTTCAAGTAGATTGCAGCAAATTGAAACAATAATTTTTGTACAAAAGCTGAATACAACCCATATTCTTCCTGGAGGAAAAGATAAAAAAAAAACTCATAGATGGGGAAGCAGCAACAATGCGTTGATGACTGATGAGCTTGGTCAATGGGCATGTGCTTGAGGACTTGAGGTGGTGCTGAGGTTGATGCAAGAGCATCGCTCTTGAGCGCCAGAGAGAGGAGCCCGTGAGAGAGAATGAGAGAAAGAGAATGAGAATGAGAATGAGAATGAGAATGAGAGGCGCTGGGAGGGAGGGGGGAAGAGAAGAAACCCTGCGTTTTGGTCTATGGTTTTAATTTTCTTTTTGGCCAAAAGGTATTATTTGAGCTAGAGCTCATGGTGAACGAACAAATACACAATATGACGCAATTCCATAGAGAATCATTAGAAGATAGCACTTGAAGAGCAAAAATATTGTTTGAGGTAATTTATGAAGATGAACTATGCCAAGTACTGTACCTAAAATAAAAAACGGAAAAAGGACAAAAATAAATATACTATGCCAAAGAACGCGAATGGTATAGAATAAGCACCACCCCAAGAGAGAGGAACAGGGAGGAAAATAAACCTAAATTCACCATGAGTTTGGCCACTAAAATCTCCACAGCCTCAAAAGCTCCCCTATCCTACTCTTGCAAACTTTCCAAATCAAGAAACAGCTTTACACAACACAATACCACTCATTTTCCAGCGCCCGACCAGCCCAAAGGCTACGTTCGAAAGATACAAACTACAAAGGATTGATCCTCATTTCCTGTCCTCAACGGACACGAGCATAATGACCAAAGGAGCTACAAACTTAATACGACAAGCCAAAATGATTAAATGAGTGACAATTTCGAAAAAAAATTTACAAACACGCAAAGGGAAGTAGGTCTCAGTTCAGTAGCATTAAGAAGGCATTGCGTTTTTGGCCGAGTAATTTCCGGGAACATTTCGTCGACTTTCTGAATGTCCTGGAATCACACTTAGCAAACCAAGAGAGTACCTTCGAGGCCGAATATCCGATCACTAATGATGCCTCCAGTTCTAAGTGTTTGTTCGTAAAGTGATAGACCAATCCGCCCACTTCTCTCCCCCTTTTCCGAACTTCACCTGAACGAAACTGACCTCTCCCTCGCTCGCTCCCTTTGCTTCTTGCTGTCCCTCTTTCTTATTCGTCGCTCCCCGCCTCCCCCAACGACGCACCGATGTGGGCTTAAAAGATAAAGCCCATCTAACACAGCCTAGTACGACGAAGCTCAACAATATAAGCCCGCCTTTTTAAAAGGCCGACTGACTTTATTTGCTCTGTTCGAGCTCGATCCAAGTAGGAAAAATTGAGCATTTCCAATACAACTAGAGAAAAATCCCAAGAACCTCTAGAATATTCTTTTAGATGTTTTTTTTTTAACATTTTATTAACTTTAAATTAAATTAAATAAATTCGTATATCAATATTTGTTACTTTTAAAAATATTAAACATCTAAGATAATAAATACTCTATTGATATAGGAACTCTTAATCCAGAAATTTTTTATGCTTTTTGTCGGATGTAACATAATATGTGCTTTATTTAATGGAACTGTAATGGATATGGATATTATATCTGATGTGAACTTCTCACGCGTCCTCTCCCGTCTCTTCTACGGTCCAAATTGAATTTCTGACATAAAGGGGCCCAAATATAAATTTAAGTAACCAAATAGAAGAGAGGGGAAGGAGATGCTGAATGACGGTATTACCCTTAATTTTTGTACCCTAAAAGTGCAGGCTAGAGTCCAAAAACTAAGCACGAAAAGGACCAGTCAGGACCCCGCAGGCCATAGGGCTGTCCTCTGGTTACATCTTTGGTCAATGAAGTAGCCTCTCATGTCCAAACTCGCATATTTGGACCCAAAAAAAAAAAAAAGAGATTGCTTGCGTGGCATCAAGGCTTTACATGCGAAATAAATAAATAAAATTATATATATTAGGGCTTTACATGTCATTGCCTCAAAAGACGAATTTGATATCTGTATTTCCCCTAAAGGACAGAACTGTCCTTTCATTCAGAGTACCAAGATTGCCGGGGATGGATGTAAATAGTAGCAAGGATCGGGGTTCAAATTCAGATGCGAAGTTAATTAAATCTTCTTTGATGGCAGCAGGGGTCTGGGAGGGTAGCCAAATGATTAGGATCCTCACACTCCTGCTCTTTAGGCTTTTAACGTAGATTTCTTCTGCTTCTTGGTCTTCTTCTTCGAGAAAGCGCATGGTGATTTCCACACCATCTCGTACAGTGCTGGAACGACTTATGTATGCACCAAACACATGGCTTAATCAAGACATAACACTGTTCTTAAAAGACTTTATAATATATAGACCTCGCACGAATTTGATGTCTTTTTTCATTCTCCAAACATCATGCTTTTATTAAATTTGTGATTTAACTGACAGTAAAACTTAGGAATTGTGTTGTGAAATCAAGTTCCCATGTAACATGTCAATTCTAATAGGACTTATCGATTATACAAATTTTTAAGGTACATCTCATTTCGTATATTCTGCTCTGTTAGGATGACAAATGAAGAGTTCACTCTATAGTAAAATAAGATTTTGTGGAAGATGAAATATTGTGGGTTCTAATCTTCAAGTGAAGGAGACAACATTCAGCTTCTTTTGTCCTTAATTATTGACTTGTCATCCTTGTATCTTTAACGGTGCTGTAATCACTCTACTTAACTTCAACCTCAATCCATATTTATTTAAAAACAAAAATAAAAAAGACAGTGGTCTAGGTTTTAGACCTAGTACTTTTATTTATTTTTTATTTTTATCAAGATGCAACATGTTAGAAGATATATAAGTACTCACATACAATGATCAATTGGGGTACTGTTTAAAGTGCTCTAAAATCTAAATCCTTCTTTTGCACTAAAAGGAAACTTGTTATTTTTGAAGAGCCCACATGGGCAAAGATTTGTGAAAAGCATGTCTATATTCCAAGATAATATACTGATCAGTTGATGTTGGCTTGAGGCGAATCCAGATTCAGTTGCTAGTAGTCCCTGTCTAAAGATAAATTGAAAGTGCTTTACGGCTTACGCCATGGTATCTTTGAAGAAAGTACATCCAAGGATCGAGGTGTTTGATCGCTTCTGGAGTAAAGTGATGGAAACAGCACGCGATGTCGTTTGGGACGTCCTAGAACTCCAAGAAGGTTGTTACAGTTTGACTTGTGATTTGTGTAAAATAGAAGACTGGGGGAAGTCTTAAAGGTTAAGCATGCAAGCAATGAAGCTAAGAAACACTTACCAGATAAAGATATAGGGGAAAATAAATAGTACAAGAACGGTGATGTCAGGATTCTGCTGCATGTGCAGGGGAGTTTCAACAGATTGCCACTTTGCGCAGAAGCACAAACAAAACAGATTGGCCACTTGACGAGCTTGTTAAAAGGAATTACACAGAAGAAGAGCACTACAAAACTGTAAGGCATAGCTTACAGTATCGCTGCCCATGTTCTGTCAACATTTGTGGCACTGGCACAGTATGTGAAATGAAATGGAATATATATGCTCCTGCACCCATCCTTATCGTAATTCAATGGAAGCTAAACCTCCATGATCATTGTGTATCCCTCATTGTACTTGGACCTAATTTATTACTATATATTAAGACGTTACTCAGCAGAAAAAATGGTGAAACTTTAAAATGCCATGTGAAATAGATGCATGCCACTGAGATCGTTTTCAAGTGAGGTCCCTACTCTTTGGGACTAGCCTATAAGAACTTCTACTCATAATGAAAACCTGCAATTCAAACGGGTATGATGATTGGAGGCCAGACCACGTGTAGGGAGTAGGGGTAGTGATGCTCTCACATACTCTAATGCATGCAAACACCGTATCTTTTTCCTCTTCCAATCTTCTCTCTCTCTCTCTCTCTCCCTCTCTGAAA
The DNA here is from genome assembly GCA_003952965.2 of Morella rubra. Taxonomy (NCBI): domain Eukaryota; kingdom Viridiplantae; phylum Streptophyta; class Magnoliopsida; order Fagales; family Myricaceae; genus Morella; species Morella rubra. Next base: position 9,251,686 of record CM025850.1, on the reverse strand, counting down.
TTTTTTGGGTTTCGTTGATCTGTCAGTTTGAATGGATTTGCCTTGGCCTTTTCTTATATTGGTACGCTTGATGACTCTCTCTCTCTTTCCCTCTCAGGTTTCCCTTACTTTGTGGGGAGCAGTGGTTTGAATAAGTAGATTTAGATTTGGCCTTTAAACTTTGAAGATTTTTGAAGATTTTAGGGGAAGTGTGCAAATCAAACCTAAAGCTCCAAAAAGGTTGAAAATTTTAAGGAAAAGGAGAGGAGAAAAGATGGTGAAAACAGGTAGCTGATCTTTATATACTTCTGTTGTTATCATTTTCACATGCAAAGCTAAATCCTATGTTTCCATACCCAACCGATGAAAACATTAAAACAATAAGACACATCTATGTTAGACTGATACTCAAGGGACCATAGATTCAGGCTTAGCTATACCCGCTAGTGGTCCTTTACCTAAATAAGCAACCTCGGTGATATTTGACTAGTTTGAACTCCCACATCATCAAGCCTCTGAAAGAAAGGAGCAAAAGACACACAGATAAAGACCCATTAGTGACAAGACCAAGTTTTACCCCATCATGGCCCTCTCCTAGACTCCTTCCATCTTCTTCAGAGAGCATAGCCTTCTCTCTCTCTCTCTCTCTCTCTCTCTCTCTCTCTCTGTGTTGTTAAGGTGTTGCATGCATCTTGGTGATGGCTGATGAAGGGGGCAATAGTATAATGAGGGACTACAGGAAAGGGAACTGGACACCAACCGAGACAATGACTCTGATCGAGGCAAAGAAGATGGACGGCGAGAGAAGAATGAAGGGAAGTGGGGACGGTGAAGGGAGGAACAAATCTGTGGAGCCAAGATGGAAATGGGTTGAAGATTATTGTTGGAGAAAAGGGTGTTTGAGGAGCCAAAACCAGTGCAATGATAAATGGGATAACCTTATGAGGGATTACAAGAAAGTAAGGGACTTCGAGAGGAGGATAGCCGAGAGAGGGGAGGGGAATGAAGGGTCTTACTGGAAGATTGAGAGGAATGATAGGAAAGAGAGGAACTTACCCACCAATATGTCGCCTCAGATATATGAAGCTTTGGTGGAGGTGGTGGAGAGGAAGGGAGCAAGTCAGAGGGTAGTGGACAGTGTGCTTGCTTCTGCTTCCAATCCCAGTATTGGCTTTGCGGTGGACAGACCCGTTGGCAGCATGGCTCGGCCTTCCTTGCCTCCTCTATTGCAGCATCAAATATCTGCTCCTGTTGCACCTTTAGCACTACCGCCACCACCGCTAACGGCACAACCACTTCCTATTCTCGCATATTCTCAGCCAATGCCCACAGTAGGTAGTCTCTCTTTCTCTCATGATTTAAAAGGTTTCTTGTTTTTGTTTCGAGTTCTAGAACCAGATTTTAATAATACGAGCATCAGAATAATAGATTAAGCAATGAGCATATTAGCATTGGGATATATAAGCAATGCAGATGTCTTTTTATCTCTTTCATTGGAATCAAAGCTCCACTTTCTTCTGCCTAAAGCGATTTCAATTTTACACAGTTTGAACGGATGCCATTTCCACCAAACAGAAGAAGAAAAAAAAAAAGATGCCAATCCTTCCCCCCCCCCCACCACCACCTAATATTATCCATATTAGCACGTCAGAACTGCCGGTTAAGTTTTTAATGTATGGAGTTTTGAATGGGTGCCATCTATCTGCAATGGATACTTTCAGCTCGAATTTTGGTGAGATGCATAAAATGTCAAGCCATTAGGCTAGCATTTATGTTTTCTTTTTAATTATGTGTTCTCCAGAGATAAGGTAATTTACCACTGATCAACTCATGAGCGCTATTGATGGTTTGGGAGTCATAACCTTTAGTTAGTATTGATCCGTTTGATTTGATTCCATTTATAATGTGGGAGATGGTGATAGCTCAGATGTTGATACGAGTGAGCATTCAGACTCGCCGGCAAAGAGAAGGAGAAGAGAAGGTGAAAGTGGAGATCAGGGAACCAGTGGCACTGCAAATGTGAGCAACTCACAAGAAGTGGGCACTGCCATCTCCAAAAGCGCTTCCATCATAGCAGAAGCCCTTCAGGCCAGCGAGGAGAGAGAAGAGAGGCGGCACAGAGAACTTTTGAGTTTGCATGAGAGAAGGCTGAAGATTGAGGAATCTAAGACGGAGATCAGCAGGCAAGGCATTAATGGCCTTGTTGATGCCATAAACAAGCTTGCCGATTCAATCACTGCCTTGGCTTCCCACAGGAGCCAATCCCCTCCAGAATAATCTTACTAGTATATAACCCATATGCATTTTTTAGCAGAGATCAACAGAGAGAAAGTTAATTCATTTGCTTGGGTGTACATACATACCCATTTATGCTCTATTTTATGTTGGATTCTCATTGCTAATCATTCGTATTAAATCTCTCTCTCTCTCTCTCTCTCTCTCATGTATCATGTTTCATTTTGGTACCATGTTGTGAAATTTAGATTATATTCAGTAATTTGATATTTATTGCGGTTCGAGAAGGATGACAAGGACATAAATTGGTGTGTGGTAATGGAAATTCAACTAAAATATTATAGAAAAATAAATTTCTTTTAACTCCTACGTATACCCTCCGATCAATACGTATTGCTAAATCTAAAAATATATTCTCTTAAATTTTTGCCAACTGAACTAGATCATTCCCAAATGGGTTCCTGCAGTTAAAACAAACAGATAAAAAAGTTATGTTAAGAGGGTACTAAAGTCAAAATAAATCAGATAAAAGAATTAGGTTTAAGGGGATACAAAGGAGTGTTGAGTCGAAGCACATTATGTGCAGAACTTTTTCCAGATAGGTAATGCTAATGCCGAAAGGACTATGACCATATTATGTATACGGTTCATAGAAATTTACGATCGTCCAATGTCTCCAGAAGCTTTGAATATGGATATATGGAGATTCTCTATGTAACTCATGCAAAAAATGTTGGTCCAGTTTTGAGAGAAGAAAAGCCACAATAGGAAGGCGAAGGCCGAAGCACACATCACGGCCGGAGCGTGTTCGCAACGCTCCTTCGAGTAGCGTTGCGAAAGAGTGCCTCGTCTATCATTTAAGAGGAAGAAATGTGAGGGAGAGATGTCGCCACTGAGTACTGCTGAGCAGTACTTCTGCAAAAAGAACAGGTAATGGCATCCCCAAAAGACTGGTCAAAGGCGACCGGTCAATGATCTCTCTGAGACGCGCAGATGCTTGGGATCAGAATTACTTATCTGCCATCCCTGTATTATTATAGGTGGCTTTATGAGGTATGCACTTCGCAGTGACCAAAGGTTGCCTTATTTTCTCCTTTCATTTTTTATTTATGTTTTCCTCGTTTTTCTCTCTCTCTCTCTCTCTCCACTGAGAACTCTGAGGGTGAGGAAGGATCATTATTGGTTTATTTGGTAGCCTCAGCTGTATTTTTCTGACAAAAGGGTGTACCAAAGTTTGCCTTTTTCCTTTTGAGAGAGACTCGGGAAATAGTGGTGGATATTTCAACCTTTTTCATCCTTTTGTTTTCAGTGGAAAAACTGAAATACATTCTCCATCTTGCCACTCTCCCATCCCTTTCGTTTTCTTCCCCTCATCTCCTCCTGCAGCCAGCCCTGCATCTTTTTGTGTTTCCTACATGGGAAACTGAAAATTACTGAATAACCAGTCTTGTATTATATATATATATAGATTATGTTTTAGCCTCGGATTGCTTTTGGAGGTGCGTCTACATAGAAGGATTTTGTCAACGACCTGTTATAACAAAATATATATATATCTTGGAAAATCGTCTCCTAAAAGTTCACTCCTAAAGATGATCCAACTCTATGCCCGTTTAACAAGTATATATTTTTACAAAGGCCATCACTCTGTTTTCCCTCTGCAGGCATTAATTAACTTGGCATATTTTGGGTCCAATTCAGCTATCCATTCCTTGGTGGGACAAGTTCATGCTCGAGTCAATTGACCAGTAAGTTGTCAATGTTAACGTACGGCCATATACGTAACAAAGAGATTGCTAACTTCTTTGGTGGGTCATAGCTAGATAGAATCTCGACATGATCTAAACCACAGAATCACCGACAAGTCTAGGGATGAGTAAGTAATTGCCAAATTCTAGTGGTAAAACATAATGCAGAGTAGATCTTTTTTTGCTATGGTTTGTAGGAGTGAAGGTCATATCACGGAAATTATTGCTTTTTTCCCTTTTTAATTGTCATTTATGGGAATCCTAGTCTCTCTCAAAATTATCTTTCTCTACAATTTAATCACTTTTTACATAAAAAGTGTCCCGATCTAGACATATCTTGAGTCAGTCATATTATAAACTATGGACCCTGAGAATTACAACCGATTAAGTTCCTCAGTATTCGTATATCTTGAGCCTCAGGTGAGGAGCATATTATAAACTATGGACCCTGAGAATTACAACCGATTAAGTTCCTCAGTATTCGTAAGGGAGACTCGAGCTGGTGATTTCTGGAGAGCATAATCAGAGCCTGACCAGTCGGACTAAACCCTGAGGGTTCATTATTTATTTTTCTCTTGCAAAGAGTTATAAATTCTTCTTCTTCTAGGTTGAGTATTTTTTGTTTTTTTTCTTTTGCCTCGGACAGAGTCGCAAACCCTGGGGTGCCAGTGAAGCTTGGCAGTTGGACATTTTGACCAATAGGGCCGGCTTGAGTGCTTCAGAACTGGCCGTACTATATTTGGGGCCCGGCCCGGGCTCGACACTTTGACCCAGTCCAGCTCCATATTTTTCACCTTGTTGTATGTTACCTGGTCTGGATTAGAAATGTAATGACCCTGAACAGTCGAACCGTCCCTGCTCTAAAATAATCTATTTATATATAAATTTTTTCAAAACTATTTATATATAACTACTATAGGAACAAAAAATAACAAGCCGATGCTTCCCTTGAATTTTTTTATAGGGCCGGTCATTGTATTTTCTGATGCTCTAAATCCTCGTTCGCTGTCGTTCTCTTACATGACGTTTGGTAAATTAAAATTTTATCATCATTAAAACTTTTTTTTTTCTTTATTTTTTATTTTATAGCTTCACCTTTTTATTAATTCTTAAAATTTTAGTAAAATTTTATTTCCGAACGTCGTGTTAGACTGAACCGGCCTCCCTGGCCTCTCATTTAGGGAATGCAGAGTGCTGAACAGGCCCATGAGCCATTAACAAATAACTCTTCAAAGTTAGAACTGCACGCATATATCCAAAAGGGCAAAAAGTAGTTTTTCCCTTTCAAATTCAGAAAAATATATACTACCGAGAATGTTTTAAAATTAATTACAATAATATTCCTGAAAATAGCAGCATATTTTCAGAAGATATCAAAAACAATATATTTTTTAAATGATGTTATTTTCAGAAGATGTTAGATGTTTATCAAAAGAATTTATCGAAACATTATTTGCAAACTAATCTATTACCTTTGCCACGTGCAACCTGTTGGAATATACATACAAACAAATGAAGAAAATAAAAAAATAAAACGCGAAACGTAGGGGAGAAAGACAATCGCTTTCGTGTACACTTGAGGCTTCCGTGGGGAGAGAGAGAGAGGTTGGTTGAGGATCCTTCCTTGTGCTTTTGCCTTTGCTTGCATCAACCTCTCCTTCTTGTCAACGCCTATCTGAATTCCGCCTTTGCTGCTTATTATTCTTCCTCATCCTTGAATCTTCTGCGGTCATGGCTACCACTGGGAACAAGAACATCAATTCCAAATTGGTGAGTACTTTGTCTCTTACACCTCTCTTTCTGAGCTGGTTTTTGTGTTTAATGGTTATTTTTTGTTAGGTTGGGTGCGTTTTCGTCAAAATTCTGATGGGTGCTTTCCTCTGGTTCTCAAGAACTTTAGTTTGCCTGTGGATGGTTTTTATGCAAATTGTGCTGCGGGTTTAGCTTAATTCTTAAGAATTCTGTTTGCGTCCTGGATAGGTTTGATTCTGATTCCGATAGATGTCTGGCTTAAAACCTCAAGAATTTTGTTACGCCTGTTAATAATTCTGATGCAATTTCTGATGTTGGTTTGCTTTGATTCCCGAGAGTTGTTTGGGTTGTGCGTGATTTTGATACAAACTCTGATGAGGGTGTGGTTTAGTTCTCAAGGTATTTGATTTGGTTGTGCATAATTTTGATGGGAATTCTGGTGTGTCTGACTTAGTTCTCAACGGTATTGTTTTTGTTGAGCATGATTTTGGACGCAAATTTTGACATTCGTGAGGCTTTTCTCAATTTTTTTTTCAATTGTGCGCTTGGTTTCTATATTTCTTATTAGCTGTGGGAGACGGATTTTCTTTTATACTTTGTATTTGTTATTGTCATCTTTTCCCTGCTTTTGGTCATGCTTCTCATGCAAACCAGAAGTGGGGTACAGGGCATTTGTTTTATGTTTTCTGAAAGTTTTGATTTAGTTCTGGACTATAGCAGGATGCTTGTTGTATCGTAGAGCTTGCTTGCTTATTTTTCTTAAGTAAAATATGCAAGTCATACTGCGAGATTAATTTTTTGGTTAGGACTATATTGTTCTCATTATCTTCTATTTTTTTGTTCCCTTTTTAATTATTTTCTTCTCTGAAATTGCTTGAATTGATCCTGAGTTGCACATGGTTAATGTTTGATGTTTTGCTTCAGGTGCTTCTTGGTGATGTTGGAGCTGGGAAGTCTAGTTTAGTCTTGCGCTTTGTTAAAGGGCAATTTATTGAATTCCAGGTTGGGTGCTAGTAATGTTGTTGGATCTATTATGTTTTGAGTTGAAGCTTTGCCTCGTTGATCTGGGAGGTTGACTTTGTGTCATTCAATATTTGTAGGAATCGACAATAGGTGCTGCCTTTTTCTCACAAACGTTGGCAGTAAATGATGCAACTGTAAAATTTGAGATTTGGGACACAGCAGGTCAAGAGAGATACCATAGCTTGGCTCCTATGTACTACAGAGGAGCTGCTGCTGCAATAATAGTGTATGATATTTCAAACCAAGTAAGTTAATCACGAGAAAACTTCTTAGCAGGCTTTACTCTTGTACTTTTCAGGTGCACAGTTGCACCAAACCTTCAATTCTTCAATGGAATTTTTTTATTTTTTTTTTCCAGTCCAGTTGACTGGTACTATATACCGCTTTTGGTTATGGCAGTATAGGACTATATAGCATTGCGCACAATTGTATGCTAATGGATAGCCCAGATGATTTAGTGAGTGAATCTTTAAGTCCTTGTTTATTATTATCCTCACATTGGGAGTCATGAGTAATAGGAAATCAGATTGTAAAACTCTACAAGTGCCAATGGCTCATGCCTCAAGGGGTATTTTTTAAATGTGTTCAAAAAGACTGTTTCAACTCTGCTTTTAATATTCTCCATTCTAGTAGATATGGACTGAAAGGAGTTCCCCCCCCTCTCAGGGTTGGACTTTTGGCAAGAATAGTATTGAAATATCTAATGAGAAGTTGTCATGTCAGAATAAGGTTTGAGATTTGGAACATCTATATCAGCTTATTCCTCTATGAAATTTGAGGATGTAGTTTTATTGGATTTTGTTCTTTTAAGTTATCGGGCACAGAAGTTGGAAAAACGTATTAGATGCCTGGATTCCATTGGCGCAGGATAGAATTTTTGCAGGAAGATCTCAAATGAAAAACTTCAGTGAAAATGATAGAAAAGACAGCATGTGTGATTTTTAATGTGACTTCAAGTGTTTTGTTGACTCATCATCGTCAGCCTATAGATGTTTCGTGTTCCCTTTTTTTTTTTTTCAGCAGGGGGTGGGGGTGGGGGGTTGTTCTTGTAAGGGGATCGATTGACTTCATACTAGAGCGAGGTGGTAAGAAAGTTGTTATTTCCCCCACTAAACAGCAAGACATTTATATTCTACTGTGACATCTATTGGAATTGGAAAGTTAAGGTCGTAGCAATGTGAATAAATATCCTCAAAGACCTCGGAGCAAAATTCGCCCAAATATTAGAGTCCATGGCCAAAGAAAATGATTTAGGTTTTCCCTAGTGGGGGATCTCTGTGTACGTCAATTTTTCAATGTATCTGTTTTATATTATTCTTCATAATGATTTGAGTTAGTTTTTCTCCTTGTACGAAGTCACCTATTGTTTCTATTTGCACCCTAAATCTGCTGCTTGGATGGTTATTGGAAGTGGAGAATTATTTGATAGTGCTAACTTTGGGCTTCATTACCATTATTTAAGCAAAGGGTGCATTTTGTTCTCTTCTCTTTTAGGCCTCGTTTGAGCGTGCGAAGAAATGGGTCCAAGAACTTCAATCACAAGGTAGTATTCTGCATTCTATGTTGTGCCATCGAAAAAAAGGATACTTCTATGTTTATATACCTCTCTCTTTATTAGCTCTTGCAAATAGTCTTCTTCAGGTGGCATCCTTGGGTCCTATTCTGATTTGGATGCATCACTGACTCGACATACTATCTCATATTAAATTTTGTGGAAGAAAATTACCATTACTTAGATGGCGTTTTTTTTCAACTTATATTCTTCTAGAATTTCTTATATAAGTTGTTTTCCTTTTTGTTGCCACAAGGCAATCCAAATATGGTCATGGCACTGGCTGGCAACAAAGCAGATTTGGTAGATACGCGAAAGGTGGCAGCAGAGGCAAGTCTTAGATCTCTGCTTTAATTAGTACACTGTTTAATTATTGATTAGCCTCTCTGTAGCAAATCTTGCAACATGTGATGTACTTCAGCAGCTTAACAAGATCATAAACTTTCAAAGTTTCAGAGTGTCAATTTTTGCGTTAAAAATATAATTAGCATGTTTGATAATTATTTGATTCATGATTTGTCAAGAGGACAGACGCTACTGGTTTTGTGTTGCAGTTGACATGCTTGCAGGAGGTATTATTTTCTAGTCATTGATGCCACTTTTGGTGTCTTTCGCTTGTTCAGACTTCCCCTGGGCCTATGAAACTTATTATAAAACTTATATTTTCTATAAATTTGGGTGAGGAAAAAAATTATTAAACTCCGTATAGATTAGTTTTTTTCTTTAAAAAGTACTCTTAATTAATTTTGTACATAAAGCTATGAGCTGTGGAATATATATAAACCTATTTGTTAATATATTATATATTACTCCCCGCCCAAGCAAAAAATTCTAAGTCCACTACTGCAAACTTTGTTCTGTTGTTTTTATCTTTATTCTTCCTCACATGGGGACAAATTAGCTAATATTGCTCATGCATTTTTACTCGATGGCCATTGCAGTTAATGCAACTAAAACGTCATTTTTTGGAGGATTATGCATAAAACACAATTGGGTGAAGACTTGTTTAATCATTGAAGCATAGTGGAAGTTCTAATTTGATACCTTCATTGAGAAAGTTGCCAAAAGTCTTTAGATACTTGAAGAAGTTGCAATTTGGTTCTTTCATCAGTCATAGCCAAAAAATGTTGGAAAACAAATATTAGGATAAGTGGCATATCCCCGTGGATACTTATCCACATGGCATAGATATTCCAGCCCAAGAATCTTGACTTTTAAAATTTTGAATTTCATAAGCTTGGGTAGTTTTTTTTTTTTTTTTAAAAAGTTTCTGTTAAATTACGAGGGACTTGATTATACCTTTTGGAATCTTACGGACCAAATCGGAGATTACGTATACTTCTAAGGGCTAGAATAGGAGGCAAAGAATAGGTATTTGCCCTTCCTTACTCTGACGTCTTGTAGAATCTGTTGAATGGCTTCTCAGTCCACATGTTTGTTATTCATTAGTTTGTGTTGCTTATGTGATTGCTACATTGTTACAGGAAGCACAACAATATGCTCAAGAGAATGGTCTTTTCTTTATGGAAACCTCTGCAAAAACTGCAGCCAATGTGAATGAAATATTCCACGAGATAGGTATGTTTCTATGGGGATTATTTAGAGGTGCCTTGCCTTTTGAAACGCAGATTTGAAACTGAAATATAAAGTAGAAGTTTATAAGATGGTGGGCCTTTTGGTCGGGGAATCAGCTCCATGTTAAATCGAAAAGGGCCCTGAATGAAGAACCAGTTTAGATTGTATGCAGGCACACAGATAATATCTTCAATTCAGTATCTAACTTTTTGAGATCTGTTTCTGCATTGGACTTTATGGATGCTGTTGGCTGGTAAGTTATTCAGGAGAAACTTTTTCACGTATTTCTGACATCATTATTTGGAAGATAATCCTGAAAACTTATGAGGACCAACGTATCCACCCTAACTATTTTTTAAAGCCAATATCTGCCATGGCTGCAGAAACGCAAAATGCCTGTTTCTATGGATGGACAATTGCTCTGCATGTCAGTTTGCGCATGTATTATTTCTGTTTGTGAAATTGTTGATGATTGTATTGTTTTTTTGTGCAGCAAAAAGACTACCTCGAGTGCAGCCACAGAACCCATCAGGAATGGTTCTTATGGATAGACCTGCGGAAAGGGTAGCAAGTGCATCCTGTTGCTCTTAAAAGATCTTTGGTCTCCTGCTACTTGCCTGCTTGTATCTTCCCAGTAAAAATCAAAAGTTGAAGTTGTCAAGTTTTCGTATGTGTACAACTCATTCAGAACTGTAAATGCATGTTTGTTCGGGTGCTTTATTTTCTGGCAGTAAATGATTGTGGATATCGGCTTCTAATGTCATGGGATGGCGTGGTTTGCTTCACTGTTAGAAATTTAGCATGCTTCGGTTGCCAATAAAACAATGTTTGTTTCAGTGAGTAACAAACTTGACTGTAAGCAGATTATTGTACTTATTGGAAGGCCCAAAGTAAACATTGGTTCTATTAGGAAGCGTAAATCACCTTGCAGTTTTAGGAGGATAAACATTTGCTACAGATCCACGAGTAAATGTAAGAACTGTTGCTTGCAGAAGAACCTGTTCTACACCCCAATCTTTCGCAAATTGTTGCAAATTTGTGCCTTGGGCATTGGACTGAAAAATTGAAACGGTAGACAAAACTTATGGTTGGTATACAGAAAGGTTGGTTGGTGCTTTGTCGAAGAAACCTGCAGTAAGCCATGTAATATAGAGGCTTTCCAGTTCTACTATGGTCGACCTTCCTAGCTCGAGGTAGTAGATGACACTTGGGTTTACTTGTCAGAGAGAAGAAGTTGAGGCATGCATAATATGTTGAAGTAGCCCTCGAAATGGCGTCTCTGCCCTGGCTTTCCATGCATTGGTTCATGAGCCCTCTGCTTCTTCCCTCTAAAAGTTCTGGCTGTTAGTGACACTGGTTTGTAGCTCTTCCCGGAAAATGAGCCAAGTGAAGACTGTCCAGCAGAGCCCGTAAAAGCTCTTTCTGGTCATAGCTCTCCTAACCTTTCAAAAGCTCCTAAAAACTAGCATATTTTTTACCCTTTAAAAAAAATATATATATTTTATTCATTTTAACTCTAAAAAAAAAAAGTTCATTTGATTGGTCCCCGATAATTAATTCCCGGCTTCTTCCCTATATGTAATAATTGTTTTTTCCAGTACGTACATCTCTGTCACAGCTTCCAAAGAAAGACACTCTGGTTTTCTATTTTGGACTCTTAGGTTTCTAGCAAAACAAGAGAGTTAATGGTCATGGACTAGAAAGGGACACCCAAGAATTCTATGGAAGCCCAATAAGGCCCCATTTTGGGCCGAATCCAGGCTACATAATGAACTCCAACTGGGTTGGGCCATATTGTTTTTTGTCCTGCCTTATTTATTTATTTATAAAAATGATATCTCCCGGCATCTTTTATGCTAATGTATTGAGAGGCCCAAAAGAATGTCAGGCAACTATTCGAAAATTAAGGAGGATCCACTGTATTTTATCCGAGAGTTGTGGAAGGTTGTCCTTTTATATATATATATATATATTATTTTTACGCTTTTTGTTGCATGTGCATGCCCCTCCCTAGTACTTAGTAACCAGCGAGCACATGCATACAAATGCGTAATCATAGAATATAGAGGTCCAGTTCAATTTGTTGGTTAGTTGCCATGCAATGAGAATATATCCAACTCATAATTCTATTGATCCAGCCAAAGCCATACAAGAATGTAGATTCGAACTTCAAGCTGCAAGGAAAGCAAAATAGAGAAAACAAAACACCGCTGAGAAAAGAAACTGCGCCGGCCCATGCCTCAATATTCTTGTGCGGGCTAAAAAGCATCAGCATACATAACAGCAAGAACCACCATAATTATTAACTACCACGTCTAGCTTGGACTATATTTTATGTAGTCCTTGAGCAGCTGAAGCCAAAGCACAGTCCATGGGGTGAAACCCAATTCTCTCTTTCTCCAAGTCGTATACAACCTCCACATTTTGCTGTTGGAAGTTCCCGAATACCCCAGCAGGCCCGTAATCCGCATCATCCATGCTTTGGAACAATAGGCATTTCACTACCGTGGAGTTAATTGGTGCACCCATGGCATAGAAGTGACTTCCATGAGATAAAACAAGGCTCACATTATTCAGGAAATGGAAAGTTATTGAAGGTAGAAGGAGATCATTATCCAGGAACGACGCATTATTTGTGCATGGAACTCTATAACAAAGGTCAAATCCTGTTCGCATCTCGATATCCTTGGCTCTAGGATAGGTTATTACTGACTGGAGAACTGAAAGGAGTTGTGAATACAATGGCTCGGGAAGGTGAGTGTAAGTGGTTCCCGAATCTATCAGCATGCCTCCATTACCACGCAAATCAAAATCCCTCAAGTTTGATGGCACGTTGATTTTGCTGAAGTTGCCTACAGTTATTGCCTCTAGACCAATATAATAGTAATTAGGGTACATGGGACTCCTCAACATTGGGGTGAATTGCAAATAGTCTTTAGAAGATATAGCAACATCTCCTATGACTAACGGGCTGGATATGTTAGGGTTATTTGCAAACTTAAAGGCCAAGAAGCAGTGAGAGAATCCCTTTCGTAGGAACCCTAGCTGGGAAGGGAGAGAAAGAGGACCCCTGCCAAACCCTGCGATCCCAATAGGTTCTCGATATGTAGACCCAACACACCCAAAACAGAACATTGGAATTTCCCTTCTGACAGTAGAGCTATTTCCATGAACCATAAGTGTATCCCTAGTTAGTGTCCCAGTGACAACCCCACCTGCACCATAGGTATAAGCAAATGAAGGACATGGTCTGGAGCATGAGGATTTGAGAAGGGTGGACAATGAGCACCCAGCCATAGTGCACGTGTCAAAGTGACTATCTGAGCTATGGATGTCAACGCAGAAGGAGCTAGCACAAAAGTCCCTGGCTGAAGAAGAGGAAAACGAGGGAGAGAAAGAGGCTGTCAACTTGTAGTTCCTTATATAGTCATCACAATCCATGCAATCAAATGATAGATTCCCACAAGGAACCCAAGTAAGGTCACTCCCAGTATCCATGTACACTTGGATGACTTGTGGAGGTGTCCCCAGACTAAGAGATATTAAATACCCATCTCTAACCGCCCTTAACGGCTCCATCATGTCTAACACTTCTGACGGTCTCTTTGACGAGTTCCTCAAGGCTTTTGGAGAATGAAGGGAAGTCCTAGAATGGGTCATCCCAAGGGCCAGAGAATGAGGGTTTCTCTCATGTCTTCCTAGATCAGTTTGGCTGATAGTCGACATTAATGCGGTGAGACGTAGAAGGAAGATGAGAAAGGTGGCAATTATTTTGAAGGGTGCTGCGGCCATTGTGTCTTTTTCTTTGGGTCTGTTTTGAGCTGAATAGAGTAGCAGAGCCGGGCGTGTGTATTTATAGAAGGGACTTGGAAAGTTAATGATTGGTTTAAAAGTTAAAAGCTGAATCTAATCTTTGTTTAGGATGAATTTGACACACGTCTCCATTAGTAGATGTTAATTGATCATGGCCTCCACCGTAAGTCCACGCGACCACCAATTGCTATATATATCTTATATAAAAGTTTCCTGTACTTAAATTACATATTAATATTCATGTCACTAAAAAAGTTTCAGTGATATTTGATAAGGATCATGACCATCCAATGGTCGATAACGACAATTGCTATTCCAATTAGGATTCTAGTATCAATGGTAGTTCATTGAAATTAATATTAATTCACTATATATAGCAACTAGCAAGAATAACATCACAAAGAAACAAGCATTAAAACGACCTTTTTCGTCTTGTAGTCTAGCTATGAAAAGCTTAGGTAACTCCTTCAGGAAAAGAATAATCAAGTCAGACATAAGCTGGAAGAATCCTCTATTAAAAATAAGGGCATGTTTAGTTGCCCATTTTTTTTAGGATTTGCATCCTATTTTTATATTTACAATCCAAACATCACAAAACACACGTATTCAATGTTACAACTTTGTGTTTAACAATTTCTACGCGCATGCAAATACAACTTTAACATCACCTAAATATTCACAATTTTATCAGAATCCTACGAATTCCTTCAAAACGAACATCCCCTAAGTTATGATCGAGTGCATGCGTCTCGAATTCATTCCCATGCCCTGTAGCCAGAGCCTCATTCAGTTGTTGTTCAGCCAATTTATGCTGACAATTAATGTATTGGGAACTTTCTATTGTCTGCAGACATGTGCGTGGTATATTTTCTGCCTTAGATATGTTGAAATTAGAGAATAGACAGAGAGAATGAAGAATACTTTGTATATTCTAAGATGTGTATAAACTGTACAATTACCTGTCATTTTATAGGAGGAGAAAGTAACCTATGCAAGGTAATCAAAATTATAGGAGGAGAGGGTAACCTGTACAGGGTAATCAGAATTATAGGAGGAGAGGGTAGCCTGTACAAAGTAATTTACTAACACCCCCTCCTCAAACTCAATGTGGGAGCGAAGATGCTAACTTGAGTTTGCCAACTAAATCTTGATGACGTCCAGGAGGATGAGCCTTGGTGAAGATATTAGAGAGCTGATCAGTAGAAGAAACATTATGTAATCGAAGAGTATCTTGCTTGATATGATGACGAATGAAATGAAAGTAGATTTCAATATGTTTTGTGCGCTCATGAAAAACATCATTGTGAGCAATCTAAATGGCACTCATGTTGTCACAATGAAGAGGAGAACTATCAGAAAAAGGAACACCCATATCGTGTAATAACCATCGAAGCCACTAGAGTTTAGAGGTAATATTAGCCAATGCACGATATTCAGCTTCTGTACTGGAACGAGAGACAACATTATGTTTCTTACTTTTCCATGAGATAAGAGATGTGCCGAGCAAGAAACAATATCCAGTGGTGGAGCAACGATCAGTGGGATTTCTTGCCCAATCAGCATTAGAGTATGCATGAAGATCCAACGAAGGGTGAGCAAAAAAATGAAGCCCATGAAACAAAGTCCCCTTGACATAACGAAGAATCCGGAGAACAACAATATAGTGAGTAGAGCGAGGAGAATGCATAAACTGGTTGACCAAGGTGACTGCATAAGAAATGTCAGGACGAGTCACTGTGAGGTAGATGAGACTACCAACCAATTATCGATAGAGCGTGGCATCATCTAAGAGTGTGCCCTCGTTGGGAAGAAGTTTGACATTCGTCTTCTAAAGACTATCGACAGTCTTACTATCGATCAGTCCGGCACGAGACAAAAGCTCAGATGCATACTTAGCTTGAGAAAGATAATATCCATCTGAACATGATGACACCTAAAGACCTAAGAAATAATTTAGAGAACCCAAATCTTTCATCTGAAACTGCTGACTAAGGAACTGCTGAAGTGCCTAAATGCTAGAAAAATCATCACCTGTAATAAACATGTCATCAACATAAAGTAAAAGGAAAACAATACCATTCTCAGACTGACGGATAAACAAGGCAGAATCATATGCACTGGGAGTGAAACACTGCTGAGCCATAACTGAACTGAACTTGGAAAACCAAGTACGAGGAGACTGCTTGAGACCGTAAAGAGCCTAATGAAGGCGGCAAATCTTTTGAGTTGGATGCTCAAAACCTTGAGAAGGTTTGAGATGGACTTCTTCTCCCAAATCACCATTAAGGAACGCATTCTTTACATCCATATGGAATAGGCGCAGCTGCAATTAAAGATCTAAAAGAAGCAAGACATATTACAAGTGCAAAAGTTTCCTCATAGTCAATACCGTATTCCTAAGTAAATCTTCGTTCCACAAGAAGAGCTTTGTAGCATTCAGACAACCCATCAGCTCGTATCTTAATCTTGTACACCCACTTACATCCTATTGCAGACTTACCAGGAGGCAAATCGAGCAAGTCTCATGTACGAGTTTTGTGAAGAGCCTGGAGTTCGTCAGACGTAGCTTTTTACCAAAGAGGGTCAGAACTAGCTTCGCGATAACTGCAAGGCTCATGAAGAGTGACAATAGCAGAAAAACAACGTAAATCATTAAGATGAGATGGAGGGGCTTTTACTCGTAGTAGAACGACGAATATCTAGAGTGGAGGAGGAATCGGGTGTAGCATAAATCATTAAGATGAGATGGAGGGGCAAGTATATCTAGAGTGAGGAGGAATCGGGTGTGATGACAAGATCAGGTGACAGTCCAGACTCAGAAGGAACAGGTGCTGGGTAGTCACTTAATGTGCTTTCATCACCTGCATCAGAATCTAAAGAAATGTCTATACTAGGCTCAGTAAAAATTGGAGAAAAAGATAAAGAACTGTTTGGGAATTGAGACATTCTAGTGAAGAACTTGTGTCCCTAAAACTGAACATGACGGGACACACGAAGACGCTTGGTTATAGGATCATAACATCGATAACTCTTTTGTTCAATACTACAACCAAGGAAACAACAAAGACGAGAACGACGTTTAAGTTTAGTACCCTCATGAGGTGGCAGTAAGACAAAACAAGCACAACCAAAAAATTTCAAGAGAGAATAATTTGGTACCTTCCCATAAAGGAGACTGTTTTGAAGTGGTAGGAAAAGGAAGCCAATTAATGGTATGAATAGCAGTAAAAGCAGCTTCTTCCAAGAACGATTTAGGGAGAATGGCAGAGCTGAGAAGAGATCTTATAGTGTTGAGAATAAGAAGATGCTTATGTTCAGCATGCCCATTTTGCTGGGAAGTATAAGGACAAGATCAATAAGACAAAGTGACATCCTCTTTAAGTGTGTTAAGAAATGAGACAGATGTGTACTCCATGGCATTATTGGAACGAAAAATTTTGATTGTGCGGTCGAGCTGAGTTTTTACCATCTGTTTAAAGTCACAAAAAACATATAACAACTCATATCGATCATGTAAAAGATATAGCCACGTGTAACGAGAATAATCATCGATAAAGATAACAAAGTAATGAGACCCCCTTAACTAAGAACAGGGGAAGGTCCCTAAACATCAGAGTGAAAAAGATCAAAAGAGGCAGAAGATAAAAATGCACTATTATTAAAGAATAAAATATTTTTTTTTCTCAATTGACAAGAAACACAATCAAAAGAATTAAAATCGACTCGTCGTAAATGACCACTAGAAGCTAAAGACTGGATATGAGTCAAAAAAGTGTGACTGGGATGAGAGTACCAAAGACTGGAAGAAACAGTGGCGACAAGAGACGGAGCAAAACACGGACTAGCAACATGTAAGAACGAAAACTCAAAAAGAAGACCAATTTTACGGCCTGTCCTAACTAGCTGGCCCGTCTTCTGATCCTACCCATCACACAAGTTGTTAGAAAAGGTTAAGATAAGACCATGCTCAACAAGTTGACTAACAGAAAGGAGATTGAGAGACAATTTATGAACGTGATATGTATCAGGTATGGATAGAGTAGATGTAGAAATAGAGCCAACATGACTAACGAACATACGAGAACCATCAACAGGGTATAAGACATGTACGAGATGCAAAGATTGTATATCAAATAGGAGAAAAGAATCATAAGTCATATGATTTCAACAGGCTAAGTCAATAAACCAAGAGGAAGATTTACTTGAGGAGATGGTCAATATAGTAGAAGAACGATATAGAACCTAGTAGACAATTGCCTCGAAATTAGCTGCAGTAAAGGATGAAAGAGCGAATGTAAAAGGTGACCCAGAAGCTAGAGGACTAGTAGACGCAATAGCAAAATTTTTGGAGGTGAGTATAGGTTTTAGCTTTCTGAGCATTTATGGCATCCTTAGCCTTTTTTTTTTACACACTCAGAAATCTGGTAACCATCTTCCTTACAATAGTGACATTTACCAAAAAAAATGGTACGGCTTAGTAGTAGCTGCCATGGAACCAAGGGATGAAGTGGCGATGACCAGATTAGAAGTCTGCACCTGATGAGTTTGTTGTTGTGTCTCCTTAGAAATGAGTTCAATAAGAGTAACATTAAGTGTAGGCAGTAGAGAGCGATGAAGCAAAAAGGCTTTAGTATTCTCAAAATCATCCTGAATATGCATCATAAAATGAATGAACTGACGGCGATCCGATACTCAGACAAGATCTCAGCAGACTTAGCATTAGAAAAAGAAGGATCAGCTTGAGAGAGTTGATCCCAGATACTACTCACCTAAGAGTGAAACTCAGCAATAGATTGGCGAGGCTCTTGATGCATTTGATACAATTTAGATTCCAGCTAAAACTGGAGGGCAGCATCACTAGAGCAGTTGTATCGATTTTCCAAAAATTCCCAAGCAAGGTGGGCATTCCGAAATTTGGAAAGAAGACCGCGAATAGATAGAACAGAGGTATTGATGAACCAAGATAAAATCTTACAATGAGTGGTTTCCTATATCTTGAGACGATCAGCGAAATCATCCAAAATTTTCTTGTCGTCTTTCTTAGGTTCCGTTTTATCGCTAGTAACAAAACGCCGTAACCTATGACCAATGAGAAAGACTGACATCTGCTGGGCCTAAGCATGTTGTCATCCAAAACAATGTCGATAGGCCGAATGAAATTAACATCATTAGTGGAAACCATAAAATAAAGATGCTGATCGAATTAGAGCAAACAAAGGGCATGGCTGAAACAAGCGCGAAAAATGTGTAGGGGTATCAGAGCTCTGCTGAACGGCGGCCAGAGATGGCTGCTAGCAATGGACAATGGTAGGGACTGCCTTTTGGGTTGGGGCGTGACGGGCCGACTAGAACTGAAAGCCCTATGCAGAGTGGTCCGGTGGAAGGTGGTGGGTCGCCGCGTCGGATATGGGCTAGACCAGTGGTGGGTCGGAATTGGACTGGAACAAGACAGGCCGAATTGAATTGGAAGGCCTTATCGGAGCGGGCTGGTGGGTCACCGGCGTCAAATCTGGACTGGACTGGGCATCGATCAAGCTGAGCAGTGGTTGAAAACGGCCGGACTTAGACTGGGCTTCAAATTCGAGCTGGGCTAGAGGCAAAAACAGGCTAGAGCGTCAGCTGGCGCATGGACACAGAGGTAGGGCGTGTGGTGGGCGCGTGAAGCGATGCTGTGGTGACGCGTATGGAGGAGGACAGAGCGGTAGAGACTTCAAGAGGCACGTGAGGGCGCATGAGACTTCAAAACAAGGCGTTCTTTCCACCAAACAAGAGTATGAGACCCGTAGAATCAATTTGAGGTATAGAAGACCAAAAATAATGAACAGGCCCAAATTTTAGTGAAAGAACAACGAGATTAAGGAACAAAGAAGCCAGAGAAATCGATTTAAGGTATTAACAAGCCAAAAATGAGATACAAAAGGCTCTGATACCATGTTGAAATAAGAGAATAGACAGAGAGAATGAAGAATACTTTGTATATTCTGAGTTGTGTATAAACTGTACAATGACTCGTCTTTTTATGGAAGGAGAGAGTAACCTATACAGGGTAATCAGAATTATAGGATGAGAGAGTAAACTATACAGGGTAATCAGAATTATAGGAGGAGAAGGTAACCAGGGGTTGGGGCGTGAAGTTGTGGCCGACAATAGAAGAATTTATATAATCACTGGTAGGCGTGATCAGTACCGCTACTGGCTGTGTGTATTTACCGGCAAACTGATACCGCTATCGGTACCGGTATGAGTAACTGGAACCAGGCAGTGAAACTGCCCATTGCTGGGCGGTTCACCATTACCCCCATCATTTCTCTTTAGATGCATGGCGTCGTTTCCCCTTCCCTTTTAGGGTTTTATGTTTTCCCTCCCCCGATCCTTCATTTTCTCTCTCGCGCAACTCTATCTCTACCCCTTTCTCTCGCACACTCTCTGTCTCGGTCGAGCTGAGTTTTTACCATCTGTTTAAAGTCACAAAAAATATAACAACTCATATCGATCATGTAAAAGATAAGCCACGTGTAACGAGAATAATCATCGATAAAGATAACAAAGTAATGAGACCCCCTCTAAGAACAGGGGAAGGTCCCTAAACATCAGATGAAAAAGATCAAAAGAGGCAGAGATAAAAATGCACTATTATTAAAGGACAAGAAACACAATCAAAAGAATTAAAATCGACTCGTCGTAAATGACCACTAGAAGCTAAAGACTCACTATGAGAGTACCAAAGACTGTGGCTCAACATAAGAACGAAAACTCAAAAAGAAACCAATTTTACGGCCTGTCCTAACTAGCTGGCCCGTCTTCTGATCCTACCCATCACACAAGTTGTTAGAAAAGGTTAAGATAAGACCATGCTCAACAAGTTGACTAACAAAAAGGAGATTGAGAGACAATTTAGAACGTGATATGTATCAGGTATGGAAGAGTAGATGTAGAAATAGAGCCAACATGACTTACGAGAACCATCAACAGGGTATAAGACATGTACGAGATGCAAAGATTGTATATCAAATAGGAGAAAAGAATCATAAGTCATATGATTTCAACAGGCTAAGTCAATAAACCAAGAGGAAGATTTACTTGAGGAGATGGTCAATATAGTAGAAGAACGATATAGAACCTAGTAGACAATTGCCTCGAAATTAGCTGCAGTAAAGGATGAAAGAGCGAATGTAAAAGGTGACCCAGAAGCTAGAGGACTAGTAGACGCAATAGCAAAATTTTTGGAGGTGAGTATAGGTTTTAGCTTTCTGAGCATTTATGGCATCCTTAGCCTTTTTTTTTTACACACTCAGAAATCTGGTAACCATCTTCCTTACAATAGTGACATTTACCAAAAAAAATGTACGGCTTAGTAGTAGCTGCCATGGAACCAAGGGATGAAGTGGCGATGACCAGATTAGAAGTCTGCACCTGATGAGTTTGTTGTTGTGTCTCCTTAGAAATGAGTTCAATAAGAGTAACATTAAGTGTAGGCAGTGAGAGCGATGAAGCAAAGAGGCTCTAGTATTCTCAAAATCATCCTGAATATGCATCATAAAATGAATGAACTGACGGCGATCTGATACTCAGAAAGATCTCAGTAGACTTAGCATTAGAAAAAGAAGGATCAGCTTGAGAGAGTTGATCCCAGATACTACTCACCTGAGAGTGAAACTCAGCAATAGATTGGCTAGGCTCTTGATGCATTTGATACAATTTAGATTCCAGCTAAAACTGGAGGGCAGCATCACTAGAGCAGTTGTATCGATTTTCCAAAAATTCCCAAGCAAGGTGGGCATTCCGAAATTTGGAAAGAAGACCGCGAATAGATGAACAGAGGTATTGATGAACCAAGATAAAATCTTACAATGAGTGGTGAGACGATCAGCGAAATCATCCATTTCTTGTCGTCTTTCTTAGGTTCCGTTTTATCGCTAGTAACAAAACGTAACCTGACCAATGAGAAAGACTGACATCTGCTGGGCCTAAGCATGTTGTCATCCAAAACAATGTCGATAGGCCGAATGAAATTAACATCATTAGTGGAACCATAAAATAAAGATGTTGATCGAATTAGAGCAAACAAAGGGCATAAACAAGCGCGAAAAATAGGGGTATCAGAGCTCTGCTTAGCAATGGACAATGGTAGGGAATAGAACTTTGCAGAGTAAATATGGGCTAGACCAGTGGTGTAATTGAATTGGAAGGCCTTATCGGAGCGGGCTGGTGGGTCAAAATCTGGACTGGACTGGGCATCGATCAGCTGAGCAGTGGTTGAAAACGGCCGGACTTAGACTCTAAATTCGAGCTGGGCTAGAGGTAGAGCGTCAGCTGGCGCATGGACACAGAGGTATGTGGTGGGCGCGTGAAGCGATACGCAATGGAGGAGGACAGAGCGGTTGATGTGAGACTTCAAAACAAGGCGTTCTTTCCACCAAACAAGAGTATGAGACCCGTAGAATCAATTTGAGGTATAGAAAGACCAAAAATAATGAACATTTTTAGTGAAAGAACAACGAGATTAAGGATAAAGAAAGAGAACCAGAGAAATCGATTTAAGGTATTAACAAGCCAAAAATGTAGATACAAAAGGCTCTGATACCATGTTGAAATAAGAGAAAGACAGAGAGAATGAAGAATACTTTGTATATTCTGAGTTGTGTATAAACTGTACAATGATCGTCTTTTTATGGAAGGAGAGAGTAACCTATACAGGGTAATCAGAATTATAGGATGAGAGAGTAGGGTAATCAGAATTATAGGAGGAGAAGGTAACTTATACAGGGTAATATACTAACAAATACAAAGTTGTGTTTTGCTGATCAATTTAAGAGTAATTTATATAATCACTGGTAGGCGTGATCAGTACCGCTACTGGCTGTGTGTCGATTTACCGGCAAACTGATACCGCTATCGGTACCGGTATGAGTAACTGGTGACCAATGATATTGGGTGAAATTGGTGATGGCAGTGAAACTGCCCATTGCTGGGCGGTTCACCATTACCCCCATCATTTCTCTTTAGATGCATGGCGTCGTTTCCCCTTCCCTTTTAGGGTTTTATGTTTTCCCTCCCCCGATCCTTCATTTTCTCTCTCGCGCAACTCTATCTCTACCCCTTTCTCTCGCACACTCTCTGTCTCTCAGTTGCAGCTTCGTTCTCTGCCTCTTGATTCTCTCCCTCTCTGCAACTCTAGCTCTCTATCTCTCTCATTTGGTTGAGTTTGCGATTTGAAGAGTTTGGTGATTGTTTACAATTTGGTTGAGATTTTTTTGAATTTTCTTGCAATTTGAAGAGTTTTAGTCGATTTTTTTTTTGGATTTTTTGTGCTTTACCGATATAGGGCAATAACAGTCGAAACCGCCACCGTTAGGTGCCGGTTTCCTCTCCTAACAGTTCTGGTTATGGTTGCCCAAAAATGGACACCGTCCATAGTGGTGGCGATGGCGATGGCGATGGAGGTAGTAACCGCCATTGCCATTGCTTATGCACAGCCCTAATCACTGGATAGCTAATATGGATTCATGTTTGAGCCATTGAACATGTGTCCAACAATAAATAGTTTTTTTTGGGATAAATACTTTTAGCCCCTGTTGAATTGTTAATTAAAATGACTAAAATTTGGCCTCATAGACTCACTTTCTATATATTAAGAATATTGTTATAAATTCATTAAGTTATCGAGAGTATTAATGTCAGATAAATGGTATAAAGTGTCTAACATTTGTAATTGGAGAGTGTAATGTATCAAAGTAACTAGAATTAGTTTAGAGTACAAAATATCTAATATTAATAGTTGATAGTTGACTAGAGAAAAATATATTTATCTCTATTTATATAGATTTCGGTGATGATGAGTGAAAACTGTGAAATTAATGGTGTCTATGCTGCTGATTACTAATTTTTGTCGTAACAAAAGGTTTATAGCTGGTCGAACTTTTGTGATCTCGTACGTACCTTGAAGCAGTGAATCGCGACGCAGATGACTTAAAAGAATATATATTTACAAGATCAATTCAGATTCTTCTCACTTTGTAGATACCAAAAAGTTTGCTTTCGAGATTTCTTCTGGTTGGAAGTACTATATATATATATATGTTAAAGAAGAACCAATTAATAAAGATTAAAGTAACTACTTTTTTTGTTGCTTTATCAACCATGAACTTGAAGGGATCGATGGCACGGGACTAAAATATAGTAAATGTACACCAAGAATGTGAAGGATGTACTTTTAAAGAACGTACATGAAAATTTAATTTATTATATCTTTATACATATCACGTCTGATATGCATAAATCGCTTGAGAGAGTTGATCCCAGATCTAGAGTGCAATAGATTGTCTTGATGCACGTGACTTTCAGTTGTATCATGAAAAAATTTGAAAGAAGAAATAGAAAAAAGGTATTGATGAACCAAGATAAAATCTTACAATGAGTTGAGATGATCAGTCATGTTAGGTTTCGTTTTATTAGTGTATTTGAGATATTGGGGCCAAGCATAGTATAGGCCGAATTTAACCATGTCAATCTAAGTCTGAATTGAGTTATGATTTATTATCAAATAAGTTTGGTCTTAGTGTTTAAGAGGATAAATAAGGTCTTCATGAGTTCTAATAAAATTGCATTATTGGATAAAGATAAACATTTGAAATTCTAACGGAGTTGCATCCGATGTTGAAGAACGAGTTCTAATTATTCTGATTATTAGAAGAAGCAGATAAACTTTATTCGATGTTGAAGAACAAGTTCGTTTGCATATAGTCTATAAGAAGACTCTCATAGGATTGAGGTGAATGCTATATGGAACGGGTCTAAGTTGAATTACTTGGATTATTACATCGAGGTAGTCAGAGTCAAGCAACACAAGTTGCTCGTGTCAAAATCTTCATTTTTAAGGTTTTTCTTCTTAGTGGATTTCGTGAGACATATAGCCAAAAAAATAGTTTTTTTTTCTTTTTTGAAAGCACCCTTCATAAGCACAGTAAACAAAAATATTTCTAGCCGTGTGATTGGATGTTATTTATTTTTTTTGCATATTATTTTGTTAATTGAATTTTTTGTTAGGATAGACTTGATAAATTTTGAACGCGAAAAACTCGATAGAACGCGTACCTATTCACTCTCTCTACTAAACCGGACCCAAAACCATCCAGAATCCAAAACCGTCCGCCAAAATGTTCGGACGTATTTCTGGTGACGACATACACGCGTCGCGAATGAGTGACGATAAAAATCCTGTCTGGACCAATAAACACTGCTGGGTGACAATTCCAAATCGTCGTAACTGAGTGACAATTAGAATCGTCACAATTTGTGAGTACAGAATAAAAAGTTAGGTGACAATAAAAACGTCGAACCTCTATTTTGCTTCTAAAAAAAATTTGCCTATACTAGTACGCATCATGACGTAACTGTCAGATGGTGATCAGTTTGGCTAGCTAGCTGTCATTCGTTGTTAGCTAGTTATTACTCGTTTCGGATTACCAAAGAAAGAACAAATTAACCGGTCTGTTTAATAATATAGAGATAGATACAAGTGAATTTTATATCATTTACTAAACGCTCTCGAAACTTTTACTCCCCTTGGGCGAGTGACCCACTCCTCCCCCTCCTTCTCCAGCTGCTTCTGCTTCTCCCATCCCTCTCTTTTCTTATGCTCTTGTCTTTTGTGATCAGAACCTTCAATAAACTCTCATTTTTGCCATTTTTAGAGGCTTTTTTTCGACGGATTTGATTATTAGATCTATGCTTTTCTGGAAGTTTTTAAGGACCACGATTGGTGGAGACGACGTCTACATCGACGGGACGACGCGTGTGATCACACGCGCCGCCACGCACTCACATGGATCTCATGCGCCTGTCCCTTTATCTTCATTTTTCAGCTGTTAGTGGTTCTCTCCAGTATACACCCGCCAGGTGGCTGGCATCTGAACGTCCAGGCGCTCCTCGTGGTCATCTCCGATGATCGGCCGGGCGGCGCGCAGGGGCCTCACGCGCCGCCACATTTTCTGATCTGGCCGGGTTGTCGCCTCCAGCTGCTAGTCCTACCACCATATTTCGCCATCAGCTTTCCTTTTTCGCTGGTCGTCTCAGCTTGCTGCCCTTCGTGGGCTTTTCACCCTTTATGGGTCTCTACCCGTCCTTTTGGGCTTGGATTTATAAGGTCATTCGGCCCCTTTGCCCGTTGGCCCGTCGCCTGTCCGAGGGTCTGACACGCTCCTTAGAGCATGTACGTGAGGTTTTCAAACCTCCTTAATTTTAATGAAAGCTTGCTGTTTTGACAAAAAAAAAAAAAGAGAAAGAATTCTATATCATTTAATGTTTCTTTTATGGATTTATTGTCAATTTTATAATAAGATTTATTTATTGTATCTAACTCTTTTCAAATTGCAAGATTGACACAAAATTATAGAGGATTTATAGCTCTAACCTCATTGTCTAGAGTTTGAATCACACCTTGCCTTGTTGGTTACTTGGATGTTCCTCGAATAATGGTATGTACTTAGCTATATATACGTGTGAGATCTGGGTGTCTCAATAGTACTAATGCTCTCATGAGGGTTCCACGGCATGAGTTAGCGTTGTCCAGTTATCTGCTCAAAAGTGCACTTGGTGAAACTTTACATTACAACTTATCTTTGAAGCTCCGTGATTACTGCTACATATATATGGGTGTATTTGTTTACCCTTTTAAAATTTTTAGAAAATAAAATAATTATAATAAAATATCTCTCTTCTCATCAAATCATTATTTTTCACTATAATAAATATAAAAAATCTATTTACATTATTTCTCTTTTATTTTTTTATCAATTTAAATACTTTAAAATTTTAACCTCTCCAAAATTTTAACATTCAGACACAATTACAGTCAACCTGCGTTGATCGAGGATGGTGGGCCGGCCGGCATGCATTCTTGCCCTCTGGATTCAGTCGAGCTTGTATGTTCTAGATTTCTACTGCTCCACCAGATCATTCCAAAGGGGAAAAAAGAGAGAGACAAGAATAAGCCAAGCTGCATGCATTAATTACATAGTGTTTGGATGTAAAATTTTAATAAAATTTTAAGTTGTTGTTAAAAAAGAAGTGGTATTGAAATCAATGAATAAGAGATAAAAATAAAAATAAAATTTTGATGTGTATTTATAATGATAAAATTTTATTAAAATTTTTGATACACAAACGCTACGTAGTATTCCCGGCTTTGATGGAAAACTGAGTAGTCTTTTATTTCTGAGCAGCTATGCTAATATGGAGTACGTGAGTATTAAACTAGCCCCATTTTCCGCAAAACGTGAGCAGAGCCTACTGATCAGGTGGAGATGACGCAACATCCGCTAACCCGGCATACTGAGGTGGACTTTCCAACGGTTGGGTGATCCCTGTCCACATATTGGATTCACTATTTCTGGAAGAAGAACACAGGAGTCACATGGGCTTACTACATCTGGCATAATATATTTATACATAGACCGTTGTCTATGCACTATGCAATGTTCGATTACGTACACTGGCAAACCACTTGTAAGAAAACTATACATTTTTATAAGATTTTACAACCCACATAGATGTACTTGACTCTACCTGTTCTTTGCCTTTTCGACCAGAAACAGGGATGCGATTGTTTAAATTAAATAAGATATTGGAAGATGAAATGATTCCATCATCTGCAATTAAAATTTTCCCTCTTGGAGCTAGCGCCGGCAAATCAAGGGATATTCCCAACTTCCACCTGCACTACTTTGCATCTTCAATATATATATATATATATATATATATCTAATTTTTGTCTGAACTTTTCAGGTGGGATTATTATAAGCGAAAAGTGTTTGCAAAGTCACCTTTCAAAAGGACTCTTCGTCCAACCAGATTCATTAGAAGTGCTCATGTTTTCTGGATTGATCATTGGGAGGTGATTTTTATGAGCATAGTTACGTTTTGATCTTCTCGTTTGGTCAAAATATATAGCTGCATTTTATTCTAGATAGTGGCCATTCGAATCACTGATGGAGGATTGTATAGTGAGACAGACGTCCTAATTAATAGTTAGGTCATTACAAGAAATTCGCTTATTATCGACCAAAAAACGTAATAAAAAAAAATAATTTTTTTTTATTCAAAAAAGATCCGTACTAACGATCACTAAACTTTCATGGTGAAAAACCGGTCAACACGTGGAAGTCCAAACCACCAAGGGAGTTACTTTACTGGCTTAAACGTGCCCCGCAGAATAATTCTCCTTGGGTGGTGTACAGTGTCTACCTCACAATTCTGTGTGTTGTTAGTCTGAGACTTGCCTAATGATAGAAGCATCAACCCTATGCCTATATAACTTGACTGGATACATCGAACACATGAAGAGTGTAGACTCCCAACCGTTAGGCTAGCGCCCTAGTGCACAACCCGTCAACATGTAATTTAACGCAAAAAGAGAAATTAAGAATTATAGTTCGATTGTAAGTACTCAGCTTGGAGTGTCGCACAGCATATATAGCTAGAAGTCAGCAAGATCAGTTTCGATCTATTAACACAGATCAGTGACAGACAAAGTAATTGCCAATTGGGCTTGCCAGGGATTTCAATGTACGTACGTACAATGTTACCATGGCCTTTAATGTTTTATTTCATGGGCGGATTTTGTCGAAGTATATGGACGATCGAACCATGCATTTTCTTCATTGCAATTCTCATCTATTTATCATGATGCTAAGGAATTGTGAAAATCGAAAAGAGCTGATCTACCAGAGGAAGCAAACACTAGCTAGTCATGCAGTAACTAGGGCCACGTAACAGTACCAGTCGCCCGAAGTTGTCTTCCGAACAAATGGAAAGACGCAAATGCATGCAGTACTGGCACTAAAAATATTGCATCACAATACCTAAAATGTGCAACGTGGGAGGGCGAAAAGTGTTGCGGTACACCATGGTACAGTTCGACGAGGTTGATAGCTGATCTAGACATCACTAACTTTGGGACATCCCAGCATTCGATCGCTTTTTATAATTCCCGAGAATCTTCACAATATATATTTATAATCTCAAGCGAAAAGAGAAAAGGCTTGAGAATCTAATAGACAATGATATTAATCCAAAGCGCATAAAATTGGCATTATAGAGAAGCGTGATGAAGATCCCTCCATGAAGCAAATTAGGAGCATCGCATATGCTAGCTGACAAACCCTGCAACACTGCAAACCCACAAATAGTGATCTAGATTCCTCAAGGAAAGAGGGTTAATTAGCGCCAACTTCTTCAGATGAACATAACCCTCCGCATCAGTTGGTGGAAATTAATATTCCTGTGGGCAATAATATTGGCTGGAGAAGTCCTAAATAAGTAATTCATGCATGCCAAAAAATATATTAAGTGGGATTCACAACCGACAATCAAAGAAAGGTACAAAGAATTAATAGAAAATTGACGTGTAATTATATTAGTACAAAATGGAAACGAGTAATAGAAATTAAAACAGATTTAAAATTTTACGTTCAAATCTTTCTAACTGGAAATAAAGATGAATAAGCACTCAAAAAAGGTGGCTGTGTTACCCATTGGTTGGGCTTTAATTAGAAGACAACTTTGAATCTCTCGCAAAGAGGATCGGCTGGATTCTACTGCGTGCCTTTAATCTAAATATCATGGACCAATTGTTATAGTACTAGTCAAATCATGCCAAGGGGGAACGCCTATAAATTGTCTTTTTGATGATTTCCCCTCCTAAAAGATTTATGATCTTGTTTGGAAAGAAAAATTTGGCAAGTAAAAAGATACATCTTATGGTGCTAATCTACACTATCTGTGATTTTAATTTTTAAAGTAACCCGTAATCCGTTAGCAATTGGATGGCAATTCCGACAACGCTTAATTAATTCAACGTTATTTTGACAGTTTTAGGGCTATCTTTTTATTCTATTCAAATTTTAGGCCTATCGATTGTGCGTACATCATATGTCTAAATAGTTTTGGTTTCGAGTATTTTTTGTACTGGGCTTGCTTTATAGTGTGGTCCATGGCCCATGAGTGTGAGGGCGTAGGTGATTAGTGGGTCAAGACTAGCGAGTTTGGGGGCTTGTGGTTGTAATGTTTGGGGCTTCTCAGACATAGATGGTCCTGGCTGTGATCTTCCACGTAAGGGAGAGGAAAAGGCCAAGAAAAAAAAGGGCAGGAAAAGAAAATTTGGGCCGAAATGTGCTGAGCCTTAAAGGCCTATACAAAAACCTTGAAATGGGCCAAATAGGCCCCTTTTTTTTTTCTTTTTTTTATGTGTGTGCGTTGCAAGCTGCAGAAATTTCTGAGGATGAATCCGGTGTCAATAATTAGATACGGCTTCTTTTCTCTTTACCCCCCTTGCTTTCTTCTCGATATTTTATGAAGGACTGGTTTTGCTTTCTTTAATGATAAAATCAACAATTCTACGAGGTATCTGTTAGTTATAAAGAAGGTAACATTCTTAAATTTATTCTGATTAGAAACTCCTCTAATATTTTGTTGGCAGTGTTGCAGACACAGGAAAATTATTCTCTCTAACGGAAAGTTACAGAAAACGTCACCCAGAAGACCCCCTAGTTATTCAAATATAACTCTCCAGATTCATGGAATAGGACATCAACCATTTGGGTTTCGCATGCAAATGGCCATTCAACCGTGATCTGTGATGATACACAAATCCCCAAACTGACCTCACATGGTGATTCAAATCCCTGACATCATTCTAGACCGTCAATCTGAATTGCATCAGGATGGGAAATCCCAATAACTTTCTTTTTTTCCATCTTCTATCATCAAGAGAAGGGGATTAAACTAGAAGAATATGCAGAAAATTGGACCCACTACTGTATGGAATATGATGTTGGATCAACTTGTATACGTGTTACCCATCGCTAAAGTGTATACAGCTTCAGTTATAATCATTTATACAGTGAAGAAAACTGAATAATGCAAGACAAAAATGGAACCAGGAAAGACGGCAGAGTTATAGTAACTGGCGTATGTATAGTACCCAAAAGATTCTTTCCGGATGTGAGCCCTCACTGAAGAGGGAACTCCACTTTGTGATCACTCTTCTGTCATGCATCATGGCCAGGTGAGATAGCCCGTTGCACACCCTGCTTCTTTGCTAATGTCTTCTTCAGTCCCCTGAGAATCTTCCCGAACCAGATCAAGTTCATAATAGCTAGCCCTGAAGGCACCACGAAGACCAAGAAATATCCAAAGGGGTGCAATTGGATGACCTGCCAAGACAATTAAATGAATTCACATCATAAACGAAGGTTTTAGACATGTTACATCTGGAAACGGTGATTCCTGGATAGGAAATGTAAAAACGCAGAAAAGTATTCTAGAAAGCCAATTGTAACAAAGAAAAATTTAATCTGCAGCCTAATGATACTGTAGTTTCAGGCATACTATGTAGTTCTGGACTTGAAAAATAATTCTCAAGTTCATATATATTGTAGAATGATAAACATGGAGAATTGAGAATTTTCTTGAAAGAAAAATCATCCTATATTTGAAATATTTATGGCTTTAAGAAAAACATTTGTAAGCTGTATAGCTACTCTCTCTCTCTCTCTACTGATTCTAAAAATCGTTCGTCCCAAGTCTAAGCATTTTACTCCCGTTAACAACTAAGCAAGGAATTTATATCCTAGGAGAAAACACAAAGCAACGAATTTATGAACACCACATTTAAGAACTCTGGAAATCTTATTCTCAAGCAAAGTCAACAAGTAAGATCAGCTTTCAGGCAGTAAAAGCTACCGTTTTCAAGACTCCAGAGCCCAGGAAGTTCAAATTTCTTAGGACTTGCAAATTACCTGATCGTAGTGTAAGTAAACGTGGTAAAACATGTAACCAAACAGCACAATTCTCGCAGCCTGCATTATATAAGCTATTTCAGCAATAAAAAACTGAAACTGTTAACAAAAATGACATCCTATCATTTTGCAAACAATAATGAGAGATACTCCTGCTGCTTATGTCATTACACATGACAAAAGAATTCGAGTCAGCCTCTCCCAATCCTATAAACTAAATGTATGAGGTTATGGTTGTGGAAATCCTCGAATCAGATGTAGAAGGGTGATAGTTCAATGAAATTTAAGAGGATTCAGACTCACCAGCCATGCAAAAAGTATCAGTACACCATTGATGAGATATAGAATGGACCTCTTCATACCGGCCGTATCAAGAAACCTTCATTGACCCCAGAAGATCTATTAAAGCAAAAACTTCACGACCAAATTAGAAGTTTAATTCTAACCTCACCATCTCATATTGATTTCTGGAGTAGTAATCTCTGAGATGAGGATCATAAACGTATAGAGTTGCCCTTCTCCAGAAAACATAGAGTATGCAACTGCAACTCCGGAAAGAGAGTGATGGATAACCTGACATGGAAGCATATAAGAAAGCTTTTAATAGTCAATTCGTGTGTACTGAAATAAGTGTTTTACGATGAGCTGCCTTGAAATAGAATCGATTCATGAAGCTATGTGCCTTCTCTATTGTGCTCCCTTATACCCTTATTGATTCTGGCTACGAAATCCCCGTATTTGAAGTCATTGCAAATATTGGCAACGATGCTTATGACCTATATGTGAACTACAAAACGATCTTTGAATTCTTAAAGCATATACCCAGAGAACATGATCAGAAGACTCACTTCCCCTATGCTTGTAAATTAATTCAAAACACAAGCTGGAAACAGGGTGAATTGGCAGAAAGATAGCATACTATAGGGAGTGAAAAAAGGTGTCTATATTTAAGTATTATCACAAACCACAAACACGGTGCTAAGTATCTCATATGTGTTCAACTGCATGTGCATGTGTATAAGCTTGATTTGTTTTCCATCCTACAGAATAGACTACTACACTTACATACTCCATTCCACCTAAAGAAGGATAGAGCCAAAATATCATTCCAAGATCTGCAAGAAAGTATCCAACAGAGACCTGTCAAAAATGAAATCATTGTATTATATTGGGACTTCTCACACCATTAGATAATACTGATCAAATCCAGACAAAGCAAACCCCTAATGCTTTCAACCAAGTAGGTATGCAACAAATTAAAGAAGGGAGGGAGGTTGCATCCACCACAAGTTCCAAAAATGAGCAGATGAACGTATTCCCTCCCCTTCACATTTTTCAGTTGCTACTTTTCCTATTCAGACTATATCAAGCGGTATGTGGAATGGCACAAGACAATGTTTATTTTTAGTCGAAAATAATAAGTATTCAGCCCTATGAATAAGCAGCATTCGGAATCAAGGATTCAAAACACCAGGTCTTTTCATCCCTATTTGCATCTTATTTTCCTTTTATCTCTATTTTTTTGTTGGGGGAGTGGGGTTGGTGCATGGGGGAAGCGGGAAGGGGAGTGGAAAGGCAAGACTAATTGTGAAAACGCTGGACATCTATATTGTCTACTAGCTGAAGCGCTTAGCCCCCTCCAAGTACTCTCCATGACAGTTGAGACCCTAACAGCCTAGAAGGTCAAGACAGTGTTTTAATTGGCCACGAAGAGGTAAAACCATGTTCTTGGTATCAACACCAGCAGCTTACGTTCAGGAAGTCTACTATTTAAGTAAATGGTATCAGAATACACAAAGGAAAACCCAACCCTGTTCAGAAAGAAGAGCTGTTTTAATCAATCCACCTAGCATTAGTCTTTATTTTTTCTTCTGAATCAATTGCAAACAGAATCTGCAACATTGAAACACACGCAGACTATAGAACTATAAGTGTCAAATTGTTTATTAAACATAACAAAATTAAAACCTTACCCCCAATGAAAAAATTGACAGGGGCGATCTTCGAAATGTAACAGCACCAGTAAGCTGTTGGTCAGAAAAGAGATCTGACCAGAACACAAAGTACACTGACATAGCTGTGATAAAGATGGCGTGGATGGTGGACATACCGCTGCAAAGATTAACTTCATATTAACCAGGATATAAGCCATGATTCAGAAGGGAAATAATGTGGAACAATAGGAGATACACACTCACCGGTTATTCCACTCAATCCGTTGGATTTTTGTAAGCCCATTATAACTCTTTACATAAAAGGTACTGACTAATTGAGTAAGATCATAGATCTGTAAGGTGGAAAAAAATGTTGCATTAGATTTTTCTTTTTCTTTGTTTGGTTGGGGGGGAGAAAAAACAATAAGTGCATGTAACAAAGAGAAGTACAATCACTCCAGCCTTCCACCAAATATAAGATATAAGCTACATTGACAGGAACTGAACAATTGAAGGACAAGGGTACATACCACTTTGCACAAAAGTATGCCTCCAAGGATGGAAGTGTAAGGGATACACGAATCTGCAAACAAGTAGTTTTTAAGCAGAAACTGGGCCTGATTTTGATAAGACTTGATTGTGATCAATGTTTTTCTGGACATTGCCATTGTAACCTACTCCTTCCACAAAGACTTCGCTTCTTCTAATATCTTCTACTTTCTTGAACTCTTCATTTTCCTGTCACCTATTCCTTTAATAGAAACAGATACCACAAAGTCAACAAAGCAAGACCGCATTAAACAAATAAAAAGATATCATGGACTACAGTTTGAATCTCAAACAAGTTTATGTCCATCCCAATAAGACCCAACCTCAATCATTCTTAAAATCAGATGCCCATTACGAAAACAAACAAGAAATTTCATGTCAGCAACACCATGGATATTTTGCCTCGAATATACCTCATGATCAATGGAAACCACTTCAACCACAGATCTGATATAATAGAGAGAACGGTATTACTTCAGTAGTCAAGTACTCAAGCTCGTGGCCTAAGCGAATCAAAGCATCCATTACAAGAAGAAGACGAAGAAAATGATGAAGACCAATCTTACCCCTTAGATCCTTTGAGACGTAAGAATGCACGAGAGTAAGATGTGTGTGAACGATAAAAAGGAATGAGAGGCCAGGCAAGAGGGTTTTACCCAGGAACCCAGGTATTACTAGCAATATAACAAACGAAAACGCGGTATATAAGACGTTACAGCTAAGCCGATAGTTGAAAAGTAACAATGCAACCGCAGGAGTTATTAAAGCCCGATAAAAAATCAGACCCATAAAGAAGTCGCCTTGAGGAATCAGCCTAAGATCAGAAAACCTCATATATACTATCCAAACAAAAAGGCGCAAGGAATTTCATCAAAAAAGAGACCAACAGAAACTAAGAAAATTAATGAGAGCGAGCTTACCGAAAAGCGCCAAAATGGGGAGGAAGATGATTATTCCAGGATTAATGGCGAAAACAACAGCTAATGCATCCAAGGAGCTCTGAAGGGAAATTAGAATCGGGCCCAAATGGTAAACGAGGTGTTTGTGAAAACGACAAAGCAACCGAAAGGCGTCGGATGAGATGGAATGACGAATGCAACAACCCGTGAAAAGGATAATCCGCAAGGCCGGATTTGACTCCTCCAGAATCTGCAAGGCTGGATTAAAATGGTGGATCCAAGCGAGGCGAGGACGGAAATGAAGAAAATACGAAGTGGGGTTGGGGGGGTGATACGTGCCGCTCTGTCTATGGGCAATGGTTTTGGACTTCCTCGCCTCGGGTTAGTTGAGCCCATGTGGATCCTATGGCTTGTCTTAAACCAATAAGACAGTGTGATCGGCACGTCGATGAACTTCGGCTTTATCTTGGGAGCCTTTTGGACTATTGCGCCAGTAACTTTTCAATTGAAGGAGATTCACACACCTCGTTTCGAATGATACCTGACGGCACTTGAAGCTTTTTCTTTTCTAAGCAATGCTTAATAAAAAAAAATTGGGCATAATTTATAATTTTTTGGATAAATAAATAATTTATTATTTGAGTGTACATATCGTATACAAATAACAGGAAATATAATTATTTTATATATAAATAAGCTATTGGGTCTAAATAATAGTCGATGATCCTATCTCAATCTAATCGTCATGAAGGTTGATATTTCATCTCAACTTGATATAGAAAATATTATGTTTTCACAATATAATATTTTTGATGGAGATCGAATGGGTTTTCCCTATTATTGACTAGAGACATCTGACCAGTACAACATTGATAAAAGAAAAAGTCTCATTTATTATATTGACCAGTGGTAGTTATGAAATTTCACTTGAATAGTTAA
The DNA here is from genome assembly GCA_003952965.2 of Morella rubra. Lineage (NCBI taxonomy): Eukaryota > Viridiplantae > Streptophyta > Magnoliopsida > Fagales > Myricaceae > Morella > Morella rubra. The sequence goes on along the minus strand of CM025850.1, from coordinate 9,215,890 downwards.
TATGCACATAGTTATTACAACTACCACTTTAGATTTTTTTGGAAAATGAAGTTATTATCAATATTGGACTTTGGGACTGTGGATTAGGCACATACTCAGAGATTCAAACCATTATTTACATAAAAAATTTATGATTAAAATGAGAAATTAATTAATAGGCCGATCAAATTCTCAAAAATTTGTTATGACGTTCAACACGATTCGTATAAATATTGGACTAGATCCATCCGTGTTCAATACACATAAATAGTTGCCCAGATTCACCGTTGGTTTATCTTCTCAGCGCCAAAGTTTTATCCTGTCATGTTTTTCGTCCTTTTTCCACGATACTAAAAGAATTGGGCAGCTTCCATAAAAAGATGACAATGGAGAGAGAGAGAGAGAGAGAGAGAGAGAGGAAAAAGCGCCGTCAAAGCCTCAGGCCGGGGTTTTCAATTTTTCGGGGGGAAGGGGGCAGGTGGTGTATCCTTCTCTTCGAGGAGAAGGCGGGAAAGTTTTTCCCGGTAAGTTGAGCAAGAAACTCTGGAGGATGGAAGTATATACTAGCTCAAGAGATTCTGAGGCACCGGAAAGTGTAGAAGCTAATTTTCATGCAATACAGACCTCTGAACTCGTACTAAGAAATGGTCACGGGGACTTAAAAATATGTAATTCTGGCGTTTGTCATCAATACGAGGAGGAAGATCTTTTCAGCTCAATTTCTCAGAAAAAGCTACCAGAATCACCACTTTGTTGGCCACTTCGCTGGAGAACAGCACCCTTGAGTGACGAAGCTCAGAGAAAATCGGAAGCTAGGAATATGTTATATGTCTGTAGTTCACTGGGCAATGACGCTGCCTAGTCGATGCACGCTTCCAATTCGGCAGAACAAGATTCATTTGAATTTGAATAAAAGTGACAGGTCTTTTGAACGACAGGCTGTTAACTCTACCTTTAATGAAGGGGACAATGAAGAAGGAACTAGGGCCCGGGTGATCCAAACCTATGAAGATCAAAGAGTTGGTGGTAGCCCGGAAGCTGAAGAGAACTTTGGCCCTGTTTGCGAATACAAAACGGAGGTTTCTGCGAGTTCAGCCTTGAGTCTCCACTGTCAAGGCCTGGTTGCCTCTTCTGCGCATTGCAGCTTCTGCAACTGTAGATTCTTGGAGAGATTATGAAGCTAGAAATATATCTGTTGTTCAATGGTTAATGAGTCTTCGTAATGGATCCAATTCGGTAATCCCACAAAGTGGAAACAACTAAAGCTCAACCAGTACAAGCTAACTTTTCAGCAGAAACAGAGTATGGCGACGAAGAAGAGATAGAACAGTATCCCAAATGAAGAGATTCGCGGGTCAGCTCATGCGAAACAAGTCGGATTCGTCAAAAACCGGGTCGGGCGTGGGTCGTTTATTTTAAATGACGTGGCACAACACCAACCCCCAGATTGTGGAGAAGCAATCCTGAGCGTTGCTCATCATTGCTCAGCATGCTTCATCTCAGGACAATAACCGAACCCGGGGCAAGTGCCAAGTGGGCCGGAATTTCTGAAGTTTAATCAATCATTTCTGACGCCAAAAGAAAAAAAGAAACATGACAAATGATGCCTAAAACCCTTCTTCTAGGGTTTCTGCTCGCTGGCAGAAAGTGGGAAGTCCCTTTTGTTCTCTACTAAAAAGCCTTCTTACAAGCATTAGCAGATGATATTGTTTTGCTTTTACCCGAACCGAAGCAAATTGGTATGTCGTGACCCCTGAAATGTATATCCCAGGTAAGAAACCAATCGACCCGCATGGTCTCAGCTCAGCCTTCCGTGGAAATATGTGAATGACCCCGAGATTGCATTTCTGTGTTTCTTGGTTAGAAGTTTGTCTCACAGTCTATGATGTATGTTCCTTATTCCTATTCTTAGCTTTTTTTCCTCGACTCTCTGTTTTCTCCTCTGGCCATGTTAGGAACTAGAAACCATAAGAGGGTGTCTATAGTAGCTGAAATGATTGCCAAACTAAATCACCTAGTACTTTTCGCACCTATTGTCTACGAGAAACCCATAAACAAGCAAAACCCTTCCTTTATTTCAGTTAAAGTTCGACGCTTTCGCACTTCGAGATTTACGAATAATGCAAGAGTCTCTGGTAGCGAGCCAGAGCAATCGCTGAATTTTACTTCTCGAGTCTCTCGGCTAGCTAGGACTGAAGCTCAGAACGTGCTCTTTGATTATTTGCATTATACTAGGGGGTTCACCTTCACGGATGCTGAGCACATTAGCAAGAACTGCCCACATTTTCTTCAAAACTTGCTCTCCAAGATTGATAATGGGGAAGATGTTGCTCGGTCTTTAACCAAATTCCTTCGGTACCATCCTGTTAATGAGTATGAACCATTTCTTGAGAGTTTGGGTTTGAGGCCGTCTGAGCTTCCAAAGCTTCTCCCCCGGCGCTTGATGTATTTGAGTGATGATCATGTTATGCTTGAGAACTTTCATGTTTTATGTGATTATGGAATTCCACGAAGTAAGATGGGTAAAATGTACATGGGAACCAAGGAGATTTTTGGGTATGAGTATGGGATATTGGCTTTTAGACTTCGAGCTTATGAAACATTGGGTTTGAGTAGACCCACAGTTATTAAACTCGTTAGTTGTTGCCCCTCACTTTTGATTGGAGGTGTTAATAGTGAATTTGTCAAGGTTCTTGAAAGGCTGAAGAGATTAGGGATTGAAAATAACTGGATTGGTGGATTTTTATCTGGTAAAAGTACCTATAACTGGAACAGAATGCTTGATACCGTGGATTTCCTTGATAAAGTAGGTTATAGTGAGGTGCAAATGCGTTGCTTGTTTTTGTCAAATCCTGCGTTGCTGTTTGAAGGTTCTGGGAAGACAGTGTATTTATTGTTTTGTCGACTACTCAAACTTGGCCTCAGCATGAATGGACTCTGTACGATGTTTACACATTATCCTCAAATTTTGTCATGTAAGTCCGTAAAAAATCTTTTGCATGCAGTGAATTTTCTGCTTGAGATTAGAATGGGGATCGAAGACATTGCAAGCATCATATGTACCCACATCCAGCTCCTGGGGTTGCTAACCCTTAAAGGACCCAAAACTGTTTGTAGAGACTTGAAAGTTAGAAGAGATGTCCTATGTGAAATTATAAAGGAAGATCCGCTGAAGCTGTTCGCTTTGGCGTCTAAATCAAAAATAAAGAACATTGAGCAGGCATCCTCACATTGTCCTAGTAAACACCTGGAGAAAACAACATTCTTGGTGAGATTGGGTTACATGGAAAACTCAGATGAGATGACGAAAGCTTTGAAGCAATTTCGGGGCAGAGGCGATCAATTACAGGACAGGTTTGATTGCCTAGTGGAAGCTGGTTTGGACTGCAACGTTGTGGCAAACATTGTTAAGCAAGCTCCTATGGTTCTTAACCAGACGAAAGACATGATTGAAAAGAAGATTGACTGTTTAAAAAACTATTTAGGTTATCCACTGGAATCTGTGGAGGCATTCCCTGCATATTTATGTTACGATGTGGAACGAATCAGACAAAGGCTTTCAATGTATGTTTGGGTGAGGGAGAGAGGTGCAGTAAAGCCAACATTGTCCTTGAGTACTCTTCTTGCATGCTCAGATTCTCGCTTTGTAAGATACTTTGTAAATGTCCATCCTGAAGGTCCGGCCATGTGGGAAAGTATGAAGGACCATCCCCCTTCAAGCTAAGAAATTTGCCATCCATATTATATATTCTCTAATGAAAAGGGTACCACATTTTAGATTACGGTGTATTCCTTACAAGTGCCTGTCTGTTTTTTGTGCTCATCTTTTTCTTCATTTCTTGATGCAATCATATTTAGCTGGGTTCCTTATTGCAGGCTTAGCTGACACTGGTGAGTTATAACTTGAGTAGGCACTTGAAACAAACATAATTGAATCATGGTACCTTGTCATACCACTGGAAACAATGAGTCATGCCTTTCCAATAACAACTGTTTTTTGAACACCCAGTAGCATTAAGTTATAGGGGGTAAGCTGTGTCATTTGAGTGAAATCTGCTTGAAAAATCCTGGAAAAATCTTTAGCCAGTTATCATTAGGAATTGGATAGTCCAGACTCACCGAGGAAGCGCTTTTGTGAGTGATTGACTGCTTGAAGGGTGAAGGGGCAGGCAGAAAAGGGGGGAAATTTGCTGACTGGCGGGCTTCATTTGTTGGGGTCTATGTTCAGTTAAGCTTGAAGTTGCCAAACGCGCTTGCAGAAGTTGTTGAAAATGCAATTTGTTGGGATGAGAATGGGTCATAATTGTTTGGTGCAATTAGAGTGTGAAGCCCGTTGGGAATTGACTACAGCATAGGATTTTAAAAATATCAAACTTTATTTTGCCTGTCCATTTCAATAATGCATAGGTTAGAGTGAAGATGGCATGCAAGAACTTGTGCTTTACCTGATAACATGGTTGGAGTGGGGATTGCTAGAGATGAAGTATGACATCTCAAAAGAGTAGCTTTTTAAAACCTAATCATTTTATGGTTTAATTGGTTATTGTCCTCTACAGGCATCTGATTAGTTTATGAGCATCTCATGCTTGGCAGGCACTATAATAAGGAATACTTTCAAGTTTATGTGTATATGAAATTGTTCCAAGTTCTTATTTTGATTATGGCTTTTGTGTGCGTTGTTTTTATTTTGATTATGGTTTTTACTTGCATTGTGCTATTATTGCGTGAATTGATTGGTTCATGGCTATTATTTTCCTGGTTTCGAGATCAGTCGTGGTTCTTATGCATCCAAAACTGCAACTCAATAGACATTTTCTACAGTACACTCCTCCAGCCTTATTCCCAGGTGTGATTATTCAGTTATAATATTTTTTTTTCTCTTATTCGGCTTTACCCAAACAAAGTAAACTTCATTGAAAAACGAGTACACTCTCTCTCTCTCTCTCTCTCAATCTACTAAGTGGAAGAGTATAATTGCACTTGCTATGTATTCCTCACCATGTCACTAATGTCTGGAAGTAATATGTTTGCAAGTCTCACTTGTAACTCCTCTCTTAGATTCAGATTCAATTATGTCATGTTTTACTTTAAGAGAAAGAAAGGCCTGTTTATGTGAAGGTAAACCAGCTGTCTCCGTGAGTGACAGGGATGTATCTTGTGTAGGAATAACCTTAAAGAAATCGGTGGAAGCTGTTCATCTGTCTAACCTTAGAGACATAACTAGAATTTGAAAGAAGTCCACTCGGCACTGGCGCATTGGGTAGATAATCATGCGCGTGGAAATCGAAGGAATCAAGCCTAATATTCGAGCTTGCCAATCAAGGTTGAGTTGTCGACTTTCTTGATGCAAGTCGAAAGGAAAAAACGGAATAAAGCAGCAGGGCATTTCTTTTGGTGGAGAGGGACTAAATCGAAAATTTTCTCTGCCTCCTTAATGACATCTCTAGTCTTACTGAAGCACTTGCAAAAGAAAACGAATATCTACTCAAGATTGAAAGAAATCTTATTCTCTAAGCACTTGAGAACAATTGTTTAGGCCGAAAGAAAAGGAATCAGACATTATTCAGTCAAAGTGTAATGTTTTGGGAATCTGTGCGCGTATACTGATCCTACGAATCTTATAAGATTCCTCAATTAGACTATGAACTCGTCTGACAGAATCGATTTCCCAAGATGCCACGCAAACCAGAAACTTTAGACAAAACGTGGGGCTCATCCTACGTCGCCTTGCCCGAAGTTCCCTTCAGAGGGACGATACCTATCGTCCGTCAAGTACGTTTTCCATCACGTTTTAGCCACTAATCACAGCCTAACTGTAAGGAGGATAAACTCCATGAATCCATTTTAGGATAGAGTCGTTTTTCCATTTCCTGTTCTGATAACTACACAAGATTTTAACATCATATGCTAACACAGAACGCCTTTACAGAAGAATAAAACCAACAAAGGAAAGAAAAGAAAAGAAAAGAAAGCGAACACAAGACTCCATTGTAGTTCTTCATCGTCTGTCATACTCTAAATAAGCAAAAACCCCAGAAATCACTCACTTGGGCACTATAGGTTACCCTTTTTCAACTTAATTGAGTGGGCAAATCTGAAATTTTTGCTGCATTGAGTTACGAAGAAGGGAGCAATAGCATTTTGATGAGACGCACACTACTGCTCTTCGGGCCTCCTCTTTTATTTTTCTTTTCATATAATGATTGAACCATATTATGTGGATGCACTACCTGCGTCCACGGTTGGGCTGTTTCTTGAAAGGACTTAGGTGAGCGGATATATTAATTAGTTTCTAGGGAACTGAATGATTTACTTCCATGAATGTATCGAATATGTTTTTTAGCAGACCAAGACCTGCGAATGCTTTGTAAACATAGTTCACAGATTTTCATATTGTAGCCGATGCGGCCCAAATGAAACAAAAAGAATAAAACAGTTGCAATTTTTCTCATTCACGAGTATCCTAATCTCAGGACCATCATTTTCTACAAAACTTCAAACCTAGAACGGTTTTGCTGGCTTAATAAGACAGCAGAGAGCAAAGGAAAAATGTTATACAATAAGATGAGCCAATACATACGAGGCTCTCACCAGTATATTTCTCAAACGAATTTGCACTTCATCACTAGCTTTATTGAGACAATATATACAGACATTCTCTATTTCCTAACCTTATAATTTAGACCATCTTTAGGAGACGATGAGGATGATGAGGAAGACAATCCAGAACGACTGGACTCGGCCTTGTCCTTATTAAATGCCTTCTGGACATCATTTTTTAGCTCCATGAAGCGCCTCCTCTTGATTCTCTGCTCATCTGGGGTGCCCTTCTCAAGGTAAAACAAATCGGGGAGGTCATCTTCCATGAACTTATCAAGCACTTCTGAGCAATGAGGAAAATAGCGTCGACCCATCTCCACTGCCACAGTGGCCACCATAAAATCAGTGAGTAACAGAATGAAACTACTTTTTTGAAATTCTATATTTCTTCAGGTTCTGCTGCGTTGAAAAATGGGCCAAATCTAAGTTGCCTTCGATTTGGAAACTAATGGGGAATAGTAAGTCACCCTACGTTTACAGGCCCTTTGAAGCCACAGAACCAATGAGGTTAAATAAAGGGCAAATTAAAATTTTCCCCCTTAAAATAACACCTGATTCTCAAATACTCTACAAACTTTAACTCATTACAATTCACCCCCTCAAACTATGGTTCTCGTTGTGATTTCATCCTACAACTCACTGCAGTTGTCATGTCAAACAATTTTCATCCCATGTGAATGAAACATGACCTCATTCTTATGTGAAAGGACAAATTTACCCACATTGATTCTAAGTGAGTCATCCTTTTATTTTTAATAAAGAAAAATTCTGTTAACTATATATTGTTTCTTGTGTCTATAGATCACAAAAAGAATCGTAGAAGACTGAGAAGGGCAAATTTATCTTTTCACATAAAGAAAGGGTCACGTGTCGGTTACTTAGCAAGGAATAGAATCGCAACGAGAAATATAGTTTTGGGGGTGAATTATGACGAATTAAAGTTCGGTGTGAAGTATTTGAGAATCAGGTGCTAGTTTGAGGGAAAAAATTATAACCCTCAAATAAACAAAGGGTTCATAATGCCCAACTCTTTTGGACAACTAGTGCTCAGAACAACCGAGAAAAGGGGGGGGGGGGGGTGATTATTTTCTAATGTGTTTGCATAATTGCTGCAAATTCTGCTTGTCATGGACTAATCCTATGGAGTTTTCTGCATACAGTGATGACAAAAAGATCTATCAAAACAATTTTTTTTTTTTTCAAAAAATAATCACATAATAAACATAGAGCAGCAAAAGTTACAAATAAAATAAGCACGAGATGAGGGTATAAAATTTCAAAGTTATCACCACCAACAGGATCCAGAAAACCATTCCATTTGACCAAAAGACTACGGAAATCAAAACCAGAAAAGGATACCACGAAAGGAGCAACTACAGGTCCATCAGACATGAAACTTAGTGAGAGAGAGAGAACTCATCAACATGATTTACTCAAGCTAGCATTTGGTTAGATATATTCATGCTTGCTTGTATATTTTGCACTTCACATTTCTTTTTCCTCTTTAAAGAAATATAATGGACATGCTTCATGTAAGATTATTTGACTTTTTTACTTCTTATCTAATCCCATACTACTACCAAAGCTGCAATATACATCAATCTCTTGTCCTTTCCATCTTACATTGCTAGGTTACCACCTGACATAAGATGAACCAAGGCAGCTTCTTCAAAGAGAAGTTCCCTACCTCATAAAATCAACATGCAACCACGTTCCCAATAGTTCACAAAATAATAGAACAAAGGAGGCACAAGGACTCTAAATAAACAGAAAAACCAAAACTCACAATTACCTGTTTTCATAAGTGCCTCCATTCGAGAACGCACTCTCTTGTTCTGCACAATCGGAGTTTCATTCAAATCCACCGCTGCCCTTAAATTCCCATTTGAACCTCTTGACGCAGAAACACCAGCTAGAGTTGTCTCAGCATGTGCAACATCAAAGGCTAGCTTAGCTTCGGTAGGGAACAACAATCGTGCAAATGCCACTGCGATAGGCATCATTCTTAGCATTCATAGACATTTGTGCAAATAAGATGAGATTATGCTCAATTTTCACCAGGTCTATCTGGTACATTTGCTAAGCAACAGGTTTACAAGAATTCAAGAGCCTCCACAAATCATGTGGCACATCAGAAATTGACTTTGTTGCCGAATTGTTTATCTTGTAGTAGTTTACAAAATTCAGCTCAGCCACATGTACTGTACAAATACTATAGGTGAAAAAAAAGGAGGGGGGGGGGAATTGCAGTAAACCATCAGCCACACTTGAGGAAAACGATCATTGTCAAGGAAGGCTAAGTTTGTCTGTCTGAGGTGATGGGGTTTGGTATAGTTTTTTCTTTTCAATAAAAAAGAAAAAGAGTAGTTTTTCAATTATTAACATGGCAAGGCATCTGATCCATTCTCATGTCATGTCAGTAAAAGAAAGGACTTGACATGAGACATAATCTCTTTGTTTAAATAATTTAAATAATATCTGGCAGGTGGAGAAGAATCAAAGATTGCCATCTGCAAAATAATACCTCGGTTTTCCAGGTACAACAACTTCATGTGCAGATCATCGGCAATTGTTTGGGAAGAAATAGATGCACTACCAGCCATTGGATTCCTTCGCATTTCTCTTTCTAGAACATCAATGCATATCCGGTCTTTGTTTGCTTCCTGCCCCTGCTCTGTTTTTGCATGATAATCTTTTGGCCTCGTCAACCTCCGGCAAATACTAACAGCACTCTGACCATCTAAGGTCAAGTCTAATGCGCAAGCTCCTTTCGTCAGAAGTGATACTATTATTGATGGCTCCTTACGCCTGGCAGCTATGTGGAGCACTGTATAACCTCGATGATTTCGAAGGTTGACATCAGCTAAAGCCAGACCAAGCACCTCAGTCACAACTTTTGGATCACAGTAGGCTACAGCATAATGGAGAGAATTGGCTTCATCTAAGGTTATATCAGACTCTGTCAGGAGAAGTTTCACCAGCTCAACATCATCTGAGTCTAATGCTTTGTGTATTCTCCTGATTCTCTTTTCATGCAAGGGGTCCACAACTTCCATGCTATGTTCATCGTGACGCTGAGACTGGAGACGTAGCAATTTAATGTCCTCTGCAATTTCTTGAGGGAGCTCTTTCTCAAGAGAGATGCTTTCAAGATCTGATCGTACAACTCTATCGACACATTGAGTTACAAGCTGAGTCAGTTGACAATGGAAAGCAACCACAAGGATTGGGATGATGTCTTCTACGACCGCCTTTCCGACAAAGTTAAGAAGACGTCGCTGCAAAAACACAGAGTATACATTCAGGATGACCTTCCTGTAGCCTGATCAAAGCATAAATTGTAAACTGAAAAGACACAAAAGAAATAGCGTAGAACTGCCCTTTTCTTTTTTATATTGTAATTAATACTTACTTTTGTTTAGTTTATTTTGTTTCTGTATTTTATTTTTGAATTTCTATCGCTACTTCGAATGTAAGGGCATCTCATCATGCAAATACAAGATACTCTGAAAGCATTCGTAATGTCCCATTTAATACCAAGAAGTCCAAATTTTTATACTTTTAACTCTGATACAGCAGAATGCCTAGACCAACCTAGAAAATAAACCGCTATATCAACAATATATATGCCTATGTGAACTGCACAAAACCCCCGGCAAATGATTAATCATCTGATGTAGGGAAAAGGAATTCAAGATATTCTGACTATGCCATCCTGGATTTCACCAGATAATTATATATTAACCAGGACAGCTTCCTCCATCAAGAAAAACTCAGCGTAAAGTCTCATATAACGCCTCCAAGTTTCAAGATTCCAGCCAGGTAATTTATAAATTATCAGCATAAAGATTAGTCAGTTTTTTCAATATCTGTTTCTAAAAGCTGGTTGCTGAATCCACGTTGGGCCTAATTCAAATTCCAAGAGAACAAATCCCAGTGAATTCCTATTAAATAAGATCTTACTAAAAGACAACTGCTCCCCCAATAAGAAAAAGTTGGGAGTATACAGTCCAGGGGGTTCAACAACCTCTTGTTGGTTGTGTTCTGTAATAACCCATTCGTGTTGCAAAATGGAAATTTGCCACATCCACACAAGTACCAAACTATTCAAGCAGGATAACAGTCAAGCAACGCATATGCTTACTTTTAGTGAACTCTCCGACAGTTCGGTAGATGATCAGTAGATTAATTTGCCTAACAAATCAAAAACTTTAAGCATGTACAGAATACTAACCTGGAAAAGGGAAACCAGCTCTGGCGTCTGAAAAATGAAAGAGGCGTACATCAATTCCACGGCAAAATCAATTGCGGGTCTACATGCATCATGGACACAAACATTGTCAACACAAGTTGAGACCTCCATCGGGGAAGGCTTCAGCTTCGCCGTATACAAATAGCTCAAGAATACCCGAAATGCTTCGTATCCAACCTTTCCATAAGGCAACAAATCACTTATTACATACTTTGGTTTTCCTTCTTTCTCAGCAGATCCCTTCTGTCGCTGAAACAGATCATGGAAAAACTTACTTCTAGCAGCCAAAATACATCGATTAACACTGACTGGAGTTCCCTCAACAACGATATCCGCATCGCTGTAATCACAACTTGGATCAACCAAGAGCTGCTCCAGATTAGAACTGAGCTTACTTAAGCTAATGACTTCAAGGCTAGGACCTGTTTCAAGGCCAGAGGAGGAGGATTTGGCATGACCAAATGAGCCGTTGGATAAATGGGATGATGAAGTAAAGCTTAAAGATGATGATGGCTCAGTTGAATTAGCCATTAATGCATACTGCAAAGCACTCTCAGGTGCTCTACTGGAACTTCCTATAGATGAATTTATGACTACGCCATTTACAGATGAAATTCATCCTCCCAGTTGCTCTACCAAGGACCTATGCCTAATACAGAACCAGGGAAGTAGAAACACCAATACAAGCCTCAGATATAGGAAAGAAGGGAGGAGATTAAGACAAGAAAAAATAGCACAACCAAATCAAATTTATCGGAAAACAGAAATAAACATATTATTCACAGCCCAGAAAAAGGAAACTTGGAGAAAGCTGATTGCGCTGAATAATAATTGGTTTCGCGGGTAGGTGTAAATAGGATGAATAAACAACAAAATTCACGCAACTCCTACTCTTGGAATCCTACCCAGAAGGAAGTGAACTCAAAGGCTTTAAATTCGAGGTCACGAAGGCATCATGATCTTCTGATTTCTGTATTTAACAAGAGCCCAAAAGAGATCGCAAAGGTCCTCGAAATCCCAGAGCCACCTAATCAGCATAATATCCAAATAAACCCAAAAATTTCACTGAAATCAGAATAAGTATGTGTATATATTTTCTTTCAATTTGACTTCAAAAAAGCAGAAAACACCACTGATTTAGGCTTTTATTCCTAACAATACCGTGAAATTTACAATGAAATCCCACTTAAAAAGAAAAAAATAGATCTCCACCGGCTCTCTACATTAGCTTATCCACTGGAAGAACACAAGACCAAAATACCTATATTCCAAAAAAATAAAACCAAAATCTCACGCGAAAAATTCACTCATAAATCCTCCCCAAACGAACAATCCACAGCCAAAATTTTGTTTGAAATAACTATTTTTTCACACACAATCGGAAGGAGAAATTTCCCAAATTGACGGAAGCCACAGCGATAGAAAGATAAGAGCAAAAGCGCGAAAACGACGAAAACACGAAACTTCAATTTTCGCTTTCAGACACAGTTCGGCAGAGTTAAAGCTTGAGAGAGAGAGAGAGAGAGAGAGGGAGAGACGGGGCTTGGTTGGTTAGCTGGGTTGTCAGAAACTTTGAGGGGTACCTACGTGCGAGTTTCGTTAAGGGGATGAAGTCGTTTCGGTGACGACAGGAATGGCGTCAGTTTTCCCAGCTGGGTTCTGCTGACGCCTACAGTGGCGTCAGCGTCATGGTTTTGGAGCCACGAAAGTCTCTGGCACCTTCGGAGGAGAGCGAGATAAGGCGATCCAACCACGAATTATAAAAAGCAACTGTAAACGTGGGAAAGAGAAAGGAACCAGCGCAGCAGTTTCGGCTGCTTTATTAAAGTCAAGGAAGTGTGTATTACCCTAGATGGCCGCTCATAGAGTCGCAAAGATCTCCACTAGTCCACTTTCGCTGTCCTCGGCAATTAAGGTGAAGATAAAAGTTTTAGACCAACTACAGCTGGCGAAATTGTACCTGTGCGAGTAAGGCACAGATCATAAATTCGATTTTTTAAATGTGAGCAGTAGGGCGGTGAATGGATTTACCTAACTCTCGAAAATATACTTGTGCGTTGTTTGGGTTGGGTTTATTATGTTCTGTTACGGATTTCTAGTAGCCAAAACAGCAGGCTTTCATCGATATAAGGAAGTTTGAAAATTTCAATAACATGTTCAAAGTGGCGTGTCGGACCAGAGACGATAGATTACTGGTCAAACAGTTTTACAAACTTAAACTCGAAAGGACGGATAGAGATCCATAAAAGATAGAAAGTTCATGAAAGATAGCAAGTTGAAAAGATCAGCAGAAAATGAGAGCCGATTGCAAAATAGGGTGATTGGACTAGCAGCAGGAGATGAGAAACCAGCAAGATCTGAAAAATAAGATGGTACGTAAGATCCACACACGCCGCCTAGCTGGTCTTCAGAGATGACTATAAGGGGCGTTTGGACATTCAGATACCAGCCACTTGGCACGTGCATGCAAGAGAGAGTCATCTGCCACTGAAAAATGAAGATCAAGAGACGAGTGTGTGAGATCCACACCCGCACGTGGCAGCACGTGAGATCATATGTGTCATCCTGTCGATAGCTGGCCAGTGTAAAAAGCTTCTCCAGTCGATGTAAAAGTCGTTGCCACCGGACGTGGTCTTCAAAAGTCTCCAAAAAAGCGTAAATCTGATCAATAAACTTGTCAAACAAAAATTTCTAAAAGTAGCCGGAAGTGGGGAGTTATTAATAGTTCCGATTACAAAAGGAAAGATCAAAGCCGAAGAAGGAGGTGAGGGGGAGGGTCAATCGACTAAAGAGGAAAAAGTTATCGAGAGGGGTAGAATAGTATTATTAAAGTTACGGATTTCTAGTTATTAAAAAAAAAAGAAAAGTATATTTCTCTAATTTTTATACAGTTACATGTTAATATTCCCCATCAAACTCTTAGGACCAAAAATCACTGTTATTTTCAATTTTGATTTACTTCCATGAAGAAGAAGAAAGCAATAAATTTGACCATTTTAATCCTACGAATTTGTTCTGCATTTTATAGACCAGAGTGAAAACCATCTTCTTAGCATTAGTTAGGGAATCAAAATTGGGAAGAAATGCCGAGGTGGGTTCACCGACGTTGATAACATTTTGATTTGGAAGAAAAGCCGGATCACCTCAGGATCGGCTCGGTTCCTCTCCTCTCTCTTTTTCCCCCACTGCAAGAAATACAATGGAAGTCAACAATTGAAAAAGAAACGCATGGGCTTGTAATTTTTTTTTAAAAAAAACCCATGGGCTTGTAGTGCAATTTCTACCAAGCTTCCTGTAGAGCTGATCACATTTTAACACCAATCAATTTTGCTTTAATAAGTGACGACACCCGACCACAAATCTTTTTCGACATCTTATCCTGGTCGCAACAAGCACAGAAATGATCGGATCCTCTGGAGAGAAGAGTTCACCGAAGAACAAGACATACAGAAAATCAATCCATAGCATAAGAAGTAAAGAACAGGCGCTGATGAAACTGGTCTTAGACAAAAGTATCCCTTAAACTCACTTCAATTCCCTATGATACACAACAATGGGGCTTCTTACTAAATGTTCTCTGTTTTCTTCGACCCAAATTATTTGACCAAAGGACACAAGGTCTAGTACTCCTTTCGATGTTATAGTGACACTATAAGTTTGCTTCTCATACTTCCTTTTGAAAATCAGTGTCTTTGGCACCATTGTAACCTCGTACCCGCTTGGTTCTGTCACTATGGCATTGTAAGTTGTAGCTCCTCCGCCAACATTAGTCACAGTCCTCTGAAATTTCTTTGGTTCCATGAATGTTCTAAAAGTGAAAAAACTCATAATTGCCGGGTAGTTCAGATCAGAAGATGGGTTTAAACAGCTATAATTGCTTGTTCTAGTAATCTCCTTGATGTGTGGCTTGTAGGATCTGAAAGAACATAAATGATTCACATAATCCTGGGGGGTCATATCATATATCAAACCAGGATCAATTGCTTTATTAGGATCAATGTGACCTGCTCCCACGGCTAGAGGTGAAGCAATTTGAAAAAGAGTGTCCTTGTACTCCAAGATTGGGTGTAGAGTATTATCCAAGCTGTTAGCAGTGGTCATAATAGCAGACTTGATAGCAGTTGCACTCCATTCTGGGTGTACACTTTTGAGAAGTGCAGCCACACCAGCAGCATGAGGGCAAGCTAAGGAAGTCCCGGAGCTTATCATGTAGTTGCTGTTTGCAAACCTATCTGCTCCTATCTCAGGTGCTCGACCGTTTGGAACTGAAGCAGTCAAGATTAGAGTTCCCGGTGCCATTACATCAGGCTTCAAAACATTTGGAAAATACCGCGATGGACCTCTTGAAGCATAAGAAGCCACAGTTGGTGCAGGCTTTATCCCTGTAAAAGTTCGTCTGAACTCCATGCTGGCAAAGGGCGTATAACTATTTTCCACATATGTCATCATAACTTGTGCAGACTCTGGTGTGATCACCATATACGGATAAGAAACACTGAGTAAGTCTAATATTGTGGGGTCTCTAGTAACAAGAACAACTGCGGTTAGGTTTATGGTGACGATAGATTTGATTTGCTTATCGATATCTCCAATGCTACAGATAATGATACCATAAGGGGCTTTAGATAATAATGCAGACGAATCGCATGTTGATAAGGTCTGATCATACCACAACGGCATGTTTTGGAATGCGGCCTTACCTGTAAACATAGACCATCCATGAATGTTTAGAACATTCCCCAGAATCAAAGTTCCACCAATTTGTCGGTCGATTGTACTTGCTGTAGCAGTCAAGACCCAAGGAAACCCGTTCTTTGTGCTCTTAAAGCCTGGGCCTGAATTTCCTGCTACAGTTGAAACCACAATCCCCTTCTCCATGGCAGCGAATGAAGCTATTGCTATAGGATCTTCATAAATAATCCTTCTGCTAAATCCTAGGGAGATACAAATCACATCGCAACCATCAGCAACTGCTTGGTCTATTCCGGCAAGAACGTCGGAGGCACGAGTCCCTTCATTCCATGAGACCTTGTAAGCGGCCACCCTAGAGTATGGTGCAACACCTTTGGCTGTTCCTTCAGCATAACCAGAGAAAGATACCTTTTCCACATAATTCCCAGCAGCTATGGCAGAAACCATGGTTCCGTGCCCTGAAGTGTCCCTAGCTGAGTCCATGCTAAGCATCTGGCCTTTTAGATCACCTTTGATAGCCTCATTGAAATATCGAGCTCCTATAAGCTTTGCATTGCACATTGAAGAGTTGAAGTCTTGTCCACCCTCACATGATCCAGTCCACTTGCTTGGAACTTTAGTAGCAATACCACTATCTTTGAAGCTTGGGCTTTCAGGCCATATACCCGTATCTATGATGCCAATAATAATGTCTTTGCCATGATTTGAAGCATGCAATAGACCCGTCACCGGATTAAGAGAAAGAAATTCAGGAGAACGAGTGGTATCAAGCATGACATTGCCATCACGATAAGCAGAGATGAAGCCCGGAAACTTCTTTAGAGCTTCTAGCTCATCTGGAGATAAAACGACACAAAAACCATGTATGGCTGTATCATACATGTATATGGCAGATGGTGCTGATCGATGACCATTTACTGAAGAAATGCTTGTAAATTTAAGGGAATCAATAGTGGATGCGTACCAGTTTTGATGGCTACTAAATACCTTTGGCATGAGGAACTTGTCCATGTGGACGATATAAGTAAACCTCTTTGCTGAATTTGAACCACCAATAAGAGGCACACAAAACCATGTGAGGAATAACAAGCACGGATGAACCCTATTAACGGACCCCATTGTTTCTGCAGTACTGGCTGATTTCTGCTCAGTCAAGACTTCGGCTTGAGTGAATTAGAAGAAAGTAAATAATCTCTATATATAGCAGTGGATTTTAAGAATTTAGAGAGCGGAAAAAAAAATACAAAAGAATAAAAGAAGAGAGAAAGAAATTAAAGAAAGTCATGCATATGCTGCCGCCCCGTTATGTATATTGAATTGATGCTTTAATTAGTACAACCACATGCACTTCAACCTGCAGTCAGAAGACTTCAGTCATACTGTGGCCGGCTTTATATCAATTGACCAATTCTTTAATTGCATGTTAGATGCAATTCACAACCAACCATAAGAGAGTTCACTGAGTTTTCCAGTAAATAGCAGACTGATTTGCCTCCGAAAGATCAACGAAAATGTTGTGAACTTATTTATTCTTCAGGCTGGAAGGGCAAAAAGGAGTAAAAGAAAAAAGGAAATGGAGTCAAAAGATTCCACAGCTAGCCTTGCTTTTCTAGAAGGGCCTAATAAGCATATCGAGGCTGGAATTGCTAGCAAAATCGAAACTCAAGCGTGCTCTAAAAAAACCTCAGCGATCGAGCAGTCTAATTTGCAACCCTACTCAAATCACCAACTTAATTGTACCCATTAATATTCGTTTTTGAAGCTCTTTCTGTAGTGAAGCTATCAATGTTGTCATATATATGGTTGGCCTTCTTCCATTTTAAACGAGTTCTATAGATGTTTTAGCTTGTACTAGCAAGCTCACTGTGATTGTGAATGGACATGAGGCAATGAAAAGTCTTGGAAGCTTCTAAGTGACGCCTCAAAGTTCCAAGAGGCAAGCACCTCAACGGCTCAACCTGGAAATGGAGAGGCCGAGGACGATTCCTTATTGGTTAACCTCCTCCAAATTGTTCATATAGCGACAAAATCCCGTTAGACTGCGTTTCTTTGATATTCTCCAGAAGGCTAGCTTTATACTTGTCCTTAGATACGGCCCTGACCTTTTAGCACTTTAGTACCAGTACCGTTGTTTCCAACTAACCCACAGAAAGACACAGATACGAGGAAGTTAATGTATGGGGGAGTTTGGTTAAGTCTCTGTTCCTTTTATGTTACTAATCTTTACGGTTAAGTTCTTAGAACGGCGGTGAGGAAACGCCCGAAGTGATCCAATTTGTGCTGAAAAACACAATTGATTGAGGGGTGCTAAGTGTTAGTGATAATACCATGATCAAATCTTAAAGATTTGATATGATATTATAGTTACCACGATATCAAAATTTGATATTGTTTTGAAGATTCAAATTTAAATATAAGAATATTTTTCTATTATGTTTTATATTGTCTCTATAAATAGAGATATTCTATTGTAATCTGTATGAACTTATAATATAAAATACAGTCATAGAGGGCTTTCACAATGAATGTAGGTCTTATTTTCACCCTCCCGATCACTTTCAACCACTCTTCAAGGTCGTGTGCCTATGATATGATATCAAAGGTCCGATCAAATTAATATATATATATATATATATTCAACAAGGAAGCAAGAATCAACAAGGATCATTTCAAGGTCCGATTACCTTCAGATCTCTCTATCTTGTGTTTTTCTCCATCTTGTGTTTGAGGGAGGATATTAAGAATAATATCATAATCAAATCTTAAAGATTTTATATAATATTATAGTTACCATGATATGAAAGATTTGATATTATTCTGAAGATTCAAATTTAAATATAGGAATGTTTTTCTATATGTTTTGTATTGTCTCTATAAATAGAAATATTCAATTGTAATCTGTATGGATTTATAATACAAAATGCAATGGATGCAGGTCTTCATTTTAACTTTTTTCTTCTCTAAGCATCTGACATCCAACTCAAGGATCCTCTGTTCAAATTTGAGCGCGGAGGAAGCAGATCATGAGAACCTGGCATGAAGAACAAACATGGAGAAGTTAACGATCAGGACTAGTTGAGGATGACTAGGAGTTGGGGAAATCGATAATTACAAAGACAATCATAAACAATCACAAGGAAAAAGAAGAGACGGTAAGAACAAATGACCCCCAACAACTCCTTGTAATAGATGACGACGATCGATCGAAATGATTTCGGCGACTGATTCAGGTGGGCCATTGATTCAGTCCAAGATAGAGGGGGTTACAATTTATTATCTTTTCGAGTAGAAAACTTCCGAGTTAAAAAATGTGTCCCTTGGAGAAAGTCATGCGTCAAAATTTTCGGTCATAATCGATACAGAACGAAGACAGTGACAGCGATTCCGAAAGATTAAATCTATACCCTACTGTCCCTCCACTTGCATGCATATCCATGGCTTCTCTCGGGATTTGCCTAATCAAAGGAAGCGTTAATTATTGCCAAGTCTCCTTTCCAAGACAAGGCCTATCTGTCTTCTACCGTCGTTTGATTGCTTTCAGCGTGAGTGTGTTTCGCTGAAGGGGAGAAAACAGCTACCTAAGAAGGGGAGTCTGGGGATAAATAAATTTATGTATTTTTGGGGCCGTTGATCTTGAAACTATGTCCATGGATCCCGTGAATGAATCCATTTTGCAAAAGTCAGAAGATGGGCTGCGATGGAGACGGGGCGAATCCTTTGCTTACAGATCGACAGATCACATGTGCTGTTCTTCACACTAGCCTATCACCTAATTAGCTATACCATATAACCTGAATATAATTCTCTATCTAATTTTTGCATAAATTATATAATATAATTTACAGAGTTAGATATAATAAATATATTTTATATTATTTATTTAAAATTTTTAATAAAAAAATTTGATTTAAATGTGAAAAAAGAAATTACAGAAAATTTCATCGTGAAACACGTAACACACGACATAAACGATCAAACTTGTCCTAAGTCAAAATCGATAGATCAATCAATGACTTGCTTTCCTTAGCTTAGCAGTAAGAACATGGGTTTGTGTTCTGCCAATTACACATTGATGTCCAAATTGTTTTTTTCTTAGCAAATTTCCAAATGAGTGGGTCCTATGGCCTAAGAAGATCACATGCTTCCGGACCAAATTCCCGTGTAGTCTGGCTACAGTAGATTGGTTACAAAATTGTAATCAAATCAATCACCTTTCAATACACAGAATTTGTCTTCAACAAAAAAAAAAAAAATTTACAGAATTTGTTTTTTGTCCCTCTAAGATTTTAAATCCTGACAAAACAGTACAATTTCTATCTTGAAATTTCGTGATCAGGTATTGTTTAGTGGCGTACAAAAATTACTGCTGGAAGACTGATATGAACAGAGTAGGGTTTTTAATAAAAACAAAAAAAAAAACCAAAAAAAGTGGCAAAGATGAAATGCAATAGCCGGAGGACCCTGAAGAAACAATAATTTCTTGAGGGCTGTATATATTAGTGGTTGGTTGATTTTTTTTTTTAACTAAAAATTTGATAACCAATTCCTGAATTTAAAATCAAAATTTACTTTTACCTATGGAACTCAAACATGTTGGAAGCCAACATGTTCGGATTGAATTAAAAGATGTGAGATGGTTGTTTTTGTGGATTTTTTGTAAACGACGGCCGAAAATCTGTGATGGATTCGATCGAAGAACCATATTCAGATTCTGTTTCTCCTTTGTACTATACTAAACTCGTGAAGAAAGATATATTTTTTTAAGGAATAAATATAAAATTAATTTAAATGATTTGCAAAAATTAAATAAGTTCTTAAATTTTAAAATCCATATAAAGTAGCTCATCAACACTTTATTCCCTCCCCAAACCTTCAAATGTGAAGTATTTTAAAACTTAGGGATTAATTTGATATTTTAGAAGTTTAAAGATTTATTTAATTTTTTAAAATCACAAAGATTAACTTTATATTTATGATTTTATTTTTAATACAAGTTAAGATACACTTGACATTCACAAGGACTAACTTTGTATGCGAATAGGAGAGAGATGAGATAGTACAAGTGACACTAATGAACCTATAATTGTTTAAAATTATTGATTTTTTCTTAGTTTTTAAAATTATCGATTGAAAAAGAATTAGTAATATTCGGGAAAATATGTGTAAGAATAGCATAATGGATCTTTTTCGACTCTTCGGTGGGTTTTGCTGTGACTAGATTGTAGACATTTTAATTACTAGTCTGTCTAGATCTCAATAGCTACTTATTGGTATAGCTCGTTCTGCCTAGCACAGAATATAGTGGTTTTTTTTTTATCCCTTTTCAGAATAGTGCTAATTTTCTTTTACAGTTTGGTGTAAGTTGGGCTATAGTAGATTTTCTCGCATGGTTTTAATTTTTGAAATGCAAAGTCTTGTGAATTATTCAGTAGAAGAAAAACGGTTAGGAAGGTGGAGGGAGAACCGGCCCGGTTCGGTTTTTGCCGTTTCAAAAATAGAGGATGCACGACCGGTTAAAACAAGCACAAGGAAATCACCACCCAACACATTCTTGTCCGCATTGTTGTCTTTCTTCATCTCATTCTCTTCTTCTCTAGCTGTCTTTCGTTATCTCTTTTGGTTTTGAAAGGATGTCAGTGAAGCTCTTCATACCCTCTTCTTTGCTCCAAAACCAAGTCCAACCAAGAAATGGCTTCCTTACAAGAACTGCTTGCCGAGGAAGGGCCTAAGCTCGAGCGCGGGAAATTCTCCAAGAATCGAAGGTCTGAGAAGCTGAGACAGAGAAGGGAACCGCATGAGTCAGTAGCGCTGCCAATATACATCTGCCATGACCGACAATCTTTCGACATCTCGAAAGAGAAAACCAAGAAGACTGCTGCGAAAAATGGATCTTCATTGTTTTCGTCTAAAAGGGTGGGTTCGGTATCAGAGAGATCGAATACTAAGTCACGGCTCTCAGAGGGATCAAGCAGAGATGAGCCTGCAATTGATGAAGTCGCCATAAGAGCTGTGATCTCTGTCCTTACCGGCTACGTTGGCCGGTACGTAAAAGACGTGAATTTCCGTGAAGCACTTCGAGAGAAGTGCAAGTATTGCTTGGAGAGGGAAAAAAAAGAACCCGATAATGAGATTTTCTTGAACGTGGAACTGGGAATTGAGAGCATAGAAAAGTTGGTAGAATATCAAGGGACAAGTAACGAACTACGAATGAAGACACTAAAGAGTTCCATTCGGCTTCTAAGCATTGTTGATTCCTTAAATTCTGAAAAGTTCAAGAGTGGTTCAACATGTGGAACACCAAATTCTCCACATCTCTCTGCTTGTGCACAGCTTTATTTAGCCATTGCCCACAAGCTTGAGAAAAATGATAGAATATCTGCTAGGCACCTACTTCGGGTTTTCTGCCATTCCCCATTTTTAGCTCGAACCTACTTGCTTCCTGATCTCTGGGAGCATTTCTTTCTTCCCCACCTTCTCCATCTTAAGATATGGTACACTAAGGAACTTGAATCTCTCACGAACTCAGACTACGGGAACAAGGAGAAGCACATGAAGGCCTTGAGCAAGGAATACAATGACCAAATGGACAAGGGAACTACTGACTTTGCTCTGTACTATAAAGGCTGGCTCAAAGTTGGGGTTGAGACCCCTCCACTTCCTACTGTACCTTTGCCGTCAAAACCTAGTTATGGATCATCAAAAAGAAGATCTTCCGATTCTTACAGTCCTTCCTCCATGAACGGCAACTTGTAAGTTATTGAAGAACTTAGTTTAATTGCTTCTGCAGAATGTATACAAAAAAATTTACAATTAATTTTTATGCTAACTGTGTACTTTGCTTCATAATTGCCTGAACCACAAAAGATACCGAGCTGTGTTTGGCCCCACACTAGAGCGAAGATCTTTGGACCTAGCTGATCAAAATGCTGCTTCAATTGATACACGGGAGTCAGAGAAAGAGGTGAAACAGTGTACAGATGGAGATAACTGCTGTTATTTCGAGGTGGGTATTTCCCTCTCAATCTAAAGTTGCATAAAAAGTTCCTAGTACGTTGCAAATGCTCATCGTTTCCCTGATTATACAGCAAATAGACGGGACGGGACTGTCATCAAGCCAAAACGTGAGAGATTCGAGAGCTGATCAATTATGGCCTAAGACAGAAAAATCAGACTATTTAGGGTTCTTTGCGCACCGAAGTCTACCAACCGAAACCTTGATGGTTGGTGACAATAGGACCAAGAATGGTTCAGTCACAAAGGAAGAAAGAACCCATTCAAGAGAGTTAAACAGAGCTATTCACATTCTCTGCTCTTCAGATATTCTAAGCGAGTGTGAAATTGCAATCCGTGTAATCAGCAAAGCCTGGTCGGACTCGCAGGGTGATACGGCCATTGAAGCTGCATTATCAAAAGCATCTATTATTGAGGGGATGATGGAGGTTTTATCCGCATCCAATGAGGACCAAATTATGGAATTAGTAATATCACTCTTAGCAGAACTTGTAGCTAGGAACCAGATGATTGGGCAGATTATGCTGAATTTGGATCCACAACTACAACTTTTCACGAGACTTCTGAGAAGTAGTAGTCTGTTTCTAAAGGCAGCCGTTCTGCTTTACCTATCAAAGCCTAAGGCAAAACAGATGGTATCTTATGAATGGGTACCTCTAGTCCTTCGAGTGTCAGAGTTTGGAGAGCAGCTGCAGACACTATTTACAGTACGGTGTATTCCTAGAGTGGCAGCCATTTACTTTTTAGACCAACTTCTTGCGGGTTTTGATGAAGATAGAAACTTAGAGAATGCAAGACAGGTGGTCTCTCAGGGGGAGTGAACCTGCTGGTGAGAGGCATTGAGAGAGGGGATACTCATGACAGGAGCAATGCTGCTTCGATCCTGTCCTGTTGCATTCGTGCTGATGGAAGCTGCCGAAATTATGTCGTCGAAAACTTGAACAAGTCTTCTCTGCTTGAACTTATTGTCTTCGAGGGGCCAAAGCTTTCTAATTGCTGCGCTTTTGCTCTACTAACCGAGTTGCTTTGTCTTAAAAGGTATGAATCTTTACCTTCTGAAGTCTCTTCTCTTCTAGAAGCTTAATAACCCAGGGGATTTTACCAGAAGAATACAGATGAAAGAATTCTTATGCGGACTAAAAGAAGGATGGAGTGGCATGAACAGCATGCACATTTTATTCGGCCATTTACAGAGAGCACCACCAGAACAAAAACCACTGGTCGCAGCAATCTTATTGCAGCTTGATCTTCTGGTAGTCTCATACCGTTCGTTTTTTTCTTCTATGTTTATGGTTGCCAAGAATTCAAAAGGAAAAAGAGCTTTCAGATTTCTCCATCCTCCTTCCTCCTCTGTTTCCTCAATCTTCTCATCAACCAAACCCCCCATTTGTGTAATATTATCTTTGATTTGTATTCTCGAGCAGTCTAAGTAACAAGTAGCACTTATGCTGCAGGGTGATGCTATGAAGTGCAGTGTATATAGAGAAGAAGCCGTTGAGGCGATGATAGCAGCTTTGGACTGTAAAATATGTAACAGTGAGGTTCAAGAACAATCAGCGAGAGCTCTTTTGATGTTGGCGGGCCGTTTCTCATATACTGGAGAGTCATCAGCAGAAAGATGGCTTTTACAACAAGCAGGCTTCCCTGAGAGTACAGGAGATTCGTTTAGCAACGAGGAAGTTTTTAGTGATGGTTTCTTGCACATGGTAAGCTTGCGTGACATTAAACCGGCGAACTTCCTTTAGAGAAATAACCAAGAAGAAAAACGACAGATAACACGAGTTTCCTTTCGCAGTGATGGGCTTGATTACTCCCTTGTTATTATTTAACTTAATGTTAACTTCTCTTTTATAATGGTTGGTCGGTTTCTGTGGTTTTTGCTACATTATCAGAGTGAAGAGGAAGAGGCAACAGAAGATTGGCAAAGGAAAGTGGCCACAGTATTGTTCATCAGTGGGAAAAAGAGATTCCTGGTTGCCCTTTCAGATTCCATTGCCAATGGGATCCCAAGTTTAGCACGAGCAAGTATCATCACCATTGCTTGGATGGCCAGCTTTCTCCTCTCAGTTGGAGATGAAAATTTGCAGTCCATGGCATGCTCAATTCTCGTACCACATCTGCTAGAATCCATGGATAATGGCAAAGATCTCGAGGAAAGAGTGCTGGCTTCATACTCGCTACAAAGTCTAATCAGGAGTTCAGGTATGAATCTCTAACCTATTGTAATTTATAGAGCTGAGTGCGGTTCGCCTTACTCTTACCAATATTTCCACTCTTTTCCCCAAACAGAGTGTGTTGCTATGCTCTCATCATGGGATCAAGAGTTGCTAGGCAATCTCCAGGATCTCTCCCTAGTGACATGGACAGCTAATGAGCTTATTTCAGCCATCACATGCAGCTCGAGACACGAGCAGAGAGAAATGCAAGCACGTCACCGTTTTTAAGCTTCCATTTTGTGGTTATTCGCCAATGCTGGATTCCCTGTACCCGTTCTTCAAGAAAAGCATCTCTGGAGAAGAATACGAGGGCTGTGTATTTCAACAATCATGCGTACAAAAAAAAAATACTGTAATTAGGATCTCTATTCTCTTTCACTGAAGAGTCATTAGAATCGTTAGAGCTGGTCATCGACCAAGTCAGAATATATGTGGTGTAATTGTCGTGGTAATGGAGGAAACAATTACATTTTCCATGTACTTTGTTTGAAGATGGGAAGTTATCAAAGTCGAGTTTGGTGGGGTTGTTTTGATCGGAAAGGAAGCCTGTAAGAAACTCAGGCACGTTTTTGGCCCAATAGCCAGGAATTGAGAGCGTTAGCTTTCACCAAATATTCTTCAGACAAAGATAGGATCTATAATTATGACTGATTAGCACATATAGATTACGAGTAGACTGTATTGCATCGTGAAAATAGGGCGACGATGATGCTGGTCTTCTTACGCAACATCACTGAGCTCCGAGTACATTGGATAGGGATGGGGTTTGTAGTCCTTTCTTCTAGAAGGAAGCTGGTGAATGCCCTCAAGTGTCATTCCATTGTTTCTCCCCAATGTCCTTTCTGGTTGTCCTTTTCTTTTCTTTTTTCACGTTACCCATGAATGTACAGATGATCTCTCTATCCCTATATTTCAGGAAAAAAAAAAAGAAAAAAGAAAGAAAGAAGATCTCTAGTCCTATATGGAGGTTAATGGCCGAAGTTCTTATTGTGGACCAACTTATCGTTGAGGTTGAATGGAATAGTCAGTATCCTTCCAGCATTACTTTTGTATATGGGTATGCTGTGTTGAGTTGGATTTTGACTTCTCATGCTTTTACCCAATTTTCATTTCCCCATGAAGAAGTAGTCGCCATCCAAGCTCCATTGGCATAGTTGGTGGGCTAGAAAGGACCTGTCATTCTGTTCTATTCAACAGCATTATCTGGGATCTTTTTCAAACCTTTACCAATGACCTCCTACATCGTTCTTGCCAATTCCTCCATCTTTTGAATTTCTACAGATTCGCTGCTATTCCCAAGAACTGAAAGTTGTTTTTCATGTCCTCTAGTAGGAGAGGAACATGCATCTCAAAGTGAAATACAATACCAGCTTTAGATAGTAACAGAAAACAACAACCAATTCAACTTCTTTTCCCTGCAGATTGCCTCCCCCATGTTTTTGGTCCCCACCTCCATTGCAGGAAATTCGAAAAATTGGACCAGTTTCACATCTGCTTTTCCTTTACAAAAGGAAAGGTAAATCTTCCACAATTCACTATATGTGTTGAAACTAAGAGCCATAACATGGACTCTAGATCAGTTCTAATGGATTGAACCAGGTGTCAGAATAAGAGGAAGAGAAAATGAAAGTAATTTGAAATTTCCCTTCAAAATATGTGATTTTAATCTAAGGAGTAGACAC
Source organism: Morella rubra (assembly GCA_003952965.2). NCBI lineage: Eukaryota > Viridiplantae > Streptophyta > Magnoliopsida > Fagales > Myricaceae > Morella > Morella rubra. The sequence goes on along the minus strand of CM025850.1, from coordinate 9,189,458 downwards.
ACGTCTGTATGAACCTAACCTGCCTTGTTATAACCCGGGAAAAAAATAATTAACAGATGATGTCCTTTAAATTCTTCAGGATTCATTCACCTTGAATCACCTATATGCTTGTTTGCCTGATAGTACACACTGCTCCATCCTGTGAAATGACATTGATGCAAGCTGAATTTCTCCAGCAAATAAAATCACCAGATCTTGTTTTTTACCCAAAAGAGAAAAAGAACAACAGCAATGACAATCGCAACTGGAGCCCACTTCCGGATAAAAGCCTACAATAAAACAATACAGCAGGATAAGAAAACACAGATGGAGTTGTTTAACGAGATTGTGTACAATGTTAAGGATAGGGCATGCTTGTTCCAGAAGGTCCTCCCAAGCTCTGCAAATATGACCTTGGCTAGGAAGTGGCACCTTCCTTTTTTTGGTTGACTCCTTGTCGCTTCTTTGACCTTGGCGTTGTTGCCGTTATCTTTGTGCCCAGTTAACTTTCTGTTATGCTCTCTTTTGTAATTAAGGGCTGAGCCCTAACTATGTATAGCTCTTTGGGAAATATACTTACCTCTTACCCCCCAAAAAAAAAACACAGGTGGAAGCCAAATCCCTCACTCTAATCTGTGGTCAAGGATTCAAAGGAAACACAATTTTTCATGGCCAAATAACTACTCGAAATGCTTTGAAAACAAAGGCAGTAGGTTCCAACTATAAATCTTCGAAGGCTTGAACAGAAATAGAATTCCTTCTGTAAAGCACACCCTAAAACAAATTAACGTTCTTTCCAAATTCAAGGCTGTTGAAGCATCGTTGTCAAATTCAAGCATGTATAATTTGACTTTAAAAGCCCACTCTCCACATCACACATCAAGCCAAAACAACTTCCTGTATGCTCATACTCACACGCTAAAAAAAGCCAGCAGCCACTCATAACTTTCAACAAACCTCTAGTGCAATCCTCTTACCTCCTTGGTAGTCCACTGACCCCGACTCACACCAAATTTTGCTCCAATAAATTGTCATATTAGAGTTCCAAAGCAAGTGGCACTAGCTAATTAACGCACCATTATGGAAGTACACACAGTTCACAAATTATGTTCTGTTTCTCCTATTTTCTCCTTTCCTTCCAGGATGAAATTCTTCGCTACTTCCAGAATTATGTTGCCAATAATCAACAGAAATACTAAAACCACAATGGGGCGAATTCAATTTTTAACTAATGCCTAAGGTATCTACCAGTTGTGATATATTCACTACAAACAATTTAAGATGGAAGTTGTAATCCTTTTTCATGTGATCGGAGTTTCCAAAATATAAAATCAGATAGCAGTATTCTCCCTTCATCAAGCTCAAGGATGACAAATTGGATTTAAGAAAACTATTTCCATGTCATTCACACATAGTTTTCCTTACAACCACCTTCCTAAATCTGTGATGGGTGTAACACCATTCCATGAATGCCATACCAATGATGATCTCCAAAATTAAACTACGATCCTGTAATTGCATTGTGTACAATTTCATGTTGAGCAAGCATTGGACTATGCTATTTTAGTGTTGCATTCTCATGATAAACCACAGAAAACTTATAAGAAAACATAAATTACATCTCAAACATAACCCATAACTTTAAGATCTCGGTGATTTCCTTACAGCAAATAGAAAGATTTTCTGACAGATAGAAACGGAGCACTCAATATGCATCAAAAGATTGTCTTCAGCTTAAACAAGATTGGACAACACTCTGAAGACCAAGACCTGGATGAACGTCGCTTATTATTCCTGAAAGGTGGTGTAAAAGGCTTGATAGAGTTGGGTCGTAACAGCTGCAAGTTGTTGGTATAAGATAACCTTCTACAAAGTTTCAAGCAATATTTGTTCCCTGAATGAAATCCATAACTCCTCAAGTGGAATGAAGTATGAGACAAACCATTAAACAGGACTAGAATAGCAGCACAAGTACTAGAACTACTACGTTCTCAGAATGAAACAGAATGTCAAAGAGAACACGGTACAATCATAGCAATAAATGGGAGAAAGCGACCAGTAAAGAAAAGACTCACTTGTTGATTTAGCTCTTTTGCCTTGTCAGCATATATACGAGATTCAGAAGTCAAACGACTGGACATCTCACTAACCTCTGCATGATAAAAATGGTACAACTTTACACCAGTACAGATGATGTACTTCTGTGTTTAAATGAACCGGAAATCATATTTAAATAGAAATTGATTTTTTTGTCAGTGAAATAATGTTTTTATTCCCACACAAAATATAATGACCAAAAAATGTGAGGGTGAAATCATCATTTCAATGAAAAAAAATAATTTCTGTCGAAATTAATGGCGGATGGTGAAAAGTGTACATAGTTGGCCATTGAGAGGTGAAATGTAACAAAATTAATAGTTTGAGGTGCAAAGTATAAGAACCTCAATAGTTGATGTGCGAAAAGTTTATTTATCCCAAAAGAGAAAGAAAAACTTGGTATGCATGAAAACCCACAATCACCAGAATTGCAAACCCTACCCAGAAATATCAAAATTACAGAAATGCCTCTGACTTTCCAGACTATGGAAAAGATCAGCTATATGAAACCAGCATCTTCCTAACTTAAAGAAACCCCAAACTAGGGCTGAATATTACATTGCTCAGAATCCACCAAAAGTCTAAACCACAATTTAGTGTGAGATCTTAACGACTTGCGTCAGTAACTCAATAAATTGTTTATCCATTCTAGTTCTCATATGCTGTATGCCACTAAAAGTATTTTCATTCAAATTGGGACAACCCACAAAATTAACCAAGTGTTCATTAGTCACTTCGGTCCATCCGGGAAAACAAGAAAAGAAGAGACAAAGGCAACTGACAATCTATCAAACATACTAAGAATATAAAAAGATCCAGTGGAAGGCAAGGGGGAAACTTACGATCCAACTTTTCACCAACACCAAGGACTTCCTGCACATTGCGGGTCATTATTTGCTGAACTTCGTAGAGATCATCATTCAGCTTTGCAATATTCCGCTGAGTTCGGGTGTCCATATACAATTTCTTGGTTTTTTGTATGAACGTATCTGACAAAAAGACCCCCCAAAAAGTTAGAGACAAATAAAGCGATATCTTACAAGAAACACATACTTTTTTCTGGTGAACTATTTAAGCTAATAGAGATAGGACTAAGGAGAAAAGAGAACGATTAAGATCCACTGCAGCAATACCAAATTTGATGAATGCATATGGTCTAGCTGCAGTTTCAATTTGATCCCCATTGGCTCCTTCAAACTCATTCTTTAGCTCTTCCAGGTACTGGAAAGCTAATTTTTTTGGATAAGAACAATCACACATCGTCAGGTAACAAACATGACCTTCAATGATGTAGCTGGATAATTGTGTCAAAGAATCAAAGGTACAAATGACATTCAAGGGAAAAGGTATAACCTCATGACACTCAATAACTAAATGAGCTAAATGCCATGGTTTGTCACATATTAAAAAGCAACATGTTCTGAAAATAAAAGAAATTACTAAATGAAGCTATTTGCAAAGGATAGTTCTTCTCCAACTGTAACCTTAGGTAGTGCCTATTCGCATGGTTACACCAATTCACACTCAACAGGGAAGTAACATCACCAGATTATTCGACGCATTTCAGCTGTAAATTCATCGGAACCAACAATTGAAAGACTTAAAAAAAGTAACAAAAAAATAGTAGGAAAGAAGAGAAAGAGAAAGAAAGACAGAAAGGAAAAGAAGATGGTGGAACAGCAAGAAGACAACTAAATGAGGGATGGTGCTTCTACCAAATGACAGAACTTGGATGCATTTATGATATAAAAAATGACAGCAAAAATCAGGATACTGGAACACATAAGGACCAGTTTCTATCGACATTCTTGAAGGTTCATTTTGGCCCTTTGACAAGTTTTTGACTATGGATTTAGCTTGCTGCTTGTAGAATTCATCTTGCGGATCCCGACCAGTATCCAGTCCTTCTGCTAATGGTAGGCCATCTGTAACACGAGCTATCATAGTTAACTTCACCATCTCTCTAGCTCTTCAAACTACGCCCAAGTCACTAATCCTCTGCACTGGAAGCAAGTACTACAGTTTAAAATGCAAGTTAAAACATAAACACTTTAATGACAAATTGATAGTTTATCAATTACTTAGGATACAAATCACTTCAAGATGTGTAACGCTTGCTATCAGAAAGGTCCAATTAGTAGAGAGAAGGAGAGCCTCTCTCTCTAGTATAGTGTGGCAACACCCCTGGGCCCCTCCTACTCAACAGCAGTGATAAGGTGTCAATTGAAGTTCTCATTTGATATTGTGGTACACGTGGCATTTTTCACCCAACTATGCTTCAAAAGTGTCCAATTTGTTCTAAAAGTGCTTGTTTTCCAGTTGAGAAACTCACACGAATACCAAAATTCAAGGCCCCAAGCTCCTATTTCCATAGTTTATCATGGAAATGTAAAATGCTCTGGCCTATTATTGTACATAGAAGATGTATAGACCATCACATTTCACCCCAGCCGCATTTAACATGGCAGTTATAATTGCTGCGTCTCAAACTGGCTTTTTACATTGATTTTTCCTATCTTCATACTTAACAGAAAATGGGAACTCTTCCCCCTTAGAAGTTACGTGACTGCAATTCTTCCTACTATCTCTCATTTCATATAGAAAAACAAGAATTCAGGAATGAGGTCAGGGAAACGAGTTGAGGAGAGTGATAACCCTTTCCAAAAAACAAATACTGACCCCAGAATCCACTCGTCTCGCAATCGCACTTGTCCACGAGAAAATCATCTACCAACGTTGGCAACCAATAGTGGATAATACCTCACACCAGCAGTCATCCGTTAGAATGAATGACCTTTTGATCCAAAAAAAAAGAACAAATGAATGAGAAACAAGATATGTTCTTCGATAGCAGCAATTTATCAACATCCTAAAGTTAGATTCAGTAGTGCAGAAACAGCAATGCCATAATATGCATTTTGCTCCAGCAAATTTATCAAAAGAATTATGCCCCTTCCTTGACAACACCCACATCAGAGTTCCACAATATCGTCGCCATTGAGTGAATAGCAAATGAGGGAAACAATTGGAACAAATTACTGGAAATCAGGCATATCAACTTAAACTGCACGAGATCGGAACAAATGTCTCGGCGATGTTTCTAGACTTAAAAAGATAAATAAATGCAAAATTGACTGGGGGATCATTGGAGAAAAATGTACAAAACCTTACGGCCAAAGATATCGGAGGGACAATTGGGACTGGTCCTCAACGCGAGGGAAGAGCGTTAAATTTCTCGCTTTCTGTTTTTTTTTTTTTTTTCCCTCTCCGAGAGTTAAATTCAGTCCAGCAAGGATTAAAGAGCCGAATAGTATTTTCGTAGAAGAGGGGGGGACTTCCCTTTATATAGCTTTCGCGTGGTGCAAACCTTAGCAATATACTTTGCCGTACAGCGGTACAGGAGCAATTCACGGGGATTAAAAACGTGGAAAATCAACTGCGAAGGGTCGCTCGCACAAAATTTTTTTAAAAACTTTTTTAGCATTCACTTCTTCAAAGATTTGAATACGTTTTTATAACTCCTAACAATTTTTTTTTACAAACTCGAACCGCATTTAACAAATTCCAATAACTTCTTATAAACTATATTAGAAAAAAAAAAAAAAAAAAAAAACAACAACAACAACAACAGCTACTGAGCAGGAAATGAGCTACAGATATGTGTGAAGATGGGCAGGGATGGAAGTGGGGAGCGAAGCAGAAAGAGATTGTAAATTACATAAAGCGAGTTTTCAGAGATCGAACATTCCACATCCTCTAACTTCTTCCTGTGCACAACAATGGGGCTCCTCACATGATGCTTTCCGTTTTCTTCCACCCAAACTAGCTGACCAAATGAAACCTGATCGGCTTCTTCCCCTTCAGATGTTATAGCGATTTTATAACTTTGCTTCTCATACTTCCTGGCGAACACCAATGTCCTTGGCAAACTGTGACCTCAAATCCTCCCGGTGCTATCACCGCGGCATTATAAATTGGTGCACCTTCGCCGACATTTGTTACGGTCCTCTGAAATTCCCTTGTTTCTCATGAAATTTTTGAAAGCGTAAGAAGTGATAATTGAGGGGTGATTAAGATCAGAAGAAGGGTTTACACAACTATAGTTGCTTGATCGTGTAATGGTCTTGATTTGGGGCTTAAAGCGTCTAAAAGAGCATATGAGATTCACATAATCTTGTGGGGTTGCATCAAATATCAAGTCAAGTGCTTTATTAGGATCGATCTGCCCTGCTCCCATGGCCAAAGGTGAAGCAGTTTCGAAGTTAATGTTGGCCTCCCGTGTGGGATGCATAGTGTTATCCCGTATGCTCGCGGTTGTTATTATGGCAGATATAATAGCAGCCACACTCCATTTGGGGTGTACGCTTTTTAGAAGCGCTGCCACACCAGCAACATGAGGATTAGAAAAAGAGGTCCCAGACCCAAACTTGAACATATAGCTACTTTTTGCGAAATTATTTGATCCTGTCGAGCCCTCTCTACTATATGGACTTGAAGCTGCCAAAACTAATGTTCCAGGTGCCATGATATCTGGCTTCAAGATGTTTGGAAAATCCTTTGATGGGCCTCTTGAAGCATAAAATGCCACAGTTGGTGCAGGCTTGATCCCTATAAAGGTCTGTCTAAACCGCATGCTGGCGAAAGGTGTATTGCCATTTTTGGCATATGTGATCACAAATGAGGCATCTTTCGGTCTGATCACAATATATGGATAAGGAGCTTTTACCTGGAATACAACTCCAGGTGGGTCTTCGTGAATAAGAATAATTGCAGTCAAGTTTACTCTGAGGATAGATCGAATTTGACGCTTGATATCTCCAATCTCGCAGATTACGATGCCATAAGGGGATTTAGATAATAAAACAGGAGATATGCAATTTGACATGGTCTTCTCATGAAGCAATGGCATCGTTTGTGATAGAATGTAACCTGGAAACAGGGACCATCCAGCGATGTTTAGACCATTTCCCATGATCAACGTTCCACTGATTTGTCGATCAGTGTTACTTGCAGTGACAGTCAATGCCCATGGGAATCCATTCTCTACGCTACTACAATGTGGGCCACTATTTCCAGCTGCTGCGGAAACCACAATTCCTTTCTCCATTGCAGCAAATGTAGCTATTGCTACAGAGTTCTTGAATAAATCTTCCTCAATTGGAAGTCCCAAAGACACATATCACGTCAACATTATCAGCAATTGCTTGATCTATGCCAGATATGTTGGGAAAAGCGATACGAAAATTAAATAATGGAACACCAAGAATTTACGTGATTCGGCCCTCAATCTGGCATACGTCTACCCCAGAGCAATTTTATGAAGAACGCTTAAGAAAATCACTCTGGGTAGACGTATGCCGGATTGAGGGCCGAACCACGTAAATTCTTGGTGTTCCATTCTTTAATTTTCATACCATTTTTCCTAACAAGTGGTATCGGTGCCAGGTTCGAAGGGCCAGAGTTGTTTTTTCGGGTGAAGTAGAGAAGGTCCAAAAATTAAAAATGGTCCAATAGGAGATTGGAGGGTACTAGCTTGTAGAGGAGGTTGAGACGAAGCCGGAGGTCGAAACCTCGTCGCCGGAGGAGCCAGGACGCACTATCACGCGTTGCAGGAATTCGGAGCTCGCTGTCCACGCGCAACACACGCTTTCACGCTCTGAAGAGAGGTAGGGCGCATGGTCCTCACTCGCGTCACGCACCGCACACGCACAATAGCTGCCACGTGTTATCCCACGTCAGCATCCACGTCAATGACACGTCAACAGTGGGTCCCAGTGTGCCACGTGTTATCCCACGTCAGTTCAGCAGTGGGTCCCAGTCAACGTCACTCAGTAGGGTGCCCAGTCAACGTCAGCCCAGTCACTTGGTTTTTCATTTGTAGTTTTTTTTTTAGGGGCTTTTTTGTTTTTAATTTTTTCTGTTTTCCCATTTTAGGCCCGGTCAGATCTAAGGTTTTGGGCCATCCCGGATCCATTGGTGCAATCAAAATCTCTATCAGTGTTAATTGAGATGGCAGAGAGTATGGTTATCAATATGATGAGGTTGTCTGCTACGAATTACATGAGTTGGAAGCCACGGATGGAGGATATCCTTTATGCAAAGGATATGTACGATCCATTAGAGAACAAGGGCAAGAAACCGGATGGGATTGACGAGGCAAAGTGGAAGAAGATCAACCGGAAAGCTATAGGGTTGATTCGTCAGTGGATTGGGCCAGAGGTATTCCATCACGTAGCCAAAGAGACGAGTGCTTTTGAACTATAGGAGAAGTTGGAGACAATGTATCAGTCAAAAACTTCACGGAATAAAATGCTACTAATGAGGAGGCTCGTGAATATGAAGCTGCGAAATGAGAAGTCAGTGGCGAAACATACCAGTGAGTTCCAAAACCTGATCAATCAATTGAACAGCGTCGAAATGACTTTCGACAATGAGGTTTAAGCTTTACTGCTTCTGAATTCCTTGCCGGATAATTGGGAGACTCTTGTTGTTTCTCTCGGAAATTTAGCACCGAATGGAAAATTGACCATGGAGTTGGTCAAAGATGCTCTGTTCAGTGAAGAGGCACAAGGAAGGAGATGGAGACTTATGACCACAGTGAATCACAAGCTCTCATCATGGAAAGAGGCAGAGGAAGCAACTGGAATAATGAAAGAGGCCGAGGTAAATCCAGAGGAGAGGGTCGCAAGATTATCTGCTTCTATTGTGACCAAGAAGGACATATCAAGCGAAATTGTCCAAAGTACAAAGCAGATAAAAGGAAATCATCAGAAGCCTCAATGGTGACTGATGACTCCGACTTCGTGTAGCACGCGAAGGTGCTTGGTACCAGCCGGTGGAGATGCAAGAGCAAGGGGAGATACTGTTCTACATGAGTCCAGTGGTACAAGCAAGGGATGCGAGCACCCTAGGCGGGGGTGCAGGACACTCAGATGGGAGTGTGGTTGGTCGTCTGGTGACAAGAACGAGGTTGGAATGCCAGTAGAAAAAGGATGCAAGGGGTGGTGAGCAAGAGGGAGCAACAGACACCAAAGTTGCAGGAAGGTTCTACTGATGGGAGCCCGGGATGCACTCAACCGAAAGATGTCAGGAACAGATTCTTCCCTTATGGGTATGGAGGGGGAGATTTGTTGGGGTCCACACCCATAAGATAGACTTGGAATAGAAGTAGACTTTGAGTAGAAGTAGACTTTGAGTAGAAGTCTACTTGCTCCCCACTTCAAGTTTATCTGGGTTTTCTCTTTGTATCTTTTTCTATAAATAGTGGCTTATATTATAGGAGAGGGTGTGCGTGAGCATTGGGCAGAGAAAGAGCGTGGTGTAACTATTGTATTGGGCAGGGAAAGTGATTTTTTTAACGTTCTTAATAAAATTACTCTGGGGTGGACGTAGGCCGGATTGAGAGCCGAACCACGTAAATTCTTGGTGTTCCATTCTTTAATTTTCGTACCGCTTTTCCCAACAAGATATTATATCAGAAGCAAAGGCTCTCCCGTTCCACATGACCTTGTAGACAGCCACCCTAGCGTGCGGTGCAACGCCTTTGGCTGTACCTTCCGCATAGTCTGCAAAAGATACTCCTTTTACGTAGTTTCCAGCAGCGATGGAAAAAACTGCAGTCCCATGTCCCCTTCTGTCCAATGCTGAGTCCTGGATATACAGCGGGATATTCTCTTTTGCTCCCTTGTTGAAGTATCTAACTCCTATAAGCTTTGCATTCCACATGGAAGAGTTAAAACCTTGGCCGCGATCGCACGATCCTTTCCATTTGCTCGGAACTTTGGTAGTAATACCCTCATCGTTGAAGCTCGGGCTTTGGGGCCATACACCGGAGTCCACAATGCCGATAATGGTATCTTTGCCATAATTTGAAGCGTGCAATAGAGCAGAGGCGGTGTCAAGGGAGATAAATTCCGGCTTATGGGTGGTGTAGAGCTGCGCACTGCTATCAGGATAAGCTGAGATGAACCCCGGAGCCTTCTTTAGAGCTTCTAGTTCAGCAAGAGATAAAACCGCACTGAAACCATGTGCAGCATGATCGTATGTGTATAAGAGTTCTGGTGATGATCTGTGGCCACCGAATGAATGAAGATTCTTCAAGTTGAGGGAGTCAACAGTGGACGAATACCAATTTTGATGGCTATTGAACACCTTGGGCATAACAGACTTGTCCATATGGACAATATAAGTGAACCTCTTTGCTGAAAATGAGGTGACATGGAAAATTACCCAGAACCATGTAAGAAATACCAAGCATATTGCACGGAGAAGACCATTAACCTGACACATGATTTCTTCACAACTATTAGCTCCGGTGGTTCAATTTGAAGGAGAAACAAATGATTTATAAATGGAAGTGGCAAGGTTTCAAGAGTTCAGAAAATCGAAAAAAAAAAACTACATAGAACAAGAAAAGGTACTTTTAGTCTTTTACCTCCTGTACAATCGAATGGTTCTAAACTTGTTCTTTTAAACAAGAAAACTGTATAGAAATGAAGTGAAAAATCGTAATATATATTGGTAATCATGTTTCCTAGTTAGAAGGGCCAAAAAGCGATTACATTTAAGTTAAGAATGATGTCTTCGAGAGGCTGGAATATATATACCAAGGAAAGTAATAATGTAAGGTTTGCTCCAGAAAATCTCTCCAAGTGGTCCAAATTTCATCTCTTTTTTTTTTTTTTTGCTGAGAAAATCTATCCATATATTAAACTGAAGGTCCAAATTTCATCTCAATCGGTCGCGTATGGCACTATATATCACCAAATTAGCAATTCAAAATACATTTCTAAAGCCGAAACATAACTCTTAAGTTGATGTAATCCTTTTTTGATGTAGAACGTTGTTGAAAAAATTATAAGTTCCACTTCTACCCATTAATTATAAACCAATGTAGAAGTCCTTGACCTTGTATCATTCTTTTGTCATTACTTTTCATCTCTCATTCCAAGTAGAACTGCAGGTGTCACACCATTCTTGAGCTTGTTATGATGTCCAAGTTGCTTAACTAGTATTAAAATAAGAAATTCTTATAAAGTTTAACTAGAGAAGCATCCAATTCAAATTGCCCACCACTTTTTTGAATGTAACATGTATACCTTCACAAGTTTAATGGGAACATCATAATATGCCTCGTATTTATGAACAAAAATCAAATTAGACCCAATAACTTTTAATTTATTTTTTTATCATCCCATAAATTTTAAAAAGAATCAATCCTCATCCTCATTTTGATTTGGCTGTTAAATCAAACAGAAAGTGACGTGAATTAATTGAATTACTCTTCCAAGAAAAAATTACAAAAAAATTAAAAGTAAATGTAAAAATTCTATTTCATTTTTATATTTTTATTTATATATCATTTACTTAATAATTTTATCTCGGAGAAGATCAAGGGCGAAAGAAAATTATTGCTTTAGTTGGAAGGGAAAAGCAATTTGTTTACATTCAATTGAGTATTTCTCCAACAACAGCCTGTCATAAAACGAAAATGTTGTAAAATTACTTCAAGAGAAAAGACAAGTAGAAGTGAAGTAAAAAAAATCAGAATTATAGCGTTTCTTAGTTAGAGGGGCCAACGTTAGACTAATCTGCAATCACATTGGTTTTAGAATCTATAATTAGGGCTTCTCCACCACGACTTTTGACGAAAGGGAAGAGCCTCAAAGATGCCTTTTCAAGGTTGGACTTTCCAACCAAAAGAGAAAAAAAGAACAACCACCCCACCACTTTCAAGAGATTACCCATTTGGCTATTACATGAGCGACAAGCTTTTCTTGAATTAATTTTTTAATAAATTGAGTTGATAAGCTTTCTCTGCTAGGGTAGGGATATGACGACCCATTTCAACAGTTTTGGATCTTCTTCTATATCCGAAGTATGAACTATTAGTCCCTTTAAATGAATCTAATGCATTCAATTCTTTGGAATCGACCGGATTTATCCTACTCGATTTTTTGGGATCTAATTAAAAAAGCATTTGTTTGTCCAATTATCTGAAGACTCAAAATTTCAACCATACCAAACACATTTCACAAACTCCAATAAACTTCACACTTTTACATATATACTTCACACTTTTTACGAACCCCAATAAACTTCTAACATTCAAAAAATTCTCAAAATTTTCAAAATATTCACTAAAATTTCGGTAAACAAACGCCCTGATATATATTGTCAACATTCTACACACGCACAAATAACATCAAATGGCATTAAACCGACGTGGGTTTACAAACGGAATAAAATTCACACCGATCCAACACAATTCTGACTCGAACAAGGAAAACACAAACAATCACTACGAGAAAACGCGTAGATGACAAAGACAGACTCAGAGCACAAGTAAACACTCCTCTAAATCTCCAGGTCAACAAACCCTGAGCCATTTGAGGAGACAAACGACACGACATACTGACACATAACCCCATTAGATTCACGCACAAACTCCTTCCCCAATTCATGTAGAAAAGGAGGGCGTCAATGTCAAAGGCGATATCTATCTCCCAACTCTTTTGTAAAAAGAGAAGGAGAACGAAGGCCACAGATGCAGCCTTCTAGACAAAAAACATTATATTTTCCAAGCCGGCATGCAACTTGTAGAAATCTTGACTAGGTGGTGACGCTGACGATGCCAATGATGTGGAAGAGGATGCTCTTGTACCTGGATGCACGTACACCCCCTCCATTGCCTCATAGTAGAGTCGTCCTCTGTAAGCAACCAGGTCAGCATAGTACACTGGAGGTACTAATGACACAGGTTTAGTACATCGGGCAAATGTAAAACACAAGTCATATATGAGCTTCTGCAACAGGTCAGAAGTGAACCTATGCTCATCCCACAGGACATGGTAGTGCGTGGGCTTGCTTGTCCCAATGCTTCCATAGTGGCTACAAAGATAGAAGTCAAATTCGAATGGGTGAACCACGATTGTGTCCACAACTGTGCCCGGGTATACATTGCCAGTAGAGCACCCATCCCCCCGACTGGCTGGAAAGAACCGCGTCTGGTGTCGCTTTTGGGCCACAATAAGAGTAATGGTTGGAGAGTAGTTTATTCTTTCCAACGCTCTCTTCAGATCTACCAACTCTTCATTGAGAACCATATCAAATTGGCTCTCACTTACTCCATCACGGAAGACCACGATCTTGTCCGGCCTAACATTATTAAACCGAGCAAAAGATTCAACAAGCTCCAGACACGTCTCCCCAAAGTTCAGAATCTTCTCCTTCCGATGCTCCTGTGGACAAACACGCGCTGCATAGCGATTGGCAGCGGGCCAGTTCATGGTTGCAACAACAGCTGCTATGGATGGACTTGTAAAGTTCCGTGAAGCAGGATGATTGACATCGGCCCCCACAAACATAACATTACCTTTGTTCCCAAAGTGGGCCAGCGGCTGATTAAGCTCTATATTGCTACCTCCAAGCTTGGCATTTATTTTGATAGCCAGATTTGCAAGATACTGGTCATTTGCTTTGTTGGCATTATAGGACAGACAACACTGTGTCACTATACCAACTTGGGTCTCAGACACCCACTTGAGATTTTTGTAACCATTATCCTTCGAAGACATTGCACAAAGAAGAAATTGCAGACCAGCACTACCATCCTTACAAGGCACTGCATTGATGCTTTCAAGTAGTTCACGCAGTCTGTCAACATTCGAGAGCATATCCATTTCCGTCCACTCATATATAATAGGTTCTGCCATATGGATCCCCAGATTCTTGCATCGAACGATAAGTCTTGGAATGAAACGATCAGGATTCAGTATTTCTCCATGATAAGAGCGAAAGTCAACAACACCCCACCGGTCAATTCTTTTGCCCTCCACAACTGATCTTCCAACAAGGTTCCATTGGCATTTCTCTTTGTCAACTGTTACCTTACTCACTCCACCATTTGGAGCACCTAACTTCAACTCAGGTGGCCCAATAACGCGTCCAGTAACTGTTGTCATGTTCATATTTACTTCCAGTCCAAAATTTTGAGCCAAGACTCCACTGTCAATACAGAAAAAACTACGTCAAATAGTGGTCATGAATCTAACACACCAAAGTATCTCATTACACGTGACAACATGGTTACTTCCATTCCAAAAGAATGCCTCCACTGCAGTAAAAGAAAACAATGTCAAATAGTCTTAATGAATCTAAAACAGCAAACCTCCAAAATATATGAGGCAAAATGTCTTAAGCTCACTGTACTCAACTGTCCACACCTAAGCTCGTCTATATCTCATCCACCACCACCTTAATTAGCAAGATACAGGAGATGCTTTATATTTACAACATCTACTTGCTATCAACTATATAACTGTAGTAGGCTCCTACCACTGCCACTGTTCCTAGAAATTTTCTAGAGCACTAAAAACTCCATTACATATACATGCATGTCACAGACAATGTCAAAAAGGACACTGATGTTCTTCATAGCTCAGTAATTTCTAGAGGTGGCCAGCATGAGATCAATACAACAGTCAAGGATTTAAGATTCACAAACCGAATAAAAGCCAGGTCTGTCATATTCTCCACTTTTGTTTTCATGGAAAGCTTGACAAATTGCAGCTACTGGCAACATTCCCATTTTTCTTCCCAGAATATAGAACACAATTTTACTTAAAAGTTTTAACTATAAGATCAGTAATATTCTTCAAACCAAACAAATATGTTTAGTTAAGAGAGACAACCAACAATGAATACGAATAGCCATGCCAAATTTGTAGTTTCATCAAACAGCAGGAAGAAATCTATGAAAGCAACAGCAAAAGTTCCACTGAATAATTGCATGTTACTGACAAAACAAAAACCAAAGTTTCATATTTACATACCCGCAAGGTCCATCTTCTGAGCGTACCATATTGCATATCTCAGTCTGCCTAACCTCTGGACGTACCAGTGACATGCCCTTCAACATTAGGGCCGCATTCTTGTCCAAATTCTCTTTTGGATACCGTTGCCCTACAACTAAGAGGCAAAACTCCATTGGCACATAATTCATTTTGTTTCCTTTTCCTAAATCCAAGCACGGAATATCCTTATACTTAATATCCTTGTCATATTTCTCCCTGAAATAGTCAACAAGTCTAACTCTCCTAGGCGGGTTCTGTCTATCAGGGTCTTCCAAATTGAATGAACTCTGCCGTGCATTCTGATCTGCCAACCCCCTAATGACATACTTTTGTTTGGTTTTTCGGTGAGTCACTGTAACTTTCAGATCCTTAAGCGTATCATGAACTTTTCTCCCATACTTCTGAAAATTATTTATATCAAAACCACTGATGTGCTGCTTCAGAAAGTCTATAACTGGTAATGGCTTCAGAAACGGCAGAACTGAGTAGTCCAAACACATGGCTAGACCCTGAGAAGTGGGCTTTAGGCTATGTTGGAAACCTCTAGATGCCATGATGCCCCGTTTAAGATCATATCCTTCCCCATAAGGGAAAAAAATTCGACCAACTGGGATCATATTCCTAGCTGGATTCTCCTTCATTACCAGATCCAACCCTTGCAATATATCACGGGGGATGGACGACAGACACCCGCTTAAATATTCCTTCAGCTTGCAAAGCTTGAGCTCATTCACAAGCTTGATGGCAACAATATATGAACCACCCTGGGTGTCTTCTCCCTCGGGGACTTTCACATTAAATCTTCCAGTGGGCAATGGTACAGCACTAAAAATGTTCTTCTCACCATCGTACGCAGTCATTGACAAGGGGAATTGCACAGGATCATCAGAAGATAATTTGTTCCTAATCACAGAGAAATCGGATTTTGACACTTTCACCAGTCGGCCATTCCTGCGGGGAACCTCGGGTTTGATATCCACATCATAGTGCAGTATGATAGTCTGAGGACCAAATTTTACAGGAAAATGATTGACGCAAAGCCTGGCAGGTCGGATGGCAAGTGTGCCACCTTTATCAGGTCGTTTCATTGGGAGATTTTTGTTTGTATCTTCTGGATGACTAGATGCAAGAGGACTTTCCGAAATTTTCAGTTTTTGCAATTCCTGAAAAGCAGGACCTGTAAAGAGCATAAAAACAGAAAGAATCATCTGCTGTTGCACGAGGTCATTAGAGAAGAAAAAGATATAATCAACTATCTATACTACCACTTAATTAGGATACTAGGATTTAAGGAAGTCAATCTAATTGAACCCGTGGTAACTGCAAATTATCCAACATATTGAAACATAGAATAAAATGAAATAAGAGATCAATTTCTGCCATAATGAAATTGGCCATTTTGAAACATGTATAATTCAATTGATATTTTGGGAAGATAATGAATATCTATTAACTGCAGAAACCCAACAACCCATCCATAATCATACACTTCCATGGAACTCCCTTGATTAAACATTTGCAACCTTAAATAAATAATCAACAACTTGCAGAAAAACCTCGATCATATACTGGTATCACTGACTTCATCATGCATAGTCAATCTAATTTCCTAAATGTAGCCAGGTTACAGGCATGTTTACTACGAGAATGAAGCTGATTCTACCGGTCAACTCAGCCAAAAGCAACAGAAATGCTAATTTGAGGTCCCGAATCCTTTCCCTTTCCTTGTTATTGTCAGCATACAAAAAAGAACTATAAACTAAATTCAGAAACAGATCAAGTACCGGGGACAGGTTCAGGTGAAGATCTCTGAGGCTGAAGCTGAACTGGTCTAGCAGCAGTAAGATACGTACGGCTGGTAGGCCCCACTTGCACCGACTGATCCTGACTCGTAGTACCCTTCCACGCTCCTCCTGCGCTGCTCGACCCCTCACCGGAACCACTAACCCAGGTGGATCCCACTGCCTGACTCCTCCGAAGACTCGATTCAACATTGCTATCAAATTGTCGTGGCCGTTGTTCCCACCTCTCGGCCCCACCTTGCCTAGAACCCCTTCCCTGCTCCTGCTGATGATGATAACCACCACCTTGACCGCCTCTTCCTCTGCCTCGACCGCCACCTACTCCTCCGTCCCTACCTCTTCCTCTTCCACCTCCACCTCCTCCGTCCCTACCTCTTCCTCTGTACCCACCTCCTCCGTCCCTACCTCTCCCTCTGTACCCACCTCTCTCCATCGGATCTCGGGAGAAAACTCGCGACTCCTGAACTCGATGACAAACTCCGTACTATTCGTTTCTTAGGGAAACAATAAGGAGAGCTAATGGGTAGAAAATGGCTGGGACTGGGAGCTACTTATCATACTCCGATGAGTGGAAAAGTACGAAACTACACTCGACATGAACGCTAAGTAATGAAAGACGCGTCTATCGGTGTGGATGAAGAGAATTTTAGCACGCCCTTGCCTCGCTCTTTCGCCTTAAAGCACTTTCCATTGATTACGCAGAACCTTCTGGAATTCCCTAGCCCCCTAAGTCTTCTTTTTTTTTTTTTCCGAGAAAAATTGCTTGGTGGTGTCTTCTGAGTTCTTCGCACGTGCTTTCGGAAAGAATCCAACGGCCCGAGTCTTTATTTTCCTCAAGCCCCCAACTGTTGACGCGTGTTGAAATGCCACGCAGCCTCGCATAAACCCCCGGCTTGGAATGCTTCCATCAAAAGAAATATAATATTCGCTTAATTTCTAAAAGTTTTCAATTGACGTGTATTTTCATCTTCACTTGCGTGACAAATCTAAACGCGATTCTTAAATAGAAAAACGACATTGAGCCCTACGTGATCCGGCTGTCAAAATATTACGTGTAAACTGTAATCTGCGTTGTTAAATATAATTAAGGAATTTTCTTTGATTTATGTCTCCAAAAAAGGCCTCAACCCTAGTTCGGCCCAATAACTTAAAAAACAACTGCAAAATTCTGAAAGAGCAGCAAGAGCTAGCATCCATTCCCCAGGGAGGTTATATACTGGGCCAGCTTGTCAAAGGCAGGTGTTTGGAATGGTAAACTTGACGACTAGGCCCAATGGAAAGCCCGTATATCTGTAACAAAAGGCCTTATTATGCAAAGAGAAAACAGCCCAATGCCAAGCAAGCAACAACGGTACCGGTTAGTTGCGTCTCTGGCAAGGTTGTGGGCTTCGGTCACGGTCGGGTTGTTATTCTAATTCGGTGTGAATACTATTTAAAATATCCTTTTATTTGTTATTATTATTTATTTGAGATGAAATCTGATATTTGATTTCTTTTTAATGGAATAGATATTTTTTCAAATTTGTTATTCATATTGGATGATTCAATTCAGATATAAGTCCGAAGTGAGGGTTTATATTGTCAGATAATTAATATGAACAATATTAAATACTCTAAGATTGTATGTTGTATTTATCTCTTTTAAAATTGACCCTTTGATTCGAGTAGCAAATCAAAAAAGATATTATTATTTTAATGTCTCTTCCAAGAGACTATACTTATATTTCTCTAATCAATCTCTACATTTGGTTAAGAGCCTCTGATCAACACGGTTTGCAGGTCCAGGTTAGAAAATATATGGAGTGGAGCAAACGAGAGACTAGAGAAGATTGTCCGTATCAGAGATTATATAGGCAGGTAACATTAGAAACGAATATTTGTTGGTGGTTGCAATAACCTTAGTAATGGGCCAAGAGAGTTTGTTTTAAAGCAAACAAATAGAGATTTTATTTGCAACGAAATAACAAGATGGATAGTCGCTAAAGGTCATCTTGCATTCTAGCTAGTTGCTCTCTCGACTTTAGTAATTATGCTAGAAATACTTTTCCGCCGAAATAATAACAACTGTTAGCATTAGACATTTCATCCTTTGATCAGCCCCACGTTTGTGTTTTGTCTTTATGGCATAGTGGTTGGCCGTTGGAGGTTAGACCTCCACAATTTTCTTTTTTGTTGTTTCCTGAGTTTTTTTTTATTGATATTTTACAAATAGTTCCTGTAACAGGACAAGCGAGAGAGACCAGACAAGTAAAGCATTTGTTTTTTTGGGTAACTGGAGAATTCTATCCACAAGGCCTATCGAAATAGGATCTGAATTAGCATATTCTGAGACTCCAAACACTTGAAAATTGTTCAGTAAACTATAGTACTAAGTAAGATTAAGAATTTGAACCGCGATCAACAATGTTAGATTATATATGGTCAAAGCAGCTCAGCAAAGATAAAAAAATAAAAAATTATAGCTACTAAAATTTCGAAATTAGGAAAATTTAAAAACCCAACAAACTTCGTACAATATGGAGAACGGTGGACGTTTATATATATATATATATATATATATATATATTTCCCAATACCCATAAGCACCTCGTTAATTTTGCAAATTCGTCCACTATCATTTGGTCGCTACCGGGCAAGCAAGTGCAGAAAAAAACAATTTTTTTTGTAAGGTTTCATTTTACAATCCCCATGTGGAACGAGACTGAGGGGATTCTTAAATTGACATATATTGAAACTCTGAAGTAAAAAAGAAAAAGAAAAAAAAAGGATAATATATAATATAACCAATAATATTTTCGTATTTTATAATAACAATATGGCCCCGTGCTTGCTGTAAGTTACGATAGGTTGGAGGCAACTAGCCATGGAGTGGGACAAACATTATTTCGACGAAAAAGGTTCACATGCCATGCTCCCAACCTGCTCCCGTGGTTCCAACTGTCAAAGGACCTTTTTTCGTAGGTTAGTAGTGTAGGAGTGAATAATTTAGGACCAACTTGTTAGTTTATTTTATCTTGGCCCGAAGAAGTCGTTAAATTAATAGTGGAAGCTCACGCCTCTGTTCCACCATGGGGGCGGGGACTTTAGTACAGTTATTCCTCTGTATATGAAATCCCAGTGTGTCGTTTTGCCTCACCCTGATTAGACAGCTCAGGCCCATCAATCTTCTCTCCGTAGTCTGTACATCACAGATCTCTCTTCACTTCTTTTTCGCTTCCCTTTAGGTTTCTGTTTCGTTTCCGAATAATCATCATATCTCGATTATCCGCAGCAGATTCCTTCCCTTTTTATCCTACTCTTTTGTCCCTTGTGCCCTTCGTGAACCATCTTCCGTTCCTTTTTCTCTATCTCGTCTTGTTAAAACAATAAAAAGAGTCTTTCACTGTGGTTTATTCGTCGTCATGTTCTGAATGAAGTTGCCAGGTTGTTGACGGCGATGACGGGTTGGTTTTGGTGCTTTTTGTTCGCCTGAATTTATATGCTTTTTTGTCGATAACTTTCCATCATGCATGGTCATCATCTTTGTTCGTTCTGCGCATGATCTTTTTCTTCTTCTTTTTTCTTGGTTTTTGCCCATGATCATCATCGTTCTTTCTTGCAAGTCTCTTTCGCCTTCTGGGTTTTGCTCATAAATCAGAAATTCGGGTTCCTTTTATCAGAAGCAAACTTGAATTCGTATTGCTTTTCGGAACCACATCTTTGGACAAGTTGGATTCACCGCAAGAGAATTCAATTTCTAGAAAGGGAACAGATTTATGTTGGTTTTGGTTCAGTCCTCGGAACCACGTCTTTCTTTGTGACAGCTTAAAGTCCTTCGTCATTCCATGGGTACCTTTCTGAATACCTGTTGTTGTTTTCCGGGGTACTCTGTGGTCCGAAAGAGATGGCTTTAATCGTTTTTGGATCTTTACCCGAACTCCGCTCGAGGTTTTCTCATAGGTATCTCTCAGTACTTCATGGCTTGAACCTGGCATCTGGGTTTGGTTGCGTGTGGCTTCTTTCACTTAATTTGGCAATTAAATTGAGGTTCAATTCCGTAAGTTTTCATATCTCAATCCGTACTTAATCCAGTTTTAGCTAATTCTGATGATCTTTGCTTTTTCTTTGGGTTTAAAAGCTGTTCACTACTCCTGCAGAAATTCTGGTCATAAACTTGTGAATTATCACGGTTAGACCGAGCATGTGCAACATTTTTCTCGATAGATGCTGACTTCTTGTGATTCCTCTAATCATTCATGTTGGTCTCGTGAGAGCTGTAACTTCCGCAACTGGAATGATTTTGTAGGAGCATTTTGATGAGTGAAATGTAAATGGATGTATCGTCCAGTTATAACCTTTCCAGATTCTTTGGGCGGCATGTGAATCCCAGAGCATGTAAATATGTTCTTTTGGTTGTGATTATTCTTGTGATTAGAGCTGCCCTGCTTCCTTCATTCTCTGGCTATGGTGGGATTGAGCAGCAGAATTTCTTCTCCATCCAAAACCGGCCTCTGACATTGAATTCTGAATTTGGAATTCGGAAAGATAAATTCTTGGAGGTTCCTCAAATTGTATGGGGTCTAAACAATCAAAAAATCGCATTTTCAAGAGCTTGTCTGACTGCAAGACTGCTGAACCGCACTCTTCTGATGCCTAGCTTGAGTGCCTCCCTGTTCTACAAAGAGGTTGACCTCTTGCAACCCATTTCCTTCGACAAGGTATTCCAATTCGAGAAGTTCAATTCGCTCTGCAATGGATTGGTCCGATTGGGTCGTTACTCAGATGTTTCAAATGGGACGGGAGTCCTTGAGCTTCGAAAAGGAAGTGGAAGGAAGTGGACGCCTGAGAAAGATTTAGATCAATTGAGAGAGCACAAAAACCATCATGTTGATGCGTATGAAGTAATTCGAATAGTTGGAAAGAACCCATTTTTATGGCACGATCATTGGCCTGTCAAGGACTATGCCATGGTCTTCGAGTGTTTAGTTTTGGTGGATGAGATTGCAAAAGACGCGGATAAAGTTGTCTCAAAGATTAGAGAGAAAGAACTGGAGGTAAGTAGCACAATTGAATTAGTACAAAATGGTGTCAGTTCTGAGGGGTCTACATTCCGGCCAGTGCCTTATGTAGCAGTCCACATGAGAATAGAGATAGACTGGATGATTCACTGTAAGAAATTAGAGCAGAGATTAAACACGAGACAAATTTGTAGCAGCAAGGAGGAGATTATGGAAAGAGTGGGAAACATTATGGGCCTCAAGACTCCAACTGTGGTTTACCTTGCCGTCGCAGATAGTCTCCTTCGAGATTCTTCTATATTGGATGGTTGGAAGGAGGGCTTGCTTCCTTTGGAGAAGAAGAAACTGGGTGTTGATGGCATTTACAAGAAGTATCCATATCTCATTCAGTCGGCAATTGATTATGAGGTATGCTTAAGAGCTGACGTCTTTGTTGGGAACAGCTTTTCTACATTTTCAAGTCTCATAGTTCTTGAGAGAACACAGAAGATGATTAAAGAAGGCGTCACAAATTCCTGCGGGAGGGATGTAAAGTGGTCGTCTTATGCATATAACATTTTAGGGGAGTCAAAGGGTCCTCGTAGATGGATGACAAATATGTCGGATTCAAGCCTTCAAGCGGTTAGCTACGGCTCTACTGACATCTCTTGTTGATGCCATTGGTTTGTGATTCTTGCTGCAATCTTGCCTACAAATGGAGATATTGAGGGCTCCTCTCCGTCCTGAAACATTAGATACTCCACATTGGGAAACTTCGTTCGTATAGTTGCAAATTCAAAGATTATTTTTTTTTAGACAAAATAAGGAAGTAGATAATGTCCAGATAGCACTGCAATAGCCAATCAGGTAAATTTTGCCCTGGGTGTAAAATTTCTCATCTCAGTGGCATATTTTGTTGTGAATATTCCTACAGCAGGAAATATACCTATGATCATTTAATTGTTCAAGTGCTAAAGATCCCTTCAAATTCTGCATTTCTTGTTGGATACAGTTGACGAAGAAGATTCATATGTTCTTCTTTTTTTTGGATCCTTTTAATTTGAATGAGCTTGGGAGCTGAAAACAGAGTACTTGGAAATTATTTTTACCAATAATCTAGTTTTGCTCTTGTTGTCTTTCAAGAACTGAAACAGAGTACTTGTTTATTTTTCTGTTAGTTTCCAGCCTAAAATCTTCATTTGGGTTATTTTACGTTCAGAGGTAGTATTTTGCGCTTGAGGTAGTATTTGTCAGGCACTCACAGCAGGCGTTTTCATTCAAAATTTATATTCAGAAGATTTTAGTACTTTCCCGGATCTTCCTCAATGGAAGACTTTTTCATTGACAAAGAAAGTACTTTATTGATATTTTTAGCTGTCATCGTAGACTTCAAAAGGAGTTCGGTCTTTTGCTCTACTGAGAGCTTCCCAGCTGGCCATATCTCTTAACTGGACAGAGTCCAGTTTGAGAACGATTGTCAAGCCTTGGTTCTCGCTATTCAGGACTACTGGGTCGAGCCGAGCTGTCACAGCCTTGGTTTTCCGTATTCAGGATTACTGAGTCGAGCCGAGTTGTCTCATTCTTGAGGAACTTAGAGAACTTGAAATTATTTTTTTCGTCTTTTTCGAACTGTTACATTACTTGGATGCAGAATTGTATGGCGCATTCCATTGCTAAATGGGCATCCACAGGTGGCCATTTTGGCCCCTCGACCCCTGTCTACTGCCTTTTCTATTTTGTAATGCGACTCTCAAGAGGGTGTTGATGACTGTTTCAGATTACTTCCTTTTCTTTTCTTTTTTTCCTTTTTAACCTCAGTTCAAGATTATTCGTACAACTACAGAATTAGCCGAGCGGCTCTGTTGGCCCCTTATCGTAATGGGAAATTGTATTTAGAAAATTAGAACGCAATTAATGAATACTGCTACTTTAACTGTAATTCACGTTAAAACTTGAAAATGTCTAGTCGCTTTTTAGCAAACAAAGCAATGGCTGCTTCCCAAATCTCAAGGTAATGGGGAGAGCGCTGCAAGGACTCACGTGAGTTCCTGCTTTTGCAAGGTTTTCGGCATACGACGCCCCTCAAATTAGGCGTCGAGTCGATACGTTTCGAAATTCTTCAAATCGAGGTGCAGACGTTTTGTTTTTTGTTTTATGCATAGGTAAGTGAGATGCAGATTTTGCATTCCGTTCTTTTACTGCAGATATCAGAGACAAAGAGACAAGAGTGAGACCCACCCGTCCTTCTCACTGCAGAAACAACTGGTGGAGGTCTCTGCCCAAAAAAGGGAACGAAGACTGGGGAAGGATTAGCATGGACCGTATACATTTATCTGCGGGGGCCTATCTAGAGCAGGTTTACATATAGCAAATAATAGGATTAAATAACTTTTTCGTACTTATGTTTGACACTCTTTTTCAAGAACGATTCGTGAAATTTTAATATGACCACTTGCACTATGTGAGTTTTTCTGTTTTGTCGTAAAAAAAAAAAACTTTGCATTAATTTTAAATCCAATCACGACAAATATCACGAACAATCAAATTCTGACATTTGTATATTTTTCTAATCAAATTTTGATTCATGACAATCGTTTTAGATCTGATGTATAAGACCTTTTACGTTCGTTAGTTGAAACTAATAGAAAAATATAAAAATACATAAAATTAAAAAACTTGCCTTCTAATAACTATAGTGAAAACCCGAATATTATTGAATATTATTTTAGAGGGTCTACTATCGAGGTACTAAAAAGTTCTTTTAACCCCAAATAATAACAAGGCAGTTGTAGAAGTACAGTAATGTATGACCCTATCCCGGCAATGTGTCCGTATCGAAGCTATAATTGTATCACCCCCAAATTCACCCAGCTGAATTTCACACCACTGACGTCATAATCATTGTATCATCCTCATTATTACTACATTGCCATCACTCTATTATCTCTTCTCTAGCAAAACATCAAGATCACTAGAACACAACCTACACAAATACTGTAGGTGAGCAAAGTACCAACTGAAAGACAATATTATTTCTAATGATATTTGTAATGCCCGTGTGTTTTTTTTTTGGGTAAGTTAGTAAGCTTTATAACAGGGCATAACCTCCGCGCAAAAACCAACAGGTTCAAATACAATGACCCAAGGCCACAGAAATCAACAAAACTCCAACCAAACCAAACGGATAGCAAACTAACTAGGGTCAACATTGAGCACAGACCTCCTAAAACCCACAAAAACAAAAACAACAAACATCAATATTAGGTTGGAGCAAAACCAAGGACAGTATCTGCCAGCTTCCACCTATCGACCACAGCCAGGTTAGCTGGAGTTGCAGGTTGTCCCTTAAAGAGATTCATACGACTCCTCACATCCAAGGAGATCTCACCAAGTACTTGGATTGTCAGCTTGGGCTCACCACCGTGTATTCGACGATTCCTTTCCTTCCATAAATGGTAGACCAGCGTGACAATGACAGACCTCCGCAACAAATTGCTCAAAAGAATTCCTTTTGTAATTCTTGGCCCCATAGTCAATAGTCTCATTCCAAGTAAAAGTAGTTCTCAGCATGCAACTTTTATCACCCAAAATGAACCACAGTCGGCGAGAGAAAGGACAGGCAAAGAAAAGATGATCCACATCCTCCCAGTGAGCGCCACAAAATTGACACAGCACCTGCTGAATTATACCCATCCGCATCAGTCTGCACTGCGTGGGAAGACGATCCTTCACTGCAAGCCAAAGAATGAAAGAATGGCGTGGCAGATTAGCTTTACTCCATACAAGTCCATGCCAAATAGGAGCTTGGACCTGGAGTCTCAGGCTGTCAAAAGTATCCCGAGTAGAAAACTTCCCACTCCTACTCAATTTCCATTGTACCCGATCCGCCCTAGAAATGTTGGGTCTAAAATGCCCGTGTGTTGTTAGCTTCTTTTCAGGACTTTTCTCGTTGAGTTTGCTCCTAGAAGTGCGAACTTTTCTCGTTGAGTTTAACTATCTTTTGCACACGACATCGCTCGTTAGGCCGCTTCTCATCTTTTGAAAGATGCTTTGTCCCCTTCCCATGAGCTGCTGGTAAACTACCCGTGGGTTTATGCGGGCTATGAACCCCCACTGAGTTGGGTGGTTCCTTTTCTGTTTTTGTCCCACCGTGCGCTGGTGGTCTTCCGGTTTTGTTCGGCTCGTTTTTTCTTCCGTTTGTGGTTTCTTTGTGGTCTCGTATTAGTAATGGGATCAGTTATTATGCTAAAAAAAAAATAAAAAATAAAAATAATACTCACACCCATACGAGATCCAAACCATGATCTCACCCTCCACCTCTGCAAGTATTTTGCCCAAAACACTAGTAATTGACCTTGCTTCAAGTGACGTGATAAATTTCTTTCAATTCAGTGCTGTAAGTGGTGTTCTCTATTCTCTTTGATTTTCTTTCGAGAACAAAGTAATTGATCATGCATAGTCCTTCCCCTCAATCTTATGCAATGATCATAAGGATCACAATTTTCCAACTGTATAATGACTAAGAATACACACAGAAAGAGAAGAGTGAACTTCTGCATGTTATCTGTAAAAAGAAAAAAGAAACAAGGGAGTGAATAGAGTGAGAAACTCTTTCCTCCTAGAGGCATTTTTAGAAGCTAAGCAAATTATTTCGGATTTCAAGAGGAATCCCGCGTTTGCTTCATTGGATGTAGTCTTCGTAATAGTTGTCGCTTATCACAGAAACAAACTTTTCAAGCCACGGAAGCTGATGGAGATCTTTCATAACATCTACATACGAGTCTGTACAGCGAGGTGGGGATTGGTAAGGGTGATGGTCACTCAGACTAAATCCTCCAGCAAGGAACCGTTGGATCAGTGCCAGTTGTGATCTTTCTTGCTCTGAGTATGCGTCCATTATCATTGGGAGAGAATTGAAAGTCTCCCAAGCCCATTGTTCAGACTCTTGCATAGAGTGGGTGAAGTCTTCAGAGTTGTCTTCATCCCAGAAGGCACACTGACACGTCTGTTGGCCATCCCTATATTCCGCACCACAAGAATAACAGAACTCATGCCCACACCTGGAAATGAGACATGTAAGAAATATTTCGTTGCAAGGAACTTAAAACTATGCCATCGAAGTTGAATAAAAACAACAGAATTTGCAAATAGAGCCTAAGAATCTGTTATAAGTGCACATAACGGCAAGGGTATATGGGATAGCTCAAATAAATAGCACACTGATTCTATTACTATTCTACAAATGAAACACCAACCTTATCAATTTGTAACGTTGTCTGGGAAAAAACATGTTGTAGAAACTTGAAATAGAAGTCTAATTTCACAAAATGAGTACTTTTTTTTTTATCTCTTACTTAAGTCAGCTGGACTAAAAATTGGATCATCTGCATTGAAAATTTGAAAATTCGAGGAGGAAATCTTCAAGTAAATGAGGTTAATAACCACCACTTCTGAAGTTTTGGCAGGATCAGCTTTGAGAGTTTTAGAGTCTGCTTTCCACATCGGAGAAAAAAAAAATCTACAGTGTTTATGTGAAAGTTACAGATATATTATTGCTCATGATGAAATATCATAGACGCAAGTTACTGCGATTTGAGTGCTTAATTCATATCTAGTTGAAGCATTGGTTTGAGTGACCACTTATCTAGTCTTATATGTACTTGTGACCAAACGCCCAAGCAAAAAAATCTCCAACAACAATTCAATACATTGACATGTAGCATTAGGTTATTGAACCTAAAGAATAAAATTTGATATGACCTACAAACAGTGGTAGAGCAAGATACTTCAAGCAGCAAGCAAAGCAATTATCGCAAGTGAAATCCCAACACCATCAATTTGTGTTTTATGTAGGCAGAGTCACCAGGTCACCTGATTCACTATCCTCAAGTTTGGTTTGTCTAAGACACCATCAATGCATTCAATTTGTAAGACAATTTCCAAAATCAAAGAGGCTGATACTATATCTAAAACCACTCTAAATCATAGCACAGTCCAATTTTAGAAAGTCACTTACAAGCAGGTCATGTGGTAGCAACCTTGAGTAAGCTCAATCATGCTACGGCACTGCTGACAACGTTTCCACCTTTTAGTTTGTGCCAAGCGATGCAAGGTAATATCTGCCGCATCCCTCTCCTCCAAGGGGAGGTTCTGGTACTCTTCACAATTCATTGAGGAATGCCAAGGAACACCACATTCTACACAGATAAACCTCCGGCAAACTGGGCACTCAACACAGCTATTTTCCAATTGACTTGATGAGCTTGCTCTAGCTGATAAACATTCACGAGGATCAAGCAGGGCAGAACAATTTGGGAATGGGCAGTAGATTCTATCCGAATGGAGAACATTTGCTTCTGCAACCACTTTCTCTAGAGATTCATAGGAAGTGAGCGGAAGAAAAGATCTACAATCAGTGGTGGAGATGTAATATTTACATCTCAACTCAGGGCATCTTATTGGGACTTGAGAGGACTGCACTTTTCCATCAACATAGGTTCTCATACAATTTGAGCAAAACTTGTGGGAACATTTCATTGTAATCATCATCAGTGATAGCTTGTCCTCACAACAGATGGAACAGTTCTCAAGTGATTTATCACCCTGGCAAGGGGAAGAGATGACCCCAATTGCCACTTGGGCTAATTGCAAAGGTCGCTCAAGATCAATACTTGGCACAAGTTTCAACACAAAAGCTTCAAGATTACCAACATGCTCTCTAATCCTTTCCCGAAGTGCTATCAGAAGTGGGATCTCAAGCTGTTCCTCATGCATCATCTGTAAGAGATTCACATCACATCACATCACTATAACTTGAAACAACAAGAAAACAAAAACATAAATTATTTTTTCTCTAAGCAAAAACAAGATACTCTTCATTTTGCCAGACAACAGCAACCTGCCATTAAAAAAAGAAAAAGAAAAAAAAAAGACTCAAACTGAATAATGTATTGTTATAGGTAAATCCACGAAGGATACTATTAATTAAGTATACCATACCTATAACACTATTTTTTACTCCGAATGGGTTTTATACTCAATAAAAATTAGGCATTTTTAATCTTTACATTTCTTGGACATGATCCTACCAGCTTTTTAGAAATTAGAAATGACAAGTGCAGCTCAACCATCAGCGAGCAATTCATCCTTCTATCTTTCAACAAGACAGGGTAGTACCATTTTAAACCCAGATAAATCCCATACTAGATCAAAGCGCAAATGTAAGTACATTTATCATACTGAGAATCAATCTCATTGATTATATAGCAATCTTAAAGATCCACATAGCCTAGTAACGATGCATGACCATAAAACAACAGTTAACACTTCAACATCACTTAGATTTTCTAGTTTTTTGGGAGTCTCTGTTATTTCCCCCAATTGTGAAGACTAGAAAGGAAATCCTTGAGTTGAGAATTTTGTAGGAACGCTTTGAGTTGAAGGGGTAGTATCTCGGGAATGTTTTGAGTTGAAGCATCGGTATCCCGTGATGCTCACAAGTGGTGGCACAAATCCACAAGCCAGAGTCAATTGACACAAGGCAGAGATAGGTTGAATATCATGAAGAAAACAGATTCGGAGGAAATTGTCAGTAAGGTTCCAGTACAAAGGGTGAGGTGAACACCACTCCCCCCCCCCCCCCCCCCCCCCCTCTCTCTTTTCTTCAGAGGAAAAAAAAAAGAGAGGAAGAAAATGCTAGTTGTTAAAACGCATGATATAGAGCAATTAGTAACCTTTTTTTCTTTAGTGGAACAAACTGACGGTAATGCTGAAATTGGATGTGGCAATTAACCATAAAATTCGCCCCCCCCTCTCTCCCTTCCCTTCTTATCATAAAAAACAGCTAAACTTAAGTTTATTTGTTTAAGGATTTAAGACCTTAAGCAAAACCTAAGTCGTGATATCAATGGCATTCATATCTGTCTGATATGTAAACGTTATTATTTCCATACTGCGGTTATTAGACAAAGAAAAATCGGAAAGAAAGACTCACCTGACAGTACAAGTCCTCAGAATCAGTGAAGGCATATACCCGACGGATGTTATTCCGGGCAACCTCCAGCAGACCATCCATCAGAGCTAAGTAATCAGCGACAGATTCGTCAACATAAATATCGAGCTTTTTCTGCACTTGAATGACAGGAACATTGGCTGATCTTTCCATGACCACCCCAATTCCAGAACTCCCAGAATCAGAGTCCCTGACATCAGCTACTGAAATGCCCTTGAAGAACATCTTCATTGAAAATTCATCGAGCTCGTCTTTTGACTCTTCCTTCGCAGATTCTTCGGTCTCCTTCCACACTTCCTCATCCTCGCAACAACTCCGAAAATCTTCCTCGTCTTCTTCCCTGACTAAATTGGTACAAGATCCACCACCAAGAACTGCGCGATCCTCCATTCCTAATTCCGATTTCCCAAATAACCCACAATAGCTCTGCTCTGCAAGTCTATTACTTTGATACGTGATTCGTATAAAAAACTAAGAATGACCCATCATCAAATCAAGGAACCATATAGTCCAAAATCAGAAAGAAAAGTCCATGTCAAGCAGTGATTTTCCAGCCCTTATCTGTAGATCACACTACAAGGAAAACCCACCATGGTGTGCATCCAGAACAAAAAATTGTCGCATCAACTCCTAAAATCACAGAGGAAGATTCATGTCAAAACAGAGAGAAAATCAACATCTGAGAAAATAAACCCATCGAGGGTTCAGTTTAATATTCCATATCGACGTCAATTTACGCCCCAATAAATAAAAAGCAGAAAACCAAATATATTATGGGAGAAAAAAAAAGAAAGAAAAGAAGCAAGGCCTAAAACCAAAAATACATTTTCAGATGAATCAAAACGAACAAACAACGCATCACCAAGCCCTCCAAATTTGCATAAGAAAATAATCCGCAAGAAAAGCTGTTTTATATATAGAATATACAACCAGACAAGGGTAGTCAATAGACAGCCGAGAAGCGAAGCTTCCATACCATGGTGGTTTTCACATAATATCGAGTAGGGGGAATTTAATCTGATTCACTCTGAAAGACTGTCTGCGAGTGTTTGTATGTGTAAACAAAAACCCTAATCTGACAACTGCTTCTTTTGTTCTCCTCACAAAGGGAAGTGGAGAGAGAATCAGAGAACCATCGGTGACTCCTTGCTATTGTTGTTTAAGGCGTAAGGGGAAAGGAAGGTTCAGGCCTCATTGCCTTGCTGGCATTCTTCTGTGCGTTCCATTACGTACTGTTAGGTTTTTACAATTTCCAGATTCCATCTAAATTAATATGCCCCTGCCCCTAAAGTAATGTTTTATTTTTTTTTTATTTTTTTTTGAAGTTTATGTTAGAGAAAACGATTTCAAATTTATTTTAAAAATATAAATTTTACATATTTAAAAATTTTAAGTTGTTAGATTTTTTTAAAAAGCATTAAAAAAAATTTAAAGAAGACCTTAAAATATATATAATTAAATACTGCCTCAGACCCCCTTTTTTTTTTTAGGTTACCTAGCAAATTTTCTTCTTACATGGGATTTCATTTACATGTAAGGACAAACGAGTGCAATATATTTTATTGTGTTTTAAAAGTAGATTGCAAAAAGGAAATCCCAATAGAAATTTGAACATGTAATTGGTGTTGAACTGCAAAGGAGGAACCGCTTGTAAGGCCCAACAGTACGTATAGGCTATCCAACTGCCCTCCCAAATTATTCCCCCTCCCCCATTCACTGAAGCTAGGGTATAGAGTCTGAGGAATAATTGAATAAGAAGGAGATAAAAGGATTTAAAATAATAATGTAAGATTCTTAGCCAGAAAGCTTGGTTCGAGATAACCCATGCACATGGGCCTTTGTCTGTTAGATGGGGAGGTAGAATCTGACTTTGTTTTTCTTTGACTTTTTCAACCCTCTGAACATTTTTTAACTAAAAAATAAAAATCACCGGCAAAGAGATCGGAAAATGAGGCAATCAATTATAATGATTACCCGCCACCTCCTCCTACTATTTTAATTACGAAAAGGACGGGTATTGTTTTGCGTATTCTCCGCTTAACAGGCCTGAGGCCCCCAAAACCACCGCTCTCTCTCTCTCTCTCGTTTTGATCCAACAAAGCAGCAAAACCAGACGGTGAGTACCATTTTCGTAAAATATATATTAATGCTTGCTTTTACTGCTTGTTCGTATGAGCTTAGTTAAATGTTTCACTTTTGTATCTAAATCTTTTATACAGACTTGCACACAACCCCTTAGTGGTTTTTTTTTATTATTATTATTATTTTTCTCACAACCCGCCAAGAGAAAATGTGTCACAATCAAGAATTCCTCTGTACAAGGACCGCTAGCGCTATGAAAGTGAAAGATATCCACACATTTAACGAATCCAAACAAGATTTCTTCCAAGTAGTTTTCAAATTGGTCATGAAACTTTGAAAAGTTTAGCCGCTTGTCCCCCCTCCCAAATCTTCAAATAAGTTATACATATATATGTCATGTCTATGGACTATGCAAACAAAAAAAAGCCCAAAAGAAGTAAAATAAAAACACAGAAGACAAACAAGTTATGGGGCGGCGGCCTCCCTGCAGGTGGGGTGGGCGGGCGTATGGGGTCCCCTGATCACCATCCACCCCTTCCAGCTCTCGCAAGGAAAGGTACTGGAACGTGGGGTTGGTATACTGGGTGACTTTGGCATAAAAATTTTGTCTACGTGACTGCTTGCTTGTGTCTGACTCAATTCTTAATTTTGACAGAGGTTGAAAGACATGATGGCAAAAAAATCAACACTGCGGCCTATTGAATGTATTTGAAGATAAGGAATAAGGAAAGCATTAGTCACGTTCATGCTTTAACTTTTTGAAAACGTTTTTAAGATGATTATAAAATTTAATTCAATTTAATAAGGTATTAACATGAAATTTGAATTCATATAGCTTGTTCTTTCTCTTCTCTCACCTTACGTGGAATTCGAGGTATCAAAGTTTGACTTTTGGGATAATATCAAGAACCTTTTTAATTAACTGGTTCTTAATAACGTTGGCATTGCCTTACCTAACTTAAACCAACTTGACTGTTGGTTGTTTAGGGTCGGTTTCAATTTGGTCCGAGTTTGGGTAACTTGGCCAACTTCCAAGATCAGGTTGGCTGATACTGCTTATATACATAGCACCTTTTCTTTGGATGGGGATGAGTGGAGTTGGTGGTGTAGTTGGAACATAAAATCAATATAAATAGGAGGAAGAAAAGACTCAATGATTGCCATGAGACCAGAAACAAAAGTGTTAGTTATCTTTATCTTTCAAGGCATTAAAAAGAAAGTGCTTTGTTTGTAGCTGGGCATGAGAGAGAACCACGACCATGCAGAGGAGCACAAAATAAATTTATTATATGGACCGATATATGTCTATGTGAAAAATGGTCCTTTCATCCAGAAAAAAAGAAAAAAAGAATAATGGTCCTTCCCATGTGCAACGCCGCAAATGGTCCCAATAATTCAAACGAATAAAGAAGCTGATCCATAGCTTAATTACATGAAAATCGCGGTGGAAGAAAGTTTGGAATCGCCCTGTTAAAGAAGTCATGTACAGAAGAAACTGAAAACGAGGAAATAATACGTATAAAGTGTCGGCTATAGCGTGAGGACGAGGAAGGGTTGGATTCTTCCATAAACGGCAGTGGGTCTCTAATCATGCATTTTCGAATCTATGAGGTCGGAGGTCCAACCTATTGAAGAGTTCACCGTAGCTATCTCTCTGTACAAAGGATGGCCCAAACCTGAACTTTTGTTTATGGCCCAAAGTACATAATCAAGCCCAATGGGAGGGTGTCAAAATGAGTAGCCAAGGACTTCGAAAAAAGTGGCCCTCCGAATGTCTTTACCAGGAATAAGATCTAAAAAAATAGATAGAGATCTAATTTGGGTAACAAAAGCATTTCAACGCTTTATCTGTCCTTAAAGAATCTTTTGCAAAGTACACATACTAGATTTTTTTGGTTTCCCCTCGGTTTTAAGTGGAGACAGTATACAGAGAGTTCCATTAATGGAACTATGCCTCTCTAAGAAACGAAGAGCATGGTTGGACTATGTGACAGGATCTCCATTAAAGACCATAGCCTGGACTATT
Organism: Morella rubra; assembly: GCA_003952965.2. NCBI lineage: Eukaryota > Viridiplantae > Streptophyta > Magnoliopsida > Fagales > Myricaceae > Morella > Morella rubra. The sequence continues at coordinate 9,155,631 of CM025850.1, read as the reverse complement.
AGGAATGGAAAGATGAAGAGCAAGCGGCGCCCGAGACCGACCAGTGTGCCCCTGACATGCCCTGAGCGCGCACGCCCGAGACCGACCAGTATAGTCTTGGCACGCCTAAGATCGACCAGGGTAGACTGATCGACCCAAGCAGCCCAAACAGACTGGCCGACCCGAGCAACCCAAGCCAACTGGTCGACGGGAGCAACCCGAGCAGAGCGATCGACCAGGACAGCCTAGAAGTGATAATCGACCAGGAGCCCAGCGATACTTATGTCGGCGTGCCAACTAGCCAGTCGCAGTCGCTGACTGATCAGGACTAGTTCAGCACGCAGCGGCAGCGCGACCACTCTTTATATGGAAAGATCGCCGACAATTACTTTCCTTCCTTAAAAGCGATACGATGAATCATATCTTCTAGATTTGGACGTTTCTCCGAAAGTCTAGAATATTATCTTTCCTTTTTGAGTTCGGTTTATTAGGCTTGTTATATCAAATCTACGTGATTGACGGGATTAATTCCTAGAGATTGGTTTTTGATTTAGATTTAAATTGATTCTATTAGGGTTTGTAAACATCGAAGGATATCTATATAAACACCCTTCGGTGCAGTAGTGGGGGCATCAAGAAAGTATCAAGATTATTAGAGTCTTAGAGAGCCTGAGTGCTTTTTGAGTGTTTTGGCCGAGCATAGGCACGTATATGCTAAGTCAGTGTCAGGGCTAATAACCTTGCCGCTTGAGATTCATTCTAGGCTAATAACCTAGTCTGGGTACCCATTCTTGGGCTAACTAACATTGATCGGAATTGTTCTTGTTCTTGTTCTTGTGGTTCGAAGGACTGATAATCCTTAGACCACATTTTTTTATCATAACAGTGAGGTATTTTTCATTCTCGGAGTGTTAGATCCTATTTATTTCGCTTGTGTGTTACTTGAAACCGGTCGGGAGGATCATGTGGTATTTGAGTTGATCGGGTACCACTGGTCGAGAGGATCGTTTGTGGTATTGAAGCGGATCATTTATGGAAAAAGTTGATACTTATTTTTAGAATCCTTGACCGGGGACTCTAACACTATGCCATAAGGACCATAGTAGAAGTAATATAGGCATTAGGCGAAGAGGGAAGCCATTGCTGTGCTGCTTGTGCAGAACAATGGGCCGGGAACCAGTAACAATATTAATTATAAAAGTTTTTCTCTGTTAAATTTTTTTTAAAAAAAAGTTCTTAAAAACAGTAGGGAAATAAAAGGTGTGTCCGTTCCTCATTCATATGCAATAATAAAGCAACATTCTTATTCAGCCATATAGTACTTTATATGCACCAAACATACGTACGGACAATGCGACGTCACTTAACAGTCACGATTCACGCGGGCAGTTTACAATCCAAATGCAATAAACATGAAACGAAACATGCATGGACAAATGACAATCATGGACGTATAGTATCATTTGATGAATTTGTGACCAATTATGTCACGCCCATTTCGCCATCAAAGACATGCCACCAGCACCTAAGAGAACCGCCATGTAAGACTTAATCTGGAGCTTTATGCTAGCCTGCATCTTTGGACCCATAAAATCGGCGGCAAGAAGATCAACCAACGTCATGTAGATCAGAAGGCCGGCGGATGAGGCATTAAGCAGTCCCACCGTCATCAACGAGCTAGGGCTATTATCCTTGTACGTCTTTGACAACGCGATCCCGAGGGCGATTCCAAATGGAGTTGTCACGGAGAAGAAGAATACCATGATAGCCCTCTTCAGTAACTTGTATTCTGCCTGTTTCAGGAACTAAGAGAGCAATTAGAAGTGTATAGTACTAATTAATGAGTGGAGCTCTTCTATTCTTAGAGTAAAGTCGTAAAAGTGTAGATAAGCAGCTTGGAATTCCTTTGACCTGGAGAATGCAACCGCCGAGACCCATCCCTTCAAACATTTGATGGAAGCAAAGGGCAGCCACCAGACCTTTTATTGTGCAGGTGTTGTTTGAGGCGCCCAGTGAAAGCCCTATCACAACTGAATGAACAATAATTCCCAGTTCTAACACCTGCAGCCAGCAATTTTATAATGCAACAGGAAATGTTGTTGTCATAATTAGGATAAGTCAATTGGAGTGCAAAAAATACACGAGGATGACAAACGTGGTTTACAACGAAAGTGCTCGAGTTATACCGTAGTTGTAAATACCTATATATTCTTTTTATGTCCTATAAGCTGTCAATCTATTTGGGGACAAAAATTCGTACCATGGCGACGACTCGATAACGGAGAAGCTGCTGCGAGTCTCCAGCACTTCCTTCTTTCACTCCGTGATGATGATGGTGGCCATGGAAATGCCCAGTACTCGCCACAGCCATCTCTTGGTCTCCATCGATAGCGTTAGTACCATCCGGGATAACTCCAACGTACGTTTCCGGCTATAAATAGAGGTGGCCATGGAATCCACCATTAAAGTCACTATTGCAGACAACATAGCCAAAAAGCCTGAGAAAGGGAACTTGTGCCATGGGTTCTCTTTCAAGCAACTGGAACGTAACATGTCAAAAGAATCAGGTAAAACGTGCATGAAACCGGTAGCAAGTATGATGCCAGCAGCAAAGGACTTGACGATCACAAACAGATTTCGATCGGGGTGTAATGCAGGGACTGAACGTGTAACAAGGGGCAAGCACACGCCAATCATGCTAGTGACTAGGATGAAGACTATAGCTATGATCTTGAGGGGCAACGCTCCCGTCTTATCATTGCAAGAGTTGGATTCGGTTTCGCAATCGTCGGACGCTGAAAGAGCTCGAGGTGTGAAGGAAGAAAAGACGAAGAAGCAGATGGAGATGAGCGTGAGAAGCGAAGTGGCCATTGAATCTCAGTCTTTTGGTCACTGCTAGCTAGATTGGGTTTCAAGTTGGGCTTGGCCTTTCAATTAGGATCTTCCAAATACATATATATATAGGCGGCCTTATGCCATGACATCATGTGCTAATCTTCAACAACTACTACAACAGAGCAGCTGTGTCTGCTTGGTCATGTACTTAATTTGTACGCTTAGAAAAAAAAAATGTACTTAATTTGTACTGTACAACTTGTCAAACTTTCACTGCCATATTCATGATCACAATATATATCAGTTAACTAAATAAACAAGAGATCTAAAGTTAATTCATATATATATTATTTGCAATATCTTTTTAACTATTTAATTTGGACTAGCTATTAGTGTGGAAGTGGAATAATTATTAATATCCTGAGGTAAAATCAGCTTGACTCTTGGCATGTTGCAAAAGGGCAAGAGAGGCTCACAGATCCATGCCTTCCAAATGAGATATCATATATATATTATATATATATATATATATATCTAGAGAGAGAGAGAGGAGCTGAAAGCCTGAAAGCAAACGAAGGCGACAGGCGTGGGTCGTGGTCCCAGCTTCTTGATCACCCTAGCTATCGGATTTCGCTGTTGTTAATTCCTCTCACGGCATTTCTGTCGATGCTACAACCTGACATGGATATATTACAATATTTGCCATGTGCCGCAATAAGCCCCCAGAGGGATTAATTGTGCCATGCCATGAAAGTTCGTGTGTTATTCGTGTATGCGCATGTGTCTTACGTGAGTTTGATGTTTTTGGGTAATTCGAGTAATTAATTTGTTTTTCTTTTTATTTCGTGATCGGGCTCTATTAATTAGGAGGATCAACAATATCCTTATGTTCCCAAGCTATTTTGAACTTTCTATCACAATATATTAATCAACTCTCCATTCAAATGTTGGGATTTGTTGTTGTGCTCTTAATTTGGTCATTACGTTTTTAAACTATAAATCAGGTCCGTGCGAGCCTAATATAATAAATTTCCTTTGTATATCCAAAAAAAAAACAAAATTTCCATTTAAGTTGATAAACCGTTGGACCGATCGATTTAGAAAAAAATCAAAGACTTTGAAAGAAGAAAAGATAATTCTCAAAACTAATGTCTCTATGTTTTCGAAAAAGAGTTCTCAAAACTGCTTTTAAAGAAGAACAAATACAACTTTGAAAGTCTGATAATTTTTTGGAAAAGATTGTCTTGCATCCATATTCTCTCGATCGGAATAGTTTGTGTCCTCTATTGCATGTAAGGTATTAGGCAAACATGTTTTTACATCACATTAACAAATCAACGATCCAAAACTTCTGAACACAATTGTGCTGAAGAAGATAATATGTTTTGTTCATTTTATATATATATAAAAATAGATAATATTGTCTTCTGCCTACCGGTTTGTAGCCATATATATATCGAAATAGAGATAATCTTGAGTTTAATTGCTTTTGATAGCAATCTTACATTTTCAAATTAAATTCCCAAAATTCAAAAAAAGGGTTAACTAGGAAATGCCTGCATACAGCTAGCTTTTGAACATTTTTTTAAACATACTATTAAAGCTCAAAATTCGGAGTGGTTTACATATGTACAGCTTGGCCTAGAGACGTTCTCATGAGTTCTAGGTGGCAATGGAATGGATCTAAACGTATGCCAAGTCTTTAATGTCTGAATTAGACTATTACATAAACGAACGATTTCCCCCACTTTTATAATTATAACGCTTTTGCGCCTCTCTCTCTCTCTCTCTCTCTCTTAAAGAACATTTCAATCAAGTAGTAGTCTTCCTCTTCAAATTAGGAGGAAAAAGTATCGATCCAATGACGTAGATAGCAGGACGTACGACATAGAAAATTATATTTTATGCACAATTGGTCGATCCAATTAAATGGCAATATCCATATTCCCATTGACTCTACATAGTTCTGACTGGTTCTTCTAATTATTGGATTTGAAATTTTACAAATAGGAATAGCGCAGCCGTGACTTTGCTCCACAATAATAAGTATCTTCTTTAGAGCGCCAACCTATTATATAAAAAGGTAAAACACTAAACATATATAAGTCAAGCTATAGTTATGTTGCCAAGAAAAAAAAAGCTATAGTTATGTTTTTCCCCATCTTTTTGGGTCTGACAAAGTACCTCTAACAAGCTAAAACAGAGAGGAATGGACTTGATTCATTGGACATGTAGGGTGATATCGATGAGGCCGAGTGTTAAGATGGGTCAAACAAAGACAGTCTTCAAGTAACAGGCGGCCGAAAGGTGCAGTTGATCTGTTTATCAGCCCAAATGGAGGAGGGTGTTAAGATGATCAGTAACCTAGCACTTTGAACAAAAGGGTGGTAAGTAGGTTTCGCTGATTTCCTTACTAAATGATTAAGAGGTAATTCTAGTATAATAGGCGATACGTTCAAATGATCTGTACTTGCAATCTTAGGTTCGGGTACCAATTATTGCTTGGATCCATTGGAAACCCTAGAGATAACTTGCCATTCCTAAACGAAGTAATTCATTGCTTGTTTTCTCTTTTCTCAGGGAAAATCCATTTCCTTCTTTGAAAACTGGGTAAGACCTCCCCTTCCAATTCCTAATCCTCATATATATAACTAGCTAGCTCTTTTATTTATGGTTAAATCAAATGTAACAAACATATTTATCGAACATGGCCTCTGTTGGACAGTATTTTTTGGGCAATGGCTTTCGTAATTTGATGAATTTGAGACCATGCAATTATGTCACTCCCATTTCGCCATCAAAGACATGCCACCAGCACCCAAAAGAACGGCAATGTAAGACTTGATTTGAAGCTTGATGCAGGCCTGCATCGTTGGACCCATAAAATCGGCGAAAAGAAGATCAACCAAGGCCATGTAGATCATAATGCCAGCCGATGAGGCATTAAGTAGTCCAACCGTAATCAACGAGCTAGGGCTATTTTCTTTGTACGCTTTTGACAACGCGATTCCAAGGGCGATTCCAAATGGAGTTGTCACTGAGAAGAAGAACACCATGATGACCCTCTTCAGTAAATTGTACTCTGCCTATTTCAAAAAAGCACGAAAGAGGGACAGTAATGTGAGAGGAAGTTTTATACTGTACGAGCCGAATTACTAGTAATTAAGAAGTAGAGCCAACTTAATAGTAAGAAGTAGAGCGTGGAATTAATTTTTACCTGAAGAATGCAACCGCCGAAACCCATCCCTTCAAGCATTTGGTGGAAGCAAAGGGCAACCAACAGACCTTTTATGGTACAGATGTTGCTTGAGGCACCTAGTGAGAGCCCTATCACAACTGAATGAACATCAATCCCCAGTTCCAACACCTACCAGTAATTTTAGATTGCCAATAGCATAAGTCAATCGGGATGCATAAAGTTTACCACGATGACAAACGAGGTACGGATCAAAATTGCTCAAGTGACTTCACAAGTTAAAGAAACTGCCTATGTTTTCTTGGAATTAACTAGAGCGCATGCATATATATATTATACAATCTTTGGCTTCATGCAAGTGTAAGGTTTGGGTGAAGCAAAAGAATTATTATCTTATATATGGACGGATTTTGTAACGCTATAAGGACAATGCTAATCATATTTGCCCTTTAACTTCATAAAGACTAGTTAAAATTGTTCTTGAAACTCCTTGAAATCTTTTTAAACTCAATTCAAGTTAGTAAAGTCCTAATGTATGACTTGAACTTTATAAAACTCACCTCTCATTCTTTTTTTGCTCCCACTCCATGTGGGATTTAGAGTATTACAGATATTCTGTCTCTATTTAATTGAAATAGTGAATTAAAGTATTTTTCTTTTCTTTCCCCTCAAAAGGAAAAAAATAAAAAAAAAATACTCGACATAGCATGGTATGTCACGGACTGACGGCGCATCTAATTACCATGCCAAAGTCGAGAACTGATTGAAATTTATTATTATTTGAAAATATAAATTACGAATTAGAAAAAAATATATATATATATAATTACGACAGACAAAAGAAAATTTGAAATCTTGACTTGAAACAAAGGTAATATGCAGACTGCATGCATGTTTCGGTACACAGATATAAATGCACATCGATATATTAATTATATATGATTGTGTATGAACCAAAATAACAATGCTTATATACGTCCATTGATCCGGAGCCAAAAAATTTTACCATGGCGACGACGCGATAACGTAAAAGCTGTACTTGGGAATCTGCACTTCCTTTCTTCACTCCAAGATGGGAGGCAAGGGAAAGCCCGGTGCGCGCCACAAACATCTCTTGGCCGTCTCCGTGGGTAGCATTAGTACTAGTAGTACTATCGGGCATAACTCCGATATTACGTTTCTGGCTATAAATAGAGGTGGCCATGGAATCCACCATTAGAGTCACTACTGCAGACAGCATAGCCAAAAGGCCTGAAAAAGGGAACTTGTGCCATGGGCTTTCTTTCAAGCATTTAGATCGTAACATGTCAAAAGAATCAGGCAAAACGTGCATGAATCCGGAAGCAAGTATGATGCTAGCAGCAAAGGACTTAACGATCACAAACAGATTTCGATCGGGCCGCATGGCAGGGACTGAACGTGTAACAAGGGGTATGCACACGCCAATCATGCTAGTGACTAGGATGGAGACTATAGCTATGAGCTTGAGAGGCAACGCTCCTGTCTTATCCTTGCAAGAGTTAGATTCTGTTTCGCAATCGCCGGACGCTGAAACAGCTTGAGGAGGGAAGGAAGAAACGAGGATGAAGCCGATGGATATGAGCTTGAGTAGTGAAGTGGCCATTGTCTCTCTGTACTCCTTGATCACTGCTAGCTAAGCTAGATTGGATTTCGCGTTGGGCTTAGTCTTTCAAGGAGCTTCCTAATATAGAGGCCGTATCTGACATCATGTTCTAATCCTAGAAAATATATTGCAATTAAATAAATAAATGCTATATCTATGTAATGACCTTTTTTTTATAATAAATTTATCTTCATTAAGAAGTTACGATTGTAATATTTGCTTTTGTAAAGTTCAAGACATGTATAGTACTTTATTTGCCTGCATGATCTTCAGCTCTCTTTTTCTCTCTTTTTTTGCTACAAGCTGTACACTACATTGTCATTGAACCCACTAATTGATATAATAACAAAAAGAAAGAAAGAAAGAATTTTTGTATGATTTGCTTTTTGGGAGATTGGTCGAGGGATTGTGTTTTATAGTTTGCAAAATAGATCGAGATGGTTGTTTCCGTTCATCTCTCGCAAGTGGGCTCCCTATAAGCCGATTTGACCTGCTGAACAATCAACACCCATTGTCCAGAGCTTTCAATATTGGACTGTCTGAACTTCTAATTCCCTGTTATAAATAAGAACGACGCAGTACTATGTCCAGAGAGAGAGAGAGAGAGCAGAGACAGTTGGACTGAACATGAACTGTGCCTTCTTTGGCTAAGGAGCTAGCCGGCTCGGCTGATCCCCTTACTAAAATGATATAAAGTAATCTAGCTAATAGGCGGTACTAGAGATCTGTTCTTTCCATCTTTTGATCTGGGAACAATTGCCTGGATCCAAATTCATCGCTTGTTTTCTCTTTTTTCAAGAAAAATCATTTCTTTCCTTGAAAACTAAGCAAAGTCCTCCCATTCCAATATCTTGCTTATCTCGCCCCTTTGGTGTGCCAGCTTAGAGTTTAGTATGCCCTGCGGGGAGGGCTCCTCGACATGCCTTTTTCTTTTATTGTAATTAGGGCCAGGCTCCACTGTTTAGTCGTCAGGCTCCTCTGTTTAGTCGTTTTAATCTTATGCGTTCATATATATGGTTATCCCCGACGGGTTTCGCATTGGAATTGTTCTTAGTGCCGCCTCTGCTAAGTAACAAAGGGCATGGTGGACTAAGGCATAATAGAACAATATATAGTAGAAGCAACATATGGCAAGGCGAAGATTGAAATTTTAAATTTTCGTAGTTGTGAAGTTGTGCGGAGCAATGGGAAACCATGAGAAACAATATTTGTTCTCTGTATTCTCTGTGACATGTTATATTAGAAAAATGCCTGATCTCATTCATACATATGCAATAATACAATATTCTTCAGTCATATGCATCATATTTTACCTAATATATGAACATTAACGCGATGCTAATGCTAATGCTTGTGATAATAGTTTATGTAACAATGGTATTCCTCAGCTATAAATAAGAATTTTTAATAAATCTGGAGGTATCGTCCTTCTTAAAAAAAAAATGCTTGTGATACATCACTTAGACAATTATCAGGACGGTTCATAAAACAAATTTAATGAACATATTAAAGGTACATGGACTATATATATTGGCTTTTATCATTTGATGAATTTGCGACCGGCCAATTGTGTGATCACGCCCATTTCGCCATCAAAGACATGCCACCAGCACCCAAAAAAACTGCCATGTAAGACTTGATTTGGAGCTTGATGCTAGCCTGCATCCTTGGACCCATAAAATCTGCGGCAAGAAGATCAACCAAGGCCATGTAGATCAGAAGGCCAGCCGATGAGGCATTAAGTAGTCCCACCGTGATCAACGCGCTAGGGCTATTATCTTTGTACGTCTTTGACAACGCGATTCCGAGGGCAATTCCAAATGGCGTTGTCATTGAGAAGAAGAACACCATGATGGCTCTCTTCAGTAAATTGTACTCTGCCTGTTTCAGAAACATAAGAAGCAGGGAGAGTAGTGTGCGTGAAGTAGTATATCTATTAGTCCAAGTCGTTAAAAGAAGAGCTTGAAATTCATGTGACCTGAAGAATGCAACCGCCGAGACCCATCCCTTCAAACATTTGGTGGAAGCAAAGGGCGGCCACCAGACCTCTTATGGTGCAGGTGTTGTTTGAAGCACCTAGTGAAAGCCCTATCACAACTGAATGAACAATGATTCCCAGTTCTAAAACCTGGCAGCAGTTTTAGAATGCAACACAAAATAATGTCGATGGTCAACAGGCTAAATCAATTGGGATTGGGATGCATAGAATTTACCAAGAGATGATCACAAACGTCGGCTCAAGTGACTTGACAAGTTAAAGAAACTGCCTATGTTTTCTTTGACAAACCAATTGCAGGTGCAAGGTTGGACTGATTTTCCCTCTTTGTTTAATTGTAATATTGAGTTAATCACATACTCCTGACATGGCATGATATGTGATCATGGGCCATCTAATGCCACGCCAAATTTAATCAATGATTGAAGTTTGGCATTATTTGAAAATATAAACTATACATGACAGACAGATGAAAATTTGAAATCTTGACTTGAAATTAAGCTAATCTGTAGACACTGACACACACGAATATGCATATACATATATAAACAATATGAGATCTCAGTATGTTCGAAAATATCGAAGTTTAGATAAGTACGATGATCATGAGGAGCAAAAAATTCTTTACCATGGCAACGACTCGGTAACGTAAAAGATGTTGTGGACTTGTACTTCTTTCCTTCACTCCATCATGGGAGGCATGGGAAAGCCCGGTGCCCGCCACAGCCATTTCTTGGTCTCCGGGGATAACACCGATATTACATTTCCGGCTATAAATAGCGGTGGCCAAGGAATCCACCATTAGAGTCAGTATTGCAGACAGCATAGCCAAAAAGCCTGAAAAAGGGAACTTGTGCCATGGGTTTTCTTTCAAGCAATTAGAACGTAACATGTCAAAAGAATCAGGCAAAACGTGCATGAAACCGGTAGCAAGTATGATGCCAGCAGCAAAGGACTTGACGATCACAAACAGATTTCGATCGGGGTGTAAGGCAGGGACTGAACGCGTAACAAGGGGTAAGCAAACGCCAATCACGCTAGTGATTAGGATGGAGACTATAGCTATGATCTTGAGGGGCAACGCTCCTGACTTATCATTGCAAGAGTTGGATGCGGTTTCGCAATCGTCGGACGCTGAAAGAACTTGAGGTGTGAAGGAAGAAAGGAGGACGAAGCAGATGGAGATGAGCTTGAGAAGTGAAGTGGCCATTGACTCTCTGTCCCTGGTCACAACTAGATCGCTAGTTAGCTGGATTGGGTTTCACGCTTTTCTCAGATCACTTTCAAGGTGCTTCTAATATAGAGGAACGTTACATCATGTTGCTATAATCCTGGAAAAATATTTCTCAGTACCAGAATCTGTTTGGGGTACTTTCCACCACTTTTGAAACTTTCAAAACTTCAAATAAAGACTTTTATGAGGCCTAATGAAAACCCCCGGTTACTTAGGAAAAAAGAAAGAAAGAAGATTAATAACATTAACTGTCATCATCATAATTAATTAAATAAATAAGTAATATTTTTTTTTTTTTTTATCTTCAACAACTAGAGTAAGAATGTAATATTTGCTTTTGTTAATTTGATGTGATGCAATCATAATCTGGTGAATTGGTGGAATTATTATATTATAGTGAATAAAATAATTCAGTGAGAGCTATTAGGCTCCCAGATCCATGCATGCCTTCCGATAAAAACATATTTCGGTCAATAGAACATAAGAAGTAAACGATATTAGGGACGTGCATGTGCAGTGGTTCCTTCTTTACCCTTATTTCGGTTTTTCCTACAAATTGACTTGCATATGTATATAAATGGCCGACTGTACGGCGTACGCCTCAATGAGCTCCCAGGGGGATGGATTTTGTCCCGCCATGAAAGTTCGTGTGTTATTCGTTTGTGAGCATGCGTATGCATGTGTTTTACCTGAGTTAATTTGTTAATGTTGTTGCTTTTCTTAGGAGTTAATAACCTTTTTCGTCTCTAGATTTTACACTCTTTTAAAAAAATACTCCTCATACTTTCCTTTTGTTCAATTTAGTTGCTAAGATATTTTTATTTATTAGTTTGATCCTTTCGTCTACTTTTGTTATTAAAGTGTCCAATCACCTAACGGTCCTACGTATCACACCCAATCAGAATATGATACGTGGCACAATAACAATTGATATGATGTTTTTAAATAACTTTTACTACACACGTCCTTTTCTGATTAAATGTGACGTGTATGACCGTTAGATGACTGGACATTTTACTAACGAAAATAAAGTATAAAATGACCAAATTAATAAACAAAAATAAATTAGGGATGAAATTGACCAAAACAAAAATTTGGGACCACTTTTTTAACCAGGTGTACGTAAAACTTACAAACTAAAATCGTCATTAACCTTTTTTTTTTTTGTCTTTGAATATATTTTTCCTTCTATTCTTTATTGGGGTTTATTTGGTGGATCTAGTAGTCTTGGTCTGGATAGGTTTAAAATGATGAACTTAGGCCCAAAAGAAAAATTAAACAGTTCGTTGATGACAACATATATAGTTCTGGACACTGATTCGAAGCAACAAAAAATATGAACTTAGAGAGTTAAAATTTGTTAGCTCGAACATCGCTCGCTCTCTCCTAGCACATTTTGATTAACTATTTTGATCTCCCTCCAAAGGAAAGATATCAATCCAATAACCTTTAGATTCCCAGTTCATAGAAAATTTTGATTTTATGTACAACGTCTGATGTGGTTGCAGCTTAAACAATTCCCATCTGATTGTCGACATCCATTCAATAGAAAGGCAATATCCGTCCCGTAACACCCGTTGACTACTATATGGATAGGGGCATATCTTACGTACCGAGAATCATTTGTAATTTGTTGTGCCGTCCTACTCTCAGTACTCTCTAATATATAATTGGCAGCTTGTACTTCATTTCTAAGTTGTAGTACATGAGCGTACAAATGTACGGCAAAACATAAATTAAAGAAAACTTAAACATATTTTGAAAGACTAATTAACAGAGACAGCTGGCGGATACATTTCACACTCCAGTTTCAAAATACTACAGTTTTGCTCTGATCATCTGCAGCTCAATAGTTGTTAATATTACCGCAAGCATACAGAGAGTCTTTTCTCTCATATTTTGAAGTGATGTTTGAAAGCCAAAATTTAAGAATTTTGAATTTTTAGAATAAAATTTTGAGAGTTTATAGAAAGATGTAGAGATAAACAATTTGATTGATTTTTTTAATAAAAAAAAGTAATTGAACTTGTTAAAAAATAAGGAAAAAAAATTTGATAAAATTTTGTAATAGAAAAGTAAAGAGAGAAAATATTTATCATAGGTTTTTTTTTTATGAAAAGGTATTAGAATTGGTGTGAAAAGGAGTTGAAATTTATATGAAATTTTTAGGTATTTAAAAATTTTCTTTAAAAAGAGAATTCATTCTACTAAACATGACTCACATGATGTGTTGGCCTTTTATTTAAAGTTGATTAGAGCATTCCTAGCAGGTTCTCTATTCTAACATTTTGGTTAGAATAGAACCAATTTAACAAAAAAGTCAAAAAAACACAATGTAGCAGCTTATCTATTATAACAAATTTTAACAAATTTAAACATGAACAATGTTTCTCTATTTTTAGAGAACCACTATTCACTTTAACTATTTATATTAATTTTTTTTTTCTTTCTTTTTTTTTTTTTCTTTCTTTTCTCACTCTCCCTCTTTATTTTTTTATTTGTTTTTTCTTTTCTTTTCTCACGCTCTCCCTCTTCTTTTTCTTCTTCTTTTTTTCTTTTTTTTTTTTCTTCCTCCAGATCTCACGTTCTCTCTCTCTTTATTTTATTTTTTTTTCTTTTTCTTTTCTTCCTCCCATACCCTTAAAAACAAATATTTAAAAATATAAATGTTAGAGAAAGAATAAAAAAAATTTTAAAAGTAATATTTAAATGGAATAGTAAAAATAGATAGTTAAAATAAGAAGCTGCTGGGAGTGTTTTTAAAAAAGTTGATAGTTAAAATAGAAAAGTGTACTTTTCGGTTAAAGTAGAGAGCTAAATTTAAAGAAACTGCTAAGAATGCTCTTAAAATCGAGAAGGAAGAGGGGAGGGGAGTGAACCTTGCCCAGCAATGGGCGGAGAAAGCACTAAAAGATATTTGGATTCATTGCGACGCCTAATTTCGGACACTCAGTCCAGTCCAAATGGATGACCTCAAAGTTGGGCCGACCCATCTTGCCCATGAGAGCTAAGTTTAAGGTGGACTTGTAGTCTTGTTCTTACTTCCCATACCTTTAGACTTATTCAACGCTTTGGATGGGACTCAAAAGCCTTGTTCAAGATACAATACAGGCCTAAATATATCCCCGTATTAAACGCGGCGCATGGACCAACCACACGTCAACGCTAGAGCCTGGAGATAACGTGAGAGCACTGGATTAGAACTCCCAAGTAGTAGCAGTGGATTTAATTTGGTTTGCCAGAAATCTAAGTTGTTCATAATCATGTCCCTGCTGATCCAAATCTCACTCTTTTCCGTATTCAGAGATGCCATCGGCAACATTTGGCAGCTAGGAGAGAATTTAGCTAAAGCAAGTACTGAGGACTTGGCTTCCACCTACGGATGGGTTTGTGAAAATCAATACAGATGCTGCAATTCAGCCTTCCTATGTGGCAATTATGTGTATTTGCTGTGTTCATCAGGGGAATGCTCTTTGGGCGAGGTCTGAGGTTTATCCGAGAATGTCGACACTCATGGTATAGCTGCTGGCTATTCGTATGGCAGCTGGAGAAGCTTGTTCTTAAAGCCTGAACCATGTGGTATTCGAAAGCGATTCGCTCGTTTCAATCACTAGTTTGAATGACCCCTCTTTTGTAGTGCAAGAGGATTTGGGAGATAACATTGGAGCCATTCGTGCAATGGAGTTGGTTAGATCATCGTGGAGCCTTTTAAAAGCTTCACACCAAACAAATTTCTATGCGGATTACTTGATTAAGTGGAATGCTTCTAGGAAATTTTTTGGGTATTCCTTTTAATATCTTACCAGTATTCCTCCTCAGACAACAAATGTGTTTTTATCCTCCTTGAACGATCCCTTTTGGTTAATAAGACATCGTTGTTAAGAAAAAATATATATTATATATATATAATATATGAGCGAGCGCCATGTTAACATCCTCTAGATGAGTTCTTCCGGCTCTTGGGCCTCATTTTAACATCCTTTGGGAGTCCGTTTTGAAGAAAAATTGAGTGCATGCCTTCCTGTCCAATGGGCCTCATAACCTATACTTTACACGTGCAATAATACTCTCACACGCTGCAAAATTTTTCAGGAGGGCCCTAGACGGAGCGGATAACAACTTTAAATGCGGCGTCGCTTTTGCGAGTTCTCATTTCCCAAAAACACTGTGTGCATAGGCACGATAGTATTAGCCCACTTCATGGAGGAGGCCCACAAGGAAGGGACGGCCAAGGGGTAGTCGCCAGTTCGATCAGTGTTTTTTCGTATCCATAGACGACTTTTGCTAGAGGATGGTTGGGAGAATGTATTAATAATTTGGGCAGACATCAAGGAGTTGATTGAAAAAAATTCAAAAAAGTTAGGAAGGATTAGGTACAAGAAGAAATTAAGCTGATGAGGGTGGTGGACTTGAGATTTTCTGCCAGTCATAAGTAGTACCTCTTTCGAGAGGTAAATGGGATGACTCAAAATTCAAAGCTCTAACATAGTTAGCATCTTAATTTTCTTTAATCTTAATTACTTACCCAACTGTCTAAACCTCGTTACAAGGGTGGCTGGACATAAGATACAACGCACAAAGCCAACGTGCATGTGAGGAAAAGAAAAAGTAAGCCACGAAAAGGTGTTTGCAGTCGAAACGGATACATTTTAATCAAAAGTCAATTATCTTTACAATAAAAAAAAAAAAGAAAAAAGAAAAAAGAAAAGAAGAGAGAAAGTGATGGGTCTTCTACCCGTAACCTTTAGCTCGAATTTGTTCCGGGCGGCCAAAGAAGTGGTCCTTTACACCACAGTCGTATACAATGCCCGGTTCATGAGGTAGCTCGTGACCAGAAATTGCCGTTTAATGCGTTCTTAAAGAGGAACCAACAAAAAGTTTTGGAAGAAAAGGAATCACGTGGCCCACATGACATAAAAGATTGATTCTACGACATGACAGGTTTTTTGGTTCTCTCTCTTCTTTATCGAGAACGACAAAAAAGGATGCGAAGAAGTTAAAACCCAGTTTCTTGACCGTCTTTCTCTCCTTCATTATTCAATCCATGTGAGAGAGACTCGGGGGTGGTTGTTGCCTCGTTGGCTTAATTATAAATCCTGGTCATCGAGATGTGGTTTGTGTGTGATATCAAGAAAGTGTTAAAACCAACATTAGACTTATCTTTTTCACTCGAGGAAAAGCGAACAAAAGAGCTCATTTTACCCTTTACCTATCGATCCACGCACCCTTTTTCCCAACCCTAATAATTTGAATCGGCATGCTTATCACAAATGACAAATGGGGAAAGTTGAAGACTATGGAAGATTCCTCTGCAATATTTTTTTAACCAGAGAAAACGAATCTTGGGTTAGGGCGGCAAGTGGGCACACAAGGTCACCGGCCAGTACTGCCTAATTTTGATATAATTCAATATGATCTCTTTTGGAGGGACAAATTCACAATGCATGGATCTAAATTAAGGTCAGAAATGCGAATAAACGTTTGCAGATCCCTATCGTTTTCTTCTTTTTTTAAGTGGTCCAACCTGTAAGATTTTAGACAATAGACCAGTGGATGCTGAATAATGTCTCCACCGTAATGTTTGTCATTGTTCAGAAACTAGAGGTGCAATATTTGGCACATCGTCAAATTGTCTTTTATTCCAAAACCGACGGCTTAGAGATAATGTTTGAATTGGATTCATTGGACCGGTCGATCGGGGATGTAAAAGGATTCTCAATCATCTCTGAATTCTAATATTTTCAGTACCGAACAGCGGCTTTCGTGAACCAAATACAACGCATCCATCCATGTCGAATCGAGAAGGTGATTGCTCTGCTTCAGCCGTTTCTTTCTAGCTAGCTTTAATTAAATTTGTGTTGGCCATCCCTGTTCGATGTTAAAGTAATTAATCAGCTGTTTCCACCAATTGCCTATTGGGGCGGTGGAGAGTTATGATCGATGCAATCAATTTTGCTTGTTTTCTACTTTAATGGCATAGAATAATGGTGGTTCTAATCAGTGACTGCAATCGTAAATTAGGGGATTATTTGTCCCTTTGTCCTACCTTCCCAAGATTTAGCATCTTGCATATGGGGGAGCCCATGTGTTACACGTCTTGAAAAGAAAAGAAAAGAAAAAGTAAATTTCTTATTTGACTTTCTGTGCTAAGATCTTTCTTAAGGAAATAATACCCCTTTTTTGCTGTATCGTTTTCAATTCTTCCTAAATAATTCAAGATAGACGTACGTACACTTGTATATAATATAGCAAAGTGAGCGGTCACTATCAAATTCAAAATTCAATATATTATATATATATTTCACATTCACCCACTGAGTATTCGTGATCCGAGGCGAGATTACAACTTTCCCACGTTGGGAAAGATAGAATATGGAGAAATTAGTTTAAAAGCAAAGCGAATTGAGTTCGTGTAGATTCAAACCCAACACGAAACGACAACCTTTTGAGTTTGAACGGCAAACATGCCAGCTCATAAAACGGATAAGATTACAATTTAGCTGTCTCAGTTTTGATGAGCCTCGCTTTGCCATAATCTCAGGCCAATTGTTATTATCATGTACGTACGCGTCTCTGTCATGGATACAATTATGTTGCTTTCATCTATCCTCATCATCATTATTCAATTAACTAATCCAAACCTTTCAAAATCCTTTTTCTCTCTTTCCTCAAGTTGCAATATATACCGCGCCGCACAACGCTTGGGAGACTAAACGGCAAGGATATTGACACCATCAAAGTAAGACTCCACAGAAAAACAAACAACGACAAAAACTCATATATATATATATATCAAAGTACGTTACTTCTTTGGGTGAAAATTATAGTTGGCTTTTGTTACGACGTACGTCATGTGGCATGTAAGTCTTGTGTAGGTAAGGAATTAAGCCAAGAATAGTACTGCAGTAAATGTGGACCTAAGGGCTGACCAGAGACACAAAAATAGAACACAGACGTATATTGATCAGATTGCAAGATATTTTATGGAACTTGTAAGTAGGTGATGGGTCTAGTCGAAATTGGAACGGCTAACACGTTTGATCATAGCATATAATATGAGTATCATATAAACGATCCATAAAAGGGTTTACATCTGTTATAATAAAGTTTGAAGTCATATTTATTTGTCAATATTACGTACATACCCATGGACTGACCACCTTAATTTTCCACATAGGGTTGCGATGTATACATGCGGCCTTAAGCAATATTTGAAGGCTATACAGTACTGGCCGTTTGTATATATGCAAGTATATATGTATTGAGATTTGCGTGACCCGCTTATAATGCTACAATGAACTGTTTTGCTTTAAAATAAAGGAACGGGTGGATCTGAACTCCAAGATCATGGAAAAATTTTGCGGAATAATAGTTGGTCTTAAATAAATGAATAGGTACTATAATTGATCGAATCATGAGGACCGGTCAAATGGTTCAGGTTATAAGTTTTCCTCTGTGTTCTGGCCCTAATAATTAAATACTATTGTGTATGTATATCCTCCAGGCCGGTCCTGCGCTCAAGGTTCAAAAAAATAAGTCGGAATCAAGATCCAGTTCGTTGTTTAAAGGGATTGGATCTAATCCGGGACGAAATTATTTTTAGGAAAAAGAAGAGGAATGTATAGTATTGTTTAAACAGCAATGGGGCAAGAAACATTGACGACCGTCTTAATTAGTCTAGCAAGCATAACTTAAAGTGAACAGCTACTGTTTATTTTAATCAAGTTGTTCACTTGGTTTCGGTACGATTCCGGGAAAAGATTCACTTTAGAAAAAGGAAACAATTGATAAATAGATCTTTGATATTTTTTTTAATGTATATTTAATATTCGGACATCAATTAGACCAAAACGTGCATGCTTTACGAGGAAGATAATGTCAATGTATATATATATATATAATGTTGTATTCGTGCCAAAATGCAAGGAATAATGCTAATATTTAAAGTCACTTGCTGGCCATAGAGGGACAAAAGTTCTAAATTCAATGGGTCCTAATTGCCTAGAACACCTAATAAATTAATCATCATATATGATCTGCTGCTTTTCATGTACACTCACATCATCATTTAATAACCCACCTGGAAAAGTATTTTCTTTTATTATCAAATTGGGTTATTTATCTCTACTCTCAAGGTGGCACGTTGATGACAACAAGCAACGAAGATCGAAAAATAAAAATAAAAATCGGCTAGAGAATGCCGCACAAAAAAAAAAAAAAAAATTTTCTTTCCTTTTCTGAGCCACACATGACGAATATAATGATATAATAGGACGACTTTACTGCACACCACAATAAACAACGAAGCTTTAAGATGGATTTTAGGTCATTTATGGATCCTAGTACGTAGTTCACACAGCGTAGCTCTTGCTAACTCACATGGGGCAGGGTAAACTAAAGGTTTGGAGCACCCAACTGGCTACCGGCAAACAGAAGCTGACAACAGAAGTGGGAATAACAAAGGAGATAGACACAGAAGGATGATGATTTGGGAAATGACGCCGTTTTTAATTCGATAAAGACTCCTAAGAATCCGACCTCTTTTTCCTAAAACAAATAGGCCGAGTTAGATAAATGGCATTCCAGCTACCGTTTGTCCTTGTTCACAGTAGGTACGTACTCAGTATTCGGTCTTTAATATTCATGAAAAAGAATGTAATAATTAATGATCAGCCCAGAGACCAGCTGCAAAGCATGATGCTCCGCGGTGGATGGTAGGTAGTGCGTCTGCCGTCTGCCATACAGAACTATGAAAATGCAGGATTATGTTATGATCTATATATAAAACTTCTGGGGTATAATCTCGAGATATATATGTATCTTTTATTTGTAAATTATAAAGTTTAATTAAATCCAGATTTCAAACCTTTTAAAAATGCACACGACAGGTATATCCGAGCAATATGTGCATAAGATGCTTTTGCTGGAATCATTGTATATATGGAGTAAAGGTTATGTGCCTTGAACTAATTCAAACCCACTTTAACAATACATTCAGTAGTTACCGTTACTTGGAGGACTCTTTTGGAGATTAGCGAAACATTTTTAAGAAATGATGTTGGCAAAGCAAGCAAGCAAGCAACTAGGACACTTTTACAATATCTGAACAGCTATTTCCTATTGTTTTTATTTAATTTTGGGTAATTATTTATTTATAGTGAAGAATTTTCACGGATGGCTGAGAATTGGTCCAACAAACACAGCTTCCCTTCAGTTGTCCCACATACGAGGGTCGGCTAGCGTCTTAGCAGGTTTGGCTTGGTTAGGTTGTAACTTGTTCCCAGCATTGATATTTCTAACTGTACAACACGTTATAGCAGCAGTGTCCTGTTTGCTTCGTTGTTGCGTTTCCTGGTTTGGTTGAGTTCCTTCTCTGCTTAGATTTTAGAAGTCTAACCTATTAAGGATCGATAGGATATCTATAATTAGCCAACTAATACTTGTCATTGTCTAGGACAACTAATGTTACTTCGGTCTCTATGTAGTTTTCTTTTCAATTAGAAACCGCGAATCTCTAAAAGGAAGAGGTTTGGAAGTTCTAGTTCTTTTCTTCTTCTAGGAGCTAAGGAACCCAATTACCCAACTAGATAGAATCTGTGCGTGGAAAGAACTGGTTCCTCCACCTTTTTCTTTTTGGGTAACTTGACCGACGATTTATTTCTGTTCTTGAAAACGTCGATGGATTCCAGAAGGCACCGAAAGAGACCTCCCTCTCTCCTCTTGAAAGCAGAAAAAAAAGGAAGTAATTCTGCGACACAGAAAAGCACAATGATAGTTCTTGTTTTGGTTTTTCCGGGAGGGATTAAGAAAGAACTGACAGTCGATGGACCTAAAATGTGTCAATGTGACACGAACTTTTAATGTGGGTCCACCCACAATTTGTCTCTATTCGTAGGACAGTTTCATGAGACAGCCACGAAACCAACCCCACTGCCCCAATTTAGCAGATTATAAAGATCTCATGACTATCGTACGTAAGTGGCCCCGTTGGGACCCGTATCCGGTGCCACTCTATTTACTCACCCCTAAATTGTCGGCATTGCACCCTCTAGGTAGAGGTAGATGGGGGCATTGCACCGTCTCCGCCAAATCTGGCAGTACGCACTACGCAGTACTACTCAATTATCCTACCCGTCTTGACCCCTGACCTGACACACGCACTACCGTACACCAGTCCTCCTGCTAAATCTTCTGCTGCTTGTTTTTCTGGGTCCTTCGTTTGTAGGTTAACCCCACCTCGAGTGGCAGAACTCCATAAAAAGTAAAGGCTAAGGACTAAGGTGGGGGCAACTCCACATGGTTTTTACCAACTCCTGCAGCGTTTTTATCATCTGGTATTTGCCTGTATCCGAGGATACCTGTCGGTGCTCTGTAAATACGTAAATGTTTACCAAGTTACAAACTTGGAAGCCGGTACCTGTACGTAGAGTATGAATTGGTGGCTTGTTGCAACTGTTTGTACAAAGGGAAAAAGGAAAAAGAAAAGGGAAAATGCAAATCCCTTTGCTCCTTGCAAAGAAATGAGCAAAGCCAGAGAGAGGGAGGGGGAGGGGGGGAAGTATGGGGAAAGATTGGAAGTTTCAATCATTCAAGCTCAATTGAGAAGTACAACCATAATCATACTTTAACTTTTAGGAAGACAGATGTGACGATTAGCTTGTAATAATCACACTTCAACTTTTTGAGGACAGATCTCACCATTAGGAAAGTGATGATTAACTTATAGCCTCAATTACAAATTATTCTCTCTTGAAAAAGAAGGAAAAAAAAAGAGAGAGGTGGATGAGAGATTCGACTAACAGGGCTTTAGATTTTGCTATCATATCGGCAGTGGGTCACTAGAGGGCACTAAGATCAAACTTTTCACAAAGTCATGGAAACTTTCGTTTACCCGAAAGACTTGTCACAAAGTGAACAAAGATATTTTTAAAAAAAAAAAAAAAACTTTAATTTCTTATGGTAGGTAATGGACATTGATTGGGATAGTGCTCGGCTACAGCATAAAATGGTACGGTGGATCCAAATATGGTGGTTGTTGAGTTAGAACATCATGTGTCTGGCCAGATCACGCGTCTAATAAAGTGAGATTGCTACTGACTGCTGTTTAAAGAGAAAATTATCGTTTAATTGACTATCAAAAAGTCGAAAGAACATAAGAGATATGAAATGAAGGAGAAGAAAGGAACATCAATCATGAAATGCGTTTTGGACCTCTGTAGCAGCACACCCTAGAGTTTTTAGTAAAGATTTTCATTTAATAAAATAAAAGGAGGATTTTAGTGTTTATACCTCTTTAATTACCAATATTATTGTGGCCAGAAATATAATATTCTATAAAGTTGCTAATAGATGTGCTATTTATCACTTCTCCCATCCCACAAAAGCAAGAAAAAAGTAGGACATAAACAGCGCACAAGAATTTAGGCCACCTTTCCTTTATAGAACAGAAGAAATTCGGGGTTAAGGGAGGGTCACACTTTCCCCTCTTTTTTTTTTCGTTCTTTCTTCTGTCTAGGAGATATTTTAACTCTTCGGGCAGGATCACATCATATACTATTTATACCAGCCAGTTTCCACGAAACCAAAACTTATCCTTTATTATTTTTTTAAACCAAAATTTTGTCCTTTACGAAAACTTAGTTCGGTCTCAACTTTCTGCTACCGTTTTAGCGCGTGGAAAAATACGAAAGAAAGCCACTCCAGCCATTTTCGTAACTGATGCACCCCTCCCATCTTCCTCGTGTTCTTTCGTTCACATCCACCACCCGGAAAAAACTTTTCAGAGGTGGGGATCACCACGGCCTCGGCCTCGGCCTCGGCCTCGAAAGATTTATCTTCTGCCCCCACTAAAGGACAATGTCCCAGAACCACAATTGTTTACAAATGTCACGCTTGTAGAGGATAACATATGGAAACGCAAAAAATGATACGTACGAATATTTTTCTTTCTTTTTATTTTCGGTTCTTAGCTGGCAGAGAGATTTACTACTGGGTGTGGGTAATAAGTACTTAAAGAAGGCAATTTCAACCCAATTCAATTCTGGACCATATTGCCAAATCTAACTTTGAATAAAAACTAATGGCTAATATTTGCTAAAAAAAAATACACAGAAGTTGTCAAATATCTACCAAGAGTCAGAGACTCATAAAAGAGTAATCCAAAATTTTCTGTACTGTTTTTTTTTTTTTCTTCTAACAAGTATTTTCACAGTTTTTCCCTTCGCCCTTAAGAGAAATTGACATGCACGCTAGCATTGATGACAGAATGACATACTGGGCAATTGCGGAGACAGGACCCACACGTAGTACAGAGGCACAGATGCCTGCATGGCAGCAATAGCACCTTTGACTCGCTTACCCGACACTGCCTACACATTCTATTCCCACTACAACCCTCCGTCTTCTCCTTCGGCGCCGCATCCACCTCCTCGTGACCGCCCTCGTCCGCCAAGTCATTGCTCCCGCAGCTCGATTCCGCGTCGCTGTCTTTGCTGCTAACGTGCGCCAGCACTTGCTCTAGATCGCTACGTAGGTTGTTGGCCGTGGCCTCGTTCGTTTGCGCCAGGTCCCTCCAAATCTGGTTCTCTAGCCACAGGCTTTTCACTCTTTCTTGAAGGACCCAGTTCAGCTTTCCCATTCTCTGAATCTCTTCGTCTTTTTCCATCAATTTCTTTGCGAAGTTCTCCTGGAATGCTGACACCAACATTCTTCTCTGTTCTTCAAGTTTCGATTTTACCCTATCCGCCTGTTACGAAATTAACGGAAAAAAGAATTAGTTCATTAAACTTTAGGATTTCGAATACAAAATAGTTCCAAAATGAAGAGCGTCAATTTGAAGAAGGAAGATATAGTTAACCAAATAGGACTATTTCATCTTTTAGCATCTTTGGGACATAAACAAGGACAAATTTTTTTATAATTGCAGAACAAGCTTTTTATTATTGAAAAAGCTAAAAAGAACAGAGAACAGAGTGAAGAGTAACACTTACATATTGAGCAAGAAAGAGATCGATCTCTGATTGTTGTTGCTGTTCTTGCAAGATAATTTCCGGGGGGAGAAACGATGGCAATCCGGATAGTTTGGTTCTCTTCTGAGGGACTATGAAAGAATTTAGCTCATTGATCGAATCCGTAGGACGCTTTCTCTGATCAGGGATATTGTAAGTGAGCCCGCTATCAGCCTGAGTCATGAACGTTTTCGCGGAAGCAAGATTGCAATCCACGGATTGGTTAAAAGGTGGGTGCGTTTCCGGCATTGTTCCAGCCAAAGGCAGCCCAGAATACATCGGAGAATTGTATAAATTGCCGTTTCCTTGATTGGGTTTGATAAAATCCCCGCAAAAGTCCAACCTACATCAGTTGAAGAGATGTTGAATCAAACTATAGGAATCCATTGAAAACGAGGCAAACCCATTATGAAAACAGAGAGAAAAAAAGCAAAACATAGAAACAGGTATATAGAGACTTGTGGTACCTATTTGAGAGTAACTGAGAAGGGAGTAGGTGCATATGCCGAGCTTCAACTGCCATGGATGTTGGTATTCCTTCGCTTTTCTGTGAACTGTGCAATCACATTTTCTTCTCGTTTGCAGAAGGTGAGAAGAAGAGAGAGAGACAGAGAACTAGAGAGAGAGAGAGACAGAGAGAGGGGGAGAGACAATGAGAAGAGGATGAGGCAGAGCATGCAATAGAGGACGGGACTAAGGAGGCTGAATGAAATAATAAGCTTATTTAGGCTTTGGTTTGTGGTTTAGATAGGGAAAGTCAAACACTTCCGGAGAGCGAAATCTTTATATATTTACATATACGAAAAGGAAAAAAAATAAAAAATTCCCCTGGTGTGGCAGATTTTGTTCTTGGATTCTCCTCTTTTTTCTAAGGGGTTAAAAACCCAATCCCGTGGTCTTTACTAACCAAGAAAGGAAGCCCTATTAAATTGCCTTGGTTCACAGCCATTGCATCAAACGTGTAGGGACTATCACGGAAATCAATGTTACCATCTCTGTGAGTGTGATGAGTTTTTTTCAGGCTGTCATAACGTTCAGTCAATGACGTGCGGCATATCCGCCACGTGGTGAGCCAACTGGTGTCTCCGGCATTGCTCGCCACGTAGGTGGACGCTTCAGTCCAAGCCAGGATTGGACCTTTTTAGTTAATTCCTTCCCAAAAAATGAGACTCGTTGTGAACGTGACCGTAGGCGTGGGGGCCCTCTTTTGTCGCACGTGCGAGGTGCGGGTCGTGGGGGCGGTGATGGGGGTGGGAGCGGGAGGCGGACTGGATCCTGTGGACAAAAAAGCTGACCGTGGTGGCAGCCGTGGGACCCGTATCTGTTTCATAGCGGTTTCCCCGTTCAGCTACGTTGTCCCCTTCCTCGACCGCTGGCTCTGTGTACGGACAACTAGGCAGGTAATAGGGGGATGAATTAATGAATTTAATCTCTTTCCGGTATGGGACAGGTACACCGCATGTGGGTGTGACTTGCGAAGGCCAACATTTAATGCTCCTCTAGGAGGGAAGTCAGAGTGACATTTAATTGCATGGTTGCATATTTATGGATCCACTAACCTTCTCGCGGACGTTCATATAACCTTTTAGCATATAAATAAATACGGAATACTTGTGATATTCTGGCCTCAAGGATCACAGCTCAACCGCGGCTATCAACATAGGATGTAATCTGTACTCACTTAAAAGACTGAAATGGGCTGTAAAATAATTTCATTGGGTAATTAAGATCTCGGGATTGTACATTGGACCATTGGTTATGCCATCCTAATGCGGCTGGGCACTTCCTTAATTTGTGTGATAGGAATGCCTATTTGTATAAATGCTATTGCTAGGGATGTTAGTGGGCATAAAAGGGCTCCATATGAAGTGGGAAGTTTTTTTAGTGAACCCATTATGAGACTGTACATTTGGACAGTAACTTAAGAATCCAGCTACGATTCGTTTGGTTGTGATCAAATCAGGATATGCAATAATGGTTAGCTTATCACGAGAATTTTGAGTTTTTTTTTTAATGGCAAGTTTCATTAATGGTTCACAACACCCCATACATTGTATGTAGAGAAATATAATTTCCTTTTTAATCCGGAGAGAAATAAGTACATATGGACCCGTAGAAAATACTGATCATAACCTGTAAGCTAAAATAATTAATTTCCAAATTAAGTGTCGATCAACACCTTTCTCTGGATGTTTGTGGATAGGATATAGTTGCCCATTTCCATGGATTATTTTGGTGAATTATTCATGAGGAAAGATAAAAGGGAACAAAAAGAAAAAACCACACAAACGCGGTTAAGCAATCTTTGGCAAAAAATTTGATGTCATACCCAAATTCCACCATCGAAAGGAATACTTGGAGTGCAAACATTGCAAAACAGGACCAAAAGTCAATTTATTGATACCCAAAAATTTTCAGCACCCAACTTTGGTCCCCTATCCCGACCAAGTTGAGCTTAAGGGACAAATCTCGCAAACCTTATGATAGGTTATTGACAAAAAAAAAGGAGTCCGATGGAACAGGCACCCCGCCGTGTCCGAGACTATTCTAACATCTTCTTAAATTCCCCCCCCTACGAACACGCACAATGAAAAAGCAGGGGAGAAGATAAAAAGAAGAGGAGCTGCCACCCAAAAAGTGTGTGCAAATAAATGTAGACAGATGGATTCCCACGTCCACCAGCCCTCATCATCTTTCTCTTCTATTATTGCTTGATTCCACCGTCCCAAAAATTTTTACCCCCTTCGAGCCTGCGCTCAACTTTAACCACATCAAAAGAAAACAAAACCAAATTAAATAAAAAAAAAACATAATTCCATAAATAAAACCAACACAAAGGAGCCGCATGATGGCCCTGATCAGACATCAGAAAAGGTTATATGAATTTTACCAATATTACCATTTTTAAACCACCCACCATTGCTTTTCATCTTACTATATACCATTATCGTTGTTGTGACTGCCACCACCTACTATTAAAGCTATGACTTTATATATCCAACTGTTGCATGTCATCATTACCATCGCCATTGTGTCTATATATTATATATATATTTTTTAATTTTAGATATATTTATCCAATTTTTAGAAATCCCAATTGAATGGGATTCCAATATTTATCCAATTTGTTTTTCAAAATCCTTTTTTCTAACGCTACCCCAAGAGTTCATTAAACAATATATCGATAAATTGGGATGCACAATGAAGGCCGATCTAGATCTCCTAGGACATTACTCATGAGACTAGATACATGTATCCCATGATAGAATATAAAAAAGAAAACTTGCAATGTCATCAATATTTTTTTAATTTTTTGGGAGCAAGAAAGTATCGGCTTGAATCGTGTACGAACATGGAGATGAAATGGGTTTAGTTAACTTCAGCAAATTTGTCGTCCCCAACATGACAACTCCAAGCCCACCTATGAAAACACATTTCGGTTGCCTTTGCCTGGAAAATCATTGACACATGAACCCTCAAAAGTGTTTTAGATATCATCATGCCACATGTCCAAGAGCTGGATACCATATATTAAAAATATCCCCGGAAGATCCGAACGATCGAAATGAATAGGAATTCCAATCTCCCTTTTGAAAGTAGTGTTTCTGGCATCAATAGCCACTATAACCGGCCACTCTTTTTTTATTCCTCTTTTCTTATCTTTAAAGGTTCCCTTTTGCCAATCACTTTGAAGATCCTATGATGATTCAAAAAGTTCTCAAATGCGATAAGGTGGGATTTTGATTTGGTTTTGAACACCTATAAGCTCCTTGCACTCCTGAACCTACGACTTTAAAGTTCTTGGAAATCAAAAAAAAAAAAGACCAAAAAAAAAAAAAACCCCAAAAAGAAAGCAAAAGAAGAGGTGCTTCATTTCATTCATACACTTTGCAGTAGATTAATTAATAATGGATTTTTTCAGGCCAATATATATATATATGTTTAAATAGTTCTCAATAAAAGGTAATTACTTCCCTTTAATTGGGTGATGAAATTGAAACCCACTAGGCATAACTAACTAATTAAATATTTTATCTTCATAGGTAAAAATCACAATGGAAAGAGCTCTTGGTATAAATATTATTCGACACGATTTGTTCGTTGAAATAGCTCTTGGAGACCATGGAAACACAACCGTATCATGAGTATGGGACGGAGCAAAATCACTTTAGCATAAGTTCAGAGAACTTGTTGGAGTGGGTGGCTGAATGATAGTCATGTAGAAGCCATTGGTAAAGTTCTTATACTTTTTCTGAGAAAGTTAGAAAAGAGAAACCGGGTCCCCTCCAGAAACCTTAAATTTAGGACATATAGCAAATATGCGTTTTTGGAGCTGTGATTATTGACCTAATTCGACAAAGAAAACATACCCAATTAGACAAAAAAGTACTCCCTTATCGAGATCAAATGATTTGACACCACCATTTGTGTTCGTAGATGCCGCCACCAAGCTCATGAGTCGACGTTTGTAACTATAGTGCTATAAATAAAAAAATCACCCAAAATTAGCTCAGATTTGTCGTAGGTTTCACACTTCAATTTGAACATCTCTTTCCAAAAGACCATGCCCCGAATAATACACTTAAGTCGTCGACTTTTTTGTTCTCGCTTTCACTTCCGTTAATAAATGGCTTTCTAGTGATCTTTAAGGTTGTTTCCAGAACGGAAAGGAACGAAGTTTGGGGACACATTTCAGTGCAACTAATTGCAGATCGATGTCGTGTCGGTCATTATATATTTTAGTTTCCGTAGGAAATTACTTCGTGCAAAAAAATGAACTAATCGAAATGTTCATCCCTTTTGGATGTTCCTCTATGTGAATGAGGACTCCTCCAGTAGTAAATTTCCTCGAAATTTATTGTGGGCAGAAACACATGACCATATATATAGAAAATCCACTCTTTCCATTTTCCTAGGAAGCTTCTTTCCGATTGCACCTCAATAATGTGTTATTCTCGGAAGAATTCGGAAGCACCTACTTTTCTCCTTTGCACGACGTGAATAACCAAGATGACAAGACACGAGATAATTGGCATTTTCTTCACTTTTTCTATTCCTGAAGAACCCACTTAGAATTAATATTTACCACCAACGCGTAGGAATGATGGACAGCTAGCTGAGCATGAGGCAATTGTGGTCAGTGGGCTTTCCACGAAATTCTGTTCATACAATTTTCTTGAGTATCTGACAAACAATGATTCGAGTGGGATCAAAGCTCTTGACAAAAACAATATAAATGGGAACCCAACTGATTGGACTGGACACGTCACTTTCTTTGGAATTTCTCCTTCGGAGGCTGCTGGATGAACACGACAGCGAAAAAATTTCCGCCTATTATATTGGCCTTATCTGCCTCTCTGGTGTCGTCGTCGGTCACTGTCCTTACGGGAAAAATTATGTCACCCCCTCTCCCCCATGAAATGTGGGCCAATTTCTTTGAGCTTTCGTTGTGGATGCCTAATGATGTTTGTCGCCACACAAGTTGGAAACAAAATCAAAATGGAGGTTAATTTAGGGTACTTCTTTGGCTTTTTTAGCTTTTTGTCCAAGCACTGATGTGTACCCACTTTTTTTTTTTTTTTCTAAATGGAAGCACAAGAAAAATTGCACTATAGATTCATGAGTTTCTTTCAAGTGTAACCTCATTTTGACGGTCCCTTTCTTTGACTAAAAAAGCCATAAAAATCACTTCCGGTTTGTTTCCATTGCCCCTATTGTCTCCCTTCATTTATCTCGTCCAAATTTTGTTTCGCGACTTCGCGTATAACCCGTACCTCTTTTCCTTAACATACGCTAATAATATACGACATCTCACATCATAAAGACGTGACTCACACGATGGGGTTAGCCTTCTTCATGAACCCCTTCCCCCCCTTCCTTTCCCTTTGAATTCCTATCTGTTTTAATAAGTACGAAATTCGATTTCCCATCTATCTATTAATTGGCAAAAACTTCATCCTTCTTTCTTAAATTAATTAGGTTGTTCTGATCAAGGTTGTCAATTATGCGCGGTGGTGCCTTCTGTAGACTAGTATATGATGCAATTGCCAGCAGATCGAGTACTCAGTACTTTGAAAGGGATTGGCCTGACAAATGTACGTGGATTTTGAATACTTCCAACATGTACGTGGATTTTGAATACTTCCAACGTCTAAAAGGGAGGCACGTCAGTGGTGATGCATGTGAATGTTAACCTCGAACTGCGAGGGACCGAATTAGGCGTTTTTGACGTGTAGTACCTTTTTGTTTCTTGGCATATAACTCGACAAAGCCCTGAGTTCAAGTTGCGTTTGGCAAGCGAAGGATGTTTTGAAGACATCCTCAGGTGTTGGGTAGTTTGTAACCCATAAACAGTCAATTATGTGATCATGATCTGATCATCTAGATGCAGTTAGACACTGTTTTTCCTAAACGAATTGAAAAAGCGTATATAGGAATTAAGGTTGATCAAAGCTTTAGGTCTTTCTGCCTATTTAATCGTATATCTTATCTGGGGAGGCACCTATTAGGAGAGATCACTCGATGATTAATAATATTGCTTGGTGAAAATTAAAACTGGCATAAAACAAAAAAACAAAAAAACTCAATACATTGAGAACGTATCTGTACGTAATTTCTGAATCATACAAAAATTATTGTAGAGGTTGTTGGATGGGCATGATCATGACAATCGACAACTGAGACTATTTTCGTTGGCCAACAACTTTGAAGCAGATTATGTGTGGGATTGGGTTCCAAATCATCATCTACAGCCTGCGCCAATAAGTTCAATTTTATTATATTATATATTGTGGATGCCCTTTTCTTGCAAGTTGGAGACTTATTTGATATATTAGCTGGAAGAAATCGGCCGAGAATCAAACAAGTTCGATCGAGCAATTCAAATCCATCATAATAAGGAAGAGAACTTCAAGGGCAACCTATCACTTTCTGTTTAAATCATGCTTTGTGTGCCAAGTCCGTTCAAAATTTCCTGTCTGACTTGAGATGGTGTTTTTTTCTGTGACGTTCAAGGAAATAATATATGGTTAGAGACGAATATTGTGACTTTTCAAGCCCCCCTCGGGCCGATGGTCCCTTGAATCCTTTATCCACGATAATCCGTGCATGCGAGTGAATCCTATGACATTAAGAAAAACATTACTCCGTAATTTAACTAATTGAATAAAAATAAACATATATATATATAAAACTTAATTTGCTTTATAAAAGTAAACCCTTTTGGTATAGCTTTAGTTTGAACAAGTGTCCATAAAATTGGAGGGACCGTGGGCGCGAGGTATTAGTCAAAAATGTGACTTGTGAGACGTGCCAACTTAGAGAGACACACCCCTACAAAAGCGCCGAGAGGCAGCGAGTCAACTGCACTAGCCTTACGTTGTTGGGGGGTGTGTTTTTGTTGGGAAGTTTGTATCACGGTTGGACTTTGCGTCCAGCTTTGTACATGTGGTGCGCAACAAAACCTGCTAATTTTCTTTTTCTAATCCTCCTAAACCTGCTATTCGATAGCGTGCAATGCCGACAAAATTTTGTTTTTAGGTAATGCACCGCGACCACTAAATCCTACAATTCGCTGGCTATTAATCCGCTGATTTTGGCAGTTGTGCTTGTTAGTTGGGTGTTTGACAAAAAATGGTATCCTTTCAATAGATATTTGGTGCCGCGTGGCCTTAATGGCAAGGTTAGATTCTTATTTCCTCCGCTAGGTATGCATCTAACTTGTTTGATTTGTTTCATATGTGTACGCACTGATAAGTGTATATATATGCTCCCACATTACTATTTGATATTACAATTTAGTTTAACTGATTTCACCCTTGATTGTGATAAAATCAAAGATAAAATGATCAAATCTTTTATAATATTCTGTCTGATTTGTATGGTACACTTTGGAGAGAAATACAATAATATAAATTAATATTTTAGGATTTATATTGTCAAAAATTACATACAAAAAATCTACCCATCGTAAAATTCTCAACTTTACATGAATGAATTTTCTGAATGGAAGATTTTACGCATGAGAGTAACAAAGACATTGAAAGAGCATGCGACGACCAAGTTGTACCTGATATTGGTAGGTTTTTTTTTTTTTTTTTTTTATTTTGATTTACTTCTACTAACGAGTGACTTCCCACGAGTACAAAAAAAAAAAAAAAAAAAAAAAAAAAAAAGAGCGATTTCCCATGCTGGCGTCAGGGGACGCACTAATTTTACTCATGCTTTGCCTGCTACCTTTGCTGCTCCACTTCATCTATCCCAATTAATGCAGATCCAACTAGTTAATTAAGTTCGAAATTCATGCAGTACAAGTATCGTATTAGGACGGGCATTTTCCGGGGTGGGTTCTTGCAGGAACTTATTCCAATCATTATTCCCCTTTCGATCCGTGAACGGAATCTTAATTATATTTTTTTTAAAAACCGCGCGCATTAAAAAAGGTTGTTTATTTTTGAAGAAAATCAACTGTGATTTGTATAATTATGAGAACTTAATAAAATACAAGTTTCATGCTGGAATTTATTTATTTTTCTTCTTTTTAGTTGTTTCTTTATTTTAAGGATGAGCGTCGACACTATTTGTTAAATAGGAGTCATACGCAAAGCTTTCCTTAAAAGGAGTTGTAAACGACAATGTTTTTTAAGGAAAGAAAACTTGAAGAAAAGTTCATGTCAAAGACGAACAACCAAAAATATTGTTAAGAAGATGAAGACTTAAGAGATTATTGA
Organism: Morella rubra; assembly: GCA_003952965.2. Taxonomy (NCBI): domain Eukaryota; kingdom Viridiplantae; phylum Streptophyta; class Magnoliopsida; order Fagales; family Myricaceae; genus Morella; species Morella rubra. The sequence goes on along the minus strand of CM025850.1, from coordinate 9,123,031 downwards.
TTTATTTTAGGGAATTGTTTGTCATGTTAGATTATGTTAGCTCGGTTAGCTCCAAAAACAAGCATACTTTTAGGAGAATATCGTGAACGTTGTCCATTTACATAAAAATTTCATGTAAGAAAAAGCCTAACCATATCCACCGCCGCACAAGTCGGCATTTCTTAGACATATCTCCCCTCCAAATCATGACTTAATTGCATAATATTCTGTCCGCACTGTACATGTCACTCTCAAGCCTGCATTATTGTTTTATTAAGGCATCAAAATTGAGAAGAAGAAAAAAACAAAAAAAAAATTAAATGTCAAATCATTTGTGATCAATTTCGATCCTACGTAATGTGACGAAAGCTGCGTAATTTAAGGTAGCTTTTTTTTTTATTATTTCGTTGTCTATTGGCTTGGGTCCAGATAAACTTAGAGAAGCAGGTAATATACTCCGCTATTCGCACTCACGTTAAGAAAGCATGAGTACAATTTGATTAGAGTACTTGACGACCAAATCCCAACAACACAAGATATCAATCTTTATTCAAGCAACCTAAAACTATATATAATGTGGTTTTGGATTTCCCCCCGATATCAAATTCCAATAAGTACGGGCACATGGTATTGCAATTTAAATAAAATATATAGAAATCAAATTCGAGCTGCCGGAGATCATGACTTCGACTCTTCATTATAAGGGAATCAAATTTTTTTAGCCGTTGATTTTTCTTCGAAGACCATGTGTGAACCACCCCCTATTCGATGCAGACTTGATCCGGCAGGTATTAGCTAGCTAGCGACCTTTTTCACAAGTATTTCGCAATATTTTTATTTGCCGTGATTTTTAAGAAAAATATTGATATTTGAGGAATCTTTTCATTGAACAAAAACTTGGATTAGGAATATCTCTGCTTAGGCTATTTACGATTTTTTTTTAAATTTACTCCATTATTTGTAATCAAGATAGCTCAAAGTGTTCGATATATCTATATATATATATGGACTTTTTTTTTTTCTTTTTTTTTTTTAAAAAAAAAAATGATACCTCAAAATTTTTATTAATAATCATTTACCTTGACATATGAATATTAGAATTCAAAACTTAGAAACAATATATGCAAGTAAGCAAATTTTTTGGAGTTAATTAGAGGATATATTTATATCGTAACTTTTTTGGATATATAGTTGAAACAGCCTTAATATAAAAACTTTCACGTGGGACGGTCAACATCCCCAGAATGGCCTATTAACCATCCAGCAATCAAGACTTTATTTATATTAAAAAAAATCAAGTTATTTATATTATAGATAAGTGAGGTTATATGGTACGTACTTACCCGAAACGAGAAGTTATCGTGCCGTTTTCATAATTAATTATTGTCATATCTCTGACAGATAATCCAATTATAGTGCCACACTCGATGCTGACAACGTGCCGAATTTTGGGTCCACCCTTGATAGCTAGAAAACATTAGAAATGTCTGATAAGATTAAATAATGGTGAAAAATAATGATAGGCGGGGTGCGTGAAAGCAGCATTTTGATGACAAATAGATTGTCGTGGGGGTGGAGAGAGACATTTTTGTCCCTCTATGACCGGCATGTGACTTTCAAAGTTTGAAGTATCACTTCCTTTTTTTTTAAAAAAAATATATATCTAGGATCAGTCTCGAGTTCCTTTCATGTTTATTAGATCCTTAGTTTTTTTTTTTTTTTTATATATATATAATTAATTACAAAAAGAGAGCGAATCTTTCTAGAAAGCACGTTTGCTACTATATATTAAAATTTTCCAGGACATAGCCTCAGTTTGATAGTGACCGATAGTTGGCATATTTTACTTTGTTGCTTTCGAAGTTGTATATGAATTATGTTCAATTACCTGTAATATCTATTAAAATAATTAGGTGGTTTTCCTATAATCAAAGCATAGGAACACATGCTAATTTAAATATTATATATGCTTCCCCCTTAATTCAATTAATTAAAATATTTGGGAGATTAATGAACCTTCTTTCTCACGTACTACATACAGCAATTTATTTTAAGATAGCGGTTAGTTTATTCTAATCTTTTATATAAACCTCTTTGATTATGGTCTGCAAACTGCCAAGTGAGGCACACATGTTGGACTTACGTCTCAAAGGTGTATAACAAATGCCTAACTGAATAGTTCTACATCAAACCGCAAAGTTGACCAAATCCAGTTGACCGTTTGCATATATTTTGTGTGTATATATATATGGATGAGTTTCTCACAAAACATCGATTACGGATCACATATCCTTGACCATGAAGAAGCGATTGCCGAAGACAATTTGGCGAATAATACTTTATTTATTTATGATATATAGTCAAACTGATAATTATCCATCCTGTATGCTTTTCTCTTGTCATTATTATTTTTCCCCCCCGATTCCGCATATGATGATTGCAGTTTCGACCTTCCAAGAACCCTAATGAGTAATTAGTTTATTAATAATTTAGATGATTAATTTCAATACCAGGTGAGAATCTAGGACAAAGGGACAAATTAACAACTATTTGCAGGATGCGTAACGTTGCAACTACTCCTTTTACTATTCTCTATATATATATATATTTTTAATAACGTTGTACTTAATTATGAACAACCACTAGCTAGGCATTCGATGAGACTAAAAACAGTAAAATTAACGTACGTGGCCTCAAGAGTTTCCAAAAACACATTTGGACAGTATTCTCCTGTCAACCACTTAAGATCATCTGGCATGGTAAATAACCTTAGAAATTACCTAGCGAATATTTTAGCGTGTTTGAGACGAGAGAGGACTGCATGCATGTGGGGGCTTGGTGAAGTGAAACGACGTCGGCGTTTTTCTGGAAGAGTTTTGGGGGAGATTACACTTTGACGGTCAAAAAAAGCAATTGGCTGGTTAGTATTCATTGTAGAAGCCTAAAATCCCGATCGAGCTTTTCAAAAACAAAGAACCAAAAAAAAAATCCCAAGCTTTGACAAAATTCCCATTATATGATAACAGCCTATTCAATCTTCCCACATGCTATGCCAACTCTCCTCCACCGCGAAACTTGTACCACAACGATACACGAGACCGACGACCTACTTGATTGGTTCCATCTGTTTTCGTTAGATCGGGACCCAGCTGACTCAAATATAGGATCCCAAAATCTAGGCCCATTTCATTACAACTTTGATTAGACCTTGGCCCCATGGGAGTAAATAGATGGAAAGGCGTGTCATAAAAGTTGTCCACTTAGCGGATCTATCCGTTTTCATTCCCATGCACTTGGTGGGGTTTGATAGTGATGGAGTGGACAAACGCCATGTGCATTTTTTTATGGATCCCAAAATGTGCCATTTTGTGGGTCGGGGCTACCGCCACTACTAGTCCATCGCCTAAAAAATTGATGTTTTTTCGCTTTCTTTGTTCTAGTCCTACAACATGCCCCTCTCATGTATGAAGGTCCCACACTCAAATGGCGAAATGGGGAGAGAGAGAGAGAGAGAGAGATGGAGCATCATTAAACCCTACCACGTTGCGTATCTTTTTATGTGGAATTTTTGGTAACTTCCAAATGGTTTATTCGGCTTGATGGATTCGGTTGATAATAGATAGGATAGTGGAGTAGACCCAAAGCTAGGAAGAGGAAATTTTTAAAGGCATTTATGGTCTCATGACCCAATCAAAAGCCCATTACAGCTGAGCTAATGGAATTAAAGCAGGAAAAGAAAGGGCAATTCAAACCACACTTTCCTTTATTTCGACAAAGGTTTGGTTCGTTCGGCACAACATATTCTTCCACTACCCAAAAAAAATCCACACTTGTGCAATGCTCTTTTGCAGTACTCCCCCACCTAAATCTTAGCAAGTGTAAATGGGACCCCGGCCTGAGCAGAATAACTTTTGTCTAGCTTTTATAAGTTCTAAATCCTTATAGTGCTAGTACCCTAATACCTAAAATAACTGAAGTACCCAACATGGATGTTTGAGTGGGCGGCTTGAGAAGAGAGAGAGGGAGAGGGAGATTGTGCTTCCACTTTCAAAGGCCTAGTGATCGGGATTCCACATTAATCGATCCCGGCCTAGTGGGCTCCCATGACTTGTGGAAAAACAGGTGGGTTATTATGGGAGGAAGGATTAAAGTTGAAGCTAGTGGAACAAATTAATTTATTGCTCAGAAAATAAATGAAAGCGACTGTGTTTTCCGGTCCTGAGAATATTATTAGAGAGAGATCAAACTAACTAGAAGCATCCAAATGACCCTTTTATCAGAGATTGACTTCTACTTTTCTCTGTTTTGAATTTGACGCCAAGAATAAACATGGGTTAAAAGTCTTAAAGATCGAAACGTCAATGGGAGGGAAGTTTCAAACCTTGGACTACAAAGAGAAATTAGGAATCGGGTCCGGGCAGCAGAACCACTTTGTAATAGAGAGGGGAAAGAACACTGAACAAGATTGGCCCATTACAATGTAAGATAAGGCCTTCCCCACCTCCATGTGAAAATCCAGAGGAAGAGAGTGCATGCCAGCAAAACTTTGTCAGCCTGCAACAAATTTTGGTCAAACCGTGACCCATTGAAAGCGTTCAAGTCGGCAACACCTTATCATATGGTCAAGGAAAGTAGGTGGTTCAAGATTTCAAAATTTCAAAATTCAATCTTTTCTAGTAACAACTTATCTGTAGGGCCTTCAACGGTCGCTGAATTTGAAATGTTTCGACGGAAAATCCAAAGCTTCCAAGACCAAAACATCCGGGCAGTTCATTTTCTTTCTTGTTTTGTCTAACTATTCCACACACGTAGAAAAAAAAAAGAAAAAAAAAAAAAAGAGTCTAACTATTCCACACGTGTCTCAAGCCAACCAACTCCAGGCAATCGATTGATCCCAAAGCTTTAAGAGGTGAACAATTATATGGGTTGTGTTTGAGGCTTGGACATATAGATTGATGGGCTTTTTATGTACGTGAGATAAAAGTTACTGATATCGAGTCGTATTTTGGGCTCATATAATGCATGATATAAACAGTGTTTGGGGCTTGGACCGATAGTGCTTGTTGAAATATTGAATTTAGGCTATTTAGCAGTAGCTTGTCATATGATCAAAGAAGGTAGCCAGTGGACTGATACTGGCCCATACGAGTGTGGGCTTTAACAGTCCAATGCTGCTGTCAAAACAATCCATCGATGTTGTTGAGCCTCTGAGCAAACGATGCGATCGAGGAATTTAAGATCTAAGAGGAAACCAAACAGAGCGCCGGCCCACAGTAACCAAGACGATGAAACTTTATATATATGGGCCTTGGGTAGTGCAGGCTTTGTGCCTGTAAGGTTTCTAGGGGAACTGGTTTTGTTCCGGCACAACTGGTCCGAGATTGGTATTTTTATTTATTTAATAAAACAATAATTAATGGGATGGGACAAAAGCTTATTTATTGCTTTTTTTTTTTAAAAAAAAAAATTTGAGAACAAATTGATGTGAATATATATATATTTTTTTTTTCTAAGCAATTGATAGTGAATAGTTATTAGTAGTTAATGTAAGTGATAACTCATAAGGGAAATTTCCTACTAAGAAAACCAATAAGATAAGTAAGAATGATGTGTTGGTGAAAATCTTTCAACGAATTAAAGACATTTAAAGTGCCTATGCCTATTGCTTAAATACCAATTTGCCATTCCATTTTAGGCACCTCTACACTTCCATTCCATGTGTTCCTTCTAGCATGTATAATAATTAAGAATTACATGCGGAGCAAAAGCGCCTCCCACTTAGAAAAAAAAGGGGGGAGCTGGAAGGCAAAAGCCTAACTTATAAGCTTCGACAAATGAGAATAATTATTGCCTGAAAATATTTTACAAGCAAATTAAAACGCAAGAAAGTCATAGGATCTAATCAAACCTGTTTAAGCTTCTGATTTGGGTTAGGTATCGAATAACATTCCAGCAATGGTTATTGGCTTGCGCTGGGACACAGATGAATAGTTCATCAAAAAGAAGTATTTGGAGCCAAAAATTAAAGTGGTCGTATAAAACTCGAGAAATGTTTAATCTCGTCGTAAGTTGGTCCCATCGAACAGCCTAAAGTCCATCCCCTAAGTTTTCAAGTCGGTTAGCATCGGGAAATAAACATTTATTGTGACGGCGTGTTCAACTTTTTGCGGGCAGTTTTTGAAATAATAAATAAAGTAATCGAGAAGCTCAAGAAAAAGAAATGGGCGCATCTCAAAATAATAATAATTATATAATGTCTCGCTCTTCTTTAAACCCTAAGTGAAATTTTCAACATTCTTCTTGTTCTCATTGTTCTTCTCCGCCCTCTCTATATTTCTCTATTTCTCTCTACTTTTCAACGGTCATTATATACTTTTCCTTTTCCCCCACGCGCATTCTCTCTCTCTCTCTCCTAGGAAAAAGCAACGAGAAGGGGCTCAGAGAGACGGAGTCTGTGTAAATTCGGGAAGAAATAAATAAAATCTCCAGATCTCTCTTCGAACCCTAGAGAAATCAGCTCGTATCGATATCAAGAAGAGAGGGAAATGAGCCAGAAGCCTCTGATCTACGCGTTCGTTTCTCGCGGAACTGTCGTTCTCGCGGAGTACACGGAATTCAGCGGGAATTTCAATTCCATAGCATACCAGTGCCTCCAGAAGCTCCCGGCTACCAACAATAAGTTCACCTACAACTGCGATGGCCACACTTTCAATTACCTCGTCGACAACGGCTATAGTATGTCTTCATTCACCTTGATTTTCTGTTTCCTTTTCTTCTTAGATTCTTAACAACAGATTTGAAAAGGAAAATGAGATGAAGTCCTTAATCTGTTTATGTAGTGGAAACGAATCTGAGCAGCTTTTGGATTTCGAAAAATTTGCGTCTGATGTTAATATATATGTAAGTTCGTGTAGTTAGATCAGTTGTGGCGTGAGCGTGGATTTCGTGCCTGGCTTTTGTCTACGATCTGCGTTTTGGAATATGATGTTTGAATTCTTCTTTCTACTCTTCTGTTTGGATGCCGAGAAATAAACGAAATGAGGACAGAACGTTGATGTATTTTTTTAGCTAAAACGAAAAAGATAAAGAGAAGATCTCAATAAATAACATGGAAATAAAAGTATTAAATCGACTTGTTTGAACTATTTATGTTTCTTTTCCACTGATATACCCGCAATAAACTCTGATGGTTAATTCTGGCTTGGTCCACTTTTCCTCCACTTCTCGGCATCCAAACAGAAGAGTAGAAAGAAACATAAATAGTTCAAACAAGCCGATTCCATACTTGTTTGACATAGGTACTCATAGATAGCTAGATGAATATAAAGTTATTTGTTATTGGGATTTTTATTTTTTTTTAATCCTGTTATGTCAGTAATTTAATAAATAAGTCTTCTGGTGTTTTTATGCTTATAAAAGAGCCATCTGCTTCGGGAGATCCAGATGAAGGAAAGTCTTGGAATTGAAATGCGTGGTGTCTTTGTGATTGACTCATGTTTTCCGTTATGATATGAATGCATTTGAGCTATTGATGTACCATAACTCATTCTAGAATAAGGACAAGCTAAGTGCATGCTGTTGGTTTTGAATTGTATAGATTGAACAGGATGTGGATTGGATAGTCGGAGGTGTGGTGATGTTTACTGGCCGGGTTGTTTAGGGAATGCCTTTTGATTTAGGTCTGGATTTTCAACTTATGTGGTGATAGACAAGATATGATATATTTTCACCTTCTCAGGATAGGGTAATAAATTTCAAAGACAGAAGAGTTCCCTTAGCTAGTACCAGCAGTGCAATCGAATGAGGCTATTCAAAATTTTATTTGAGGTATGGAAGGATTAAAAAGTCTATCATGCTTGAATGCAATTATGTTAGATCTGAATGGTCAGAAAGTTGAAACCTTAATGTTGATGGAAGAAAGCTACAAACCTTAATGTTTATAGAAGATCGAGATTAGATTGTTTATAATGCAAAGTTCTATGAAGACATTGATGGATTAGAGGTTTGTACGTAGAAGAACATTTGCCGAACATAGGATGTACTGAAATTTGGATGATGCATGATGGATTCTTTAGTCAACCATTATCTGTGAATAATATTTTGATGAGATGATTCTTAAGATTACAAGGATATGAGGTCTAGGTGATGGAATTAGAATGATTTCACAAAATTGACACTGGTTGGGAGTTCTAAGTTACGCATTTACAGTTGTACTTATATGATGTCCTCTAATAGGAGGAGGCGAATCTCTAGCAGATTTGGTGGTGTTTAAAGTGTACAGTGGTATTATTTCAGGAGTGGATTGTTGGACTGACTGGCTTCAAATTATATGGTGATAGACAAGATATGATATATTTTCACATTCGCAGGATAGGGCAATCAATCTCATAGACAGAAGAGTTCCCTTAGCTAGTATCAGCAGTGCAAGCAATGAGGCTATTCAAAATTTTATTTGAGGTTTGGAAGGATTAAAAAAGTCTAATATGCTTGAATGGAATTATGTTAGATCTGAATGGCCAGAAAGTTGAAACCTTAATGTTTAAGGAAGAAAGTTACAAACCTTAACGTTTACAGATGTTCGAGATTAGATAATTTAGAATGCAAAGTTATATGAAGACATTCATGGGTTAGAGGTTTTGTACGTAGAAGAACATCTCCCGAGGATAGGATGTACTGAAATTTAGATCTTGCATGATGGATTCTTTAGTCAACCATTTTCTGTGAATAATATCTTGATAAGATGATTGTTAAGATTACAAGGATATGAAGTCTAGGTGATGGAATTAGAGTGATTTCAGAAATTTGACAGCTGTTGGGAGTTCTGCGTGACACATTTACAGTAGTAATGATATGATGTCCTCTAATAGGAGGCGAATCACTAACAGATTTAGTGGTGTTTAAAGTGTACGGTTTTATTATTTCAGAAGTGGATTGTTGGACTGACTGGCTTCAACTTATGGGCTGATAGGCAAGATATGATATATTTTCACATTCTCAAGATAGGGTAATCAATTTCATTGACAGAAGGGTTCCCTAGCTAGTATTAGCAGTGCAAGCAATAAGGCTATTCAAAATTTTATTTGAGGTATGGAAGAATTAAAAAGTCTATCATGCTTGAATACAATTATGTTATATCTGAATGGTCAGAAAGTTGAAACCTTAATGTTGATGGAAGAAAGTTACAAACCTTAATGTTTATAGATGATCAAGATTAGATTGTTTATAATGAAAAGTTCTTGGAAGACATTGATGGATTAGAGGTTTGCACGTCGATGAACATTTCCCGAACATAGGCTGTACTGAAATTTAGATGATGCATGATGGATTCTTTAGTCATCATTATCTGTGAATAATATTTTGATGAGATGATTGTTAAGATTACAAGAATATGAGGTCTAGGTGATGGAATTAGAGTGATTTCATAAAATTGACGCCAGTTGGGAGTTCTAATTTATGCAGTTACTGTTGTACTGATATGATGTTCTCTAATAGGAGGCGAATCTCTGGCAGATTTTGTGGTGTTTAAAGTGTACGGTGGTATTATTTCAGGAGTGGATTGCTGGACTGACTGGCTTCAACTTATACGGTGATAGGCAAGATATGATATATTTTCACCTTTTCAAGATAGGGTAATCAATTTCATAGACAGAAGAGTTCCCTTAGCTAGTATCAGCAGTGCAAGCAACAAGGCTATTCAAAATTTTATTTGAGGTTTCGAAGGTTTAAAAAAGTCTAATATGCTTGAATGGAATTATGCTAGATCTGAATGGCCAGAAAGTTGAAACCTTAATGTTTTAGGGAGAAAGTTACAAACCTTAATGTTTATAGAAGATCGAGATTAGATTATTTAGAATGCAAAGTTCTATGAAGACATTCATGGATTAGAGGTTTTGTACGTAGAGCATCTCCCGAAGATAGGTTGTACTGAAATTTAGATCTTGCATGATGGATTCTTTAGTCAACTATTTTCTGTGAATAATATGTTGATATGATGATTGTTAAGATTACAAGGATATGAAGTCTAGGTGATGGAATTAGAGAGATTTTATAAAATTGACAACTGTTGGGAGTTCTGAGTGACACATGTACAGTAGTACTGATATGTTCTCCTCTAATAGGAGGTGAATTGCTAACAGATTTAGTGGTGTTTAAAGTGTACGGTTAGGTATGGAAGGTTTAGAAACGTCTATTATTCTTGAATGCAATTATATTAGATCGAATGGTCAGAAAGTGGAAACCTTAATGTTGATGGAAGAATGTTAAAAACCTTAATGTTTATAGAAGATTGAGATTAGATTGTTTGTAATGCAAAGTTCTATGAAGACATTAATGTATTAAAGGTTTTGTATGTAGAAGAACATCTTCCGAAGATAGGATGTACTGAAATTTAGATCTTGCATGATGGATTCTTTAGTAACCATTTTCTGTGAATAGTGTTTTGATGAAATGATTGTTAGTATTACAAGGATATGAGGTCTATGTGATGGAATTAGAGTTATTTCATAAAATTGGCACCGGTTGAGAGTTCTAAGTTACGTATTTTATAGTGCTGATATGATGTCCTCTAATGGGGTAGAATCGCTAACAGATTTAGTGGTGTTTAAAGTGTTGAGTTGTATGATTTCCGGAGTGGATTGTTGGACTGACTGGCTTCAACTTATGTGGTGATAGACAAGATTTGATATATTTTCACCTTCTCATTATAGGGTAATCGATTTCGTAGACAGAAGAGTTCCCTTAACTAATATCAGCAGTGCAAGCAATGAGGCTATTCAAAATTTTATTTGAGGTATGGAAGTATTAAAAAAGTCTGTTATGCTTGAATGCAATATGTTAGATGTGAATGGTCAGAAAGTTGAAGCCTTAATGTTTATGGAAGAAAGTTACAGACCTTAATGTTTATAGAAGATCGAGATTAGATTGTTTATAATTCAAAGTTCTATGAAGACATTCATGAATTAGAGGTTTTGGTTGGAGAAGAACATCTGCCGAAGATAGGATGTACTGAAATTTTGATCTTGCATGATGGATTCTTTAGTCAACCATTTCTGTGAATAATATTTGATGAGATGATTGTTAAGATTACAAGGATATGAGGTCTAGGTGATGGAATTTGTGTGATTTCAAAAATGGACACCGGTTGGGAGTTCTAATTTACGCATTTACTGTATTAGTGATATGATGCCTCTAATAGGAGGAGGAGAATCGATAACAGATTTAGTGGTGTTTAAAGTGTACGGTTTTATTATTTCAGGAGTGGATTGTTGGACTGACTGGCTTCAACTTATGTGGTGATAGACAAGATATGATATATTTTCACCTTCTGAGAATAGGGTAATCAATTTGTTTGACAGAAGAGTTCCCTTGCTAGTATCAGCAGTGCAAGCAATGAGGCTATTCAAAATTTTATTTGAGGTATGGAAGGATTAAAAAAGTCAATAATGCTTGAATGCAATTATGTTAGATCCAAATGGTCAGAAAGTTTAGACCTTAATGTTGATGGAAGAAAGTTACAAACCTTAATGTTTATAGAAGATCTAGATTAGATTGTTTCGAGTGCAAAGTTCTCTGTAGACATTCATGGATTTAAGGTTTTGTATGTAGAAGAACTTTTGTTGAAGATAGGATGTACTAAAATTTATATCTTGTATGATGGATTCTTTAGTCAACCATTGTCTGTGAATAATATTTTGATGAGATGATTGTTAGGATTACTAGGGTATGAGTTGTTGATGGAATTAGATTGATTTCATAAAATTGACATCAGTTCGGAGTTCTAAGTTACATATTTACAGTTGTACTGATATGATGTCCTCTAATAGGAGGAGGAGAATCGATAACAGATTTAGTGGTGTTTAAGGTGTACGGTGGTATTATTTCAGGAGTAGATTGTTGGACTGACTGGCTCCAACTTATGTGGTGATGGACAAGATATGATATATTTTCTCCTTCTCAGGATAGGGTATTCAATTTTATAGACAGTAGAGTTCCCTTACCTAGTATCAGCAGTGCAAGCAATGAGGCTATTCAAAATTTTATTTGTGGTGTGGAACGTTTTAAAAGTCTATCATGCTTGAATGCAATTATGTTAGATCTGAATGGTCAGAAAGTTGAAACCTTAGTGTTGATGAAAGAAAGTTACAAACCTTAATTTTTATAGAACGTCGAGATTGGATATTTTATATTGCAAAGTTCTATTAAAACATTCATGGATTAGGGGTTTTGTACCGGAATGGAACCAGAACCAAAATATGGTACCGGAACCGAAATTGCCCATTTCGGTTCCAATTCCGGATATGCCCACCCTCACGACGACTACTAGTTCGGTGAAAAAGAAAAATTTTGATTTGGCACGATGTTTGCTTAAATAATATGTTGTAGGGTAAGTTGGAAACCTGTATCTAACGCTTAGGTTGTGAGTTTTGGTAACTCGTTGTAGGGAATATATGATAAGCAAACACCAAATTCAATGATGTAAGAGAAATATCGATGTCTGTGTTTTTACTTTGAATGTTGAGTAATGAGAACCGAAGTGTTTAGCGAAGACACCTACTTGAGCTTTTTTAATAAAATCAAGGAATATGTTTCATGGATATTCCATAGGACTTCTATTCACGTGGTTTTGATCATTGTGACTTGGGAAAGGATTTGTATAGATTGATGTATGGATTGGTTTTAGTTGTAGAATGTTATAACCCAATTTGATAAATTTATCTTAAGACTTCATTCATAAGCAACAAGGTTGCCACAAGGTCATCCATAGTGCTACAAATATAGAATCAAATAACTTCAAAATTAAAATTTAGAAATTTCTTCCCTTTGTCATTTGAAATTCTGTCTGACAGAATTTTATAAGGTGGGAGGATGTAATTCCCTTTCATAGTGAGCAAGGACTGCGATGTGATGTGATATGATATTTTAAATACAGTATACGATATTGAGGTTTTTCTGCATTTTCATTAGACATAAATTGTGCTTATTAGAAAATATACTTACCAAGTTTTAGCATGCTATCTTAGAATGAACCTTCTTTAAATTTATTTATACTTATTTGGCAAGCTTAGAGAGAATTTCAGCTTTTGTTCTCGCACTAACATTTGTTTATTAATTCCTGGAGAATTTGAAACTTTTATCTCCTTGGTATTTTCATTAGACATACATTGTGCCTCATACTGTGATTGATTTGTTGTGTTGGAGAGAGTTTTTTTCTGGGCTTGCACATAGACGATTTAGGTGCGAGGATAAAAAATAGTGATGTAGATAACTCATATTGTACATTTCAGTCCCTAAGCTCTCTTAGTGAAAAAGGAGGTGATTGAGTGATGAGAACCAGGCGTTGGGAAGTGGCCATTCTTTCAAGAAAGCCTGATATCTTCCTAATTTAGCTCCATGTTACGGACAACTCAATCAAGGATTCTGGTGGCACCACATGGTGAGATCAGAAGTGTGAATGCTGACAATAGCAACAAGATATCAGATGAAACACACAATAACTTGCCAGGGGAAGGTTTTCTGCATTCAGTCAATCCACGCAAAGTTGATTGGTCCCTTAGGAACACTAGAAGGGGTTGTCGGCCAATAGGTACGCAAAAGTGACAAGTTGCTTTGACTAGTGAAGCATGTTGAGTTTCAGCAAATTGGATGATTGGGTTAAGGGTTGCCCCCTTTTCCTCTCGCTCTCATTTCCCTTATATGAACCTTGTGTCCTCAAAGCCTGTCTAAAATGGCCTAGCTTAGTTGCCCTATGCGACTGTACCAAAAAATGTGAAACTACCGTTATTGAGCCACTTACTGAACACTTTTTTTAATAGAGGCAAAGAATTTGAAGCTGGTGAACATGCTGAACTCTGGCTGCACAGTTGCTAACACTTTTGAAAGCACTTTCTAGTGTGTACTTTAGCTTTAGAATGTGTCAGACAGTGTAACAAGTCTAAAACCCTTCCACATTTCAGTAATCAGCTTTTGAACCTTCAGTAGGGGCTTTTGTGGTTTGGTTAGAGTAGGGTTTGCAAGAGAGGAGCGTATAGCTTTGCCATAGTCGTGATTCTATTTGTAGTCATGATAATTGATGTCAACAAGGTTGAAACTAAAAGGATTGAAGGGATGATGTGGCCCTTGTTTTTATTATTTGGTAGGAATCTAAAGCTTCGTTTATTTAGATGTAAAACTATTATTTTACGTAAAATTTTCTTCATTGAAACATTTTCATTAAAAAAATTCCTTTTTCAGTATTAGTTATTCTTTTAAAAATATTTTGTGATGTTTGACATGCTTATTGATTTACGTATTTGTATTTTTATTGTGTTATGGATTAAATAATCAGGCTTCGCAATAAATAAAATCTCACTCATCCAAACCTAATTTTAGACAACGTAAAACAATCATATGTTCCTTCAAATGCATAACTTTTTTCAATCAAACATTTGAATGGGATCTATAGTGGACATTTTCTTTGAATTTGACTTTCTATGTCTTGAAGTTTGATTTTGATTTTTTTGGGTTTGATCTTTTAAACATGTAGTCGCTACATTTAAGTGGTGTAGTTGGCTATTTCATCGTGAAGCCATAGATTTTTACCAAATGCCCCTCCTAGGAAATGTTTTAAGATAAAAAATAAATAACAATTCAAGAAATAAATTAAAAATAAATACATTAATGAAATTGAGTTTCGTATATCATTGTTTTAAGGAATTTTTTAATATTTTTTAGTAATTTTGTTTTGGAGGGTTATTTCGATTTTTGCATGTGGTTCAATGGCTAAATCAAACGAAAGGCAAAGATTGATTGTTTTTTAAACTTATGAGGCATAACAAAGCATTTTAGAACTTGAGAAGGGTTAATTATTTTTTCTTATCGATATGAGATGTTCTATGATGTTCCCCAAAAAAATTTGGTTTACGGAAATTTTGAGTTTAGTTTGTTTACTGGAAGATAATAGAGCTTTTACTATGGATAGAGTTGGGGAGTGGTGGAGGAGTTATGTTTTTTTGGGGTCTCTTAGTTTTGTTCTTAGTTTGAAGCTAAAGTAGTTGAAGAAGGATCCAGGGAATGAAGAAGTCTTTGGAGATATTAATATTCATACTTTTGATGAGAAGGATGATGGGGGGTCATTAGATGAGGTAGGGATGGAGAGGAAGATGGTGGTGAATATGGAGTTGGATTGCTTGATTGATTTAAAGGAAGTAAGTTAGAGGCAGAAATCTAGGGCTTTATGGCTCAAGGATGGGGATAGATGTACGAAGTTTTTTCACCGTGTAGCTAATTCCAATAGAAGTTTCATTTCTATTTCTTGGTTGGATGTGGAAGGTGTGGTGGAGGATCCTACAGACATTTCGGCTAATATTGTCAACTTCTATACGTCCTTGTATGAAGAATCATTTTCTTGGAGACCGTCTTTGGATGGTTGGAGTTTGACACTACTTCAGGAGAGGATGCAGAGTGGTTAGAAAGATCTTTTGATGAGGCAGAGGTGTTTGGTGTGGTTCGGTCCCTCAATTAGGATAAAGCTCCAGGTCCTAATGGCTATTCCTTAGCCTTTTTTCAATCTTGCTGGGAGGTGGTTAAAAGGGATGTGCTATCAATTTTTACCTAGTTTGCTTCTTGTGGCAAATTTGTTTGTAGTCTGAATGCTTCTTTTATTGTTTTATCCCTAAGAAGGTAGGAGCAGTGGAGTTGAAAGATTTCCTTCCTATTAGCCTTGTGGGGGGTGTCTACAAGATTCTAGCAAAGGTTTTGGCTAATAGATTGAAATTCTCGTTGCATAAGATCATTTCGTCCTCCCAAAATGCTTTTGTGAGGGGAAGGCAGATTTTAGACTCCATGCTGATAGCTAATGAATGTATTGATTCGCGGATAAGAACGAATGAACCGGGAATGTTATGCAAGTTGGACAGTCCCAAAGCCTATGACCATGTTAATTGGAGTTTTTTGCTATATTTGCTTTGGAGGTGTGGGTTTGGCGGTAAATGATGCAGATGGATTGAGTTTTACATTTCTACGGTCAAGTTTTTGGTGCTTGTAAATGGCTCCCCGGAGGGTTTCTTTGGTAGCTCTTAAAGGTTGCGTCAAGGTGATCCTCTTTCACCTCTTTTATTTGTTATTGTTATGGAAGCTTTTTTTAGGATGATGATGAGATTAGTTTCTAATTGAGTTATTGAGGGTTTCAATGTTGGTGGAGTTAGTGGGTAGGGGATTGGTGTTTCTCATTTGTTGTTTACTGATGATACCCTCATTTTTTGTGTGGTGGAGGTTAATCAGTTTCGGACTCTTTGGTGTTTGCTGTTGTGCTTTGAGGCCGTACTTGGGTTAAAGGTGAATTTTTTTGATAAGTAAGAGTTGGTATCAATTAGGGGGTGCAAAATGTCGTTGTTGCCTATGACTTATTTGGAATTGCTGTTGGGTGCTAGATACAAAAGCATTCAAATATGGGATGGTATTCTGGAAAAAGATAGAGAGAAGATTGGCGGGGTGGAAGCGGATGTATTTATCCAAGGAAGGTCGGATTACTTTGATCAAATCCACACTTTCTACTCTTCCAACCTATTTCTTATCCCTTTTCCCAATTCTGGCTGTGGTGGCTTATAGGATGGAAAAACTGCAATGAGATTTTTGTGGTGCAGTGATGGGGGAGTCCACAAGTTCCATCTTATTAACTAGGAGAAGGCTCGCTCTCCTATTAATTGTGGGGGGTTGGGGCTCTGGAGATTGATGTTATATAACAAAGCTCTGCTGGAAAATGGTTATGGCACTTTGCCACTAAGAGGGATAGTTATTGGAGAAGTGTTGTAGTTTAAAAATTTGATACCTTAGAGGGTGGTTGGAGTACTATGCTTGTCTTTGGTTCTTATGGTGTGAGCTTGTGGAAATACATAAACAAGGGTGGAGAGTCCTTTAGAGAGCATATCAGATTTGTTGTGGGTTCTAGTCAAAGAATCAGTTTGTGGCATGATAGATGGTGTGGTGATAGACCCCTTAGGCGCTCTTACCCTGCTGTGTTTTCTTTAGCTCGGCATCCTCTTGCCGTTGTGGTGGATTGTATGGAGGTTGGTTCCACTTATTTGGTTTGGAATGTTCAGTTCATTAGATCTGCGAATGATTTGGAATTTGAGGAGTTTTCGGCTTTTTTCTCCTCTTTATGAGTTGACTATTCAAAGAGGGACTGATGACAAGATGCAATGGGTGGGTTCTAGTAATGGTATTTTCCCTGTCATCCTTCTATGGTTTTATTGATGGTGGAAGATCCGAGGTTTTTCCATGTGGAGTGTGGAGGTCCAAGGTCCCTACGAGAGTTTCGTTTTTTGTGTGGGAGGCCACACATGGTACAATTTTGACTATTGATAACTTGAGAAGGAGGGGAGTTTGTTCTGATTGGTGTTATTTGTGCAAGGAAGATGGGGAATTGGTTAATCATGTACTTTTGCATTGTCCGATGGCTAGAGGGTTGTGATTTTTTGTGTTCTGAATTATGAATCTTCATTGGGTTATGCTGGGGATGGTGGAGAATGTTCTGTTGTGTTGGGGTAGGAAGTTTGTGGATCTGTTGGTTAAGGCTATTTGGAAGATGGTTCCTTATGTATTTGGTGGTGTCTTTGAAGTGAGCGTAACAGTAGGTGTTTTGATGATGCAGCTTTGTCGTTGGAGCGTTTGCAGGGCGGTTTCTTCTTTCTCTGGGCAAATACGATGCTGGGGGTTCTTTTTGTAGAATTTCATGATTTCATTAGCTTTTTTGCTTGTATGCCAATACAATCTTTGTACTGTAATAAAATAGTGCGACCTCATTTCACTTACCTGTGTGTTTTCTTTGATTTCGGCATCCTCTTGATTGTGATTGTATGGAAGCCACTAACCCTGTTCGACAGTTGTGGAATTTAAGTTGAATCTCAAGCTGGGAATTGGAGGACGAGGTGCCAAGGTTGATCCATTTTTGATCAGACCATTGAGATGTGATGTTCTTGGCATTGTTTGGTTCTAAGGGATTTTTTTCATTGTGATCTTTCATAAGATTTTTTTTTCTCCATGGCTGGTGTGTGTCTGCATTTCTGCTTCCTAGTGATGAATAGTGTTTTTCCCATGACAAGGGGAGTTCGCCTGTTTTCGGGCCACAAACACACAGGACTTCAGGATGCCTTACCAAATTCGGAAAAATCTGCAAACATGGGCAAGTTGGTTTTGGGACATGCTTGATTCTCATCATAGTCCTCTCTGTGCCATGGCCAGTGCTGACATTTGGGATCAAGGCTATTTGGAAGATAATGTATTTGGTGGTGTCTTTGAAGTGAGCGTAACAGTAGGTGTTTTGATGATGCAGCTTTGTCGTTGGAGCGTTTGCAGGGCGGTTTCTTTCTTTCTCTGGGCAAATACGATGCTGGGGGTTCTTTTTGTAGAATTTCATGATTTCATTAGCAAAGTTGTACTGAGTGCTTAAAACAGGTATATATGAAAATAAGTAAAACAAATTACAAAATTTATTCTACAAGGAAAACAAAAGGACCCTAGGAGTTTTTCTTGAAGAACTTCTTATCTAGTTGATGGCCCATTCGAAGTAGAGGGTACCTTTGTGGGATCCTTGCTTACTCAAGTTTGTTGTTCAAAGAAGCTTTTCTGGGAGTTTTCTCTGTTGTTTTGTGTCCCATTATAATGGATTCTAGGTGGTAAGCCATAGAATAATTATAATCTACTGTTGGGTAGAATTTACTGACCTGTTCGATGTTGCAGCATACTGTGTAGTTGCAGATGAATCAGTGGGGCGGCAAGTACCGATGGCTTTTCTGGAGCGCATAAAGGATGACTTTTTGTCAAGATATGGAGGTGGAAAGGCTTCTACAGCTCCTGCCAACGGCCTTAACAAGGAATTTGGGTATGCTTTCTGACGAGAATACATGTTGGAATTTTTTTTTTCTTGTTATGTAGATGATACAAGATATAAATCTTTGCAGGCCAAAATTGAAGGAACACATGAAGTACTGTGTTGATCATCCGGAAGAGATAAGCAAGCTTGCAAAGGTGAAGGCTCAGGTTTCTGAAGTTAAAGGTGTTATGATGGAGAACATTGAGAAGGTAGAGATGCATTAACTTTTTCCACCCATATCTTCTAATGAACTTTGAAATGGACCAGTTCCATTTGTGAGGACAAGCTGGACGGTAAAGGTCAGGGGTTCAATACCCCCTCTTGGCATTCAAGTAACTTGCTGAACGTGCAGTTTCAAGATGCCCTCAGATTTAATTTTCAAGTTCACTTGGGGGGTTAAGAAGCCTTTCACATTTTCATTGTGGCTTTTGATGTAGGTTTTAGATAGAGGCGAAAAGATAGAGCTTCTGGTGGATAAGACAGAGAACCTTCATCAACAGGTCAGTGGTGCTTTCTCATATGCATGCATTCCTACCCTTTTTAGCTGCATCTGCAAAGTGGAAAAGTTAATAAACCTTAGACATGTTTGTTAAAGAGTTTGCTCTGCATACATTTACTGCTATAATATTCATGAGTGAGTTATTGTGCTGTTGTTTCGTTAGTGATGGGCTTGCAATTTGTGCCTCAAAACTGTATAATATATCGCCATAATTTTAGAATTTAGAAAGTCTATGATCTGTCATTCAAAAGAATGTTGAGGAAATCTTTCAAGATTATATTTTCTTTGAAATAAATGGAGTTCGCTCTTTCCAATTTTATCGGGGGAACCAATTTTGCAAACAGGCACAGGACTTCAGGACTACCGGGACGCAAATTCGGAGGAAAATGTGGCTGCAGAACATGAAAATCAAGTTGATTGTTTTGGGAATTCTGATAGCATTGATTCTCATCATAGTCCTCTCTGTTTGCCATGGGTTTAAGTGCTGACGATGGGCAGCTTTCTCGAAGAGGCTCTTATGTTGTTTGTCAAAACTTGCAATTGTATGTGTTGAGAAATATGGTATATATGATGACTCTGTATCTAGTTCAAATTTTAGCAACTTCCAGATACTTGGCCCGATGTAGACTCGTTTTTGCGTGTGAATGTACCCAAAAGATGTTATCATCATCTCAACAATGCTCCTCCGCGGATATAGTTGCTCGATTGCCTGGAAGCTAAACTTTGAATGATGCTCATGAGTGATTGCCTTGTAAGAATATTGAACAAATAATTATATTATTAATCAATTTATTCATCGTTTTTCAGCTTTTTGGGGCAACTAATGATTTAACTTCTTTCTTGATACGCTTAGCAATAGCGTTCAGCATTTTAGCAATGCCAGCCTTCGAAATCTCCTGAATCCTAGAAAAACCCACGATTTTTTGTTTTTGGGACGCCTGGGTCCCGCTGCCTCGAAGAGACTCTTGTGCTGCGCCGACATAGAGAGATCCCATTTACCATGTTGCGTTCAGTTCCGTTTCCCTCCCTGAACAAAAAGAATAGGCGTTAAATGTTTCCTGCGCGACTGAGAAAGACAATGAGTTAGTGAGCTAACCGCATTGTATCTTTAATTGAGGATGTTCAGTTATAGGACGAACGCTACATAATTTTTGTTTTTATTTTGTAAAAAGAACTTTGACCAGTAGCATTCTTAATTTTAGCAAGGAATGTTTAGTAAAACAAATTCTGTAAATACTTATAAATAAACTTTCATAAAAGAGCAATCAATATTCTAAAATTCTAAAACATGCGAAAACTACTGAAAGTAATGAAAACCAAGTACATAATAAAGTTTATAGACCAAACTACTTTTCTCATTACACCTTATCGTAGCCCTCGTGGTCGCTCCACGAGGCTGTAGGCATAACGGTGCTCGAGTTCGAATCGCTGCACCAGTTTCTTTAAAGCCACTCGTGAGAGTTTACAGATGCATTTTCCACTTCCTCACAAAAAATGTAGTCCTCGAAGCACATCACACGGTATTGAGAATAAAACTTGATTTTCTGTCGATTATAATTTTTATATATCGCAAGATTAAAAACATTCATACGCTTCTCCTCTTGAACCCACTACTGTTATCATCCTCGCCAATGTCTTTACATTTTGTATCATTCTCGTTGTCATAATGACTCCAATTACACACCCTTTTTCCTCCTCTCCAAATCCCATTCCTTAAACCCGTATCCACTCCAATCCTCTAAGCCTAAACCTCACCCTCCCTCTTCCCACTACGCCCAACCCCAATATCTCTCCCTTCCTTCAACCTCCACCCTCCCTCTTCCCACTACGCCCAACCCCAATTTATCACCTCCCAATTCCCAATTCCACCACAATCACCCCCCATTGACACCGATTCCCCCCACAACCTCTCCCCACTCTCTCTATCTTCCTTCACTTGCCATTTCTTATCTACCGGGAATCCCGGCAGCCATTTCGGCACATGGGAATACCGGGAACAATCCGTTTCTTGAGTCCGAGAAGGAATCGAATTCCGGGCACCGTCACGATCCCGCCGGGGAATCGGCTTGGCGAATGGGATTTCTTCGTGGACGCCCACGAACCTGGCGAGGTCCTTGAGGACTCCAGAGGTGGACAACAGAGTGGAAGCGTGCTTGTGTAGGTGGGAGCCTCCAGAGAGGCCACCGTCGTGGAGTGAAACGACGTCGTGTAGGGCGTTGGTGAGGTCCAGGAGGTTGGACTGGGTGCGGTTGGAGTTGTTGGCGAAGCAGGTAGCGGACTTGGCTATGGCCTGGAGGTACTTGGTGGCCACGAGGGTCAGGGCTTCGAGGGCAGAGAGCTGGGTGGTCTTGAAGCCCACGGACCGGCAGATCTGGGAGACCGCGATTCTTGCTATCGCGTGCGAGAACTCTGATGGGGTCGTTGTCGTCGACGACGACGTCGTCGTTTGGAATTTTGCTTTCCTGCGAGACTTTGATTTCATCTTTGGTTCTAGGAGAAGAAGAAGATGATCCTTAAAACCCTAGGTCCCCAGCCGTCGTGCTTTATTATTAACGGGAATTTTGTTTTGTTTTTTCTTTCTTTTCCAAGGAAGAAATCAAGAAAATCACACATCCGAAAGAGCCCAGCAAGGTTTGGCCCATACCAAGGAACTTCCACAATTTGTTACTGTCAAAAAGTCTACCTTCTAATTCTTTTAAAATTAATTCATGAATATTCTGATTTATTTAGTTTCTTACAACTTTTGATGTTTGTGAGCGAATCGTGTAATCTATATGCATGTGAGTTCTAGTTTCTTTTATATTCCTTTTAATTGATTTTGATGAGATTAAATTATTAATGATTTAATATTTACTGTTTTCCTGACTGTACCATTTGGGATTTCGCTTATTTCAATTTTCCCTAGACTTTAGTCTAGCAATATTCTGGATTTTGGATCGCAAAATTTACTGAGCAAAAATAAATTTTGAAGCTATATGAAAATATAAATTAGATGAAATACTTGAAAATAGGCAAACACACATCATTTTATGTGTACTATATGCTTAAACGTAGACAGTGTACTCTCACTGAATTATAGTGAAAGCCAACAGCTATACAACTTCATATGATATAATATTTTTCTTATCAGATTGGAATTGAGATTTAATAAATTAACTTAATACTAGTATTAATTACAAAGAAAAAAATTCAGTTTTAAAAGAAGTTATTCTTATAAGTATATGTGATAATTTAATAAAACAAATCTAACTGTTAGAATCTGATCATACCTTATTTAATGAGGTGAGATAAAATTGACTTGACTTGATGATGACTCATTCTCATTAAATGACGTGGCTAGCTTTGAACCGCTAAATTTAATTCTTTAAATCATAATGGGTAGAATTTGATTTATTATATCAGAATCTTTTCCCTTAATTACAAAGTTTTATCAGTATTTTTTGTTTTGGGTTCAATCTCCTGTGTCCTATAACCGCCAAAAGCGCGAAAAGGATTAGAGAAGAAGCTTGTCCGGTTTTTTCAATTGAACCGGAAATTAAACGGCTACATTTTGGACTGAACCGGAATTCAACGGCTATTTATCATGGCTC
Source organism: Morella rubra (assembly GCA_003952965.2). Classification (NCBI taxonomy): domain Eukaryota; kingdom Viridiplantae; phylum Streptophyta; class Magnoliopsida; order Fagales; family Myricaceae; genus Morella; species Morella rubra. The sequence goes on along the minus strand of CM025850.1, from coordinate 9,100,116 downwards.
TCAGCAATCAGGACAATATTCTTCCGTGCTCGACTCCGTTGCCGCGAGAGAATGGAAGAAATCGAGACGGGCAGGGATATCAGCGAGGGAACTCCGATTCAGAAAGTGGGGAGGAAGCGGTCCTTGCAGGAAGATTTCTGTACGCTGTCTCTGGATATGACCGGCACAAGAGTATCGGCGCAGCCGAGTTCCCCGTCCCCGCCTATGCCTCCAACTCCCGTCGTTCGCAAAAAGCGTCGCTGCTACATGTTCTTGGGTACCCGTACCTGTACCACCACCAGTGGAGATTCTGAATATTTTCGTCTTTTTGCTGGCACGCCTAGGAAGTTTGCTTCTGCTGCTGGTAGATGTATCAGATGAGATGATTACAATTTACCGAGACTCGCAATGCACATGGCGCCCTCACAAACTGGCTTTCTCTTTTACTTTCGTTCCCGGAGATGTCTCGTATATTCTTTTCTCTCTTCGTTCTTTTCTGTAAAGCTAACCAACTTCTGTTGGAAGCACTTCGACAAGATTTGGCTCCTGATTGGTTGAGTCTTCTGACCGATTCTTAGCCTCACTCTTCTTCTTCGTTTTCTGCTTTCTTTTCTTTTTCTATGGTTTTCTTTTTGTTTCTTGGGATTTCATTACTGAATCAGTTATATAACCTTCATTCATTCGAATGTTCTTTCAATCTTCGGTGACTAAATTCTCAAACCAAATCGATGAGGAAGTTTTCTCTAGTACTCTGCAGAGATCAATCAACCTGTAAGAGTAAGAGCCCAGCTAAAATTGCTGAGCACAGTTTCTCTTCTTTCTTCCTTGTTCCTTAGATTTTTTTTTTCAAATTTCATTTTTCAATTCAGTAGAAACACATTTCAAAAACCCTTTCATATTTGGACATTATCAGTGGTTCGTACAGTGCAGCAGAGACAAAATATCATAACCTGTTTACAATCATGAAGAAAAAGGGCGGTATAGTTCACACCGTAAAAACCTAGAAGCTGTTTACAGCCTAAGAGTGGTCTAATTCACTGACGCCACAGACTGACCAACTCAATGTCAAATATGAGAGTCCCCAATGTTGAGCCTTCTCCATTGGCAAGACGAGTTGGATTAAAAATGGTAGTAAACAGCCTCTGCCTGTCAAAAAACTGGATAGAAAATAGAAAAGGCTTGAGCACATGTGAATGTCAGTAAAATCTCCCAAAATAGCATGAGCCTGAAACAATTTATAGTGTGCTGCTGTCTATGTATAACTAACTTCAACACTCGGTCATGCCATGAAAAGCTAATATGTTTCCATTGAATATTTTCTGAGAATGATTAATGAATTGAACTTAAAAGCCTAAAGAAGGAGAACAATCCACATCACAGCAGAGCCTAAAATCTCTCTCTCTCTCTCTCTCTCATGTGTGCAGGTTGGTTTCTATGGTCTGATTGCAGGAAGTCATTTCTCACTTGGTGCTAGACAGATATTCTAGTCACCAGTTATTCCAACAATGTACCCCATATCATATTTTAACACCATACGCATTTATGTCCCAAACCCAGCTTTGAGAATCCATAATGTTATTTACTCTCATTTCTCCGAAGGGGAACTTAATAGTCCGGTGGTGACATTTTAGATAGCCAATGGACATTACAACAAGCAGATTAGCAAAAAGTACTCCACCCAAGGAGAAGTTTGACCTACTTTCTGATCAAACACCTGACAAGAAAAGGCATCGACTAGAATATCAAATCAGCATAAATAAAGGTAGGAGTAAAAGGAAAAAAAGTTGGAAGAGAACAGAGTAAATACATTAGGTGGTATGGGCTCTTGTGATGTGCTCTGATAGCCTTGGGATGGAGGGATAATTACTCTACGAATACCACCTACTTTCATTGATCTCACGGCTGCTTCTATCCCTGAAATCACCTGCGCATAGATTTGATATATCAGTATCAAAAGCTTCTCAGTTGGCTCAATAATTTGAACAAGATAGCATAAAAGACGCAAAGGAAGAAAGTTACTGACAACAGTCGTGAACGTTCTTTCACTTTAGAATATACATATATAGTTCACACATAACTGCATTCATACACACAGATATATGCATAATAATGCTGCGAACAAAAACAAAAAGCAACATTCTTCACACACACAAACCAGGCATCCAGCCCCTCAGAAACAAGAAATAAAATTTACGAAAGCATTGTGTGGTCTTCCTGTGGCTTTGTTTTCTTATTTCTAAGTGTCTTCTTGTGGCTTTCACTAATGCCACAAAATTCCTAACACATTTAACCTCTATAATAGTGTCATACAAATAAAACAAAAAACAAAAAGCAGAATTTATTTCAAATTAAGGCAATATTTTCCAGCCTCTTTTTTCCTGAGCAATATAGGCCTTGACAATTAAGATTCACTGCAAATACAAGCTTGGCTCAGTATTGCCGAGATAATTGTCTTCTTCGCTTCTCCTCTGAGTTTTACTACTTTCTTCAGAAAAGTTTGATATCATAGAGAATCTAGGTGTACTCACTCAGCCAATCTATTTCTGGAGTGCTATGGTATAGTAGTAATGTGTGGTACTTCAGTACCCCTCCTCCCTCAAAAGCTGAAGGAAGGTGTTCATGCAGGTTTTCCCTAACTGGGCAACTTTTTGAAGGAAGAAGGGGAAGAAAACTAAAACTTACTGGGCATGTGACGAGTTAAGATATACAGATAATAAGGATCACCTCTCACAATTTTGACATAAAAGTCCCTAGAAATGACAACAAAATTGAATAATGATGGCAGTACTTACTTTCCCAGACCCAAGGAAAAACACAAAAGGAATTGGTTCACCATTTTCATCTTTGTGATCATATGTTGAATCAAAGCGCCATCCTTGCTTCGCTGCCAACCTCCCATAGTAATGAACTGCAACCTTCACATTCAAACTCAAAAAATTAAGGATGAATATGTGGTACTACCTATTCTAATTCGAGCTCCCACACAAGGTACTTGAAAGACATAATACGCACAGCACTTTTTTTTACTGTTTCATATAATACTAGCTAAAAAATGCTACATTTTTTCTTTGTTGTGGACTTGTGGCTCTCCAGAACCTTTAGTGTATTTTCTGGGAATGACAATTGTTGCTTATGATTAAAACATATTGGATACTGACTACCTATATGATGCTCTCTCTTCAGATGGAAGACAAGAGGAGAAGCCCCTTAGTTTCAACTGTAGGTCAGAAACTCTCCATAGTTATGCAAGAATCATTCCACATATTTTCTTTTTCTCTCTAGTATCCCTTAATATTGGAAGCAACGCTTGGCTGAGTAGAGTTAATGAACAAAGGATTAATCTGTGAGAAACAGAGTCATGAGCAATCTACCAGCAAACTCGAAGTTCAACCAGCAATAAAAAATCAGAAATCTTAACTGCTGCCAATAGTTATTTCCATTTGAGCCAGCAAATAAGAGTGATAACAACCAAAGGACTTTGCTTGAGCTCTTCCCACTTAAGTTCAATTGCTTGCTGATATAGGCTATACTCGGCACCAAAAAGTTTTCAACTAGTTTTCTACTATCCTCACAGATTCCGTGCGAGCTCCAACACCCATTACCTATATAATTCACATATTCCCTACCCAGGATTTCTACACCTTTACTCATCTTTTTTATTGCCCCCACAAATTCCTCGAACCATATATTACTTGAAAGAACCAGAACCATCACCAATTTCCATCATTTATGATTGGTTATCAAACTGGCAGCTCCCGCAGTGCTTATTACCATCAAACCATCGAACATGAAAGAGCACAAATTGCTCATATGCCGCCAATAAGGCCACTCAGTTCAACCCCTAGTAGTTTTAGTAGCCTGTCATATGCAATTCACAAACTTCTCATATATACAAAATGATCTCTCTATTTCCTATGACTTCACCTGGAGCTCAAAAACAGAGAATGCCGAATCTTAGACATCAAGATGGATAAGATATTCAATTTGAAAAAAATATAATCGATTTCGAAAAATTAACACCTCTGGCTCTATGCTAAGAAATGATTACATAGAAAGCAAATAGGGAGTAGAACATTGCCAAAACTAAAAAAAGAAAAAAGAAAAAAAGAACAACAGATTACGGCATAGAAATGTTGTTGCATACACGGTGAGAGAAAGAGAGAATAGTGAATGACCTGGTCTCCATCCCCGGGGACTTCTCCGGAACCTAAACGGAGGTCCAATACCTTGACGCCACTAGAATTTGGGAGCTCGGAGAACTCGGAATTTGAAGAAGAAGAAGCAGAGGACGGGTAGATTAGTGTTGAGAAAATAGTGGAGAAAACAGAGAGAGAAAGAGCCGTTCTTCTACTTGCTGTTAGAGAATAAGATGATGAAAATGAAGTTGTTGCAGAGGCGTTGTTAGACGGTGATTTTGGGTGGTGGGGAACGAGGGGACGTTGTACTGTCGCGGAACACTGAAGAATCATCGTCCTTCTTACCCGAAAGCAGAAAAACGAAGAAAAAAGACGCCGTCTGTGGGAATCGAACCCACGACCACGTGGTTAAAAGCCACGCGCTCTACCGGCTGAGCTAAGACGGCGCTCATGACAGATGTGGAGTTTACATTTTTATCATCTATTTTTAGTAGCGAATTCAGAGTGATAGAGTTAGTCACACACCATATGAGTTTTAGAGTGACTCGACGAGGCTCATACTGGTAATTAATATTAAATATTATTAGACTTATATTTTATGTCTATTTAAATTGATGGACCAAAATTAAAGAAAGTGATACACTCACCGCCTAAATTTTCTAATTAAGTGACGAGTTCGAATTATACAATTTTCTCGTGGTGGCCTGATGGCCCACGATGTCTATCCAAGTTCGGGGACAGCAAGGCACAAAAAGGGTGACAATTTTTTTTTGATAGATCTCAAAAAAGTAATAATTTTATTTTTGGACCATCGAAAAATCACTCTTAATTCCACGTGCAACACATCCAAGGCAGTATTAAAATAGACTCTTCTTTCTTTGGGGTAAAATCCATATACCTCCTCAAATTTTATGATGCTCTAACTTTTACTATTGTTGTTTTCTTTTTAGAATAAGATTTATCTTATATGACTTGTTTTTTTGTCCATTTTAATAGTTATTATTAAATTGATAATTTAGTAGCCACAAATCTTCTCTCATTTAGGAGTAAAAAAATTTTAAGGGAAAAATATACTTTTCGCCCCCAATTATTTGGTTTCCGACATTTTACACCATAAATTATCAATTTCGTTACATTTCGTTATTTTAACTACCAACCGTTAATACTTTGCACCCTACAGTTAATTTGAAATTGTTATATTTTAGTTCAGTGAAATGAAAAATTTATTCTTATATAAAAATATAATTATAAAAATAATTTTTATAATGAAGGTCAAATTTTATTTCACTGAACTAAAATAATAATATGTCCAAATTAACTGTAGGGGTACAAAGTTTAACCGGTTGGTAGTTGAAAGACGAAACGTAACGAAATTGATAATTTAAAGTGTAGCGTGTCAGAACCATAATAGTCGGAGGGTAAAAAGTATATTTAATCTAATTTTAAATTTTGCTACATCAAACCCCAAACCACATTTGGGGTTAAATCCACGTTTTAGAATGTTTTTGGGTCATCTCTCCAATTTTTATTTTGAACGGAAGGTAATGCTGGCGTGGCTTCATGTAGTTTGTTTTTTTCTGAGTTTTTGTTTTTTGTTTTTTTTGTTTTTTACTTTCCGAGCATGGCTTCAGGTAGTTGGACTGCCACAGACCTTATTATCAAGGTCAAAGGATGTCCGCAGTAGCACAAAGGTTGAAAAGGAATCCCGGCACAAGTTCACAAGTCCCAAAGTCCCAAGCTTAAGCTATTTGTTTTTTAAATCAGTGGCCCAGCCCCCGGACACAAGAAAAAAGAGAAACTGTAGCAGAGGGGGGAAGATTGTGTGCAAAATGGAGAGCAGTGAAGAAGAAGACGACTTCCCATCAATTGAAAGAATCATCCCACAGTCGAACGTCGATTCCCTCTACCAATCCCACACTGAAAAGGTTTATTCATCTTCCCTGTTTTCCTTCCTAACTCCAACCTCCGTGTTTTGTGAGAGCGATTCTGTCGCAAATTGTTGATTTCTTGAATCTCATTATTGATCTTGGAATGATGTTGTGTCTTTGTTTGTCTGCTTGAAAAAGGTTGTTTTTTTTTTTTTTTCTCTATGCTGTTGGTTGTCCATTAATTGAAGTCCATTGGCTACTAAATCCAAGTTTTAGCAATCTGGGTATACTCATTGCAAGTTTTTTTTTGGGTAACGAAAAGAAAAAAAAAATCATTCAAGTTACTACCGGGCATTTTGGACTACTATTTTACGCTACGAGAACTCCAGTCTTCGATTATAGGGTCACGAAAGCACCTGGCAATTATGTTACAGATTGGATGTATATGGTGATACTCCAAGTTGGATTGTTGTATTTTGGTCAAAACCTACTCTGGAAAAGTTCCTGTTTCTCTTTATTGTTGCACATTTCGTTTTCTCGAAACAAACCTACATGGAGACGTTAGTCTTCGTTTGCGTCATTTTTGGATCTTTCTTTTTGATAAGGCGTCATTTTTGGATCTAAACTCTTTTTCTTTGATCTGGATAATTTTTGAATTACAGAGTGAATCTTCCGTACAGTTTCTAGTATCTTCCCATCGGTTATGTTCTAATGCATTTGCACCCATAAGAGAGACATTTATGGTTTAAGGTATGCCGTGTCTTTCAAGTACAGGGTATCGATTTCTGTTTTTTAGTGGTTTTGGCAAGCAAAAAAGGTGTATTTGTGAAGGGAATGATGTTATGCTGTACTATTTTTTATGATTCTGAACGTATGTGCATCTTTATCAGTCTGATGCTTCTAAAATGTAGTGAGTATGCATCCGTTTTATCTGTGAGCCAAGATGAGGATGTGAAATGCACCCTATTGTGAGAGTTTGGGATAACAATGTCTAGAAGAAGGTGTTCTATTTTTTTCTCAATTGTATAATGAATTTTGTTCCAGAGGTTCCAAGATCACAAGAATTGAATTAGCAATTTTGGTCTTTTGTATTGTCTTCCTTTCTCATGGTTGTAACATGATGACTAAATATTTTCCTGTAGGCTAAGCATGTTTATCCTTGTAGGGAATACGAAAGCTTTGTTGCGAGCTCTTGGATCTGAAGGATGCCGTGGAGAACTTACGTGGTAACATGCACGCAAAGTACTTAGCTTTCTTGAGGTAATAGAAATGCCAGTTTCTATATTGTAGCTCCACATCATGAGCAAGTACATAAATGAGGAGTTAATGTTCCCATCCCCCTTGCAGCATTTGACTGCATTAAGGTTCTTTTTATTTGGGCAGAGAATTAGAAGTCCTCTCATCAGGCTAAATACATTGTTGGGCCTTAATGCCAAGGCAATTCGGCTTTTAGGTTAAATGGTGTTATCAAGAAGATGTGTGCAGGTTTCAAGCAGTTTCAAATCTGAAATTAGAATACATAATTTTTACTTATTTAATGTTTGGGCTTTCACCATTATTTCAGATCCCTGTATACTTGATTTGACCTCAAAGATAAATTGTAGGATATCTGAAGAGGCTGTGGAAATGGAACATGAATTAGTTGAGCTGCGAAAGCATATTTCAGCTCAAGGGATCCTTGTGCAGGATTTGATGACTGGTGTATGCCATGAATTGGAAGAGTGGAAGCAATCTAGTGGTGACAACTATGAAGCTCAGCAAGAACCTGAAATTTCTGAACTTCAAGATCCCTTGCCAAGTGAAATAGATGACAAGAAGATAATATTTTTGGAGAGAATTGATGTTCTGTTGGCTGAACACAAATTTGAAGAAGCATTGGAAGCTTTAGATGTTGAAGAGAGAGATTCTTCAGATCTGAAAGGCTCTGGAGATTCTTCAGTAGGTGAAGTGTCAGAGTACAAATCTGCTTTTTCAAAAAGAAAAGCAATGGTTGAAGATCAACTAGTTCAGATTATTGAACAGCCTTCTGTTGGTGTTCTGGAGATGAAGAAGGCCTTATCTGGTTTGATAAAACTTGGGAAAGGTCCTTTGGCACATCAGTTACTGCTAAAATTTTATGGGTTGCGCCTCCAGAAGAGCATTGAGGTCCTTCTTCCTTCTTGTCGTGTCTGTCCAAAAACATTTTCTGCTACGTTATCTAAACTTGTATTTTCTATAATCTCACTGACAACAATGGAGTCTGCTTCAATATTTGGTGATAATCCTATTTATACCAACAGAATTGTTCAATGGGCTGAGTGGGAAGTTGAATATTTTGTACGGTTGGTGAAAGATAATGCACCATCTTCCGAGACAGTTTCTGCTTTACGAGCTGCAAGCATTTGTGTTCAGGCTAGTCTCTACCACTGTACAACATTGGAATCACAGGGCCTGAAACTGTCAAAATTACTTTTGGTTCTTTTGCGACCTTACATTGAAGAAGTTCTAGAGTTGAATTTTAGACGGGCTAGAAGACTACTTTTTGATCTGGTGGAACTTGATGAGAACTTGCTATTCTCACCCCGCTTTGCAGCTTCATTGTCTGCATTTGCACCTTCATCGGAGAGTGTTCTTGTTGATAGTGGAGTGAGATTTATGTACATTGTCGAGGTAAGCTGCTATCATTGAGGCCACAAACTTTGTTTTCATACCACAACAAGCTCTTTTTAATTTTTATATATCAACATTCACACGGTATGGACAAGTTTTATGTACAAAGTACACCTAACAATTGAAGATCATTAGATGCTTTTGGACAAGATGATTTTTGTTCATGCTAGAGGTATAATTAAGACGGACATGACCTAGAGAAAAGAAAATGTAGCCTTTTCTGTTGAAAATGAAAATGGAGAAGGAAAATGCTAGAGGAAAAGTAATTCATCCAGGATAATTTACTGAAGCCTTACTTCCTACTCTTCACAAATTTGTTCTTCTAGTCTTATTGGAATACAACTAATTGGATCTTTTGGCATTTCTATGGCTTAACTGGGGTTTATTAAACTTCTAAAGTGGGCTCTTGATCTACCATTGTTAGTGGTGATGCTTTTAAAGAAACTGTCTTGTTCTTAGGCCTTGATCGATAGGAATTAGTTAGATAGATTCAATTTCATGCATGCATTTCGCATTAGAGGAAAAGTAATTCATCTAGGATGATTCACTGAAGCCTTACTTCCTACTCTTCACAAATTTGAACTTCTAGTCTTATTGGGATAAAACTAATTGGATCTTTTGGCATTTCTATGGCTTAGCTGGGGTTTATTAAATTTCTAAAGTGGGCTCTTGATCTGCCATGGTTAGTGGTGATGCTTTTAAAGAAACTATCTTGTTCTTAGGCCTTGATCGATTGGAATTAGTTAGATCGATTCAATTTCATGCATGCATTTCGCATTAGATATTTAGAATTGTAAAGAGATGCCTTTCTATTTGTATATCTTCATTACAGCTTGGATGTCTATGCTAGTGTGTCAAATATTTGTTGTGTTTGAGAATTGGATTATGTTAGAAAATATAATTCAAATAGTAAAATTATCTTTTCCTTCAGCTTAAATTTTTGAGAGAGTGGTAGATTCATATGGTATTAGAGCCAAGGTCCTGAGTTCAAGACTTGATTCCGCACTTCATCCCAATTTCAATTAAATATTGCACGTATTGGGTCTCTCAATGAAAAGAAGGGTCCGGCCCACACGTGAGAATGAGTGTTAAATAATATATTCAAATAGTAAAATTTATTTTTTCTTATCAGCTTAAGCTTGAGAATAAGTGGTAGATTCACATATTATAATCACTACGCATGATAGTATGTTCTGAATCCAGTGGTTTTCTTTATAGGATATATTGGAACAGCTAACCCCCTTTGCCACTATGCATTTTGGAGGAAATGTGTTAAGCAGAATCTCGCAGCTGTTTGATAAATACATGGATGCTTTGATCAAAGCCCTGCCAGGCCCCTCTGATGATGACAATCTTACAGAACTGAAAGAAGCTATATCCTTTAGAGCTGAAACAGATTCCGAACAGCTTGCAATATTGAGAATAGCATTTACCATTTTAGACGAGCTATTACCAAATTCTGTAATGAACATTTGGAATCGGCAGAATGAAAGTAATGAACCAAAAAGTGGAACCAATGAAAACCTTGTGCCTAGTGCAAGCACTACAACAGAATTAAAGGAGTGGAAGCGCCATCTTCAGCATTCATTCGACAAGCTCAAAGATCACTTCTGCCGGCAGTATGTTCTGAATTTCATCTATGCAAGAGAAGGCAAAACACGATTAGATGCTCGTATTTACTTGAATGGGAATGGAGAGGATTTGTATTGGGACTCTGACCCTCTACCTTCACTTCCATTTCAGGTCACCCTCTTCCTTTATTGTTGAAGTGTTCTTTTGTGAGCCTTGGACACTGCACTTTGTGTGTTCAACGTTGCCATTGATAATCTTGTTTTGTTTTTCCTTTTCATTTTTCCATAAATTGCGACTACCTCTTTTAAGTTCTGCCTATAGTAATCCCTTGTGAGAGGGATTAACTTAGATGACATCTTCCCCGGTTCTCTTATGGCTATTTCTTTGACAATGTTCTTTTGAATATCAGTCTTACCAATATGTGTGCTTGGAGAAAGAGAATACATCTGGCCTACCCTCATTTGTTAATGTGGATGTTTAAAGTCGATCCTAATTTAATTTGACCGAGGCGTACTGGAGTCTAATGGAGCAATCTATAACTTTGTGTGTGGATTTGCTCCTTTCTTCGTGTTGGATTGTGTTTCAGCATATGTTCCTTTGATTTCAATTCAGGAAGAGCAGTCATAACATTTTTTTTTGAGCCAAAAAGGGGAGGGGAGGGGAGGGAAGAGGTGGAGAGACTTAAGGGTTGGAACCCCCTTCTAGAATCTTTAACCTGTGCTGAATCCCTCATGAAGGACCTACATAGGTCCATGGAGAAGCCGATAGGTGGATGAATGAGGAGATTTCACAGGTGCTCCCACGAAGTGAGTCGAATTATAGCCTGACCCCAAATTTGCCTGAGGCACAGTGATAGGAGTTCATTGAGAAGTAATATGGGCATGAATCTTATCCTCTTAGCGTCAGTGCCCATGAAGATTATAACCCATGACCTCCAGCCACTAAAAGCTTCTCTTATATCTTCCCCTTACTACCACGCCAAGCCTTCCTGTGGTATGAGAAACATAAATGGGCAGTTGGTGAGTTATATATTGTGGATGCTCTACAAGCTTCTTTAAGACTTTGAGTTTCTCTTCCTGAAAAGGTTTATAGCCTGTTTGTTTTCAAAATTTTAGCCAAAATTTTACTTTTATTAAACACACTTCAAAATTTTACTTTTACTTTTATCACACATTCACCAATTCCAATATCACCTCTTTTTTAACACAACATAAAATTTTACCAAAATTTTACTAAAATTTTAAAGCCGAACTCTCTGTTAGTGTTTTTAACTTTGCCATATCCTTGGTTTCAGGCGTACTACAACTTGACGGTGTCATAGCTGTTTCTTGCTACCATCTATCTTGTGGGGTGATGTCGCTGAGATTTGTGTCTCTGTTGCAGGCATTGTTTGCTAAGCTACAGCAGTTAGCAACTGTGGCCGGAGATGTTTTACTTGGAAAAGAAAAACTACAGAAAATTTTGCTTGCTAGGCTTACTGAGACAGTAGTGATGTGGTTGTCTGATGAACAAGAATTTTGGGGGGTGTTTGAGGATGCTTCAGCTCCCCTTCAGCCATTTGGTTTGCAGCAGGTACTTGCTTCCTTCCAAACTGTGCTTTTTCTGGCCAAGTTCTTTCGATAAACAATGACAATAGGACCTATTTCTATTAATGGATTATTAAGACGATCTCTTAAAATCCAAAAGCTTCCTAGTTAATTTTTTTTTTATAGAACCCTTCTACATTCTCAATTCTTTTGTTTCAATGGAGTACTGACAACCTATCTGTAAAGCACTGATGCTGATTTGTAATAGGATGTGGACAGAAGAATGGGACAATTCTTGAAAAACTGGGATGCAATATGACAGGGATGTGGCCATTGATTAATTAGTAAGCATGTAATGTTAATATTTAGTTAAAAAGGAAAAATAGAAAAGCACCAATACATTGGAAAACATATCCAAAACTAATATGAAAGCAATAACGTGGCAATGAAGCACATGTAAACTGCATACTTGAGATTTTGAGTACTAATAACTAAGAGAAGTGCAAATAACCTGCAATCAATTTCACAAATAAATTGGTAAAAGAAAACTAGGAGTCTTCAGAGTGATCGAATTGCAAGTATCCGTCCTTAAATGACCATATGTGAATAGAATGGTCTCAAATCTCAATGCCTGGTTCATCAAGTGAGGGGTGAAGAATATTGTAGGTAGTAATTAATTATTCAGAAAGAAGATGGAAGAACTTGAAAGAGAAGAGAAATCATCCATCCCTAGATCACCTTCCGTTCACTGATCAGTTGTATATGTTGGATAACTAGTACAATAGACTAGTTTGACTATATGTGGTATGTTTTATTACAAGAACCACACGCAATATTCCCTCTCAACTTGGAGAATAGATATCATGCAAGTTCCGTTTGATATGAATAAACTTCAATGAGTTGTGACCCAAAACCATTGGAATTGTGTTTGTAAATGGATCTGCAGATGTCATGAATGGTTGAGAGATGCCTCATTCAATATAGTATCTGGAATGGAAATAGCAGATGTCATCAATGATTGAGGCATACCTTTATTCAATATTGTATCTTGAATGAAAATATGCCCGATTCCTCTATGATACTCAGGATCAGAGAATATAAAAAGTGAATTGAATTATGGTCACGACTGGATTTTTATGGTAAGATAATTTGCAGTTGAAGAGGTCATTCACAAAGTATGCTCGATTCTCTCTTAAATCATTGGTCGAATGACCTCTGTCATTGTCTCTCTCTCTGTCTCAGAAAATTTGTCTTGTTTTGGCAGTTAATTCTTGATATGCACTTCACTGTGGAGATTGCACGTTTCGCTGGTTACCCATCTCGGCATGTGCACCAGATTGCATCAGCTATAATTGCTCATGCAATCAGGACCTTCTCTACTAGAGGCATAGACCCACAGAGGTATCTATCTGTATCTGATCTCTCTCTATCAAGTTTTCTTTCTGCTCTTATTACCTCTTTTTCATCGGGAACTGAAAGTGCCATGTCTCATCAGTGCACTCCCTGAGGATGAATGGTTTGTTGAAACTGCGAAATCCGCAATAAGCAAACTTCTATTAGGAGCATCTGGGTCAGATACCTCTGACGTGGATGAAGATCACATCAATCTGCCAGAAGAGATTGTCACGGATTCTGACGACACTGCTTCTTCCCTCTCAACACTGGAATCTTCTGAGTCTTTTGTTTCCGCCAGTATGGGTGAACTTGATAGCCCAATATTCACTGATCCTGAGAGCTGAAAGTTTCACCCTTCTAAGGGAGAGGGGGAAAAAGAGTGGACTCAAGTTTCAGCTATTAATTTCCCTCCGACAGTGGCGGTAACGAGTTAGCTTGGGACTGATACACATGCGAGATGGATCTTTCTGGATCAAGATTTTGACTCTGTAGAGTTGTATTAGGATTCTTTGCAGTGTTCCCCCAGTGTAGTAGGAAGTATGTTTGTGATGTAGATACTTGGTCACATTTATATCGATCACGTATCAATTATTGCCAGTGTTGAAATGTCACATGAAAGTATGATTAAGCAGTTCTGCATTTTTTCATTGCTTGAATTTTTTTTAATTAAATACATATCGGGAAATTCAAGTGGAATTTTGGATAAAACATGAAATATGTTGCCAGGAACAGTATTCATGTAGGCCAACTTTGAAGGAGAAACTTGTTCGATTTATTGGCCAGTTCAGGCACTGCGTCAATTTGGAAACGGAGAAAACGTTAAAAAAACCGAAGTCCCCCACTCCCAAAGGCCAAAACACGGAAAACATAAAGACAAAGAAAACGTCTATTTTTTTTTCCAACTTTCCTTCAGTGGAGGCTAAGAGTGATCTTTGTGGATGAGAGCTTGGTAAGTCTTTGGGTAAACTTTCCTAAAAATAAAAAAGCTCTGCATCGCTAATAGGTAGCCTCAATGTGAGGGCAAAGAATTGTTTCCGTTGAATAATAGCGCGGGAAAATTCCAATATCAAAAGGGCTTAGGGTTGGCATTACGGAGTAGTGTGGCAGAGGGCTCGAAGTCTGAAAATGGAAGGTGAGTGTGGGAGCGAAATGGAGAACGGAGGCGTATTGTCCCAAGAGAGCACAGTAATAAATCTAAGGCCAAGTGACGGTGGCGCCGACTCTGAATTGGTGGATCTCAGCGGTAAGGTCCACCAGCTCCCCTGCGCCATCAAGTACGACGGCCCTTGCTCTGTTTCCCACTATTTCAAACCCAAATCCACTGGTAAAAAAAAAAAAACTGAAAAGCACCCCAAGAGCCTCCCCCTCTTACTATCTGTTGCCATTCAAAGTTTATGATTTCTGCTTCACTTAGTGATCTTGGGTATGCAGGGATTGAGGTTGACGGGTTAGAGGTGGAGGAAGCTTATTTCAGAGGAAGGAAGTTGCAGGGAACGACGATTCAACTTCCAAAAGGGTATTGCGGTATGCGAGTCCTTCTTTCCCCTTTTTCTCTTTGAAGTGCATGGTTAGATATATTGGTGAGTCTGAGTCGATGCCTTTTATTCACATTGTGCACATTTTGGTATTGATTTTCGCTACAGTTTTTGTTGTGCCATCGAAAAAGTTAGGAAATTCGCCCATTTTTGTTTACGTTTAACTAAATAATGTAATTGATGGTGTATTAAGCTTCAAAAGGCGTGTCAGTAGTAAAAACAGGTTCCTTCAGAAGAGCTGAGTAATCTTGCAAAACTAGGTGTCCTAGTTCTTTGTTGAAGAATTAGCATAGTTGGTCACAAAAGGGTGTGCTTTTCTGGAGCTGGATCAAATGCTAACCATTATATTTGGTTTTGAGTTGACGCCCATGGTGACCACAGCGGAGGGTCTGCACTCTGATGCCTCAAGGTTGGGGCATTTTTTTTCTTTGCTTGTCTTTCAGGAATGTATTGCTAGGCCTGAATATGACCATGGAATTTGATTAGTTGAATTTAGCTGATCAAATCTTGGTTAGATCTCTGCTGGTGAAATCCTTTCTTCTGATTGATTCCCAGTCTTCTTTCGGCTTACTTTCTGTTCTAGTGCTTTTATAGCTGGTGTTTCCAGTAATCTGTTCTGGTGGTAATCTCTAACTCAAGGTATGCCTCTAATGGCTAGGGAGTTCAGGATATCGCCCACCATTATTTATTTCGTCATTTCCTCCACTTTATGCACTGACGCTGCAGTTACCTCTCCTTCCTCGTCCAAATATATGGTGGCATAGTCTTTCCAGGAGTAAGGCACTGATTTGGATCATTGCCCTTAACAGAGTCAGCAAATGTGACTGCTTCTAGAATATATTATCTCAAAATACTTCTTCTTTCAGCATTTGCATCATGTATAGATCTGAAGGCTATATGTTGACAGCCTCTTCTGCTATGGCTACACATAAATAAATAGGTTGGACCTTTCTTTGAGGGAGGTGATCTCTGTTTTTCGACCTGGGAAATGGCGATGCTGTTAATCCTTTTAAATCCAGAATTTATAAATTTGTAGATTTTGGACAAGTTGTTTTTCTATTATGTCAGGCTTGGCATTATATGGCTAATAGAGCAAAAGGGGAAATTAGATTATGACGATAACTATACGAGTATGTAGGATTAATAATGTCTCATAATACTTGACTGTCACTGCATATCAATTTGCAAATCTTTTAAAGTTTGATTTACTGACATCATTGGATCCTATGGCATCTTGTCACACCTTGGCCAATTATAAGCTCATGCCTCTCTGAGCTTCATACCTTAGTATGGCTCTTAATGTGATTCTGCGAAATTACATCACTTTGGTTTTCTTAGTGGTTTTTGCTTGATTTATACAAGTATTAACATGTTTCTGTTTCTCCACTTCTTCTTGTTGTGTTTAATGCACTTCCATAGATCGGCGTTGTTCACTTTAAAGAGTTCCTCTTTTCTAACTATTCTTGTTCAGGCTTTGTCCTAGGAAAGAAGAATCTTGTCAAGAGAAAAGCTTCTGAGATGTCTGAAGGGAACTCAAACTGTTGGGACGCGAATGCAAAATTTAAAAATCTGACCTATTGGAATCATGACAGCCTTCCTTCATGCGATGATGCTTTTTTGCGTTCTTTTCACTGGCTTGCTGTTGCAAAAGCAGTAAGTTTCTGCTTAAGCCCTGTTGGACAAAACTTGTTACCCAGATAAATGCAATGTGTCATGTGTACAATTATTCAAGTAATATATACGGATTGAGACATACACCGGAAAAATGGGTGCAGATCTATAGGGTTATAAGATACGGTTTTTGTCAAAATCTTGATCGCTAAAGCCATGAATATTCTGAATCTTCTCTTACCTTCTATATTCAATTTGTGTCCCATACCAATATCTTTATTGAACATTACTTGAGCAAAGGGCGACATGGCTCTTCCAGCGACCTTACTAGAGAAGTTTTGTATAACTGCAGCTGCACAAGCCGGTGACAGCAGAAGATATGGTTTCTGCATCCATTGCTCTGCAGAAGATGGACTGATTACTAATTGTAGGGAGTGTCTTGTGATCTTCAGCCACTATGAGTGTACTGATTCTATAATTATTTCTTCTACTGAAAAAGATATCTGTCCAGTTTTTTGTCTACATATGCATCTAGCTTTGAATTCTCATTGACGTCTATCTTTCTGTGTTTGTGTTCATGAAGCAAATTTGCTATGTCGTCTTGCTTGGTTTATATAACAAGTTGCCAATTAGTAGAGGCTATATCTCATTATTTACATACTATGAGAACTGTCAGATTAAGTCTTTCACTAACATTTTCTCCATACCAGATTTTGCAGGTAGACAAGAAAGTATGAACACATGGTGGTGTTGTTTACATCTAATTACAGTAACATATCAACTAAAAGTCTCCATTTCAATGTTCAAAACCTAGTAGTCATTTGTTAGAAAGTAATCTATATGTTATAGATTAATCCAATAAAATGGTTTAGCTTTGTACTAATTATGAACTCTACTTTGCAAGTTACAAGGACTTTTGCGATTTTGGAATCTCTCTGCATGAGCCGTGCTCGCTACACCCAAAATCAAGTAATTTAACTGGAGGGCATCAACTCCTCTGATGAATTCTACCCTGTTCAACCAAGATATTATAGTTCTGTATATAAAATGGCAAATTGCGCCTTTCCTGCAATTTGAAATTCTTTGGGGCTACTCTTCTGGCAAAGCCAGACTGATCTGGTCTGTGTGGTTTAGGGGTGGGTAAATTTACCGTTGATATTGAAATTTCGATTTTGGTAATGGTTTCCTCATTCGGCCACCGCCTACTGCCTATCGCCGGGAGTCGAAGCTAGAGGTGGTAGGCGATATCGCCTATGAGGTGAAATTGGATGCGGAACCGGTCATTTTGCTGAAATTGTGCCAAATTTTGGTATCAGTTTTTTTTTTTTTTTTTTTTTTTAAAAAAAATTTTCTGGTCTAGGGTTTTTTCAAACCCTGTTAAACCCTCGGACTCATTCTCTCTTCCTTGGCTCTCTTTGTGTCTCCTCTCTTCTCTTGCCTCTCTCTCTCTTCTCTCTCTTCTCAAAGCACTTTTCTCTCTTCTCTTAGCTCTCTCTGTGTCTCCTCTCTATTGCTTAGTTTTTTTTTTAAGTCCAGATCTATCTTCCCAGAATTTCGGCACTTGCTGGACCGGAATTGGATGCTTTGGCATCTATTTCTTAATGGTTACAGCTCCTTTAGTACCATTACCCACCCCTAGTGTGGCTTGGGAGGGCTGCATAGGTTTGGGGTTTACCAGCCTGTTAGGTGGATCCATTTCAATGGGTCTGTCGGGTTGAGTTTCTCCTCGTTAAAAAAAAAAAGTGCTATAGAAGTTAATCTAAATCCAAATAACTCCAACTGGAGGTTCATTATACGGCAGTTTCAATATGACACAAGCTTTTAATCACCGCGTGTCATCTCTCAATATAGAAGAACAGAAAAACTGCTTTAATGTTTCAGTTCGATTTCACTTGTGTGGCGTATGCGTGCATTGTGACCAATTGCCATTTGGATCCCAATTACTGGTAACCACCCCCCGTAAATGCTGTCTTATTGTGGAATATGTCTTATTAAAAGGTGGTGAAAAGCGAATTGGTAGCGTTGATAGAAAGGAATCGCTCCATAGGAAGGTGTTTTTTCTCCCGGAGTCAAGTGCGAGCCTCAGACCAAATCAAGGTGGCGGAAAAAGCTTGAAGTGGTGTAGACATTGAATACGTCGTCAGCCTACCAAGTTTTGACAGCTCGTAGAAATGCCAAAATGTTTTCTGGGTTTGTTCCAAGTGGACCTAAATGCGTTAGAATATGGAAGTGGTTTCGAATCTAAGGTGTTCGGCCGACTGTATTTTTTTCGGCGGGCAATTGGAATGTGTTTTACTTTATATTCTTCGATCAGGACGCAGCATTCCTCTCTCCGAAATCACTTTCGGGAAACCTTAGTGACATTAGTCAGAAAAAGGTTAAATAAAAGGAACTTGGGATAGGACAGAATCTGAATGTGGGGACACAAAAGTAGTTTCTGTTTGTAGTTTTGAGCCATTGAATCAGGTATCCTTGGCTGGAAGGAACATCATGGCCTTTCCACTACTCTTTCCCGCCGTCCGGTATCAACTCATGGAAAGTAGTGCCTGGTGGGCTATATAGTATTCAACCAGATGCGATGCCTTGATTTCCAGAAAAAGTCCAATTTTTTCCTAAAATATTAAAATATTTTTAACTTTTTGATGTCAGCTTTGTGTTGCATTCGTAATTAATGGCATAGACTTCAAGGTACTGTGGAGGCAAAAGAACTATGTAAGAGTAAAAGGTTTAGGGTATCCCCGATTCAAAACAAGGGGGAACGAAAAGGGCAACACCAAGTTGTCATAAAATTAGATATAGGAAAAAGAAAAAAGAAAAATAAGAAATTTAATACAGTGCCAGATTTTTCAATTGTCATATATTAAAACTCCTTTTTTTAGGTTACTTTTTCTTTTCCTCTAAGATTAAGGTTGAGTTGTTCCCGTCAAAAAAAAAAAAAAAATAGCATCCTATTTTTGGTGTGGTTGAGTGATCTTTGGTTCGACTCTTTACAATAACAAAACTTGTAACTTCAATTATGCGTGTGATGAAGAGCCGTTGCACGTGTTTGAATTTATCATAACATTAAGTGTTTGTTTGTCAAAATTTTGAGAAATATTCGAAATTTTGAGAATCTTTACTTTTTAAATTTATTGGAGTTTGTGAAAGGTGAAGTGTGTATGTGTAAAAGTTAAAAATTTTAGAGTGTGTTTGTTTTGCTAAAAATTTTCATACCCTAAAATATTGAGGAAACAAACTGTACCTAAATCTTACTATGTGACTAAATGGGTCGAGTTCGTTTGAGCCGGTGCACAAAAAGTGCTGCAGAGGATATAACAACTTCAAAGTGATAGAAAAAGGTGAAGATCCACGTCGATCTTGTTATTCTCTAAACACATTGAGGTGGTACGGGACTTGCAAGGAAAAATAAACAAAAAAAACCAAGCAGTGATTATGTCTTCTTGAAGCCGATTGATATGCCTAGATTAATTAATACTTCTCCGCAAGGGTGGTGGTTTTCACGACTCTGAATTTTATCGACAAAATGGAAAGCATCTCGTAGAGTAGAAAAGAGAATATCCTTTTTTGTTGCTCTGAGAAAAGATCGGATTCCGTAATGCCGTTTGCGTCGCCAATTGTAGAGAACAAGTTCTTTACTTGTTATGAGATAAACCCGCTTTAAAAGTTCTCCTCTCTCTCTCTTTATGGACGGCAACGGCTATCCTTACATATTAATTGTCAGCTTCTTGAACATGTACTATAAAACGCTAACCAAGCAATCCATCCTTTCTCAAACTCGCTTCATTCGATAGGCCAAATAAGAAAGAAGAAGAACAGATCAGGAAGAAGCCCAGGCTACTTAAAATCCAATGGCAATGGAAAGCAAACCTCACAAAGATGCAGACTCCGGCTCAAACGACGGTGTTACAAAAAGTGTAAGCATCGTTTCTAACGATACATGCTCTAGCTAGCAATTTTTTTTTTGTTTTTACATATTCTCATGAATCGTTAAGAGACCAGTACACGTACCGTTGTTCATGAGCTGTCACTTTGTTTTTTTTTTAGTTTTTTTGCCTAGAAGTGTTTCCGACTTTTGCGTACGGTAGCAAATTAGCAATCAGAGAAAACAAACGTTATAACTTCAGTGCCCTTTTAATGCGGTAATATTGGTAATTTACCAAGTACGAGCAAACATTTGGGAGCGCCGTTGGTTTGAAATTTTGGACATGCGCGCGGCTTAAAGTTAATTAGATCCCAAAAAACGTTGGTGTTCCAGTACTTTTTTTGTCATTTTTAATCTTTAGTACTGTATGCAACTTTCAACTGAAAGCCCTAAAAAAACCTCCAGTTAGATATCCCAAACGCTGGCCTGTGTGCTGGTACGTACTGGCCTGTTATGCGAGGTCCTCATGACTGACTGACGAGCAGAATCTTCTTCGCGCGTCTGTTCATATTATGGTCCCTCGATGCCTTCTTTTATCCTTGTAGCCTTTGTTAAATGTGAAGTGTGATAATATATGTTTTTTCTGTCGTGGAGGATTTACATGTATGTATAGTTTTAAAGCGCTCGAGTCTCGAGAGATATATATAGGAATTCGTGCTGAGATCAAATTTTCATGGACATATATAGGAAGACGGAAAGATCATCGATCTTACACCAAGAAAACTCAGTATCGTATGGGGCAATGATCCGCGCTACTGGCGCTCATCCTCGTAAGTTTCCAGACTCTATTTTCATATCTTTTTCTTTTACTTTTTCCCTTTTTTTCTTCTGAATTTACTACAATCCATAAATGTTCCACTTACGAATATGCATGGAGTTTGAATAGATAGCTTTTTGCTGCTTAGAAAAGTGATCTTCGTAAAGAACAAACGACAAAAAAGGGAGTAGAATAGGCAGATTTGCCAACATTTTGCGAGGAAAGAACTGAACAATTAGAACAGCTAGTTTCTGCTACTTTTGATGCGTGATTTTGAGGGACAAAAATGACCACAGGAGAACATGTTGATCGGCCACTCGCTCTAATATCGAGACATCATGATATACATAAATATATATAGGTTTGATTCTTCACGTGTAAGAGTTGGGGTGGGGCCAGAAAGCTTTCTCTGCGATGCACCAAGAGAAGAAAGAGGAGGAGGCCCAAGAGCAGCCTTTTTTCGAAATAGTTGCGTACGCATAAAAGCTCTGCCAAGCCATTGGCACACACATTACTGCATTTTTTTTCTTGTTTTGCAGAAATCCGGATGCTCCTGTAGAACTGATACAGGTGTCTTGGCTCGAGGTAACTGGTTCATATCAGTTGAAGAAAAAATCAGCGGATTATCATATTAGCTTCACGGTATCCTTGAATCCGGATGCGTTCGGTTGGAATGGCTGCCAGGTTTACGTGCTGGCCAAGCTAGGGAAAAAAGGAAAGTACAGTTGGAAAAGAGCATCTCTGGATCAATCTAGATCAGGCCAGGTGTTCGAAATCCCCCCTCCTGATGATCCACTGAAAGTCACTACAGCTAACGATGAAACGATTCCCATGCTCTACTTCGGCATGTATGAAGTATGGAGCGGGAAATGGAAGGGAGGTCTGAAAATCCACAAGGTAACCATCAAAGAGAAATAGATCAGTACCAAATAATTAGAGCCATGACGTACACATGCGCGCAGCTGGGAATCTTCAGTTCAACGTCCTTTCCTTTTCACAGTGATCTTGTGATCATAGTAATTGTATTTCTCTTTGAGTATTGGAGGAGCAGTTATATATATATATATATATAACTGAATATGTGTAATAATTAAGCAATCAAATAAAGTGAAATAAGCAAAATAAATCGGAAACAGTTCCTCCTCATGATGACGTTGGAATATCATGTATTGACATATATATATTTCTGTAAGCACAAATGTCTTGGCCTGCTAAACTAGTTGATCAGTGTTCATGATATGTCTCGTTACGGGAATTTTGCTCTTCCCACTGTCTTGGTTCGACACTACTTTTTGATGCCACCAAAAAGAAATGAACCTAATTAATATTCCATATATATAATCACATAGTGAACTATGTACAGGTCGTTAAAGTACTAGAAAATTCATCTCGATCTGATCCTTTCGTTTCCACCTTGTTAACCTCTTTATATATATAGCTTTCGGAGAAAATCAGGTTTGTTGATAAATTTGTAGAAGCAATACCCAATATATATATCGTTAAATTTAATTAAGTAAATTAACAACCAAAAAAAAAAAGCTCTAAAGTAAGAATTCTGGAAAAAATTAATATATAACTTTTAGAGTTTTAACGCAAATTTTAGCAACATCGCCTTGATCAGTAGTAAATCTATAAGGAAATATGGCTACTGGTTTTTCCGCCTTTTTAACCAGTTAAAAAACAAATTTTTATTGAAGGATATATGTAGAGAAAAATGCACCAAATATCAAACACCGTCATCTTTATCCTGACGCACAAGAGAGCCTACACTGCTTTGTTAGGACCATGAGCTGTGCCAATTACCACAATGTTGAACATACACGTGTGAGAGGGTAAAAAAAGGTTGTCTCATATTGGAAATAAATCATAACTCTAGGTGGTTAATATAGCATAATCCGGCCCAAAACTTTGGATTTAAACTTTTAGATTAACTGGTATATCTATATGCTATATTATGAGTCCACTAGGAAACTCCCCAATTGTTGTTTATCGCCTCAACAAATAGTATCAAAACTGATGGTTTGATGCAAAGAGGGGCTTGTAAGATCAAAAAAAGACATTTCAAAAAGAGGAAGAAGTAAGGTGTGCAGGGCGAAACACGAGGTGGATCTTTAGGAGGTCCAAGAGAAAAGTAGCCTATTGGATCATGCTTCTATTCGAGGGGGATTCAAAAGGGATGCAAGTTATTATATAGTCGCAAGGCACAAGGTAGATCCTAGGAGAGGTGCCCTAAGAAAAAAAGAGTTCAGTAAGATTGGGAGGCTTCTACTCAATAATAAGTGTGTTGTGTGATATGGTCTATAAACCTACAGGCTTTAAGCTTTTACATTGATATCTCTGTATGCTATATTATAAGCCCAAACTCACCAAGTTGTTTATCTCCCCCAACACGCAGAAAGGTGGAGGAATGAGGAGAAGCAGTACTGCTAAACGCATATAATCGTACTGAAGATTTGGTCTGCCTACGTCCTACGGTGCAGGATGCATGTGGACTTTGAAAAACTTGTTCATAAATAGCTAGGAAGCTCTCTCTCTCTCTCTTTTTTTTTTTCAATCAAAGACTACACTACCTTTATTGAAAACAGAAGGGGAATCAAGAGGGATCAGTCCCATCCAAACAAGATCCGGAAAGTGCCTAAAGATCAGCATCTTATTTCATCTTGCCAAAGTAACCAAAGATGCCAATGACTTCCTTTAAACACCACTCTTATCATAAAGGATTGAAGAGCATCTATCTCCCAACTCAAAAAGAAAAAAGAACAAGAAAAAAAAGGAGGAGAGCGAGCGAGCGAGAGAGAGATATAAATGGATGCCTTTACTTCTAAGAATAAAACTTTGCTGCACTAAACTGAAACATGGAATGAGTTCTTTGTCACGAAATAATAAAAAAGAAACTAAAGTTTACGTGTGGAATTGTTGCTTTTATATCATGTACATGATATTCTTCTTTTCTTTTCTTTTTTTTTTTTGTTCCGTTTATATTTTGGTATGCACACGGGAATGAATTCCAACCCAACTCATTGGCTCATTGCTAAGAATATAGCTAGTGAAAGTGGATTGTGGCCTACTGATCAAATGGCATATTCAACTCTGGCATGCTATAAAAAACAGCATTGCATGCAAGAAGATGTATCTGAGGAGATGGGGACGAGGTGGTCACAAGCTGAGGTTTCTGATCATAAGCCGTGGCCAAGTGAGGAGTCCAGCAAAACCAGTGGAAGGGACGAGCAAATAGAAGCAAAGCCCTGTGAGAGTACCATATTAGCCAACGGAGGGAAGAAAGTAGAAGCTCAAGTGATCACACTCCCACATAACTACGAAGCAATATTGACAGATGCAGACTCACCGATTGACAAGTCCTCCACGGGCAGGCTGTATGATCAGCTCCGCGCTGGGGTACTGTTAAGCCAAAAGACAAAGGCAAGTTTAAATTCATCTCAGCATACCCAAAAAAAAAAAAAAAAACACAGACAAACAACTCTTTTCGTACGTAGGTTTACTCAAAAAAGGAAAACTATCTTTGTAAGAAATAAAAATTTTAAACTTAAAAAAATTTAAACTGAGATAAGTGAGACAAGATTTTAAGTGGTTCGGTCATTGACCTACATCCACTGTTGAAAGGCTCAATTGGGCATTCGGTTTTCTCACTTATATTCAAAAGGTTACATTGAGGCTTTATTTATAAGCCATTGGTTTCAATTGCCCACATTGCTTTAGCAATGTGGGACTTTTCATTTTTCAACACTCCCCCACAAACTCAAGGTGGACCCACCTTGAGTTTGGACTTACAAAACAAGGAAAATAAAGTCGCCGGACTCTGCCGGATGATCGCCGGGCTCTTGCCGGACGATTGCCAGACTTTTTGCCGGATGGTTGTCGGGTCACCAGATGGTCGCCGGACTCTGCCGGATGGTCGGGCTCTTGCCGGATGGTTGCCGGATGGTTGCCGGACTCTGCGGATGGTTGCTCTGCCGGATGGTTGACAGATCGTGCCGCTCTGATACCATGTAAGAAATAAAAATTTTTAAAAACTTAAAAAATTTAAACTAAGATAAGTGAGACAAGATTTTAAGTGGTTCGGTCATTGACCTACATCCACTGTTGAAGGCCCAACTGGGCATTCGGTTTTCTCACTTATATTCAAAAGGTTACATTGAGGCTTTATTTATAAGCCATTGGTTTCAATTGCCCACATTGCTAAAGCAATGTGGGACTTTACATTTTCAACACTCCCCCGCAAACTCAAGCCACCTTGAGTTTGGACTTACAAAACAAGGAAAATAAAGTCGCCGGACTCTGCCGGATGATCGTTGGGCTCTTGCCGGACGGTTGCCAGACTTTGCCGGATGGTTGTTGGGTCACCAGATGGTCGTCGGACTCTGCCAGACGGTTACCGGGCTCTGCCGGATGGTTGCCGGATGGTTACCGGGCTCTGCCGGATGGTTGCCGGATGGTTGCCGGACTCTGCCGATGGTTGACGGATCGTGCCGCTCTGATACCATGTAAGAAATAAAAATTTTTAAACTTAAAAAATTTAAACTAAGATAAGTGAGACAAGATTTTAAGTGGTTCGGTCATTGACCTACATCCACTGTTGAAAGGCCCAACTGGGCATTCGGTTTTCTCACTTATATTCAAAAGGTTACATTGAGGCTTTATTTATAAGCCATTGGTTTCAATTGCCCACATTGCTAAAGCAATGTGGGACTTTACATTTTCAACAATCTTTAACGAAGGGAACATACCACAAAACCCTCCCTTCGATTTGTTTTCAATTTTCCCGTTCTTTACTGACATTTTTACCCAAAAAAAAAATTCCCGTTCTCTCTCTCTCTCTCTCTCTCTGATTTTTTTTCCTTCCCCTTTCTTTTGGGTCTGGGGGTCCTCATCTTCCTTCTTATTATTACTGCATGCAGAAGTACTGGGTTGACAAGAAATCCAACAGCAACTGTTTCTTCTTGTATGCAAGAAATCTGTCAATCACTTGGGCTGAAAACAATCGTTACTGGCGCTGGCCATGCATTCAAGAAACAAGGTACCTAGCATTAATCTCTAGTTCTAGTTATATTTCTTCCACTCTCGATCGAGCGCATTTTCAGTTGGGTCGTTTCGATTTATTACGGAGAAACATACTTAGATAATTCTTTCTGGACTTACCTGTTGGTAAATTATTTCTTGCCAACCCGATATCTGTATTAACTAAACAAAAGAAATAGGGGAAAAAACAAGCAAAAGACAAATTTATTGGGCGTTTTTTTTTTTTCGGTTCTCTAAGCAATTTTTAAGCTTTACGCACAGACAAAACAAAAAAAAAAAAGGTTAAACGCAAGAGAAAAGAGTAGACACAAATCTAGAAGTACTCATTCACGCATGTGTCTTTCACGAGTAATGATCAGTTGCTAACTATTGTAAGGTCCGACACTGCAGTGATGCTGCCGTTGACGTCGCTGAATTGTTAGACGTGTGTTGGCTTGAAGTGCAAGGAAGATTCGAGACAGCAAAGCTCTCACCAGGAGCCCCGTATGAAGTAGCGTTTGTGATAATGCTGAGAGATCCAGCTTATGGATGGGAAGTTCCGGTGAATGTCAGACTTACCCTACCAGATGGAACCAAGCAAGAACACAAAGAAAATTTGATGAAAAAGCCAAGAGGCGAATGGATAGAAATCCCAGCAGGCGAGTTTGTAACGTGGCCAGAAAAGACTGGAGAAATAAAATTCTCAATCTACGAAAATCAAGGTGGGGAATGGAAAAGAGGGCTTATCATCAAGGGCGTCGCCATCCGGCCCAAAAATATCGGACAACGTGATTAATCAAATGCACTGTTTCGCTGTATTACTTTCTGGCTATATATGAATGTTAAATTAGCAGTAATGGGAGAAATGCTGGGTATATAATTCTGGGGGTATTGGCCTAGTATGCCCTCTAATTGGTTATAATTAATCTCGTCAATAAAAGTTCCAAAACAGAGATTTACTCTCCTTATATTTCGAACATGATCAATTTTCACTTTCTATTTAATTTGGATGTTAAGTTAACAGAAAAACATGTAAAATCATCAAAATATACCTCCAAAATTTTTAAAAAAAAAATTTTAGAAAAAAATTATAAATAAATAAATTACTAAAATAGAGTTTCAATTATTTTATTTAAAAAATATTTCTTTTATTTATTTTTTTTAATGAATTTTTAAATATTTTCAATAATTGTCTTAGAATGGGATTTTGGTCATTTTGTCTGTAATTTAACCGTCATTAAAAAATGGAGGATGAAGATTAATCGTGTTTGAAACATAAGAGATACCATTTTAAAATTTTAGAAGGACAAGATTAATTTTAACTTATAGTTAAAGGAGTTACTATGATCCGCATTACTCTTAGGTGATCTGCTTACTGAGTCCACAGATCTTCAACTGGTCAGCATAGCCAATGCAAACTATGTCAAGGTTGCTCTTTCCTCTAAAAGCTATTCTCATAGTTAGTCCCAACTCACTGGGTTAAAAGAAAGACTTCCAAGTCAATTAGTACAAACTTCATTTATAATTTTATATGTACACCTGGAAGAGGACCGACGTCAATACAAAAGGGTGTGAATGCTCTGAAGATGGTGGAAAGTCACTGGAAACTGTCATGCGTAGCATGCACATGGGAAGGAAGAGTCAATTAGCAAAATGGAATTTGCTCAACTGAATTCAACTGAGCATTCTGGAACTACAAGATCATACGAAGGTGGAAAAAAGATTCTATCCAAAGAAGGAGAATTCTAAGAAATTCAAAGAACCTAACGTCCAATTTTTCGCACATCATTAAGGAGTTGAAAATGGCTTGGCCTTTCCCTCGGCTTTGGCTAATTTTTTTACTGACTCAAATCTTTGAGCTGTCTTCCCCAATAAGCCTCCTACCTTTTCTTCTTCCCCTTATTTCTACCTTTCTTCTTCGCCTTATTTCTTCTTTCCCAGTCCTTGTTCGTTCTCCCATAAGTCTTTTTTGAATCCTCTCTTCTTTCAATACCTTTTGAATCATTTGTGTTCGGTTGTTCGTTCTGAATAGCAGACATTGAAACATATAATGCGGATATGGACGATATCGTCACGGCGCCTAAGCCTGTCTTGCTCTCTGTTTCTCTGTGCGTTCTTGTGCTCTTAAATGACTGCCTGGCACAAAGTTATTCGCGACAAAATTAGTCACCGAAAGAACAATACCCAAAAGTAACAAAACTCAGCCGTAACTAAATACACCAACGACAGATGCAATGCAATGGAATTAATGCGCTTGTAGCCAAAGAATCCATGGACACGTTCAACTAGAAAAGAGGGCGCACAAAGCATCAGTGGAAGCCGGAGAAAACGGAGAAAGAAGACAAAAAGGAGAAAAAAGTAAAAGCCTAGCCATTTCCACATCATTTTCATTAAATGATGTGGCAGAATTTGAGACGTTAGATTTCTTTGGAAAAATCTGGACCGGTTCTTTGAATTTCTTAGAATTTTCCTTTTTGGATAGAATCTTTTCCCTACGAAGGTGTACCTCTACAAGGAACATGACACAAAAATACCATCAATGGGACAACAATTTAACACTAATCCTCACATACAGGAAGAAAATACACCCAGACAATCACAACAACCCTATGAGCACGTTTGCTTCTGTAATGGATACAAGGTCACCGGTGTGTATATCTATATATATATATATGTGCTTGCAACTGATATATATGTAAGACTCCTGCATGATACATGGCGATACATGCTAAGAGTAGCAATAGAGAAAAGAGTAGAAACATCAGCTTTTCTTCCAGCCTCAGCATCGTCAAAGATTCTTCATGGATAAGCATCATAACCGTACGTGCTCCATTCAGTCTCATTTTCATCTATCTCAAGTTCTCTGGAATCCTTCTATGTCAGTGTGAATTCAACAAATTATATTGCAGCCAGTTTTGTGGTCACCCTGGTTGGGCTATCGGATGGGTTCCCCGTAAGCTCAATCAGCAGGCTGATCACTTGCTCGCCCAGTGGGCTGCTTCTCGTCAGCTGTCGGGTAACATAGACCCTAATTGTATGCCGTTGCATATCTTATCTTGTGACTCAGAACAGTGCTTTTGTTTAGTTGTTTTAATATATTGCTTTTACTTAGAAAAAAAAAAAAAGAATTCAACAAATTAAGTCTTTAGTTATTCTTTTTCGGGCCCAAGGTCAGGGAAATGGCATTCCCTTTTATTTCCCTTCCACAGTATTGTTCTTAATATACATGAAAATCGGCAAGAAGAAAATATCATTGAAGCCACTAAAAGAAACCCAGGTACCTTGTAAGGATACAAATGACCTGAACCCCCTAAAGATCTGGGAGAAAATACCCTACATTGAAATCCAGAAAAGAGGTGGAAGATGAGAACATGATCTCAGCACAAGTGAAGAAAGCCTGCACAAAATAATCTCAACATACAGGAAACGAAAATTAGGAAATTTGGAGAGGGTACATTCGTCATAAATGCACCAAGTGGGTTTTACAAGTCCCTTCGATGTGTATATATATCTACATTATAGGATGAAATACGAAAAAACCTAATTCTTAAAGCTATCGGGAATATTCCATTCCTTTATAATGCAAGGACATAGGGAGACTACTTTATATTGAGTAAGAAAGAACAAAGATTTTAATGCATTGTCATGTGTGGGTGTGCGATGCAGAGAGAGAGGATACATTGATCTGGAGCAGGAGACAGCCTATACTTAGTGAACAAAGCAATGGTGTCGTGTCAATTTAATCAAATTTCATGGACTGAACATATTGTGATGACCCAACGGGTTAATTGATGGCCCAGATAATCTGATATGTGTATCTTCAAATATCCCACGTTGCCGATGTCTAGGATCTGTGCACTAGGAAGCAAGTTTATACTAACTAGGAGGGAAAATGGAACCATATCGGCTGAGGTATTATAAAACAAGTAACGCCAATTCAAGGTACACCAGATGGCAGCCTATGTGTATGATCTGTGCACTAGCAAGCAAGTTTATATTAACTAAGAAGGAAAATAAAACCATAGCACATGAGGTATTACAAAACAAGTAACAACAATTCAAGGCACAGCAGACATCACCTGTGCTGTGGAAATCTTTCTTGTCGAATTGGCAACAATAACAGACATCCGGGCATCTCAAAGATCTGCACGGTAATTTTCAGGCTTATACCACAATGAGAAATCAATTCCTTTGCTCTTCAATTTCTCTGTTGCAGGCCCAATTCTTTCTAAAAGCTGCATTTTTAAGAAGCAAAAAAACTAACAATTTAAGAAAAACTAGGCATACACTAATGAAATATTCAAGTACGTTCTTTCTTGTCTTTTTTGGAGCAAAAAGGGCAGCTAGGAAGGAGGGAGAGGAATACCAGAACTTAGAATGGCTCAACTTGACTATAGAAATATTCACTGAGGAACCCCTCATGAGGGATCTAGACAGGCCAGCAAACGAGCCATAACTTGACCTCATTATGTTTTTTCCTTTCAGTTTCAGCAATTTCATGTATAAAACACGATTGCAGTTTCAATCCAATGAAGATAATTAACATCATATACCCAATTGAAGAATAACCAAAATTCTTCATGTTGAATCCCCCCCACAACAAGGAAAGAAGTTTGTGAGGGAGAGTATTGAAGCTTAAGAATAATACTCATATAGCTGTCGAGAAAATTGTTTAAGGAGCACTTTTGGAACAAGGGTATTGCAAGGGCTTCGATTTTATATATTCCTAATCAAATTTCATAATTCTAAGTCGAGCTATCTCTGATCCTAGATAGTATTGAAAGGAAAGTCCAAACAGCATCTAACTAAAGCAAAAAAAATAAAGGACTAATCTGCTCTAGAAAACTTAGTATTTGATCAGAGCACTTGGGTGATTGCAGAAAGGGGGAACTCAAGAAGGCAATACATCCTACAAATCACCTGTCCCAAATCCGGACAAGTAATGGTCAACTGTGAAATAAGCCGAGAAGGAAAAATTAAAAAGAACAAGAACAAAAACCAAATAAAAATAAGAAAGTGTTAAATCACCTGTCTCAAATCCTCTTTTGGAGTAAAGAGTAGACTTAGGGTTTTGAATTTAAGACCATTACGTTAAGATTATATTAAATCACCAATTGCTCCAAAAGTTTAAGTTAATGCAAGAGATCAAGACAGAAATAATTTTCTCCATTTTTTTATTTCCTTTTCTCTTTCTCTTCCCTTTGAGGGAGCGGGGAAGGAACTTTGGGAATCCTTTTTTTCCCCCCAGCAAAGTAATGCAATTATATTAAGTAAAATACGGGACATACACAAGGCAAGTTTTCCCATGAGTCTATGTATTGCATGTCAGCACTAAAATAGATGATTGTCGAAAAACAACCAGTAACGACTAACCTTTTCATGCAGCGCACCATTGGATACCAAAACAGACCTATCAAACATACAAAACTTTCCACCATCCATACGAGTAACTGTGCCACCAGCTTCTTCAACTATCTGCATTAAAGGAAAATTAAACAATTATATAAATTAGCAAAAGATGAACAGCTCAATTCCTTGAAGAAACATTAATTTGGAGAAAACTTTAGCACATAATCTCAGTGAAGCATATAGATTCTCTCAATCACTAGCAAGTCTCCTAGTGGAAATGGATGGTTTGATAGGGAGAGAGAGATTATTTTGTAATTATTTTATTAAGCCAAAATTTTGGCACACAAACACCACCTTGAGACTAAGAATGCATGAAGAGTTTGCAGGAGGGGCCGCTCATGCACATGATGAACGTGCATTTCTCCAAAGTCAATGACTTGATTTACTCACAGCTTTTCTCTACAATGCTTCTCATTTCACCAAGTTTATAATAAATTTATTCAATGCATATTTATCAAAACCACTTGCATGAACAACAAAAATTACCAAAGCACCAGCTGCCATATCCCATGGCTTTAGACGATACTCCCAATAGGCTTCTGCAATCCCAAAAGCTACATGACACATGTCCACTGCAGCAGCCCCAAGCCTTCTTACACCCTGAACATTACAATGAGTTAAACGAGAAACATCACTGACACACAGGCAGAGAGAGAGGGGGCGAAGGCATGAACCAAATTACTTGGACACCAGCTCAACAAATACTAAATAAATAAAAAAAGAAAACATTCATACCCGGCTGACATCAGTGAATTCTTTAAATAATTCCATGTTTGTAGTCCACGGATCATCGTGTTCATACCCGAACCCTGTTATTAGAAGGGAACGCTCCACCTTAACACAGGTAGACAAAAATGAGCACCAGTAGCCTTGAGAAAATATTAAGTATATGGTCAATAGTCATCCAATTTGATGAAGTCAAACGAAATTTCTATCAAAAGCATTCTCAATAAAAGAGGAGAAGCGACATAAAAAAGATTTTAGAGACAAATGACATATGCTTCCTGTAAGAAAAAGTCCAACATTTTTCAGGTATGTAAAGCCTTATGTCACAAGTCCCTTCAACCCAGATGTCATAATAAAATGTCCAACATAATACTCCCAAAACTATTTAATGCATCACTTTTAGTGTTTGTCACCACCAGCATCACATCAATCGGAAAGTATGTCATTCTTGGCACCTACTTAAACTAAACAACTACGCAGGTATTATACTACAGAAAACAGTTCATAAATGGCCACTCACTCACCTGATTAGTTTGACTCACGTGAACTTTTTCGCCATTACAGAGTGCTCCCCCACCTGTCATGATAAGGAACAATTTGCAACTACTGATTTATTATTTACTAAGACAATAAAATGAAGTCAGCGAACTAGTCAGAACCTTCTTACCAGCAGTTGCAGAAAAGATGCGGGTGTTCCAACACATTGGCCCCCCAACAAACTCTACCTGCAATTAATAAGCACAAACTAATCTTCCTTTCCATTTCAACAAGTACAATATATTATAGAATGTCTTCTGCTAAAAAATGTAAGGGTTAATATTGTTGCCTCTCCATAACTTTTCTTGTTCTCCTCTATTAAGGCTTATTTGCTTGAAGAGTTTGCAACAAAAGTTACTTTCCTTGTTAAACCTCACTTGAAGGTGGTTTAGACTTGTGGTGCTATTTCTCTTGAAAATTCATTTTTCTTGTACTTATCCATGGACACGCTGTGGCTGTACTATATGCCACAATTTGAAAGAAGTGGATTTTCCTCTGCCCTAAGTTTAGTCATTGCTTATTTTCAAACTGATAATCACCCCTTTCTCTAAACAAAGCCAGTGTCCAACAGAATTCAGCTAGCCATCTCAAATTCTTACAAATCCCATAGCATTGCATAAGTAAAAGGATGAAAGAATTTTGAAATGAGTAATGTCGAAGCATTTTGGAATCCTTTACAAGTCTTCATTATGAATAGCTCAAGTTGCCTAAAACATGGATAATGGGAGAATGCAGCCAGATACACAAATGCAAAATGCCACAAACTCTGAAAGGCAATACAATGGGCATAGGCTTTTGTCAATTTTATCTTTCTTTTTCTTTTGTCTTTTCTTTAAAAAATTTAAAAAAAAAAATCAGAAAGGGAGAAGGGGAGGAGAAGTGTCCGAGCATTTTGAATGCAAACATCCAACATTTTGGATTGTATAATATGCATATTCTCCTTGTCTCAAGATTTCCATCTTAGCCAAAATGGAGTCAGATGTTTCCTCCAGGATAGATCACTAAGTCAGTGATTCAGCCAGTTGGAACAGCCTTCTGCTTTTTATGTGAAACTCTTAGATTTCCTATAGGTCAGGGAAGTGTCCCTCAAAAAATTCTAGGAGAAATTTATTAGACTAAAAGTACCATGTATTACTTATCAGTTCACTTGGTATTGACCCCTCAGGGAATTAATCCTAATGTTTTGATATCATTAGCAGCCGATAACCCAAAAATGAGTAATGGGAAAACAGTCCAAAACAATTAAAATTATGCACTCCATACCACCGAAGCAGCAGCTGGTTTCCCTCGAAATAGAACTCCCACAGAAACTGCAAAGCTTGGGTAGCCATGAGCAAAGTTTGTCGTTCCGTCTAGAAGAGTAACAGAAGTCACATAACTTATGATGTGAAACCACCTTACTCCTTTAATCCGTACATTTAAAGGTAAAACATTAAGGAACAACCACATGCAAGATATAAAGTAACATGTAGAAAGATACATGGGTCGGATACATCTGACACAGTCTAAAAAGGTTGAATCTGTCCTGTAGATAAGTCGTTTTTTAAGATGTATCCCTTATCTTTCATTTACCTTATATCATGTTTGATTAAATAAAAAACAATAAGCTAAATAAGCTTCACTTTTGTGTCGAATTGTACATGTCCCAAAAATTGAATGCTACACTCTGCATTTCAGTGCTCTCCTTGATAGTTTATGTCACTGAGCTGGCAAGTCCAACATATATTTTATCACCCCTGGAATTTCTGAAGTCCTAAATCTTATTATTATAGCTAGATCTAGGTCAGGATGTAGAATGAGCAGCGTGTTGAGCAAGAGATGGCTATATCCATCCTATTTTTGCACCAAGTGGGTCATTGACAGTATTAAGAGTTGAACTTATTCCCATTCGCAGAAGTTTTTCCTTCTCTTTTTCGTTTTCTTTTTGTCTTGTAAGTAGTCCATCTCCAGGAATGTACATTAACAGTATGACATATGTAGCTTTCATTCCCAAGAAAACTAAGTATTGAGAGAGACAACCTAAAGGATCAATGCACCATAGATAGTCAGATGAAGTGTCTCCTATTACACCTCCCTCCTCCCCAAGAATGAGGTGATCTTTAAAATTCTTTTTAACAACATCTAAAATAGCATCCTCGCTCATTTTGTCAGTCCTGCAAGTAAATATTGTCAGATTGTGAAATTTTGTTGGCCAGAATCTAACTCTTTTCTAACGAATAATAACAAATAAGACATAATTGACAATCCAAAATCTGATGCAATCACAAATGATATGAAAAGTGTCACCTGGAGCAGGGAGTCAGAATAGTCAAACATTTCTGAGATCTCTAATAGCACAATATGGAGCATCCAAAACTGACTTCTTTAGTCTACATAATTGGGTTTATGCACCATGAGAGAGAGAGAGAGAGAGGAAGGGAAGGGAGATAGACAGAGGGCATATTTCTCAAAAACCGCTCTCTACCATAGAAGGCTGAGCATATATTTGTGAAAATGGGACTTTAAAGGTCAGGACAACCGTTTTTTAATTATGCCATGGCAAGACTTCTTTTCCCTTTCCCATACATTAAGAAAACTAATAGGAAGCAATCAAGCCTAGTTTAAGCTTTATCTCACCAAAACAAATTGTCACCTCCTAGATGGTGAAAAATGTATCCAGTGCATGATATATGTTAGGTATCAAGATGTTACAGTTGCAATAGTACTACAAAGATACCAAACGTTATTAATGACTCCACAACATGGTAATACAATAAACTGAACCCATGCTCCAAAGAAGACATTTAATGTTTACAAAAGGACATGATGGGACCCAGGAAAGAAAGAAAAAACAAAACAAGCATATGATCAGCAAAGGAATTACCTAACAGCAAATAGAGAGCAAGGAACCCTTACTAAAGTGAAGTCTCATAGATTCATTCTAGGAAAGCTATGACAAAGGACGCCCTTGTCTAGCAACACTGCGACCTCCCTATTTCACAGATGTATAGATATTTCAAGACATACAAATTACATTAGACAGAACACCTTCAACATTTTCACCATAATGGTTAAAGCTCTCACAAATATCCCAAAAAATATGATATTCTCTCTTCCTTGAGTGATGCAGGACAAACAAGCTAAAAATAGGATTATCATACTGTAGCAGTACTTTTTTTAGCGTGTTGTTTTGTTTTACTGAGGGTAATTGAGTCTCTTTTCTACTTGTATTTTTTGTGCAAGCCTAGGATTAACTAGAATCAAAGGCTATGACCAGTAATTAATACAGTTTTTTCTTCTTATAAATATGAGATAATTAAGTCCTTGTAGGACACGACTTATTATTGCCAATGAAAAACTATCCTATGGTAAATGTTCACGTGATTTGGCTACCTAAAACAGAGATTGTCCCTTTATTTCTGTTTAACAAACATAAGCATTTTTTTTTATAAGTTCAAACATAAGCGTTACATAGATTGAAGTGTGCCTTTCGCTCATCGTCCTCCCAACTGCATCATAAAGCTTGACTAGAACTTCTGCAAGTAGGTAAGCTGACATCTAAGTAGTAAGATGAACTCCATTTTAAGGAATGTAGTGACGTCGTGTGTGTAATCATCCACAAAGCACAAATGTGGCAAAAGTTGGGGACAGGTCAAAGTAGTACGACCAATAAGGACGCCCTCATCATGGAAAGAAACTTCATTCAAAATCTCTTGGAACTATCATACTTCAATCACGCAAACCTGACTTTTGAATTAGAAACCATGTCAAATCTGTTGCTTGAATCTCACCAGGAAGACATAAATAATGTATTCACATTTGCGATGGACACTTCAGCAGACTATTGGAAAAGCAAGGTAATCTATAGTGAAGAGCAAATAAAAAAAATCCTGTTTCTATGCTAGGAAGATATTGGAATCATAGAACTACAAGTTATCTTTTTTTTTTGATAAGTAAGGAAATATTATTAGAAGAACTACAAGTTATCTGAAACAGAGAAACATAAACCACTTGCAAAAAAACTCCTCACAAAGTCCTTACTCAGTCACCAAGTCTGTTAGTCCTTTATAGGTAATATTCCGAGGCTTATTAACAGCATCCATCACAACCTGGAAAGAAAAGTGAACAGAAGTGAACAACCTGAACCCTTCTGCAGAGAGAAGAAGAAAAGTGTGGGAGAGAAAGATGACAATAATTTTCAGTTATGAATTCCTTACTCCTCCATTGAACATTGAAACTAGCATTCACAATGAGATCACCTTCTGAACTATCACGCCCCAAATGGAAAAAACCAACTAGATACACGAATGTATATTTCTAAAGCTCACGAACTGCCCAGCTTTCAAACCGGACTACATTTAAGAAGTTAAAGTAAACCGTGCTGTAACTGAGAACTTCTTTTTGTGGTGGTGGTTTGTTGTGGGGGGGGGGGGGGTTGAACAAACCTCAGCACCAGTCTTAGCCGCAGATTCAACCACCTGAATGAGCTGACCGGGTGGAATGGGTCCAGTTGATTGGGCACCAATCTTTGGGTACTGTTTCTGGTTGGGAAACTCAGATAAAACAGCCTTTGTGCAAAGTCCTCTTACGGGTTTGGCCTCGAAAAATCGAATCCCTCCAAACCCATGTTGGAATTTCTTGCTAAAATCCAATGGAAGACGCGAGTTTTTAGGCGTTGGTAGTGCAACCAACCTGGGTATTTGAGAAAATTTCAGAGGAATGCCAGAGGAGACCATGGACCTGCCCATTCGAACTGAACGAAAATTGAATTTTTCCAAATTTTTCTCGAGTCTCTATGCAATGTCTTCGAAGCCTTCAGAGGAATGGGACTAGAAGCACTATGCTTGTGTTGTGCCCCAGATTTTGTAGTATCAGATGAAGAAGACGAAGGACGGTTTGTTTATTGTTCTGCTTATTTGTCCGTGTTTTTTTTTTTTTTTTTTTCAGGCAACTGAAAACGAGGGAAGGTAGGTTCCTAATGTTACGGTTCCAAGAGCAAGTAACATAAGGCTGAGATATTACCAATATATTAATAAATAGAATGGAGAGTTAAAATTAAAGAACCTTACAAATTTGTTATTTGTTTATCAAAATTTTGGAAATATTTTAAAATTTTAAAAATTTTTTGAATGTTGAAGTTTATTGGAGTCTGTGAAAAGTGTGAAATATATATGTAAAAGTTGAAGTTTATTGGAATTTGTGAAATGTGTTTGGTGTGATGAAAATTTTAAACCCCAAAAAAATTGAGAAACAAACGCCTCCTAAAAGTGGTTGCCAAAACATCTCAGCCTTTAATTTTTAAGGCTCCTTTAATCTCAATCCTTCATTCTATTCATTAATGTGTTGGTAACATCTCAACCCTTCATTAGATTCTCTTAAGACCTTAACATTAGGACCCTAACCTCTCTAACTAAAAACACTCATTAATGATTAATCAACAGACAGCTTTCTACTCCACAGATCTATGAGCCGTAACTAGACCCACGGACGTCATGATCCACAACTCAATCCATGGGCCGGTTACAAGCCCTGAGCACTATCAAGGCCGTTAAAGAAGACAAAGTGGACCCTGGATACGATACACTAGATTACAATTCATGATCTCCCAAGTTTTTCGGCCGCCGTTCACCACACTGATCTGATCAATTCCTATGAATAGCCCCAAATCTAGGGCTGTACATATTTCGGTTCGGATCCAGTCGGGTCCACTTAAGCATGTGTCGGTTGGCTTAAACCGACCAGCAAAAAGCAACCCGATTATAGCTGCTGCATGAGCCCCCGAAGCCGACCCGATTTGGGCCGAATCTATCACCGAGCATCCACATTGCGAGTGGTGTCATGGTGATCGAAAAATTGGATCCCATGTTTGGGCCTGAATTAAATGGGCCAAACCCAGATCTTAATATCCAAAAAGTGAAACGGCGACCTTACACATGGCCCAACACAACTTCGACGCAGATTGTATCTACACGTAATGGTAGACAAGTTAATTCTCCTGATGCGGATCATTCAACTAACCATACAAAGGATTTTCCGATCTTGGGCCCTCAGAAGCTTCTTAACCCGGTCCTGCAAATCATCTAGAAGCAGATTATTCATATATTCAAAGAGACTTCGGCTAGTAGCCTGGGTCTAAAAGTATGAAAGTGAATGAGAATGCATCCACCATGCAACCACAAAGCGAACTGGTCTCTGTTACCAGAGCATTAAAGTCTTCTTTGTTCCGCGTTTGAGCCGCCACCAACTGCTGGAAGTTTTCTCAGCTTTGCATTATATTGGAGATATAAGAAGTCCAATTAAGCCTCAAAAGTCCTGACATCCATTTCCCTGACCCTGCCATCCCCTCCTCTCTCAGATTGATACTTTTGTGCCTGAGAAATATTTCATTGATTAGGTCATGAGCCAATACAACTATCCTCCGGCCCCAGGTACGTGATATCTACTAAACCATTTTTCAGAACATATAGAAATAGCATCTGAAGAAATCATATGGTCTGCATGCAGAGGAAAGAAGCAAAATTTGCCAAATTTTCCATTCTTGTGCGTTAATTGAAAGAAAACTTCCAAGACGGAATTACCATATGGAATGAAATTATTAAATCCTGTTTTTTTCTTTCTTTCTTTCTATTGTGCTTTCCAGTACAGCTATGAAGATGTTCTGGTATTGTCAATATTCTTGACAATTGTATTCATAACTTGCTATTTGGTTCTGTAGGGGTATATCCGCCGGCACCCCGGGCGCCTTATACATCATATCCTCCTCCACCGGGTCAATTTTATCCTGCTCCTTCTGCACCTCCCCTTTCCTATCCACCGGGTCCGCTCCTTCTGCACCTCCAAGCTGGTTACCCACAGGGGCCTTTTGTAGCTCCACCACCAGTTGGTTATCCCATGAAAAATGGTCCTGGTTATCCACAGCAACCACATAACCCGGACACTCATGCAAAATCTAAGCACAGGGGTGGTGGATTCTGGAAGGGATGGTAAGCCTCTTGATCACTATCTCTCTCTTTCTTTGTTATTTATCTACAAGCACAATGGGTTCTGGATTAATTATAATAATTTGTTTACATCTCTATTTCTCTGTTGCAGTTGCGGTGCGTTATGTTGCTGCTGCCTCTTGGATATCTGTTTTTAAGGATTCTGTTTTTTTTTTTTTCTTCGCCTGTGTTTAAGGATTCTGTATTCTTTATCCATATACTTCCTTTTCTCTTCGTCTTCACATTGTTAGACGAGGTTTTTATTGTCTTTTTATTATGTATCGCTGTAATATCTCATTATGTTATAAAGTTCTCAGAGGACCATTTTTTTATTGGATAGTTAAGTCACACAATCAAGTTTATGAGACATGTATAATATATGCGCTAATTATATAAACTGAGTGATAACTTATTATGTGCCTAGATGCAGTAATGTTGATCTTTTCCAGAAAAAAAAAAAAAGACAACTAAAAAAACTCTTAATTTCATTTAATTTAAGAACATGTGAGCCCATTTAAACCAGATTTTGTTTAGAAATGAATTTTCTTGGCTACTTTCATTATCCGACAAGAGTTGGAAATTTTCTGGCCCAAAAATTTTAGCTATTGTGGTCAAGATTATTGCTTTTCTCAGGGCATGCATCTTATCTTGTTCTAAATGGAGAATCACGCTTAAGGCCCTGATGTCTTTGAACCCTTCAATTGTACTTCTGGTTGGTGAATGTGTATGTTGTTTTGTTTGCGACTATAAACTCCCCCTTTAATGGGTGCCATGGAGTTAACACGGGACAAAACGATGCGATGAGGACTAACCTTTCAAGTCAAGAGAGCCACTCAAGGTGAATTGTGATGGGATGGGCTTTAATTTGATGCCCATTCCCACGATGGCTGTGTTGGTTAGCTTGTTATCAAGTCCTAAACACTTTGGGATTTGGGTCTGGTCGTATGTATTATCCTTATCTCTCATGCTGATAAGTTATAAGTTAATCACCCAAGTTCAAATAATATATTTTGTACCAAAAAAAAGATTTGGAAGACTATGGTAGGCACTTTTAACAAATCAATTTTCTAATAATGAATTTGTAAGGCCCAGCTCTTTTGCACCTATTTGACATATATCTTATATAATATAAATATTACTCCGTGGAAGTTTCTTGCTTTTAATTTATTCTTTGCACCTCTTTAATTCTCCTACATTTTAAATATGTGATTATATTTGTTTTTTTTATATATATATATATATATAATGTAATGCCTCTTCCTTGTATATTCCACCTGTTATGACGTATAATATATAGGGCTAAGGATGATCGGGGCAAGCCTGTAAAATCCTGGCAAGACAGGCCTTGAGTAGTTTGAGCTCTCGACCCCGAATAGTTTAGTTCTCGACCTCGAGCAGATTGAGCTCTCGACCCCGAATAGTTTAGTTCTCGACCTCGAGCAGTTTGAGCTCTCGATCCCGAATAGTTTAGTTCTCGACCTCGAGCAGTTTGAGCTCTCGACCCTGAGCAGTTTGAGTTCTTGACCCCGAATCGTGTAGTTCTCGACCCTGAGTAGTTTGAGTTCTCGACTCCAAATCGTGTAGTTCTCGACCCCAAGTTGTTTGAATTCTTGACCCTGAGTAGTTTAGTTCTTGACTCCGAGCAGTTTGAGCTTTTGACCCCGAATAGTTTAGTTCTCGACCCCGAGCAATTTGAGCTCTCGACTCCGAGCAGTTTAGCTCTGGACCCTGAGCAGTTTGAGATCTAGACCCCGGGCAGTTTGAGCCCTGTATGCCCAAGTTCTACGTTGGCTTAAGCTTCCTTTTGCATGCTCCTTTGTACG
The DNA here is from genome assembly GCA_003952965.2 of Morella rubra. NCBI lineage: Eukaryota > Viridiplantae > Streptophyta > Magnoliopsida > Fagales > Myricaceae > Morella > Morella rubra. The sequence continues at coordinate 9,058,696 of CM025850.1, read as the reverse complement.
TGTCCTAACCTTATGCATTTTACTTTTTACTTTTCTCCTTCTTATCTGTCCGTCTAGATGAAGTTTGGCCATTGGCTCTTTCTTTTTGACGTGTTGCTTGCAAAATAGATGTACGAGATGAATATTGTGGTGGCAGCAAACGTGTGAATATAAAGTGATTGGTACAATCTCGCTTTCTCTCTCTAATGATTGGGTCTATACCTATAGACTGGTCAGGGGGAGTTCACCGTGAATTCGTTGTTTTCTGCTTATATTATCAACTAGAAGAATAAGAGGAAGAGACGTCCTAGCACTCCAAGACATAAAGAAACCGAGAACTTTCACCAAACTGATAGAGAGAAAGGAAGGGAGAGAGATTAGCTTACCAAAGGAAAAGAGGAAGGAGAAACCAAAGGAAAAAGAGACTGAGGTAGTCTCGGTCTGCATCTTTTCCTTCCATTAGCTTTTATCTCTTCTTTTTCTAACGTAGTGTCTTACTGTTTAGGTGTTTTTATTCAAGGAAAGGCAGTATACACTCGACTGAGGTAAAAGTGAGCCAATTTACATTACGGGGGATTGGTAGTAAGGGGAGAAATGTTTTAAGGGTCACGACTTATATAAACTGATGAGCCCGGGGAGTTTTGTTCTTTCTTTTGGGAATAGTCAGATGCATGTAGGAAGCATAATGAGGGAAGTGGAAAAAGAAATACATAAGTTGTTGGACTTGCCTATTTTAGCATGTTATGCTTATTAAGTTTTAATAAATGTTAGTCCAAGGTTGTTTTGCAAACAATCCATAATTGATTTTGATGATAACAAAAATTCTAAGTGTTTTGAAAACTTTTAGATTTCATATGTCAATCCTCTTTTCTAAAAAATATGTTTCAAAATATCATATTTTTCTATCTAAAATGCTTATAAGAGGACTTGAATACCATTACACAAGTTGATAAGATCAATTTTTCCCTTTGTAGGTGCTTTAAAAGGTTTTGAATGGTTTGGATGCTTTAAAGTTGCTGATTTTCTCTCTAGCACTTATAAGTGTCGACACATTGAACCATAGTGTCAACACATTGCACTTACACCCGAGACATCTTTTCCAGACCAAGACTAGTGTCAACACATTGGCTTTATGGTGTCGACACATTGCACTGACTCCCAAGAGCTCAACTCTAGTTCAATTTTTGATGTGTCAACACATGCTAACCATGTGTCAACACATGCCACGGGTTTAATGAAAATTTTGAATATTTGTCAGAACCTTCAAATCACTTTCAAATGACGTGAGCGCCTCTCCAACGGTCCTTCTTGCTAGCTTTGATGACCGTTGAAGTCAAGAAGATTTAAATACCAGAAGAAAAAGAGAAAAAAGACAAGAATCGTACGCATAGACTTTGCAATTATTCTACGACCTAACTTCTAGAGAGAGAAAGTGCTTTGAAGAAGAGAAAAGACCACACCTACAAGAAAGCTTGTGATTCCTCTGCCAAACTTCAGCTTTCTACTAAGATCTTTGTCTTATTGCACTGCTTTGTACTTTACACTTGTATATTCGGCTTTAAGAGCCATTCTTTGATCTTCCTTTGTACCCATCTTTTATAAACCACTTGAGTGTTGGGTAAACACTGGGTCCTACTTGTGTGGGTAGAAGAAATCCCTTGGGTTTTGGGATTTGTGAAAAGAGTTGAAACGTGAGCTCGAAAAAATGCTTTGTAAAGGTTCCTTAGCACCCAGGAAGCTAAGGTGTATTTGCTATTTGAAGAATAGTGAAAAAAAGCCCAAGGAAGTAAATAGCCTTGGGGGTGGACGTAGGCAAGGGTTAGCCGAACCACCTAAAATTACGGTGTCATCTCTTTAACTCCATCTCTTCTTTTTACTTGCTCATATCTCTCCTTGTTGTGTTCTATGCTTTATTATTATATTGCTTAAATTCTTGAAAAAGTTTTAAAATTTATTAAAACCCAATTCACCCCCCTCTTGGGTTGTTATTCAGACTTACAATTGGTATCAGAGCTGAGGTTTAATTTTTTATGACAACCCTTGTTAGTTCTTCGTTGGCTGAAGGTCAATCCACTAACAGACCTCTTTTGTTCAATGGAACGTGCTACAACTACTGGAAAGCTAGGATGAGGATTTACATCCAAGCCGTGGACTATGAACTGTGGAGAGTTATCTCAAATGGTCCTAAATTTCCTAGAGACAAGGAAGGTAAGTTGAAAGATGAAAAAGAGTGGGATGAAGATGATCTTAAGATTATGTCTTTAAATTCTAAAGCTATGAATGTATTGTATTGTGCACTTGATTCAAATGAATTTAATCGTATTTCTGGTGTGATACCGCAAAACAAATTTGGGACAAACTTCAAGTGGCCCATGAAGGTACGAATCAAGTTAAAGAGAGCAAGATTAGTATGCTTGTTCATAGTTATGAGCTTTTTAAAATGAAACCTGATGAGAATATTTCATCTATGTTTACACGTTTCACCGATATTATAAATGGTCTTAAATCTCTTGGTAAAGAATATACTAATGTTGAAATGGTGAGAAAGATTCTTAGGTGTCTACCAAAAGCTTGGGAACCTAAGGTCACCGCCATTCAAGAAGCTAAGGACTTGACAAAGCTTTCATTGGATGAGCTCATGGGCTCTCTCATGACACATGAGATGAATCAAGTAAAAGAAGATGAGGATGAAGGAAAAGGAAAGAGAGGCATTGCCTTGAAAGCCTCATGTTCAAATGATGATGAGTCTTCCGAAGATGATGAAGAAATGACATTGTTCACCAAGAGATTCAAGAAGTTCTTCCGGAAGAAACAAGGAGATAAAAGATTTCTAAGGAAGACAAGTTATAAAGGTGATAGTAGCAAGAAGAATGACATTATTTGCTATGGATGCAAGAAGCCGGGACATATAAAGACGGAGTGCCCTAACCTTGAATCCCACAAGAAATCCAAGGATTTTAAGGATAAAAAGAAAGCATTTTTAGCTGCATGGGGAGAGTCCGATGGGAGTGATAATGATAGCAATGAAGAAGTTGCAAATCTTTGCTTCATGGCAAAGGAAAATGAAGATGAGGTACAAGACTCTTCAATGTGTTCTTTCTCTTTTGACGAATTACAAGATGCTTATGATGAACAATATCTTGAATTGAAAAGAGTATTTTCAAAATATTGTTGTCTCAAAAAGAACCTTGATGCACTTATTCAAGAAAATGATACCTTGAAACATCAAGTTGCTTCTCTTGGAGAGAATCTTGCAAGAATCACAAAAGAAAATGAGAAAATCTTGCAAGAAGAGTCAAATGATTTGAAATCTAAAAACACTGATTAAAAAGGAAAGTTGACTCTCTCACACAAGATCTTGCAAGATTCACTCAAGGAAAAAGAAACCTTGATATTTTACTTGGTTCCCAAAGATGTTGTTTCAACAAAAGTGGGATTGGATATAATTCGTTTAATAACCAAAAGCTATACTCCGATGTAATTATTAAATCATCCACATTATTTAAAATTTGTAATTTTTGTGGAAAAAATGGACACATTTCACACACTTGTCCAACTAAAAGGAAATCCACTCATGGGATCAAGTTTGTGTGGATCCAAAAAGATAAGGTGAAGGAATTTAATTCTAACACCAATGGACCCAAAAGGATTTGGGTACCAAAAGTCAAGAATTGATCCTTTTTGCAGGAATGCTTGAAGTCCAATGAAACCAAGGAACATTGGGTCCTTGACAGTGGTTGCTCCAAGCACATGACCGGAGACAAGAGCTGGTTCAGCTCTCTTTGTTTCAAAGAAAAGGGTTCAGTTACCTTTGGAGACAATGACAAAGGTAAAATACTTGGTGTTGGTAGCATTGGTATGTCTCCTAATCCCATTATTGAAAATGTACTTCTTGTTGATGGTTTAAAGCATAATCTCTTGAGTATTAGTCAATTATGTGACAAGGGAAACCGAGTCATTTTTGAATCATCAATATGTCTTGTTGAGAATATTGAAAGCAAGAAAGTCTTGTTTGTTGGACATAGATTTGAAAATGTGTACATTGTTCATTTAGAGAGCATCTCCTCAGAAAATATTAAATGTCTTTCAGCTCTAAATGACAAGGATAGTTGGTTGTGGCATAGAAGGCTTGCTCATGCAAGCATGGACTTGATTTCAAAATTAGCTAGAAAAAATCTTGTTTCGGGTTTGCCTAATCTTTCTTTTGAAAAAGACAAAATTTGTGCAGCTTGTCAAAAAGGCAAACAAACCAAAATCTCTTTTAAACCCAAAAATGTGATGTCCACTTCTAGACCACTTCAACTTCTACACATGGACTTATTTGGTCCAACCCGAACATTGAGCTTTGGGTGGCAAACGTTATGGCTTTGTTGTTGTTGATGATTTCAGTAGATTCACATGGGTTATATTCCTAGCTCATAAAGATGAGGCTTTTCATGCTTTTGAAAAACTTAGCAAGAGAATTCAAAATGAAAAGGGTTTTGCTATTTCTAGCATAAGGAGTGATCATGGAAAAGAATTTGAAAATTCCTCCTTTGAAAAGTTTTGTGGTGAAAATGGTATTAACCATAACTTCTCGGCTCCTAGAACTCCTCAACAAAATGGTGTTGTAGAGAGGAAGAATAGGACTCTTGAAGAAATGGCTAGAACCTTGCTATGTGAAAACAACTTGCCTGACTACTTCTGGGCTGAAGCAGTTAGCACAAGTTGCTATGTTATGAACCGTTGCATGATTAGACCTATTCTTAAGAAAACCCCATATGAGCTATGGAATGATAGAAAACCCAACATTGGTTATTCCATGTTTTGGATGCAAATGCTTTGTGCTCAACAACAACAAGGACAATTTGGGTAAGTTTGATGCAAAAGCGATGAAGGTATATTTCTTGGTATTCAACTTCTAGTAAAGCTTATCGTGTTTTCAATAAACGTACTTTGGTTGTTGAAGAATCAGTCCATGTTGTTTTTGATGAATCTAACAATCTTGTGAAAAGAAATGATGAAGATGTTATAGATCTTGACAAAGAGGTTGAGAAACTTGCTATAAATGAAGATAAGGAAGAAACACATGTACAAGATCAAGCATCTCAAGAATCACAAGAAGAAGGTCAACAAGTCAACAATGATCTACCGAAGTCTTGGAATACATCAAGAGTCATCCTCTTCAGCAAATTATTGGTAATGTTGAGAAAGGGTAAGCACTCGCTCTTCTTTAAACCAAGCTAATAATTTTGCTTTACTTTCTCAACTTGAGCCTAAAAATTTTCTTGAGGCTAAAGATGATGAAAGTTGGATCCATGCTATGGAAGAAGAGTTAAAACAATTTGAGAAAAACCAAGTATGGCATCTAGTTCCTAGACCCAAGGATTATCCAATTATTGGTACAAAATGGGTTTTAGAAACAAATTGGATGAATCCGGGATTGTAGTGAGGAACAAGGCAAGATTGGTAGCCCAAGGTTACAATCAAGAAGAGGGAATTGATTTTGATGAAACCTTTGCTCCCGTTGCTCGTTTAGAATCTATTCGCATGTTACTCACTTTCGCTTGTTATAAAGATTTTAAACTCTTTCAAATGGATGTGAAAAGCGCATTTCTAAATGGATTCCTTTCGGAGGAAGTATATGTTGAGCAACCACCGGGCTTTGAAGATGAAAGCTTTCAAATCATGTGTACAAGCTCACAAAAGGCTTTATGGATTGAAACAAGCACCTCGAGCATGGTATGAACGTCTAAGTTCTTTTCTTATTGAAAATGGTTTTCACGAGGTAAAATTGATACTACTCTTTTCACCAAAGAAAAAGAAAATGAGTTATTAACGGTTCAAATTTATGTTGATGACATTATTTTTGGATCTACTAATGAATCTTTGTGTCAAGAGTTTTCTCAAGTTATGCAAGGTGAATTTGAGATGAGCCTTATGGGAGAATTGAACTACTTTCTTGGCTCAAATCAAACAATGTAGTGAAGGCATCTTCATAAATCAAGCTAAGTATACAAGAGATCTCTCAAAAGATTCAACATGGACAATTCAAAACCTATGAGCACACCTATGAGTCCATCTACAAAAATGGAAAAGGATGAGAAAGGTAAGGATGTGGACCAAACGAAGTATCGAGGTATGATTGGCTCCTTACTCTATCTTACCGCTAGTAGACCCGATATAATGTTTAGTGTATGTATGTGTGCTAGATTTCAATCATGTCCTAAGGAATCTCATCTCCTTGCAGTTAAAAGGATTTTAGATATCTTGTTGGCACTCAAAATCTTGGTTTGTTTTATCCCAAGAGTGTGAATTTAATTTACAAGGATACTCGGATGCGGATTATGCAGGGTGTAAAATTGATAGAAAGAGTACTAGTGGTGCATGTCAATTTCTTGGACCCTCACTAGTCTCTTGGTGTTGTAAAAAACAAAATTCGTGGCTCTATCAACCACGGAAGCCGAGTATATTGCCGTGGGCAATTGTTGTGCACAAGTATTGTGGATGAAACATCAGTTGGAAGATTTTAATCTTCATTATTCTCTCATCCCAATAAAATGTGACAACACCAGTGCGATTAATCTTACAAAAAATCCAATTCAGCACTCTAGGACAAAACATATTGAGATTAAGCATCATTTTATTCGAGATCATGCTCAAAAAGGGGATATTGTTCTTGAGTTCGTAAATACCGACCTTCAATTGGCGGATATTTTCACAAAACCCCTTAATGAGGATAGATTTTGCTTTATTCGTCAAGAAATTGGAATGAGATTTCCTTCGGATTAAATTGGTTTGTGCTTAATTGTCATATTAATTATGTTATTGAGTGCATTGGACATGTTTTGATTTGTGTTAAGTTGCTCTCTATTCGTTTCTATTATAATCATTTGCTTATTCCTTGTGAAATTTTGTATGTATTCTTTTTGCTGGCATGTGTCAACACTTGGTAAAACAAGTGTCAACACTTCTGGTTTTCATGGCAGTTTGCACTAAGGAAGTATGTGTCGACACCATAAATCAATGTGTCACACACAAGCTCCCTTCCGAGAGCCCCTTTAAAAATGCATTCGGGAACATGTGCAATGTGTCGACACATTGGTTCAATGTGTCGACACATCTTTCGAGTTCAGTGTTTTTAAAAATGGGGGCACGCGTGTCTTATTAATACTCTTTAGGGCTAGGGGTCGGCACTTATCTTCCCTCCAACTCACAGAACCTATTTCTCTCCCAAACGGCGCCATTTTCTCTCTTCCCTCACAAATCCCATTTACCCACTGCCCGGTTCACAAATTTCACCGCCGACAGCCTTAAACTCCTCGCCTCGCCTCTGCCGTGATGTCTTCCAGCCGCTCCAAGCGTCCCGCTCATCAAACGCCCACCTCTGTCAGTTCAAGGACACGGAAGAAAGGGAGAAGCACTGAGGAACCCGCTCCTACTCCAGAGGCAGCATTTACAGGTCAGGGCTTATGCAAAAATCGTTTTGTTCAAGATTATAGAAACCGAAAGGTCATTGCTGGTCGTTGGGCAGATTTTAAATGGTTTAGTGAAAGTGGTTTGATTTTAAAGAGATGTTTGAATATCAGGGATGAGTGTTTTTGTGAATTTGAAAGTGGATTGTTATGTTTATTTGGTGAAGTTGGTTTATGCAAACTTTCAATATTCAACATCTGATGATGCCAACAGCTATGTGAATGGCAAACAACTTGATATGTCAGTTGCTTCGTTGAATGCTTTGGCCTCTGCCCCTAATGGTGGAAAGAAGTTCTTTGATGCCTATGGATGGTTGGGTATGTCTGAAGTTGAGCCCATAGACATTCTTAGGGTTGTGTTGGATAATCCAACCCTCAGTGAAGTGATTAGACCCACTGCCAGTGATCTGTCAATACATAGAAGGATCTTACATCATATGGTTTGTAATATTATTTTGCCAAGGACTGGAAAATTTGAGTACATTACTTTCCTAGAATTATTTGTAATGTACTGCTTGGTTACTCGCACACGTTTGAACCTTGGTCACTTGATGCTCAACCATATGAAAGCTGCCACTGAAAAGAAGAAACAAGGGCTCCCCTATGGGATGTTTTTACTCACATGTTTCATGCCCTTGAGGTTGATATGACAGGGGAAGTTAGAGAAAAATCCCAAAGAATCTAAGGAGTATAACAAGAAAACTCTTAGGTTGATGGGTTTTATGCAAAATGAGGATGAAGAATGGGTTAGGAAAGGTGTTGTGACACCTCAAAAAGGAAGAGAAGGGGGTTCAGATTCTGAAGAAGAGAGTGAAGATGAGGAAGAGGAAGCAACTGCAAGAACTCCCATGGGGACTCGAACACCTATAAGTGAGAACACTCCTCTTTCTGTTTCTCCTCCCCCGATGGGATATTCCTCACGGAGGGTCACTGGTAGTTCTCATGTGCCTCGGTTAAATTCCCTTGAAGCTTCCATGGATGAAATAAAGGAAGAACAGAAGAGATTGGGTCAGACTCTAAACGCTATGGTCACCAGTATGAAAACGGGGTTTGACGATATTAAAAAGCTGCTCACCGCTCATACTGAGCGCTTTGGTACTCTGGATAAGGATATGCGAGCTCTCGAGCACCAAGTCAACAATAGCATCCATGTGGCCAGCAATGTGATTCAAGATACTGTTAATGAATTCAAAGCCACATCTGCTGAGCTTCAGACATTTGTGCAAAAATCAGCTGAGGATGTTGTTCAGGCCACAGAAGTGCAGATGGATTCTGATCGTAATCTTCGTCCTCATGTACTGAAGTGGACGTATTGGTTCTCCACGACTTGGATGGAATGGCTGAAGAAATTTGAGATCGAGCATCCTCCTCCTCCTATCAAGAAACCCAAAAATTACCCTTGACCCTACTCCTCCTACCCTTGATCTTCCCCTTATCCTATTTTTTTTTATGATGCCAAAGGGGGAAAAGTTTAGTGTATTGCTGACTTCCTAGCTCTTATAGAGGACATTCTCTATTTTTGTACTTATCTTACTTATCTTAGTTTGTCCTCTATATGCCTTGTAATCATTGTTTTGGCTGAATTTTTTGACTTGCCAGTTTCTAATGAATAGCTCTAGTATTTATTTGCTTCAATGGACTATTTGATTTTGCTTATATCTGTTGATTATCTCATTGGTATCTATAAGAACTTTGAGAAGTGCTCTCTTTGCACTTCATTGTGAAATTGAGACTTGCTTTACAGGTAATAATTCCTAACTCTCAATCCTCAAAATATGAAGTCTTGTGTTCTGATGGTATATTGGAAGTTTGGGGGTTTTGGAGAAAGGATTTAGAAGTGCTCTTTCATGTTTTTAAATTTTGGGAAACCTCCATTTACAAAGGAAACTCTTGCAAAATTTTTGTAAAATCTCAAAGTCCTTTTTGCTAAAAATGTCATGAAAAACTCCTGCTTGTTCTCAGGGGGAGCTTTTCTATTTGTTAGCAAATTGTCGTTTTTAAAATGGTTTTGTCATCATCAAAAAGGGGAAGATTGTTAGCCCAAGGTTGTTTTGCAAACAATCCATAATTGATTTTGATGATAACAAAAATTCTAAGTTTTGAAGACTTTTAGATTTTATATTGTCAATCCTCTTTTCTAAAAAATATGTTTCAAAAGATCATATTTTTCTATCTAAAATGCTTATAAGAGGACTTGAACACCATTACACAAGTTGATAAGATCAATTTTTCCCTTTGTAGGTGCTTTAAAAGGTTTTGGAATGGTTTGGACGCTTTAAAGTTGCTGATTTTCTTTCTAGCACTTGTGTCGACACATTGAACCATAGTGTCACACATTGCACTTACACCTGAGACATCTTTTCCAGACCAAGACAGTGTAGACACATTGGCTTTATGTGTCGACACATTGCACTGACTCCCGAGAGCTCAACTCCAGTTCAATTTTTGATGTGTCAACACATGTCATGGGTTTAATGAAAATTTTGAATATTTGTCAGAACCTTCAAATCACTTTCAAATGACGTGAGCGCCTCTCCAACGGTCCTTCTTGCTAGCTTTGATGACCGTTGAAGTCAAGAAGATTTAAATACCAGAAGAAAAAGAGAAAGAAGACAAGAATCGTACGCATAGACTTTGCAATTATTCTACGACCTAACTTCTAGAGAGAGAAAGTGCTTTGAAGAAGAGAAAAGACCACACCTACAAGAAAGCTTGTGATTCCTCTGCCAAACTTCAGCTTTCTACTGAGATCTTTGTCTTATTGCACTGCTTTGTGCTTTACACTTGTATATTCGGCTTTAAGAAGCCATTCTTTGATCTTCCTTTGTACCCATCCTTTATAAACCACTTGAGTGTTGGGTAAACACTAGTCCTACTCGTGTGGGTAGAAGAAATCCCTTGAGTTTTGGAATTTGTGAAGAGAGTTGAAGCGTGAGTTCGAAAAACGCTTTGTAAAGGTTCCTTAGCACCCGAAGCTAAGGTGTATTTGTATTTGAAGAATAGTGAAAAGAAGCCCAAGGAAGTAAATAGCCTTGGGGTGGACGTAGGCAAGTGTTGGCCGAACCACCTAAAATTACGGTGTCATCTCTTTAACTCCATCTCTTCTTTTTACTTGCTCATATCTCTTCTTGTTGTGTTCTATGCTTTATCATTATATTGCTTAAATTCTTGAAAAAGTTTTAAAATTTATTCGGACTTACAATAAACCCTTTGCTGTCCAAAACATTACCATGAAATCCTTAGAGTTTTGGCCTGGAAATTTGTGTACGTGTAGTATATGGTCACAGTCCAGTAAAAATTGCAGGTCAATCGGAGGTCGGGAAAGGTCGAAAATGCCCCTGGATGTCTCTAAGAGTAATTTCAGCATTTCACACAAAACTTTAGGGTAAAAAGTCTGAACTGGAACAATAATTTGATGGCTGTGTAGAGCATGAAAAATAGATGGGGAAGTCCAAAATTGAGTCCAAACCAAGTAAAAGTAGGGGCTCAAATCACAAAGCTCGTTTAGTGGCCTAAATGGACTTTAGGCCCGTTAACCCTAAACAAGCCCGAAAAAAAAAAAACAAAAAAAACTTAAGGATAGACCGGTAGGGTCTAAGAAGGCCCAAAAAGCCTCCATGCGAAAACTTAGGGGAGATTGATCATTTAATGTTAATTTCTATATTTTATTTCTTATGTCCAATGCTAAATCGTACAGTTTATTTATGGATATTTATGAATTGTACATCTGTTATGTGTATTGTCCATATAACATCAACATATCATGGTTATGGGGATACTATTGACCGACATGACCGAAATGAAACTCATACCCAGAGGTGGTCCTATAACAGGTGACGGTACCGATCACAGTGGGATAGTGCAAGCCACTATTGAAAGGATAGTGGTTGGTATCCCTGGCGTTGAAACAAGGTACGCTTGACAGGGTCCTAGTGCCGGGGCACGGGACAGTCCCAGAGAAAAGGAGGGACGCACAACCCTAACTCTGAGGGTTAAACAGAGCGATGAAAGGACACCTCGACAGAAAGAAAGAAAGTACAGTGACCGGGAAACAGATGCATCATTCTTGCATTGCATCATTTTCCTGTTTAGTGTTATTGATGCTTACAGATTATTTTGATTATTCATGCTTATCTGTTTTGTGTGGCATATTCTTTTTTTTTTTTCCTTTTTACTGAGTCAATAGGACTCACCCCTTTTATTGTTTAATCTCTTGTATGTACTATCGTGGACATCGGATATATCAGATGCTGACATTTATGAGCGAGCAGACTTTGGATGTTGATCCCTACATTGTAGTAGTTAAATTATGGACTTATATCACCGAATCTTTTGAAGTATTCGTGGGGTACGAGCCCCAATGGTACCTCAAGGATCCACTGCATCTCCAGTTCCTCGAATTGAGGATTTCAGTTTGGTCGATGTTGATCCGGCTCTTCTGCATGTTGTCCCTTCTCCACCGGCGGTGCCGGTGGAGGGCAACGAGGATAATAAGATTATTGACCTAACCTCCGACATTGAGTCGGATATTGACTAGACATCAATGGTAGTCACTTTTTGTTTTAGATCCTGTTACAGTTAGCCGGTTTCATGGATGTGGTAGGATAGAAAGTTGTAGACAACTTCCGTTTTTGTATTTATTATCTCGTTAATTTTGTATCTTCGTAAAGGTTTTTGTTCTTTGTAAAGTGCTACAGTATAAAAACATAGATATGTATTTGTAATTCCTTTTATTATATCCTTCCTTACGCCACAACCTACTTTTTAATTTTTTATCTTTAATTTTGACATCTCCTTAATTAATCTATTTTATTTTCCTTATTTAATTCAGTGTGACTTGTTTGTTAAATCCCTGAAAACTATTATTTTTCCTTCCTTAATATACTTATACATTTCAAACAATGTTTCCGCTAAGCTTGTTTTTAAAGCCAGTTATCAGATTAATGCCGTAATCCCTGCTTGTGTACATTCATTTCGAAGGAGAGCCTAGGGGGTAAATACTGGCATGGGGCGTGATAGAATCAGTTCTGTAATTGAAATTTTTTAGATTTATAGGTTTTTCGGTTCATCCGAAATTACTTATATAAGGAAGATTGACATTGAAACCGTAGTTGGGATGTGTATTGTCAAGGTTGGATAGTCTACTCTAACCTCATTAGTAGAAAAAAAAAATATATCTAAACAATAAATCACAAGATTAGTCCGTTCAGAATTATATTAATAATTTGTTAAAAATGAATAGCATCTATATCGATAATTGAGTTTATAAAATATACGAGTTTTAAGCTAACGCAAATGAATGACCTTTAAAGTTATTTTTGTTTTTTTAAGAACATCATGTCTCTCGAAAATAGCAAGGAGGTCAATCTAGGATGTTCGTGCCCCGCCTTGTGAATATTTTTGTAGATTAGAGATATATTGTAACCTATGTTAAACAGTGAAAGTTTTATCAAAATTGACTTTTATTTTGATTAGATGTTTGTATAGAGTCACTTTTTAAATAGAGATCCAGATGCTGACATTTATGATTATGTTGAATAAAAAGTTGAAGTATGACAAAAGGGCAAGAATTGAGATAATGTTGATCAAGATAATTTATTGACAAATATACTTCATTAGTTTTTTGTTTTAAACAGTAAACAACTATTGTTAAAGAAGTGTGTATAAAAACATAGATATGTATTTGTAATTCCTTTTATGTACTTTCAAATTATTATTTTTTATCTTTAACTTTGACATCTCCTTAATTAATCTATTTTATTTTTCTTATTTAATTCAGTGTGACTTGTTTGTTATCCCTGAAAACTATTATTTTTCTTCCTTATATACTTATACATTTCAATACAATGAAGCTTGTTTTTAAAGAGTTATCAGATTAATAATCCCTTTGCATAATTAGGGGGTAAATACTGGCATGGGGCGTGATAGAATCAGTTCTGTAATTGAAATTTTTTAGATTTATAGGTTTTTCGGTTCATCCGAAATTACTTATATAAGGAAGATTGACATTGAAACCGTAGTTGGGATGTGTATTGTCAAGGTTGGATAGTCTACTCTAACCTCATTAGTAGAAAAAAAAAATATATCTAAACAATAAATCACAAGATTAGTCCGTTCAGAATTATATTAATAATTTGTTAAAAATGAATAGCATCTATATCGATAATTGAGTTTATAAAATATACGAGTTTTAAGCTAACGCAAATGAATGACCTTTAAAGTTATTTTTGTTTTTTTAAGAACATCATGTCTCTCGAAAATAGCAAGGAGGTCAATCTAGGGGATGTTCGTTTTTTAAAAAATTGTAAGATTTTTTAGATTTTGATAAATTGTGAATATTTATGTAGATTAGAGTTTTATAGGTTTTTGTGTAAAAGTTGTGAAAATTTTAAAAATATTAATTTTTGTTAGAGTTTGTAAAAGGTGTAGAGAGAGATGATTTGATATAATTTTTAATAAAAAAATATTGAGTTTGGTGAAAAAGTATGGAGAGAGAATATTTGTTGAATTTTTTTTGAAAAATATTGAGTTTGTGTGAAAACTATTGGAGATTGTGTAAAATGTATTAGTGTTTGTGCATGATTTTTAAGATTTTGGATGTTTATTTTGCAAATTTTGTTAAATACATTTGTATTCTAGAATACTTTTTACAAACGAACATGCCTCTAAACTAAACCAAACTAGTGGGCGCGTTTGCAAAACACTAATTTCACCAAAAAATTTCACTATTATAAAATTTTAATTTCCAAAAATAAATAACTAAATTTGTATCAAATAAAATAAATTTAAAATAATATATCTCCTTTGTCAATTTATCTATTTTTATTACAATAAATATAAAAAATTCATTCAAATTATTTCTTTTTTTACATTTTCACTAATTTCTATAAAATTTATTTATTTCTATTCACTGTTCTACCGATTCCTATAAAATTATGCTTTCTTTATTATTTTTTTACAAAAATCAATAAAACTCTGATTTTTTCAAGTTTCACAATAATTTTTAAATATTTCACTGAGTTAAAATTTGCAAACGAGCCCATGTATGGGTATTTAAATAGAAATCGGCGGATGCAACACAAAGGCCGAAGGTTCTTTGCTTGGACCCTTTTCAGGTTTTTCTTTTGAAATACTTGCCCGTAAAGCTCTCCTATCCATTGGAAGTTTGAAACGCAGTTGAGCAGCTTTAGGAGTCCTGGCCGCCATGGCCCAAACTTAAGTCGAAAGACTTCTAGCTCTCAGCTAAATTGGACTCCCTTAAATATTGATCGTGAACCTTTAACTTGACGAAACAAATCGTGGATACCCGATACAATCCGGATCTTGTCCCTCTCGTAGTTCGACGGAGCATCCTCGTCTCACTTTCCTCTTCAGAGTCGAGCGTTTTCCCAGCGCCTTAGCTACGCCTCATGGCCAAGCCCGAGCCCAGGGCTCGAACCCTCCTCGAACCACTGGCCCAGTTCGACCTCTCCAACCCCTCGCGGAACCCGACCCGATCTATCGCCGTCTCCACGGTCTCCGATACCCAGACCCTCATTTACGTCGGAACTCAATCCGGAACGTTAATCCTGCTCTCTACAAACCCGAACGATCCAAGCAAGGGCACCACCAGCGAAACCGCTTCTACAGGCACTTCGTTTTCGCAGCAAAACGTTTCGCTTCTGCGAACCGTTTCGGTTAGCGATGATTCCCCGGTGGTTAGGATACTCGTACTCGGGGAGATTGGGAAGGTGTTAGTACTTTCAGATGGGGCTATGTTCTTGGTTGATTCCCTGTTGTTACAACCCGTGAAGAAGTTGAGTTTCTTGAAGGGAGTCTCTGTGATAACCAGGCGATTTCGGAGTAGTAATCAAGCGGACAGTACAGATTTGGCGGAGAATAATGCTAACAATAATGGTTCTTCGTCGGACTACACAAGCACGAGTCAACGGATTTTGCAGAGACTGGGCGGTGGAATTAGAGCAAATGGTTTGAGAGTCAAAGAATTCGAACAGCACCACCGGACCGAGGGTGATTTTGTTTTTGCGGTTGTGATCGGTAAAAGATTGATACTGGTAGAGCTTGTTTTAGATAGTAGAGCGAATAAAGGTGACAGAGATGTCGAAGGTGTGCATGGGTCCTTCGTAGTTTTGAAAGAGATTCAGTGTATTGATGGGGTTATTACGATGGTGTGGCTTGATGATTCCATAATTGTTGGCACGGCTAATGGATATAGTTTGTTTTCATGCGTTACGGGACAGAGTGGTATAATATTTACGTTGCCGGATGTGTCTATCCCGCCCTCGCTTAAATTGTTATGGAGAGAGTGGAAGGTGCTTTTGTTGGTGGACAATGTTGGTGTTCTTGTTAACACCCATGGCCAGCCGGTTGGTGGGAGCTTGGTATTCAGGCGTGGGGGCCTGGATTCTATTGGGGAGATATCTTCCTATGTGGGTGTTGTAAAGGATGGGAACCTGGAGTTGTACCATAAGAAATCGGGTGTGTGTATTCAAAAAGTTACTTTTGGCGGGGAAGGGGTTGGACCTTGCATCGTTGCAGATGAGGAAGTTGGATGTGGGAAACTTTTGGCTGTTGCAACACCGAACAAGGTATGTAAACAAGCTGATAAGAAAATGCTGTTCATGTGGAGCTTTATAGTACGTGTATGTGCCCTTTTGATTTTAGTCTTAATCTGTACTCTCTTTCTACTCAATAATTAGTGGTTGTCTTCCATTTAGATACAATTAACGATGTTTGGCTTATGAAAGCACAGGCCTCCGGGCTTCAAATGTGGCCCCCCAAAAAAAAAATGCTGCCGCAGAAACTAAACAATTCTGAAAATGCCACTGGTTTTGGTGAAAAATCGTATGCGTAAAGTTCATGTGTTAACTCCTCATCATCAGTAATTTAGAAAAAACGTTTGACCCACACAGGCTTGCCTCCTTCACTTTAATCCCCTTTTATCTTACTTTCCTCCTATTCTAAAATGATTGTTGTTAATTTGAGTGATGTGGATACCCTCTTCCATTTATCTTTCCTCCTCCTATTCAGAGATTATTATTGTTGATGTCCTGAGGTGAGGTGAACATCTGACTCCCCAGTTCTCTTTTGCTCTTCATGGCCTGAAATTAAATGGGAAAGTTATATCTAGGAGTTAAAGAGAAAGCACCAAATACCCAATTTGATCTCGAGTCCTTTCCATGCATAGGTCTTTTGGGACAAATATGTTCCTTATGGGCTACTCCAGGCCTTATTTACCTATCCTAAAACAGGGTTTTGCATAGGTTGCAACCCTCTAGGTTCATGTAACATTATCTAAGGTAGGCACAATGCAATGGATTCAGAATTAGACAGTAATTCCTTTCCCTTATTGAAAAGTTACATGCATACAATGCGTCTTGAACCCACAGCCTACCCTCTTCGCTGTCCTGTTTTGGGAGAGGCGGTTTCATCAGAGCTAGAGTCCGTTTTCTTGAGGAATAAACAGTTTTAAGGAACATGGCAAACATTATGAGATACATATGAAGTTTCAGGGTCAACTATGTTAAATGTTGGGACACCTCATGCGTCTATGAAAAGAAGAAAAACCATTTATTAAAGCTGAATTAGTAGATTTTGCAGACTAGAATTTGACTTACCTCTGTTGTGGTTACTTTATGTGTTTGGAAGTTTCTGGGCTTTAAGACCTTACGCTTTTTGGATTAGCGGTGAATCTACATCTTCCCATGGTGTGTTTCTGTTGTGAAGAAGCCAATCCTAAAAGTTCTGCAAAACAATATGGCTTTCACAATAAGTACCAGTAACAGTTTCATCTATGACTCCAGCGTCTTATATGTAAAGTAGCTATTCGGATGATCCTGATTGAGACTCCTCTTTTTGGGATCCAAGAGATTGTATCAAATATATGTTCTCTTACAGTAAGAGTAGTGTTATACAAAAAAAATTACTGTTAACAAGTTGAAAAGCACATTAAAAATTTTCCCCTTTATTTTATCTCACGTGACTAAGAGATGAGAAAAACTTTAGCTTTTTCTGTTTGGAAGTTTAGATGATGAATTCAATTTTCATCTGGTAATTTTTTTTTTTATAAGTAATTTTCATCTGGTAATTTTAGGGAGTGTTTTGTTCTCCTTTTGAAATTTAGAGGGTTTGGGGTAAGGAAGTTGGCTCCCTTGAAATGCCTATGGTGTTATGGTCAGGCCAACTCTTGATCCATGGAGTTAAGGGATGGGGATCCGTGGGGTCAATAGGCGGCGGACTTGGTAGGAGTTTTCACGGATGTGTTCGTTGAAGAGTAGTAAAGCAGGATGGAGGAGGTTCTTTGGCTTTGTCAAAAGTGTTGTAGGGAATGGTAGAAGTATTCATTTCGGCATGATCTGTGGTGTGGTGAAGTTACCATATAAATCTGTTTCCTATTCTGGGGTAGCAACTTCTTTGCCTTTTCTGATGGATTATTTTTGAATAGCCTGTACTTACAAAGATCTGAACCCTGGAGCCATTAGTTTATTGATAATTGTTATGGGAACTTTTAAATTCTGTTGTGGAGGTGTCTTGATAGTGTTCCATGTTAAATTAACTAGGTTATTTGCTATCGGAAATTACCTTCTGAAGAACAAATCAAAGATTTGTTGAGAAAGAAGAGCTTCAAGGAAGCCATCTCCTTAGTGGAGGAGCTTGAGGACGATGGCGAAATGTCAAAGGATATGCTCTCCTTTGTTCGTGCTCAAGTGGGGTTCCTGTTGCTTTTTGACCTGCATTTTGAGGAAGCAGTAAATCACTTTTTGCAGTCGGAGACAATGCAGCCTTCTGAAGTATTTCCATTTATAATGCGAGATCCAAATCGCTGGTCACTGCTGGTATATTTTTTTCTCATGTCGATGGTTGTCCTATTTGTACATACTATCCAAGATTGCTCAACCTCATGCTATTTGATTGTTCTGTCTATAAATTCAGCTTATGAAAAAAGAAGTGAAGCACAGAAATGGAAAATAAAATAGAGAGTCCATGAACGTGTCTCAAATAACTTGGAAGATCTTGGGGGAACTTTAGGACACTTTTTGGAAACTCCTGGGAATGATTGGGAATTGTGAAAACTCTTGTGGATGTTTGTGAAGTCATGATTAAGGTGTTCGACCTGGTAAAATTCTGGAAAATATAGGCTCAGGGACATGAATGTGCCTGTGCATATTTGTTAATCTATAAAATTGAACTTATTTCTTCTATTTGAATTGGTTATGTTGTCACCAGTGAATTAATCTAAGTAGCATTAATATATAGCATTTTGTTCAGAATAGTTATTTAGAATAAATTAGTGCATTGTGGCATGTGCTAAATGATAATCTATGTCAGACAATAGGCAATCTGTGTGTAGTATGACTTAACGATAAATAATTATCCCTTGATATAAATTTACACGGCAATATTGGGACAGGAATCAAACCTGCAGTCTTCAGGTCATGGGTCTGTTGGTCGACCAATTCCTCTACCCCGCTTCTCCCCCTTCTCTTTCTTTCACACTGTAATTATTAGACATAAGAAACAAGGGATGTGATGGAGTTTTTAGGGAAAACTGAGGGCTTTTTCGTAATGGTAGCTTATTTTTGTTCTTAAAGGGAGAAAAGTAATTTCTTTTTGTGTTACTTTGAGCACTTCTCATAACTGTAACTCAACTGCATTGTGAGGAGGTTGGAAGTTCCCAATGGAGTGATATGTGATAACTGTTCATTACCTCATCCTCCTCATGGAATTGGTTTTTTTTTTTTTTAAACGGTCTTTAAAGTTAAATGTCCATGTCAGTATGCTAGCTGATGGGATGAGCCCTATAATGGGTTATGTGATGGACACCAAAAGCATTTATCTTATCTTCATTTTTGGAAAATAACTTCAGAGTATTCACCGGATTCTGTATTTGGGAATAAGTCACTGGAAAATGCTGACCCTGTCTATAGAACCAGCAGCTCTTGTTGTAGACTGATTTACACTTTTAGAAGGTACAACTCAACTCATTGTTGCCAATCACCTTCACCAGTCTTGGGCAGATCCTTGTTGATTTCAGGCTGGTCTCCCATTGGGTGGTGGGTCCTTGATAGTGGAGGTCACGGCTGATTGCCATATTTTGTGCATACTGAACATTTAATAAAGTATGAGAAAAGAAGGCATCTCTCTGAGTATTCTCCTGCAAACAAACAAAGGCCAAATGTTCTGATATATATTTGGCTCTTAAACTTGCCTTTACAGGTCCCTAGGAACCGATATTGGGGTTTGCATCCGCCCCCAAAGCCTCTTGAAGATGTTGTAGATGATGGGCTGACAGCTATCCAAAGAGCTACCTTCTTGAGAAAAGCAGGTGTAGAAACTTTAATAGATGATGAATTTCTTTCAAATCCACCAAGTAGGGCTGATTTGTTGGAGTCAGCTATCAAGAACATTACAAGGTGTTAATTTCTTCTTTATTGTTTATTCTTGCATGATTGCTTTTGCATTTCACCATTCTCTAACCATTGCCCTGCCTTTTGTGTTTCTGTTACATAAAAGAAAAAGGGGAGGCTGGTGCAGGAACAGGGCATTGGATTATGTAGTTTCCAGTGTAAATTATGCAAGCATTCTAGATAGAATAATTCACATCTTTTGCATTTCCATATTTTTTGTTGTCCATTTCATGTCTTTGTAGTGTGTGTAGTGGTGTCATTGAATAACTCTGTTTCTCCCCTTTGCTATAGGTACTTGGAAGTTTGTCGGGATAAAGAGTTAACACACTCGGTTAGAGAGGGAGTTGACACACTGTTGATGTACCTTTATAGAGCTCTAAATCGTATTAATGACATGGAGAAGCTGGCATCTTCAGCAAACAGTTGTATCGTGGTATGTACCATTTATACTTATACATTTGTAGATGTAGACATTGTATATCCTTTGCATACTTCAGTTAGGATATTCATCTATTTGTCCTACAGAATTTCTACTCCTGCTATTTTTTCAAATCCAGACTAATAAGGGCCTTATATGGACTGGTTCGTGTTACCTATAAAAGGATCAGATCACATCGCAGGGAATTGTTTAGAAACTGCCAAACAAGAAGTTGACAAAAATCGTGATAGTTCTAATAACGTAAACCTTTCAAAGCAAGGAAAAGAAAGGTTCTCAAGAATTCTGGTTACCTTTCCTACAAGGGGACTCAAAATGAGAGTGCGAGTAGAAAAGTCACCTTTTTCTAGAAAAGCCTAGGTACTTGTCAAACATATTATTATTTACCCTTAAAAGAAGGAAAAAAGGAAAATCCCAGGAAGAAGGGTCTAATGGAACCATAAGCGTGAACTAATCTGGTCTCTATGGGTTTGTGGATCCTTTCCCTTCTACCCTTCTATGTTCAACCACTATTCGAGTAGTGCCAAGCTTTTCCGTTTATATACTAAATCTAACATAGATAAAATAAACCTCCAAGAATAAAAACACAAGTTAGTTTCAGCATTAATGTAGAGGAAAAGGAATGTTTAGGACCTCAACAGAAGTTCTGCTCTCAGACAACCAGACTGGTAAAAATCTCATCAGCATGGTCCTTGTGGCCCGCTTTGAAACCTGACTTTGTGCTATTGTTATAGAATCAATTATGCAAGCGATACAATGAGAGACGCTCTAGTTGTGTCTGTTTTTTGTTTTCTTTAAATAAGAAAAATAGGAGGGATTGTCAATTGGGAAGGGGACTATCGGAACTATATAAATTTGTTCCAGATCTCAAAACATGGTTGCTTTTTTTTTTTGTGGGGTTGGGATCAAGTTATATTATAGGCCTCAAGTCAATGCAGTATGTGAGGATGTTGGTAAACTGTGGAATCTTAGTATTCCAATGCATTGCAAAACAGAGAGGCTGTTGTCTGGAGCCTGCTTGAAGGATGACCGTGCAACTTGCATGGACGGTGCAGGAGGAGTTGGAAACTTTCTTAGATGACTCCAAGCACTTACGGACACTTGCCTTCCTCTATGCGAGTAAAGGGATGAGCTCAAAGGCTCTTGCTATTTGGCGTATTTTGGCAAGGAATTATTCAAGTGGCCTATGGAAAGACCCGGCTTTGCAGAATGGCTTAAAGGATTCCACTATTAATAGTATCTCCAGTACGGAGATTGCTGCAACTGAGGCATCAAAGATTCTCGAGGAGTCATCGTATCAAGATTTGGTTCTACAACATCTTGGATGGGTATGTGCAATTCTGCGAAAGTGTCAAAATCATGAAGGAATAATGCTCCACAAAGTATTTACTAATCAGGATCTTCCTGATATCTCTTATTAGATTGCTGATGTCAACCAGGCACTTGCTGTTCGTGTTTTAACATCAGAAAAGAGAACCAATCAGCTATCACCAGGTGGGCCTCATTCTTATAATTTTTTGGTCATGTCCTAATGAAAACTTTGGTTCTGATGTTCCCTTTTTTTTTTGGTTCCAAGTGGTTGCTTATCAAACTGGTTCCTGCTGCTTGTTAATGAACTTATGATTTGAGTATATGTGGATTTTTAGCGAATTATTCGAGATCTCTCATTTAGACAGTGAGTTTTTTCATATTAAGACAAGGGTATTCTTTTCCTGAAATTTCGTTTTTAGATTTTCCAATTGTATATGACAGTAAAGAATTTTTAATTGTGACTTAATGTTTGTGATTGGCATTGAATGTGAACTACACTTATGTTATTTATGTTTATTTTATTTTATTTTTTCATTCTGCAGATGGAGTTATTGCAGCGATTGATCCAAGAAAGGTAGAAATTTTTCAAAGGTAGGTTTATCATAAACTGCATCACAGCTTTGCAGCTGTATCATTGTATGAACTTATCCATACAAGAGTTCTAACCTTTCCTCTTCCGCCTGCGAGGGAGCTCCCTTTCTCCCCTCTTATTTCATCTACAGTTCTTAGCTTCGTAAAATGATGATGGAACAACCACCAGCCTCTAGGGAAATGAAAATCCTGTGGAGAAAAAGTTCACTACTTCTGTTCTTTTCTCTTTTATGTGAAGTATCCATAAGATGGTTCTGGTTTCTCTATCAGAGCACCAACATGCTGGTCAAGAATCGTAAAGCTCTTTGACAAAAGTATTTTAAGGCAGATCAGAGAAATTCGTGACACTTCAAACTGCCTTTCTCAGCTATCATGGGCTTGTAGTACAGATACTTCAGAAAGGGAGCCTTATCCATATCTCATGTATACAGGATATTTGATGAATGCATCAAGTTTTGAAAATGAAAATTTCAATTTCGCAAATGTATCCAATACTGGATATTCCTTGACATACCTTCAAGTATGACAAATTCCAGTTTTGTGATTATAACGATACGACTGTGCATAAGAAGAAAAGTATCCGTGCTGGAGTATAGATAACTTTTCTTGCAGTATTGTAAAGTATCCTTGCTGTAGCATAGGTTACTTTTCTTTTAGTATTGTATCCCTGTACTTTTTTTCTTCTTCTAAGTCACGCTTCGTTTCTGAAACCAATAAGGATACAGACAAGATTGTTTCACAGTTACAAGTATCCATGTACCTAAAGAGGTAACAATTGGCGTAACTATTATTGCAATTGACCATCATCTAAGTATATTATTCTCATCTGCTAGATAATTTTAAAGCCCTACATCTTATTTGTCTTTCTTCCGACAATTAGGCTGTATCTGTTGTCCTTATAGCATTATTCCTTTGGTTTTTCTCAATATGTTGTCTATGACTTTTGATAGTTTGTTTCTCATCATAGTGACTTTCAGAGCATGAATCTGTGTCAATCTTCTTTTCATTGCGTAGGTACCTCCAATGGTTGATTGAAGATCAGGACTGTGATGATACTCAGTTCCATACATTATATTCTCTATCACTTGCCAAATCAGCTATTGAAGCCTTTGAAGCAGAAAATACTTATCAAAATGCCGATGCTGGAAGGATGGAAGAGGCAAAAATTTCTCATAGTAGAACAGACACGATCTTTGAAAGTCCTGTTCAAGAAAGACTGCAGATATTTTTGCAGTCTTCAGACTTGTATGATCCAGAAGAGGTTCTCGATTTGATTGAAGGATCAGAGTTATGGTTAGAAAAGGTCCATTGGAACTCTTAATAACCTTCTCCTTAATTCTTCTTTCTTGACTTTTGATGTTTGTGGATTATGCTACTTGGAATGATTAGGAATTATTCATAGCATAATGATTTGCATGATATTGTTTAGCCTGCTGTTCTGTCAGGCAATAACGGCTGTGAATTTTTTATTTCCAAATGATTGGTCATAGTTTTTGCGTACTGCTAAATGTTACTCCTGACCATATGAGCAGGCAATTCTTTACAGAAAGCTGGGGCAAGAGGCATTGGTTCTCCAAATTTTGGCCTTGTAAGTTTCAAGTAAACTTTTTAAGGCATTCATAACAATAAATACTCACCACACCAAATGTGCATAACTTTAGATTATTTTGGTAGGAAGCATTCGTGACTCATTTTCAAAAGCACTTGTGATTCAAGCCTCACTATTTGACTCAGTAGTGTCAATTTACTTGCATAATTTATTGCTTCAACCTTGTGTAGCAGATAATTATCTTTGATTCTCTTAATTCTCCAACCAACTTTATATTAGGTTAGTCTAGCTATAGAGGGTGCGCAATCAGGTCTGCTCCTCAGGTCAGTCTAAACCAACTGTCAATGATTCTGACCTCTATCAACAAGGTTGGATAAGGTTCCTCTCCCCATTGTTGGTGGTTTGGTCAGTAGGGGAAGGGGACTTCCGAAATTGTCAAGCTGAAGCCTGACATACCTGAAGTGACCAAGATAGAAATAGAGATGGATTTTTCATTTGTTACTTTGCCAGTGCAATTTCATTTATGCATTTGTTTCTATTCAGTACGTCTCATGCAAGAAAACTGGCCTGTGACCCCTCAGAATGCAACAATCATCCCAACCTTTTCTAAAGAGAGAAATGTTTGGGTCTTTGAGGTCAATGAGCATTCTGTGATAAAGTTGAATCGAATCTATTGTTTCAGAGATCTCTTACTGATTCAATTGTGGTCAGTGGTGGCTATTCTTGTATCATATTTTTAGACTTGTGGGATCTAATCAATTTCTGGTGGAAATTCTTTTTTAACTGAAATTTATTTCTTCAGAAATAAAAAGTGCCACCTTTTGCAGAAGGAAAGGAGGAAAGGTTTAGATAGTGGTTGTTTTCTTCTTTTGGTGACTGATATTGACGGTAATCTTCAACGTTGGTGTTGCCTCATGTGAACTGCCTCATTTTGGTGCCCATGATACCTCACAGTTCACACCTCTTCCCTATTGACATAGAAACTCTCAATCCTTGTCCCATATCCTTAGTTTACACCAAGTATTAGGGGAATTGTCTACCTCTGCTATTTTGTATTCTGGTCTGGTCTGTTCGTTCTTACCTGTTTTTTTCCTTCTATGTGCTAAATTTGCTGAAGAATTGTGTTTCTTTCATTGTTAAATTATACATGGAATGATGTTCTCAGTATAGTTAATTTTCATTGGGTGATGCCTGAGAAGGTGGTGAATGTGTTGTGGAGTTGGGAGAGGAAGTTCTCTAACCCCTTCGCTAAGACTATTTGGAGATTGATTCCTGCTTGTGTTTGGTGAAGCCTTTGGAGGGAGCGGAATAATAGATGTTTTGAAAGCTGTTCTTTGTCCTTGGCCAAGTTGCAGGGTCTTATGTTATTTTCTCTTTTCTGTTGGACTGATGCATTGTTAGATGACCCCTTTGCTGATTTTCTTAGTTTTGTTGCTTGTTTGAACTAGTGATTTCGGTATAGTCCCTTGTACTCTCTTCACTTTTTCTCATAAGATTGGCTTGCTTATCAAAAAAAAAAAAAGTTGTTAAATTATACATGTTGAAAGGTCCAAGCTCTCAATCTTCGAAGTTGCCCGTTCTCTTGCCTGAAAGAATATGATGGGTGACATTGTTGTAAATGCAATACTCACAAGGCCTGTGTGACTTATCAATTGGAAAAAAATGAATATTATGAAGGATACGTGGTTTTAATTTCTTGTCTAAATTATATAAAAAAAAAGATACATGGTTTTAATTAGCATTATCCTGGGACAGTTGCTTTGTTTTTCTTAATATCTTGCCTGGAATGCTAAACACATCTGATTTAGGTGCATGTGAATTGAATATGTATCTCTAAAGATGATTACCAATTGGAAGTGAATTGAAGGGTGTATCCAATGAATATACTTGTGTCTCTCAGGAAGCTGGAAGACTGTGAAGCTGCTGAGCAGTATTGTGCAGAAATTGGCAGACCGGATGCCTATATGCAGTTGGTTTCCTTTCTTCTTCCTTTCATATGTTATTCATGTATTGAAAACGTGTAGCATTTATTGTAACACACCTGCATCCTTTCTTTTTTTATGATGACTCAGGTTACTTGATATGTATTTGGATCCACAAGATGGCAAGGAGCCAATGTTTAAGGCTGCTGTTCGCCTTCTGCACAATCATGGAGAATCGCTGGATCCTTTGCAAGTTTTGGAGGTACTGAATGCTTTTCACTTATGCATTTGCACATCCTGTTTGTCCATTATTTGCTGCTTAGTAGAAAATTCTTTTGCTTCCTACACATTCAAAAAACTTACATCCTGGTTTTACAGATCAAGAAAGGTAAGCATAGAAGGTAATTAACTATTGTCCCATATAGGGTGACATAAGCCTATCCCATATAAAAAGACTCGGAGTTACACATCAATACATCATGTCACAATTACAATCCAAAAGCCAGTTTCCAGCAAAAAGCAGGCCTTTGGTTAAAGGAGCGAGGGGCTGCAAAAAAATCGAGAGTCATCAAAGGCCAATCAATTCAAGACCCAATAGCTTATTCGGTTGTAATCAATTGCCTATCACCTCAGTTTGAGATGCCCAAGAGGCATAAAGGTGATGCCTTACTAAAAGGTTGACCTCCCAAATACTGAGCTCGTTTGACAACACCGGCCATGTAGAATTGGAATGCAGTGCCAACACCAAACTCATATTGAGGACCCAAACAGTGAATCTAGAATTCGACCCCCCAGTGTCCAATCCAAAATCCAATTCAATCCCAGATGTTGGGATCTAGACAGACCCATACTTTTGCTTTGTTCTTTTTGGGAGTTTTTAAGATATCACGTGCTGATCAAAACCTTTGGGACACTTTATTGCAGAAATTGTCCCCGGAAATGCCCCTCCAACTAGCCTCTGAGACAATATTAAGAATGCTCAGAGCTCGCCTTCATCATCATTGTCAAGGGCAGGTAAGAATATGTTGATTGTGAGACTTCTCATAATTAGACAATATTATCTTATGGTCACAAGCAAAGAAGTGTGTCAGAGGGGTTCCGAACCATTAGAAATCAGTTGAAAGTAGTTTTGTTTTACATGCAGTTTGTCTGAACTGTACCTTAATTTCATTCTAGCATTTTCAGAAGATATGTCCAAGCTGATTTTGATTGCAAAAATAGAAAACGAGGAACAACTTCCGTATCTTGCAAAGCCTAACATACCCCTATAGTTTGCCAGATACCCGGATTTGCTACTGAATTACAGGAACAAGTTTGAGTCTGGCTTTTGCTTTCAATTTGATCCGTATCTAAATTCCTTTTTCAGATTGTGCATAATCTATCCCTTGCTGTTGACGTCGATGCAAGGTTAGCAAGATTGGAGGAAAGATCAAGACAAGTTCAGATCAATGATGAGAGCCTTTGTGATTCTTGTCATGCTCGGCTTGGGACTAAGCTGTTTGCAATGTACCCAGATGATACCATTGTCTGTTACAAGGTTGGTAATATTGAGCTATTATTTCAAAGAGGATCAATATCTGGAACAGTATGAGGCATTGCATTTCAGAGATATCCTGAGATGTTAAAATGTTTTCCCGTTTCTGATCTTCAAGGACTGGTGATTGACATATTCCTTATATATATAAACAAAATTGAAGTAAACCAGTAAAAGGAAACAAATTCGCATTCTTATGGATAGAAAATGAAAGCGGTATCAATTAAATTTGAGGCGCATTTAGTTATGGTATGTATCTCTTTTAATTGATGCAAGCACCCAAGTCCTTTCCTGTGCAGTGTTTTCGTCGTCAGGGTGAGTCTACTTCCATCACAGGCCGTGACTTCAAGCAAGATGTGCTGATCAAACCAGGTTGGCTTGTGACCCGATGATCTAGAGAAAGACAAAGGCGATGTACATTTGGAAGGTCCAGGCCTTGCAGTATCTGGTTTATGGCTCTACAGCACGGGTTTTGAATAGTTTTCCAAGATTTGAAGAAATCAGAAACTGTAAGAGTAGCCAAATCTCTTCGTGAGGTGTTTCAATGAAGTTCAGTGGATATGAAGACCCTCACGGTCTCACGTTGGAGGCTAGAGACAAGTACCGATGTTGTAGAGTATCTATAGAATCAACATATAGAGCACGCCATCCCATGATTGGCACGCTGAATATCTGTGCATTGCTTTCACATTGTAAACTCCGCATTGGTTTAGTGGTGATTATGGTGTTGGTATACCCTGTTCATTGTGTCACACTCATTGACAATATTTTGTTGCATGTGGAGGAGATGAGAGGTTGAGGAATCCTAAAAATGTTATGCCCCCAAGGAAACAAGATAAATAGGAGATTGATAAAAAAAAAAAAATGGTAGGGATCCATGGTTTTGTATCTGATGACCAAGACAAGGGCCATCGAAAACACCAGTCGGTGGGGTAACCTAGAGGATGGATTCTCGTGAGACTCCTACAGCAGACGTAAAGGAATTTTTTTAGCTACTGTAGGGAGGATCGCCCTGAAAAGTTACGGCATTTTTTTTTCTGTTGTAATAATTGCCTCATTTTATTCCAAAACACAAAAGCCTCCAAAACAAAAACAATATCTAAGGAGGTTCAATATCAGCATACAATTAAAATAAATTAAGCGAATGTTCACAATTACAGAGAGTGTCAACTGAGTTAAACTCAGCAGCGGCCCAACAAGTTAGATGATGCACCAAAGAATTTACATCTCTATAGACATGAGTAGCCTACCATCTATGCAGTCTACTACCCAAATCATGAATCTCCTTCACTAAGGAAAGAATACGCCACTCAGAAATGTGTGGCCAACAGCGAATTGCCTTCGTAACAGTTTCAGAGTCACCTTCAAGCAATACCTCACGAAATCCTTGACAAGGCACCAGCTCCATACCGAGTCTGGCAGCCTCGGCCTCTCCTTCCAGAGCATCAACGACATCAATCTGCCTTACTCTGGCCCCAAGAACCACACCACTGGAATCACGAATAATTGTTGCAATCACCGCATAACTCTCCCGAAAGGCCACATCAACATTAACTTTGACTTTTTCCGCAGGAGGAGGAATTCATTCATGCAACCGGGGTACTTGAAGCTTGTTCTGCCAAGCGGCCTTGTGTTCCATGCTCACCCGTTTGACTCTATGCGCTAACACCAGAGCATCACATTTCAAACCCCCATGTACCACGTGATTTCTTGCAGCCCATATTAAATCAATCGCATTAGAAGCATAGAGCTGGAACAAGTGCTGGTCTTCTAGTGGGATGCCAAGAGACTGACAAAGGGTATAATACCTTTTGCACCCAAACTGCAACCGGGTCTGCACCAAATACCGTGATATCCATTTGCTATGGAGATTCACTCCAAACAATGCGGCTAAATGGACAGAGCAAAACAAGATGTTGGAGAGTTTCTGGATTTTCTCCACACAGTGTGCAGGTGAGATCGTCAATACCCAACCCATTACCTCCTATACGTGCAGCAACAGAAGTCTTCGTTGGAATCACTTCCCAGACCACCTTCCACGGCAACAATTTCAATCGGTCATGCACGTTAAGTTTCCAAAGGGCTTTCCACATATCTGGACGAAAAGGAGCCACGTTATTGATTCTATGGCTCACCAGAGATTTATGGACAGATTTTACAGTAAAATCACCGGAGGACTCCAACGGCCAGAACCACCGATCAACAACACCATCATCCGCGACCTGAAGTTTAAGAATAGCTTTGGCGGACTCCCTTGCAAAAATCTGCTGAATCAGCCCTTCATTCCTCGCCACATCTGGAGGAGGAACAGCCTCTTCCCGAGCTAGAGGTAAAAATCTGGGTAGAGAGGGAACCCACGGGTCTCTCCAGATGGGATGCTATGGCCGTCCCCCAGAGCTTAAACACATGCCTTCAGAAAGAGCATGAAGAGAATTTACTATGCTCTTCCAAACCCACGACGCCTTCCTGCCAACACCCACTTGCCAAAATTCTCTGCCTTTAACGTATTTTCCATGCAAATCACGAGCCCAAAGACTTTGGCGGTCAGTAAGCATCTTCCAAGCTAGTTTCGAAATAAGGGCTTCATTGACTTCAGAGGTCAGCCGAATCCCCAACCCACTATCACTTTTCGGGACACAAATAGAATTCCATGCTTTTAGAGTTAGATGCCGATTAGAACCCCCCTTGAATCCCCACCAAAAATTCTTTAACGCCTTATCAATATCTTTACACCATTGTAGCGGCATGGAATAAAAACTCCTCAGATATGACGGGATTGCACTTGCTACATATTTTATCAACATAGTACGGCCAGTATGGGAGAGAACCTTCGCCTTCCACCCGGCTATTTTTTGAAAAAAAATTTCCTTCACGTCATCCACCGCCCGCATTCTAGCACGAGGAAAAATCAATGAGAGCCCAAGGTGTTTAGCTTTAGAGGGAAGCTTTTACAAATTCAGACAATCAAAATAGGCAAAATTGCTTGGCCTCCAAAATTCTTACTGAAGTGTACCGAGGACTTGTCCTTATTCATCTTTTGGCCAGATCAAGACATATATTTTTCGAGACAATCATTTAAAGTGGTCGCCTCGAGGGTAGTAGCTCGTGCAAAAAAAAAGGAGATTATCCGCAAAAAGAAAATGAGAAATAGTAGGAGCATGATGACCCAGTTTAATACCTTTGAGACGTTTGCGGTGTTCCTGACGAATCAAGAGCTTTGAAATCACTTCAGAGCAAAGAATTAAGAGATAAGGGGAGAGAGGATCTCCTTGGCGAAAGCCCCTAGATGGTTGAAAACATCCAAACGAACTTCCATTAATAAGAATGGAAAGAGAAGATGTTGATATACATTGTTTCATCCAGTTGATCCAAACATAACTGAACCCAAACTTCTCAAGAATCTTCAGAACAAAGCCCATTCGATTTTGTCATATTCCTTTTCCATACCCGCCTTAATAGCCATCCAACCTCTTCGTCCTTTTTTGTGATGCATACTGTGAAAAATTTCTGCTGTCACAATACAATTATTTTGGATCACACGCCTTCGAATAAAAGCGAGATGATAGGGGAAAATAAGCTTTGGGAACACAAGCTTGAGGCGTTCAGCGATAATTTTTTAGATGAGTTTATAAATAACATTGCAGAGACTAATAGGTCAAAACTAACTCACCTTCGAGGGATTTTCCACCTTCGGAATTAGTGCAATATTTGTGGCATTCAGATGTGGCAATAACTCACCATGTTCAAAGAAATCACGTCCTGTCAAGATGACATCCATCCCCACCACTTCCCAAAAATGCTTAAAAAATAGTATCATCATGCCATTCGAACTCAATGCTTTTCCAAACTCATCTTCCTCAATGTACTAAAAATTTCTTCTGCATCCGGTACCTGAGTGAGCATATCTTATCCTCATTTGTAATCAGCGGCTCTATCAGTTGCTCCAAATCATCCGGAATAACAAGGTGGCTTGTAGCAAACAAATTCTGGTAGAAATCAACCATCTCCTTGCCAATGGCAGCCCGTCCCAAGATCCAACCATCCCTTTCGGTTTTCAGTTCCAAAATCTGATTCTGGCATCTTCGAAGCAGCATAGAGGCATGAATAGAATTTTGTGTTCAAATCATTTGAGACCAGCCAAGTCTCGCGTGATTTTTGTCTCCATAATGCTTCCTCACGACTCAGCTGCTCATCCAAAGCCAAACTCAAAGTCTTGCGCTAGCTGTAGGTTCCGGCATTTAAGTCGACAGAAATGTATATAAAACAGACAAACTACTCATAACATCCAATGTAGGCTACTACCCAACCTAAATCAGACAAGATGATCTGCAACATCGTCCAGCAAGCGGCAAATCTTACCATCCCAATCCTACTTCAACTTCGACAATAAAAAAGCTACCAGGTTACAAATCTCAGTTTTTCTACTGTTTTTGTTTTCATAGAACGGTGTCCCAGCACTTGCTAGAACATCCTCAACAAAAGGCACTGGTACGAAGACGGTCACATTAAACATCCAAAACAATTTTTTTGTTCTCGTGCTTGGACGGTCCCATTAAACAAGCCCATTATGCTCACGTTCCAGATTTAAATGCTCACGTTGATTCTTTGGTGAGGTCGCGGTGACGGCGTTAAATTGCAAAGCGTTCCAGTAATTAACAGACAAAATGGTGCAACTTGGCGATTAGAAGATTGTTTAGCAAAACTACATTAAATTGTTAAAAGGTCTAGCATGCAATGGGGACTACGACTGAGAAAAAATTGGGCGCTGCTTGTCGTTTTATTCGTGGATACCATACTTCCCATTCAACATCTGGACAGTGAGACAACTTCCATAGACAGCAAGCTTGTTCAATGAATGAATTTTTTTTTTCACAATTACTCTGTACAAGTACCTTCACATATCAGATGCTGTACGTAACTTCTTAATACACAGGATCATAACCACACAGATTGCTATTCACAGATTTTATACCTTTGTTGGGTCAATAAAACTGTTAAATTGGAACTGCTTTAGGCATCAACCGACACACTAACGGCATTGAGCTCAACGTGCTGCTTCCCCTCATTTTGAGGGTGAAGTATAACCGTCGCACGAGCCTCAGACCGAGATGAATGGTTGTCTCCCACATGAGAAACAGATATCGAGCCCACTACAGGCTTTGTATCAGCTTTACTGTCTCGGTCGTCTTCTGAGATGATTTCCCATTCTTCTTTGAGCGATGTTACTTGTATGCCTTTCTCTCTGTGCTTTTCCATTTCAAATGAAGTGGGTAAAATCACATAATCATTTAGAGGGTTGTAGTAAGGGTCTGAATCTGCATTGAGCCAGTGCTTGAGAATCCGAAATACATGATGGTCACAGAGAATTCCTCGATGCTCACCAGGGACTCCAACTCTTGCTTCGGCATTAAGCCCATCAGCCTAGGACATGAAAAGTATATGAGAGACATTGCCAGTCCACAAATCCAAGGGAATAATAGCCTCAATAAGAACAAGAGAAAGCCTTAGCATTGTGCGTTTATTGTTCTCTGATTCTTAATCCAACACACCTGGACAACTCCCAAGGTGACATGGATCTTGATTATGAGAGAGCGGAAGCTTCATTATCCAAACATTATGTCTAAGAAATTCATCACAATCCCAGCTCTTAATCAAGAAACATATTTCCTTCTATAGGTGTAAGTTATCTGGCTCATTACTCGTCACTCCAATTTGTTCTCTAAGCATGTGGAGGTCCAAACAATAGTTCATATGTTTTCTTTCCTCCCTTCCCTCTTCTCTTACATAAAATAAACCCTCACATTACGATCAACAAAATAGAGACCAAAGATTTAATCAAATTTTCTTTCATTTTATTAAGTTCCTTTCCACCAAAATTTTTTATCACCAACGGGAATAACAGCAATGAGTCCTTTCCTCATTGCATGAGAAATGCAATAAAAATTATGTTAGCCTCCGAACAAAAAAAAAAAAAAAAATTTAGTCAAATATAAAAATCAACTGTTAAAGCTATATGTCACAACAGAGAAAACAGAAAATCAGGCATACCTTGGCTGACTCTGATGGCACTGTTCCATCACCATCGACGCATATGTATTTAGGCTGCGTATATGCAAACACAAGGTTCAGCTTTCTTAAACAAATAGTAAGTTATAGCCAAAGATTGGAATTATGTTAGATAGTATGTGATCAAGACGATATATGTATTACTGAACAAAAATGGTGTGAACCATAGATAGCTTGCATAAACTCTGGCAACTTGGAGATACAGTAGAATCTTAGAGCACTCCATTAGATACTGACCTCAAAAAATGGTAGTTGTTGCAAATCTGTAACTGGACTTTCCTCGCTTCCATAGCTGCATAATAAAGTGATGTTATTGCAGTATATCAGTGCATATAAGCTTCTATTTCACAGTAAAGCAAACAATAGCTATAGTGCCCAAGATAAACATATTACCAGACACTATGGGGTGTTTCAAGATTGATCCCATATATATTGTAGAATTTAACTTCAGAAGGAACTTTAGCAGAAGACAAAACCTCGCGTGTTTCATTTGCCCATTTCAAGATCTCCAAGCTGAATGGTAAGGGAATATTTTCGCCATTATAAATGACCTGGAATTGTAATATGCATAAAGTCAAGAAAGACATATAAGTTCTCTTCATGTTATATCAAGTGCCACATTAGAATACCAGGAAATAAATTCATCAATAAGCCCATGTAGGATTTCTACAACAGAATCGATAAGACAAAGTTCTTAACTCTTTTTCCTTTCCTTGGGGAAGAGACACAAAACAACTAACAGATATATGACAGGGAAAGGCACTAGCCACAACCAACGCTCCAAGTTAAATGTATTTCAGGGATCTGCACTTGACACAAGAATCTGTAGCTTACCGAGTTACTTGAAAGGGCTTCCTTAAAAATTTCTGCACTTTCTGCTGGGGAATAAGACTCTAGGGTAATATGAGAGTTCCCCTCACTGTCTAGCTTCTCTCTCCAGAACTCCAGGAGAGGAACACATTCCCAGTGAAAATTCGGACAACTCATCAACTCATAAATTGATGGACATTCAATCAGCTGAAAAATTTGCAACATGTTAATAAGAAAGTCATCTCCTGAAATAGCAAAACTAATGCATCCAAGAATCCACAAATTAAAGGTACATTATACTAGACGCCTAAATTTTCTGACAAAAATCACAATATAATGCTTATGATAAAACAGAAGGATGGGCAACAACTTTTAACCTTAACAACAAATCAGGCCCACATCCAGCAGAAGTTATTTATAGATTTACACAGCCAGTGACTGAAAGCAGAGGGTGTGAAAGAGCAGATTTCTCAACCCTAGAAAATCCAACACCCTATGAGGATATCATTTAACATGCTATTTCTGAAACTGAAAGGAAAAAAAAAATGACAGGAGGTGGTAATAGTTGTGATCTTCCATCCTAAATTCTCTCTCTATCCTGACAGGTTTATCTTTGAAACAGACATTCTATCCGAACTCCACCTTAGTTATGGCCAATAAACTATATCCTAAGCAGGAGGCAGTAATAATACTGCTAACAGTAGATAACTAAGGTACCAAGAAACAGGCAGTGTCAAGGAAGCATTTCTAATTTTATAATGAGCTCTAGAGTAGCTTTTTTTTTTTTTCTTGCCACAGGCAAATACAACCCATGCTACTACAGGACTGAACTTGTGATCTCACCCCTCCACCCCTTGTTTAGCCCATACCTTCACAGGCCGAATGCGGACCGTTAAGATGGCTTCCATCAAATTCCATGTGCATAACCTTCTAGTTTAAAAATCTTATACCCTTCTTTTTCTAATCGGT
>CM025850.1:8932863-9022668 GCA_003952965.2 Morella rubra | reverse complement strand
ATGGATGTCACATATCTTAATTTTTTATCCGTGAACTAGATTGATCATCTTTGCTTCATCACAAGTGATTATATTTTCATCCCATGCTTCTTAATCCTTATTTAGATTTTTTATGATTTTGTCAAAAGATTAAAACAAAAAAAAAAAAGCCTATAACATTCTTAAATTATGCTAGTTATAGACTTTGATGTCCATGTTATGAGACTATCCCCCATAACAACATAATTAAATGGGGCTTGATTTTATATTAAAAAATTTATAAAAGGCTTCCTACTATCTTTCTACTCCCTAGCCCTCCATTTGGCTTACCCGTCCCTGGCCTGGTGCTCTACAACTAAACCGTACAGCACCTTCTAACAGATGCTGCAAGATGAGTCAGTCCTGTCCTTCCTGATTGTAGTGAACTTGCTCGTGTTCTCTTTGCAGCGAGGTCGTCACCCTCTCATGGGCTAACATAATATTAAAGCCAAAAGACATTGAATCGTGAATCCAGGATAGATTTTGTTTTTCTCAGTGTGCGTTATCAAAGGTAGACCAATTGAACGCCAGGTCTTGCGTCATCCCAGCGAGACATGGTAGTAGAGAAAACTGGTAGAGATAATGGATAAAGCCCATAAATCTCTTTACATTACTGTGCTCAACGAACCAAAAATGCTAATTCTCCATCTAAACAAATCTTTCAGGAGTGAGCTTTTCTTTTTACCACGTAACACCAAACCTTCTTTAATTTAATACGACTACCATTGGGTATAGAAAAATCTATTCCAATATTATTATCTCTAACCTTCACATACCTGAAAACTTAATTAAAGTCTTCATTCAGAAAGGGTTATGAAACAAGAAATCATGTTCTGCCCTTGTTATGTAATTGAAACACTTAAGCACTTTCATCACATGACTAAAGAGCGAAGCGAGAGATCTGACAAGCAGATTCAAATTTAGTAGAATTCTCAAGCTTTTGTTAATTATTTTTCATCTTAAATCCATATACACGTGGAGACATCATGACCCAATCACTCAATATCGTTTCCTTCGAGCTCATTATTACGAAATTCTTATTCTCATTTCTTTCTTCTTCTTTTGCATACCTAACATTCCGCCAAGCTCCCTTGGCATTGGCCGGTTGCACAGACAACATTCTGAAGTCGCAGCACATTACATATACAATGCTGAGACAAAAGTACTCACAGTAGTGTGCCACTTGTCACCCTTTTAATGCGCATCCTTAAATCACTCCACTTAATGCATTCTCTATCCATCACATATATAATACACAAGAATAATATCACAATAACATGAACATCACGCAAAAAAAAAATAAGGAAATAACAATGGACAAACAAATAGGCAACACAAACAAAGATACTCAAATCTAAATAAAATTTATAAAGAAAAAAAAAAAAAAAAAATATAAGATAACAAAATAAGAATATAAGCAGAAAACAAATAACATCAACTTAGATGGACCCACCACTGATCTTTGTTAAACGTTGAAAAACGCTATATCTTTCTTATGTGCCAAAGGCATCTGTGGGCTGCTGTCCTTAATACCATCTCTCACTTGTTAAAGATTACGCACAACAAATCTGTACGTTTTCCTTTCATCTGCCCTCTGCCTTTTCTGATAAGTCAAGCGACATTTCGAGGTGTCGCATCGAGTTCGTCAGAAATACTACTGTCAGTTGGCCTTTACCCTGACTCCTACTCCTTACCAATAAACAAAATTCCGCAAACTATACATACAATGACGCTTGCGAGGAGTTAGATCGGTACGTTTCTAGAAGTCTGTGCTGCGCATGATCCCACTCTCAGTACAATTACTTTGACCCAGGTGTGCATCCGAGTTCTGGATGCGTACCAACACAATTTGTGGATATCCTCATCTACTCTCTGCTTAAATGACCTGTCACATTTAACGTGAACAACTTAAGTATCACTACCTTCATACCATGCTTTCAACGAGATTTGAGCTATTACATACGCATCAACTATTTGTCCCCTTATCTGTTGTGTCCAGACACGGATAGATCTTTTTCTTGTACTGTTTCTCCTTTTATCCCACTGAATCATCTCAAAAGAAGCAAAAAGAATCACATACATATTATATTACTTCAAAGCCATCGCCAGACTGAGGGTCCGTCGGATCCCTAAATAGCCGATTCTTCACTCTTCTGCTTCGGTAAACCAATGAATTACCTAACACACGATTCCTAGTTACACCAAACCACAAAACAAGTTTGCGGCAAGTCTTTTGTCTCTTACTTGGGGGAAGCATAGACCTTCCTCATCAACACAGGGAATGCTGTCACAAGTCATTGAAACTGCAGGAATTCGGGATCGTCTTAATACTGAAGTTACCGAGTTGTTCCAAGTTTTAGGCGCATCTGGACCTCGTGCGCAAGGGAGTGTTAACTAAGTCACTATAATCCCTGCTGTTTATACTCTTATTGCACGAAAAGGAGAAGACATTCCATGACAATGGTCCAAGTTCTTGAGCATAAATTAGAGACAACCTGCACATCTCCATTTATATCAACCAACATAAATGAAGCCCCGTAACTGGTCAAAAGACACGAGCACTATTCAGCACACCGCGTCATTGAACGATGTAAGAAACTAGGGTTTTCGCTCCTATGACAGGTACCGTTATGATACTGTCCCCAAGAGTTCTTAGATGCCAATTGACTCCGTAGCAAATGCGTAGTAATAACTACTTCACTATAATCCCTCTGCTTTTATACTTTTCCAATGCACGAAAACGGACGTTGAGATCACCTCTTCCATGCACGCCAAGCGTCCAAAGTTCATTGAGGAATATAGGCAACGAACCTGCAAGCCATCTTTCCAACAAAATACGATGAATGTAAAGGATGCACAAGAAGAGACAATACCACCGCGACACACACCGCGCTCAGACACACGTTGTCCACCCCTCTTCTGTTCCCATCCGTCGTCCGTAGTGCCACTTGACCCATTAGGAGTTTTCACCGAGGACAAAATCCAATTTGGCATACCACGAACCCCTTAAAGCTCAGCACGCTTATGGACGCACTCATTCACCAAAGTCTTCCACTTTAATTGTTATTGAATATTGAATTTCCTCACCGAAGCACCTAATAACAAACAATCTTGTAAATTAATCTTCAATCCAAGGGTTGGTCTAAGTGGTTAAGGCTCGAGTCTTGTTGATAAACTCTCTCTAAAGTTTCAACTTCAAAATCTCATAGGTGCTACAAACTCTTTAGAGCCACCTCAAGCCTTTAACTTGGTAATTATCTGACTGTGTCGGATAAGATAATTACACAAATTTCGAAATTAGTCAAAGTACGTGTAAACTAGCATGGATACCTTAGTTAGAAAAAAAAAATTGTCATAAATGAATCTGAACCACTCTTGAACGGAAACTAAGAAGTCCTTGGGACAAGCAAAAGGCATCTTGAAACCCTATCTAAAGGGAAAAATAAGCGACAAATCAAACACAAGTGGGACCCATTAATGTATGGGATAATCAAAAGGAAAATACAAAGTTTTTTTTTGAGCGCTTTGTTTATGACCATGCCACCAGACCTCCCTTAATCAATTGAGAATTCGACTCTCTTTCAGCTAAATTACAAAGAAAACATGTGACCCTCTCCAGGAATCGAACATGCATATATGTTTGAAAAGTTGTGGTCCTTTCCCTTCCATTAAAGGGGTTGTCAACATGTCATTGTTTGTCAACCAAAGGCACCAAAGACAGAGGAACCACTCAAAGCTAAAGACAAAAAGGAGGCACCCTCAGCTGATTCCACCAACCTTGCCAATTCACGCCCTTCATAAAAATAATGGAAAGGTATCGCTTACCCAAAACATAAAAGGCACAGCGCTATTGGACCAGTTAGTCTCTAAGCACATGGAAGCCGCCTTCTGGCCAGCTGCTTTTGTGTAAGCGCAGTTAATAAGTCAAGAAACCCTAGTTCATTACCCCCTCTTCGAATTTTCGTTGCTTTTGAATGGCTCACAAATTTAAGTAGTATATAATCTTCAACAGCTTGAGGTACGCACTTTACGTGGAGGAAATGAATACATATGCAAGTATTGGCTGAAATCCCCTTAATTGGTAAGTTTAACACATGTAATATTCTAATTCACTGGGGTGAAGTGCGGAGTCTTATGAGAATTTTGGCTTAATATATGGATCTGACATTATCTCAAAAATTTAAGCTGATAGGAAATATATTTTTTATTTGAATATATTCTTTAACAATATAAATAGTTGTTTCGTTGGATTAATTTAATTAATTTATGCTCATCAGTATTGGATATCTGGTGATCCAACAGATTGGTAATTGTTGGAACACATATCCGTGCTTTCATTGCTGATAACCACGAGACAAATTTATGGAAAGAACAATAAGAAAAAACAATTGTTATATATATACTTTAATTTCTATTATCTTTTGAGATTTGAAGTCTTAATAATACAGAAAATGGGCATGGAATGTAAAACAAAAAACAGCTAATTTGAGCTGAGCATAGTTTATCAATTCGCTGACAAGACGGACTGGTCCCCCGTTCATAATTTCCTTTTTTTTCTATAGTGCAAAAAATTGCATTCCCTGGATTGAAGAAGAGAGCCGGGGGGGGAGAGAGAGAGAGAGACAGGCAGGTCAGTGTCAATAGCTGTAAGGGCCAAAACCCACCATTAAAAACTCCATCTATGACACAGTTTGCAACAAGAGGGAGACAGAGAAAGGTGCATAAGCATGCATTTATATAGATGTGGAGGATCGAGTCACGAGGGTTCCTCCCCTAAAGCATGCATGTCTCGTGTCTTCTTTTCAAAATCTTTATATGCCGTGAAGCATCTGGAGTTCCTTTAAGGTGCTTTCCCAGGAAAGCCAAACGCTATTCTTCGTTTTGGTTCATCCATCGATCTCGAATTTTCAGGCCGTATGTTGGTTTGAGAGGTTGAAGCTGCCAGCATGATCTGGTAAGAACCTATCACTCGGGATTCTATGTGAATCTTGCGACAGCAACTTTAGGAAAAATAGCCTTTGGTGCAACCTTCTTTAGATCAGTTCCGTTGATACTCCAATTCTATGAATATCTGGTTAGTGTTGATAAAGATATGAGGAACTCTACCCAGGTGTAGAGTTTAGACTCCAAAGTGGTTTTCGAGTTAAGCAACGTCATTAACAATTAGCAATTAATCTCCTAAATCCATTTCAATCCGTAGATATTTTCCATCAGGTCATCTTGCAGCTTAAACCCTCACTTCAACAACATGATAACAATTAGCAATGTGTGATTTATACTAAATGGGACATATCAATCAGCCACAAACCCCCGAATCTTAGATATGGTTACCAATTTTGTCATTGTCTCCCGGTCTTCTCCTATTCTCGACCATCTTTCCTTACTCTTTTTACTCCGTGTATCATATATCGAATTCGGATTCTGGTATTATCACATCTTCGCAAAGCCCCCGAACTTGCCTCCACATATCTAAACACTTTTTTGATATCCCTTTACATCAAGGCCTCACCATAAATCATTGACATCCGCTTATCCCCGCAGAAGTTCATCATTCTGGTTCAGGTGAACGTTCTACAAAGCCATTCAATGGAAACCACATATCATCCCAAACCACACATGTATCCATCTCTATTCATGGCAATGCCTGAATCTGCAAATGCACAACCTTATCCAGACTGTCAACAGCTAATCATTATGAAAACTCACAAAACTCGCACTCTTATCAACTGCAGGCTTCTCAATAACAACATAACATCCCATCTGAAAAAAGCCTGTGATTCTACCAGTCTCCATTTTCCTCATAGAACCATACCGGAAAACAAGTTATCAATGACTCTGACATTAATATCGATGACAACTGTACGACAGTTTGGCACAATACCTCGCCACCTCGAGGAAGTGTACTCGTGTCTCCAGTTCTTATATCATATACCCTCTATTTTCAGACACGTACGGGACAGAAGAGGTACGTACGACATTGTATGGTTGTACCCTTGTCATCTACCAGTTTCAATAGTCTCTAACAAGAAAACAATG
This sequence comes from Morella rubra, assembly GCA_003952965.2. Classification (NCBI taxonomy): domain Eukaryota; kingdom Viridiplantae; phylum Streptophyta; class Magnoliopsida; order Fagales; family Myricaceae; genus Morella; species Morella rubra. Next base: position 9,016,614 of record CM025850.1, on the reverse strand, counting down.
CAGTATTCATGCAACTGAGGTATATATCAAAATTTAAGATCTACAACTACCATTCTTAGCCCGCGGATTGAGTGTGAAATGGACACTTATACTGAAATGTAGTCAGCAATGTTGGCGTGATCCAGGATAACTAACAATATCAATTCTATATATCTTTGGTGTAAATCCGACACTTTCTCTACGTTTAACTATTCTAGAATTATAGTATCTTACCACCATATATGGGCCTTGTATTAGAGTATATTTATGAAATATGATAGCAGAGGCCGTGACAGTTTTTTCTCCTTCGCGTTTGCAAGGTTCCTACATTACTACGACGTACTCAACCTTCATATGAAAAACGAATTTCAATATCTTCGTTATTATCTTGTGATCTGTGTATTCTCATCCATACTGTCTTATGAGAAAGATGAACTGGCACCTTAATGTCTGTCCAAAAGAAATAGGAGTTGACGATTTTTGATATTACAACTCAGCTAATATACAAATGGATTATGTTCAACTGCTCATACTAGCAGTTTCAATTTGTTTTATTTGTGATCTGTGATATTATATCTATCATATGTGTCCGGACCGTCAAAGCCATCATTCTTCTCTTAAAACTAATTGGTGTCAGAAGAGCCATCACTCAAATCTTGTTTATGACATTCGACCCATCGCACTCAGCGGGTTGTCTTTAAGAGTGCTCGCAAGAACGGCCTATAGAACTTCAACAATATGTTATATAATGAGCATGGAAGCTTCTTCTTTTAGCAGAAGCATGTAGTGTGTCATTGTACTTTTCAAAGAAGATTAGGGGTTAGAGTTTTGATTACGAACTATATACAAATGAATTGATGTTTCTACTGCATTAGCACAAGAATTTTTTTTATTGAGCAAATTATGGAAATTAGAAACAGGTATTAATCTCCAAAGAGGGTATTACCCACTGACTAGGATAGTCTCAAAATGCAAATACTTGCTTAACACTGAGAGGAAGCTCAACGAGCCATACTAATTAAGGGCTACAGAAGTAACATCGTGATGAGACACACGATCATGAGCTTTCCAGCAGTAAAAATGACCTCAAAACAGCTAGTTGGATCGAATAGAGCCTCCATATGCCAACATGCTCGTGATAGTGGCGCACGAAGAATTTAAATGACTGAGAAAATCTTTCTACCATAACATGAGCAGAACCAGCAAACGAAGCTCCCAAAACAGCCAACAACGCTGCAAATGCCTCACCTTTAAGTCCTTACAAGATACGCCATATTGCACGAAGGGCTTCATTATCTCCTCTATTAATTCAGAAGTGCTGGCCGCCAACTGGTTTGATTGCTCTCTTCCCCTTTACCTTAGACGCATGAGGAGCTTTCTTAGCTACTTTCCATTATATACCAGTTACACGCGATTTCGCTTCAAAGTTCTCCAAATAATTTTTTAGCGGATCTGGCTTGAATCCACGCATGCCACTTGATAAAACAAATTAAGGAAGTCCCATTAACCTATATTCCTCTTCGATTTAGTCCTAAATCCACCAATGCAACGAGTCGATGACTCAATCTTCGTCATCCTTCAACCTATATATGTAGGTTTAGGCACCTCATGCAGATCAGATCGAAGATGGTGTTTTTGGAAGAACAGGCATAACATGATAGTACTTTTTTTCCTCTAAAAGGTAATGGGTTTCAGCTCTAGTCTACTGTAAATTCTTAGTGTATATTTTAGAGTTTCTTCAACATGACATTCTTGGGCCTAGACTCCTAGTGCAAATGCTCTTATACAAATATTTCTGGTTTTTCACATTTGAACGTTTCCTTCCACGCGGACACATACGCAAAGACAGAACAAAACACGTACAAACATTAATGTCGTGATCATTTGGCCCTAAAGGTAAATATTTGAAGTTGTTAATATGTCTTTAATCAAATCACCAATCAACAAGGCAGACCACATGTTTTTCATGGCTCGTTATTATCTTAGTGGCACAAGCGAAAGGACTGATGACCTAACATAAATGCCAAAGCTCTGTTGTCAAATAAGCAGTCACGATCTCTCGGCAACTTGTAATAATTCTAAAAATAATAATTTTGCATTATATAATATAGTGCTTTTTTGAATATATAAAATTGTTTGAGAAATCAATTTTATGTAATTCTCTAAATCAATCAGTTTGGAACCCCATAAAATATAGAGGAACCGTTTAATGTGGATCTACGAATTAAAATTCAAGAACTCTTTAACATATTACTTTCTTACAAATTCTAGAGATAGGAAATGGAGAGTTGTAACATGGATAGCAAGTTATAATATAAGTTGTGAAATAGGGAATAATTTTCTTTAGCCGCCGTCTAAACTTCCAAAAGATGATTTCTTTGTTCATATAATTAGTTCAAGTAATGATAAGTTCGCAATTGCTGCGGCTGTTTTTTGGGATTGGGAAGGAACTGTTATGGAAGCAGTAGTAGAGAAGATTGCGGTGGCATCCCGGTGGAAGGTGAGGCAGTGGCAGCAAGACTAGGCGCTGTTGTGGCTTCCAATCGTAGATGGCAAAAAAATTGTCCTGGAGTGTGATTCTTCCCTTGAGATCAAGTCAATCTTAATGTTTCCGCCATGTGCCGACTGGCGAATTAGTAACATTGTGTGGAATATCCGCTACCACTTTAATTCTATGCAGACATGATCAGTACACTTTGTCAATCTAGGTGCAAACACTGTTGCGCACTGGCTCACTCGTTGGGCCGCCTCTAAAGTCAAACTTATTGAACTCTCCTATTTTGAGCACTTTTCACCCACGAAAAGAAAAAAGAATCTGGTCCAACCAGCGGTATGTGCTTCTACCATCATCCCTGTAAGCTTTATCGATATGTTGTATCAAAATCGAATCGGTAAAGGTCTCTCTGAGAGACTTGAGTGAGCTTTCACTGGGGAAAAATATGAGTCTGCTTTATTCACAGTTGAGGTACATATACACGCTGTTTTCCCATACAAAAATAGAGAGATATCTATGTGGTACAAAGTAAATAAAGGCTGTCGCCGAAAATAAACATTTTTTCATGCTTAGCTTCCAATAGTATGTCGCTGTTCATACTCCCAGTTCAGGAGTGCTCATGGTACAATGACTTCACGAAATGATACAGATAAACTAAACATGTGTACCACCTACACATTTCTCTACAACATATTGGATGATCCCACATATGTAACCTATAGTTGTAACCTTGACCGAGACAAGCTAAAAAAGAATGGGAATTGATCCGGAAGGGGGGATGAACCTCATATTTCCATTGCAGTGATGACACTGGAGAGACACTAGCAAATCCAGAATTTAAAGCCGGGCAATTGGAAGCCAGAATGGGGGAACAATCGTGTTAACTCATTCATCCATCATAAGAGAGGTCCCCCCAAGAAAAATGAGTCATTCTCTTGTCCCCAGTTCATTATGGTTGTTCAACCTCAAGGGGACCATTAGAATGCTTTCTTCTCTTCGATTCAGGCTCACCTAACTGCAAAGAAACAAAAATCTCTTCATCAGAGCCATTCCGCAATGCCGAGAGACTTTTCGATTCTAGATGATTCTCTTGGTTGCTTTGATGAACTGGAGATCTGGCAGTGAAGCTCGGAATGAACTGGTGCTCTACATTTGGAGCCATATCAATCCCATTTTCTATTTGAAAGTCTGTACGGATGAATGGTGGGTTCTGTTCCTGATAGGACTCGCCTTGAACTGGAATGTGATGGACATTCAAACCAAGCCTCTCAAAGTTCTCTTCCACTTTATCTTTGGATGGCACCCGGTCGGCAGGAGATGACTCCCCAACTGTAGAATCAATCCCTGCTGCTGAAGCATTCCTCTGCTCTAGCAGCGCAGCTATATTACAATAAAACAATAAAGAAATAATCACAAATCGGTGATAAACATGCAGAAACTAGTTTTTATCACCTACTCCCACCCCTTCTCCAGAGGAGTCACGCACCGCAAGTTTCTCACACACATCTCTCTCTTACCTTGTTAATAATCAGGCTACAGTATTGTAACTTGAACTACTCATGTAAACGAGCAAATGTAGCGGTATCTGAGAGCAGGTCATCTATGCTTGTATGTTCCCATGAAAAAGGTTTCAAGATTAAAAGAGTGATCAAACCAAATTGCTTGGTCCTTTGTTTATCCCTTGAGCCCGACTGCTTGGTCATCGATGAGCTAAGAGACATGCTTTTAAAAAAAATATCCGCAAAAGGTTGCTCTTCCAATTTCCATGACAATCACTTGGGGGAAAGAAGTTGGACTGAGTGGCTTTCAATATGAAGTTAATCCCAATCACAACATGTATATCATTCCATTAGGAAGTTTACAGGGAAATTACACAGACCTCAATATTTGACACTAACTTCAATTCTTTCAATGTGAACCAATAGTTCTTCCAATTGGCTCTATGTTGCATTCTCTCTTTCTTTGGGCTAATTTGGTTTTAGGGTGTCCTTTTGTGGGTTTTCCGGATTTTCTGAGTTTTTTAGCTTGTATGCTCTAGTTGTTTCAGTATAGTCTCTTGTACTGTAACTTTCTTTTCTTTCTAATAGAGTTTAACTTACTTATCAAAAATAAAAGGAGAAGTACCATTAGGTAACAAGCCCAAAAAAAAAAAAATTTGCTACAATTAAAATGGATCGCCAAAGTAAATGCCTTGCTTTGGGTGATGGGATACGCAGGCCCCTTCATACCACACAAAATGGACCGCCAAAGTAACCAGGAAGCATACCAAAGGAAAAGAAATAACTAAATTGGTTAAGAAGCACAAACCTTGAAGCCCTTCACTGGTGGTGATGAGATCTAGTTCAAGGAGATCTAGAAGGCGCCCAAGATCAACTCCACTAGTCCAATTCTCTGGGGATTGCCCAACTTTTAGTTTTAAACGGCCCCGGTTAGCTGTCCCACCCCAAATGATCCCAACAGGTCGTGGCTTCTCCCCACTCTGACCAGTTAACAGAATAAGGCTTCCACTATCACCCTCAAGGTCAAATGTCTGCTGATTCTCTCCAATAACAAGAAAGTCAGTAAAGAAACAAATCCCTTTTTCGTCATTGTATTCTAGGGCATAGGCCATTATTGTCCCAGTGGTCAACCCAGAACTTCTTCCAACTTTCACCACTTGCCTTCCGATGAGACTGCTAATAGGAGACTGCAAATCTATGATGTTGACATCACCTATCTCCCCTACACCTTTTACAGTTGTAGTTACATTGATCATGTTAAATTCTTCAGCAAACGGTATGAAGGCCCCATCAGCTCGTACAAATGTTTCTGCAGGGTCATCAAATCGTAGTGGCCATGTGTGGAGGTCAGGACACAATGAGAAACCCATTAGCACTGATGTGAAATTGTAGATAATCTAGCTTTTGTAAGACATTCAAATAGAAAGAGAATAGCTCCAACTAGGGAAGAAAACCAAACTAATTTGGTTATGTTAAATCAGCACAAAGCGAAAAGATCACAAGAAAGATGATTATAGAGTTCTGCGGATAAAGCTAAGAGGAGCCTGGTCTGCTGCAATACATTACAGAGATATTCAGTAAACTTCACCTATTCTGCTTAAATGAATTTAGGCCAAAAAATTTCCGCACTCAAGGACTTTACACCTGTATATAAGCGTTTGCAAGCTTTATCATTAAATATCTTTCATCTTATCTAGATATCCCTAAACAGGGAGAACCTTGAGCTGTGGAGCTAGGATTATTTCAATGCAAAAGGGGGGGGAGAGAGAGAGAGAGAGAGAGAAATTGGGAAAGAGAGAGAATGACACATTTTATCTTGAGCATGAACTTAAGGCTGCTCCATTCTGATCCCACAAAAAGCCTGATATCCTCGTTGTACACATAATTGAAAGAGCATACAATCATATGATTGAACCAAATATCGTGTGATAGGAGCCCTACTGGAACCAACTAAACTGTCAGACTTATGCAATGTGCTAACCAGTCTACTGGTCTGCCTTTTTTTTTTTTCAATCCTGTTTAGTCCCAACCCATTTTTTCCAACGACAAGATAGCATCTTTCTGGATTCTACAAAGCAGGATTCTAAAATGTCATTCATAGATTTATAAAAAGCTTATGAATAAGCTGGCTCATTGATATGACACTATGGGTCCAGTTAATTCATGTTGAAAACTGCACTTAGGAACTTCATTACCTGGGTTTGTTCCAGCAAAGATGCCATACCAAAGATCATCTGTAATAAATGATGTTGCCCTCTCTACAGCACCCAGATACACCCCAGGTCCAAGGCTGGGTGGCAATGGATGAAACATTTTCTGATTTGGGTAGTCCAAATCCACTGCCACATGCCGATTTGTGAGGAAACCAACCTGTCTATTTCCTGTTCGGCTTTTCACAATAGCACCCAAGGTCCCATATGTCTCTTGGCTTGCAACCTACAGAAGCAAAAAGAAACTAGGTAATTTTAGGAGCAAAAGAGAAGACACAAGTTAGTAATGTGTAACACATCTCGTAAGCAAACTGAAGATTCACGGCATAAAAGTTATCTTCCACACGTGCTCAAAACAAAAAAAGACTCCACTTTCTGAAGTTTCAAAGTACAAACCATGAATACCAAGCAAATGATAAACAGATCTCTTGTTCCCCCTACCTTCAGGTTTCCACAATCAGTTGTTCATCAAGTTTTTTGTTCCAAACTACAAGAGATGACTTAGCATATTATTTTCCATGAGACAATACATTATTATATATTGACTTCTTTTGCTGATAGGGTTATCTTTGACAGGTAAAGTGCACCAAATTTGCTGGGCTTGCCCACCTATCGAACATCCCCAAAACCTAAGCCTCCAGGTTATGACTCCAGCCAATATGGCAAGTCTAATCTTATATCAAGCATACCACTAACAGATGCAAAGCTCAAAGCATTTCGTCCAAGACCTCATTGAGAGGGATAAGATCCAACTTGATGGGAATTCTTTCCAACCCTCAGCATCCACAAACTGACGCATACAAAACTTGCAGGATATTTATTCTGGTTAAATTTTGCATCCAACCAGCAAATCAGTTCATTTACAAACTGGGCAGATTGGTTGATCATCAGTACCATTTGAAGAATCTAAATATTTAGAAAAAAATCCACCACTACATTATAAAGAAGATTGCTACACACCCTGGAAAGAGGAATCTATTAGTAACATCCCTCGCATCAAATGCAGAAAATATAACGAGGAAATTACAGAGTTCATTACCAAATAGAATGATATTGAATTTCTAAAAGAGATCTGAAAAGAAGACGACTTTGATTGGTCCACTCAATGCTCAGACTATGGGCTTGGTTGGAAGCATAAATGGGTTGTGGACATGGCTTGGAGTCTTGCACTTGAGTGCGAGTAAGCAGATCTGAAGTATATGTAGTTTAGGTCAAGACTAAAGCAGTTGATGTACATTTGGCTTTGCTTCCCACGAAGAAATGAAGACTGGAAAACTACTCAAGCACTATCTAAAAGCACAAATTGAACATCAAGATTATTTTGGACTAACCAACCATACCTGTACTCTACTCACCATAAAATTTTCATCTACTTGTGTTCCTTGTAATTTAACAGGCATATAAAACAGGAGTTTCCATAAAGAGAAGCATAACTACCTGTGAGCCAGACCCAATGCATGGATCACTTCCCCTCAAACCATCTACAAGCTCTGTATATAATTGTTCTTTTGGAGTTGGAGCAGGTGCACCGAAATAGGAGAATTCCACAACATCCACATCACACCATACACCTCCTGGCCCCTGACACAAATATTAAAAGGACTTCAACTTCCAAGGTAAAAAACTGTGTCCCTATCATAGACAGCGTGAAATCTCAAAAAAATAAAACTTGAATGCTTTCGAATACTATGGAATAGAATTCTGTGAAAATCTAAAGCAAAGACAGAAGCACAAAATTTCCCCACCTCAAGGGCAGCAGGTAGACACTGGGTGTGGCTGAGCCATTGCCTGTGAACTTTGCGGGCAACAAAGACAAGAATAGCTGGAATATCTGTCAGCACACCCTTTCGGATTCGAAACCCAACTGCGGTGCCAAGACTAAATAGACGCAAGATCTTGCTATGAAATGCCCTAATGGTCATCAGCTCAAGCAAGGTGGTAGCTTGCAACCCTGTTGGCAACCGCCCGAGAGTTTCAGGCAGCACCCCCTTTTGGAGGTTTCCAAAGTAGTTTGCCCTATCTTCTGCTGCATCATTTAATCGACTTGATGTAGGCCATGAGAAGTAGGCAGCACTGCTCTCAGAGAGCTGAGCACCTGATGCGAACGGTTGAAGGGGCGATGGACATGATGAAGGAAAATTAGGATGATTGCAGAAGTTCCTTTCCAAATCTAGGGCTGATTCCTCCGATGGGGTTGACCCTGAGTGATAAAATCTTAAATCCAGTCTGGTCCTGTCCATCTTTCAGCTCTCCTACATAATATTCAATATTCCTTAGAGAATCCAAAGTCATAGTCATGGAACTCCATGATACTACAAGGTCCAGATTCAAATGTAGGCATCAAGCTAATTAGAGGATACTAAGGAACATTTCGTTTATACTAAGAAATAAATCCTATAGATAGCAAGTAACATGATGATGACACCCTAAATTGACAACTATTACACAAGTAGACGAGTAAAATATTAATATGAAAAAAAAAATGCAATCCATATAACCTAATAAGCTTGTAAAAAACAAATAAAGAACTAAATCTCAAACTAAATTCCAAGAAGTCGCAGAAACCCAAATCATGAATGAGAGAACCTACAAGCTCTTCCTAGGCAGAGAAGCTTTATGCTCAGCTGCTCTGTAACCTCTTCGGGAACACTAAAAGAAGCTGTGCAAGTCAATAAATGCCTGTTCTCCACACGCATGAGGCTAACTACTTGAGCACGTACCGGCCAAAAAAAAATTAACGACAAAATAATCAGCAACTCTACCGTCTTCAAAGCTCAAACGGGGAAGGCGAATTGTTAAAAGGGATAAGGGGGTGAACCCGCAGGAAGAATGGAAATTTTTACACTAATGCAGACCCAGATACCAAAATCATCACCTTTCTATGGAGAAATAATAAAACTGACGCAAAAACGACAAGTGAGGTAGCCATAAAGCTTGAAAGAGCGAACAAGATAGAGTATTCGAAACGAAAAAGACTCTGACACCCATTTCTTGCAATGGACAGGTGTCTGTAAAGAGCAAAGGATCCAATACTGTGTATAACGAGAAAAGACCGAACCCAGAAAGCAAAAACATACCAAATTTACAGCTAAAGGAAAGAAAACCCCAGATAGAATAGATGAAAAAGTGGAACTTGAAGACTTATCCCGACAGAACTTACCGGTCAACAATGGTGGAGCTACGATGGTGGACTCAGAGCAAAGCCTCTTGACGACTTTCATGCCCTAGTACAGGTTTCGCACCATACCCACCATCTGCCAGATCAAGATGGCAGTTCAAAACACTTCATCAAAGAAAGTAATTTATACAGTGCATAGAGATTGGCCTGCAAAGTGATAGGGTGGGAGGGAGAACTATATTTAGAAAGAGAGCAAATTCAAGTGAGAGCTCTATTTTCAGAGAGAAAAAAATATAAATAACTAAACTCAGAGTATCTGCTATTTCTGTAGCATAAAAATACAAGAACTATTCTCCTAAAGGTATATTTTAATTCACGCTTTTTAACTTTTCTTCCTCCCCTGTTGCCTTTTATCTTTTCTTTTCTTTTTGCCTTTTTTGCCGTTCATATGGTTCACAGCAATTCTTGGTGGGGGAATTTTAATGGAGGAGAGATGGGGCATAGGTATACAGAGGAAAACAATTTATCTTGAATCCCATTGATATTTTGGTGGGGATACAGGGCCCCATTCACGTTTGCTCCCCAAAAGTAGCACACCCTTCATCTCAAATAATTAAAATCCCACCTATTGTGGGTAGGATAAGGGAAAGGTCTGTGCTTTTTTGTTCTTACACATTTAATTCTACTTCCAATTATTTTCAAAGATAATATATATGTGATCCTTGATTATGTATGCTTTTTCCATTTGATGTTGTGAGGTTATAATTAAAAGATGGTTCAAAGACAATAGTGGGAAGAATTGAGATGTGGGGCATAGAGGAAAGGGTTGGAGAAGTGCCCTCACATCCTTAAAAATCATTACCACTTTTACTTATCCCCTTTAATGGGTTTTATCTCAATAGTGTAGTTATAGAGCTGTCTCTGTCTCTCTCTCTCATCCATAAATAGTGTGCTAACCCTCTCATTTCTTTACTCTACAAATCTACCTCAACAACACGCCTTATAAAGGAAAAATAAATGTCTTTCTCAGAACCAAATCCCCCCTCTCCACCCCTCCCAGACAAAAACAAAAAAGAAGAAATTGTCATCTCAAACATCTTTTTAGACTTACCGTTGTTACATTATCTTCATCCAATCAGATATCATTTCAAAAATTTAGTCTAGACACAATCCTTGGATTATGAAACTATGATCACCATCCTCGTACTAAAATAGTAATGAGCAGAGGGAATCTTATATTATATCTTCGAGAATATGATTAGAATTACAGATTTAAGAAGGTTATATTATATCTTTAGAAGCTTAACAAATCCCCCTGCAAAAGATTGAGTGAATGATACTTAAGAATACTCCTGTTTTTTTGGGCAAGTCTGATACATCCTTCTTCTCCCCAAACATGATAACATTGATCTCCAGTTCCTTCCGATCAAGCTAGTGTGTCGTGTCATGGGACTTTTGGTTCCTCATTTGTTCAATGTCTTCCAGATCATACTTTGGCTTTCATTTCAAAGTTTTGTAATTGCAGCTCGACTGTGGCTGACGCAGAGAGAAAGAGATCAGAAAGACTCTGCTGCAAGTCATCCCTACCACAAATTCAACAAAGCAATAATTGGAGAAGATGTATCCGCAAATGGGTTCCACCACAATCTAGCCTCTTTAGAAAGAACGGTGATTTTGCAAGAGCACTCACCTAGCTACTGTCGGACTAGTAAACTCCACAAATTTACAAAATCCATTATTATAACTCAAGCGGATCTTGCAAATTAATTGGGTACAATCTTTAAACTAAGAGGTTTTTCAAACAAGTTCTATACATTTTACGTGTCAAATTTTGATTTAGGGGTCATATTGCCAAAGGAAACGACAGTTTAATTAAAAGGTTAATTACTAGCAATAGTTGGTTTGTGGACTAAATAATAATATTATAAAAGCATATTTAAAGAGTAGTCTCTTCTTTGTTTTTTACCATTTATCAAGTCTCTTTTTTTTTCACTTTACTATTTGTGAATTTTTTTTTTAGTTTCTACCTTGAACTAGCTTGATGAATTTTCTTCTCCCAAAAGGCGTCGGGGTTTCAGGTTTGTGGTGTGATGTGGATTTCGTGGAATTGGTCAAGATGCCCCTTGATAATACCGACCTCTTTTTCAGTTTCAATTATTAATATCAGGCCCTACCAAGATAATGAAACTACACCTGTTAACTCGCCATTGCTTGAGGGCACGACTCCTACGCATTTGCAATTCCCTTGTAATACATATACGACTTGGTAAGTTCTTCTTGTCGCCGCATTATGCCCCATATCAAACAAAAGACAAGAAAGGAAACCAATCGCTCCACTCCAACGTATCGATCTTCAACAGTGCCATCAGTTGAGTTGCGTCATTGCAATGGTGAGTGCCAATTTGGTAGTGCTTCAAGCTTTGTCAGCATAGTTTAGTCTTTTGGGAGGAGGTAACCATTTTAGTAATTTTTTGCATTTTCACTTCAGAATGTCTGGTGGGCGAGCCTGTCATTATAGCACCAGCAAAAATTAAGCTCTAGTTTCGTAAGCGATTTTCAATTTATATCCTGACTCGAATTTCTAACTTTATAATTTGTAAATTAGTAGGTGATACCAACTGGACTAAGCTCGATTAACTACATAACCTAAGGCTTATTTCGTATGATTTGGTGAAAAGGATTATAAGGTGATCAATTAATACAAAATGAATTGTAAAACGTATTAGCGGAGTAGATCATTTATCTTATGCCTATACATCATTTAAGTGCGATGAGATCTAGTTTCTCTGGCCATTCATCCCTTTCACGAGAAAAAACTTGGGATGCTTACAAAATATCAACCGTCAAATTATAACAATAGATAGTGTAAAGTTATTGATAACTTAAAATATAATATATATTAAAGTTTGAATTGTAAATGGATAATTAAAGAGCATAATATATAATTTTTTCAAATATTTATGTAATGACAGAAAAAATAAAAAAAATTTCCTATTTTTAATTGCGGTTATATAAAAATTAAATTGGAGACACTTAACCAAAATTAAAGCTTGGATGTTGAATTGAATTTTTGTAATTTGGACCTACTACTTTAAAGTGTCTAAAGACGAGAGCATTGACGTGGCACGATCGGGTTGAACCACTTGGATTCCGGACCTTCCCCGTCCCGAAGTCGGGATGCAGAATAGAATTAGATAGGCAAGTGGGCAAGGCGGCAATCCGCTGTATTTTAGTTTATGTGCGTCCCACAAACAAGAAGAAAAAGATGTCGAGCGTGAGCTCGGGCTGGAGCTCCGGCGCGAAAGAGTGCGACCGCCTGCTGCGGTCGCTGGAGGAGTGCCACAGGAGGGTCCGAGCTGGTCCGGTGCGGGACATGGCATGCAAGCACCTGAACCTGGCGCTGGCGCAGTGCCTGGTCTCCTCGGCCTGCCAAGAGGAGTCGGGGGCGGTCCGGGCCCACTGCTCCAGCGTTGGAACCTCACTCAAGCGGGCCCAGTGCCAACAGGCCCAGCTGTCCCTCTCCCTCTGCCTCTCCTCCCTTCAACAACCATGACGCAACCCCTGAATCACAGACCTCTTCATCAATTTCCCTGTTTCTTCTGGCGATCGAATTACCATTCCGCCCTCGATGATTTTTTTGTTTGTTTGGTTATGGTTGCTACTGTTCACGGCGGCGGATGGGGCCGCCTCACTTCCTGATTAGATCAGGGGTTTGTAGATTTCCTGAAAAAACTACAGCATTTTGAATGGATGTGGAATTTTTGTGGTTGTAAGTTAACCATGAAGATGATTGTGTAGAAGGAATAAAAGAGAAGCAAATCAGAAAATTTACTGAAGTCGAAATTATCATTATCAGACCCTCGTTTTCAGATCTTTTAGCGTAATTACAGGTGCTAATTTTTCACTACACGTTATCTTGTCTATGGGAAACTTCTCAATTATTGATCAGGTCTATTGCGATTTTATGTTTCTCGGGGAAAAAAAATCTGGGTACTTTCTCTTTATACAATAACATTTGCGGTCTCTTGTAGCGACGAATAGAAGTAGACAAAAATAGCAGGGCCAAAGGGAACTTTTTCCTTCCTTTTTCTTGCAAGATAAACTTCGGTTATGTTTGGCGCTTTTTGGTTTTTGGTTCTTCTGCAAAATGGTTAAATCCTTTGCTGCAAGATAGAATTCGAGAAGCTCTGGAAAATCACTCGCAAAAATTGCAGGGGAAACAACTCTTAAACCGACTTCAAACTGTGGTCTGAATGTGGACGTTTAAACTTCGAAGCAGTCTATGCGGTTCAAACTTTGAGGGTACTGTTCTAGGCTTACCCTTCGGTCCGGATCTCTCCTTCTATAAAAGATGGCACTGATGTTCCGCTTTTAGCAGCCCATTTGAAAGATCAGGTATGAAGAAAACTGAAATGGCCTTGACCCATCAGAGATTAAGGTTATCTTTGGGTACCAAAATTTTAGGGTAGTTAAAATTTTGGGCATAAAAGTTAGTGAAAAAGTAAAGAGAGAGAGTAAAAAAGTGATAAAGTTGATAAAAAAAAGTAAAAAAATTAATGAGAGTTTATGAAAAAGTAAGAAGAGATAAATTTTTGTAATGATAATAAAATTTTAGAGAGTTAAAATTTTGATTGTTGAACGCACCCTAACTTGCTCGGCGGTTTGCCATCTAGCAGTATCAGTTCATCTCATTTGTCTAAATTGTCAGCTCTCCGCGATGCAAAAACACTGGAAATTCAAGCAAGTTGGTGGTGGTGGTTTTTTTTTTTTCTACTAAATAACCTTCAATTAATCAAAACCAAATGCCAATTCATGGAGGGATCCATGGATTGTCACTAGAGAGAATATTCAAAGGAATACAATGAAGAGGAACATTGCCCTCTAAGTTGGCCGAAACTGCCTATTGACAGATTCTATGGGCAAGTTCATTGGCACTTCTCTTAACATGCATAAACTTCCACGTATTTCTACTCTCATTCATTCTGTGAATATCAGCTATTATGGGGTTGATCTGCCAGTCCCCTGCACTCTCTCTATGGTTGATGGAGTCAATTACAATCAAAGAGTCACCTTCAATAAAAAACGAACAGTTGGAATAATAAACGCCTCCTGGACAGCAACCAACGCTGCCCTTGCTTCGCCCACAAGAGGGCCGCAAGGAGGTAGCCTCTTCGTCCAGACAAAGAGGATTGTGCCTTCATGGTCTCTACAAATCACAGCAGCGAACGCGAAAGAATTGCGTATGACGACATCAAAGTTTAGCTTCCATGCACCGAGAGGAGGAGGATGCCAAACCGGAATCGTTGGGCGTGTAATGTCCAACCAAGCGGCAGTTAATTCAAGCAAGTTGGTGGTGGTGTTAGCTGTTGCTTGAAGGGACAAATATCCATTGCTCGTCAAACTTTTTCTGTACGTGATTTCTGCCTCGAGTAAAGACTCGCGAGAAGAGTTGTCACCGGGAATCTTCGATTAAACTTTTCCTCGGACATTTTTGATAGAGTTATTTGTATTCCAGTACTGTCCTAATCATACATCTACCCTTCAACCCTTAATGGCATTACATGAGAGCACATCTGGAGCTATCGCAGTAATCCTGCCTGGAGGACACATACACGAATGCATGTCAACAAATACGTAGACTTATGTTTACCTGCAGGGATAGTTGGACTGGGACATGTCTAAGTTTGCTATCAACAAACCCAATTAATGCCACCACAGAATTTGTAGCTCAAATAAAGATGCGTAGAATACTTTTGGAGAATTATAACTCTCTGGGAAACATCCATGCAGATAGGTTTGAAAAATAGTACAGTTAAATCATCATCACCAAGGCACACAACATCTGAAACTATTCGTACAAACATTTTTCCAAGAGTCTATTCACCCTCAAGATATATGAAGCCTTGAGGTGTTCATTGAACTGAAAATCTTAGAGCTCGAAACACAAGCACTTTATTTCATAGTCTGAAATTAGAGCGTCTATGCAGAAAACTTCTCTCTGTCATGGGGGGAAGAGTAGTCAATTTCTGGGCCAAAAGGAATGATTCCAAACGGATTAATAGTCGGATGGCTTCCGTAGTAATGCCGCTTGATGTGTTCCATGTGGACTGTACTACTGATGCCAGGCAATTGGAAAATGTCTTTAGTGTAATTGAACAGATCTGGGTACTCACGTAGCAGTTTCTTGTTGCACTTGAAGTGGACAGCATAAACCTGTCATTATACAAACTCAAATTCTAAGATGCATGAAGAATCTGCTACAGACAATACCAGAATTGCATACAAGATCAAGAAAGCAAGAGAACAAAACCTCAACTATCAAATATAGGCTAAAATGATGCTGTACCTCTGGCCATAGTTTTCCGCAGACCCAGCATAATAACAAAGGAATGTTTTCAATGGTTGCCTTTTCCAGACTTAACTGTTCTTTACTCACCGAATTTCAAAATGACAAGATTTTCCTCGTATCAAGTGAGTGCTCAAAAAGAAGTGTTCAAACATTTCCTCCTTATCATCTTTTTCCAAAAGGGCTTAAAGGAATTGGTCAAAAGTACAAACTTTGCTCCCAAGAGCTATTATTTTGAGCAACACAATCCTTCTGTATGGTGCCATAACAGAAATTGATGCCGTGACAAGCACTGAGATGAGCCACGTTACCAACTTCTGTGATGGCGTTGCCAAGTTGATGGACGGAAGGGTGGTCTCCCTAAAGAAGGGATTGCATTAAACTTGTGTTAAAGGAAGCAAAAGTCCAATTTGGCCTAATTTTTATCTATGCATCTTTTAGCTGTTCAGTAGCAAAGAAAAAGGAAGAAGAGACAAAGTGGGGAAGTGAAAGGTTGACACTAATATATAAGTCTGCAGGTAAGTGAAAGGCCGCAATGAACTGAGAGTCCTTCGATTAACTTGGTGTATATGACAATGACCTAAAGTTGTGCAAGAAAAAGAACAGTTCTGTCCTGAAAACAGATTCAAGGTGAAAGACATAATAGGGTGACTTCCAAATACCCGCATCACATAAATTGCTAAGCAATTCCAAAAAGAAGCAGGACGGCTAAAGTACAACTTTTCTTTGAGCAGGTAATTTCTACAAAATACTTCTGTTTCAAAACTCTAATCCAACAGAATACATTTTCACTTAAAAACTGAAAAATAATTTCTTGACGAGATAAAGAAGATGCTCTAAAAGTTTATCCTGCTGCACTGCCTTGAAGATGAAGAATAAGGACAACTTTTGACAATAAGACTATTATGTCCTGTTTGAAAATGTAACAGTATTTGGAGCTACTAAGAGACACTCTCGGACAAATATGATGGTTTATTTGGTGTACAAAGTTTATTAAGAAAGGAGAAAAGGAAGGAACAACTGAGATACAAGGGCACTTTACTGAAGGACATTTCTAGAAATAACCACTTAAAGTATAAAGAATCCACGAATCCAACAAAGAATTTGCAATGCGGCCATCGGCAGACATTCAATGAAAAAGAACTATTATTTAAACAACCACAAGATCAGGTTAATTTTCCAATAGGCTTCAGTTGTTGATTTAGAGGCATAAATTACCTCATCAAATCTTATGAGGGTGACAAACAATCGAATATCTGCTTCAGTCAGTGTGTTCCCACATATGTACCGTTGCTTGCCAAGTATCTCCTCACATTTGTCCAATGCCGCATACAACTGTTTCACAGCCTGCCAAAACAAGGATCTATTGAGATACTATTTTATTTCCAATTTAAACACAAAGTCCATCTTTCCCAATCGAACCTAAATTGACCGTGGCGGGAAAAAAAACTGTATACCTCTTCATAAGGACCTTGCTTCTTTGCAAACCCAGATTTATAGACTCCATTATTTATTGCATGGTATGTCCATTCATTGGTCTCATCAATCTGAGCTTGCAAGTGAGAAGGATAAAGGTCCAAAGCTGCATTCTCTGCTATATCATTGAATTCGGTATTAAACATGCGGATTATCTCCGAACTCTCGTTATTAACAATTGTTTTGAGCTTCTTATCCCATAGCACCTATCATCAAAGCAAAAGACCCATTACATAGTTTTTGGGGAAAAGATATTAGAGATAGAGAGAAAAAAAGAGGGGGGGAGAGGACACTTCATGTGGGTGACATACAGGAACTGTGTACTTTCCAGTGTAGTTTGCACTAGCAAGCTCATAAAGTCCTCTAATGCTCTTTGCTCCATTCAGAGGGTCAGGTCAGCTCTTGGCTCCCTCTGTCTTGAAGCAGCGAAAATCTATCCAATTTGCTCATCAGTTTCCTTTGTTCTTCCCCATATAGGTTTTGACTGACTGAACCCAAGCAAATAGACAAGGTTGAATTGGTCATAAAATTTTGAATCCATCTCGAGAAAGTTATCCTGCAATTCACTGACCGTGAAATCAATGGCTTTGTCAAGTCCTTTGATCTTCAAGTATGCAAGGCACCAGCCCATGGGCAAGCATATGATACATACTGATACCTTCCAGACTGGGAAACATAAAATTCCGGAATGTTGAAGCTGTTCTCAGGAAAGCACCGGTATCTGACGTCTCATCTACTGCAGATCGAGCCATTTGACAAAACTGCTAAAGAATGTACAGTTGGAGATATTTTCATGAATTCCAACAGTTGACAAATTCAAAACCATAGAAGCATATAATTCAGTTCAAGGACTTGTCACTTGTTCTTGAACTAACATAACAAATCAGCGAACCCTTTTTAATGCTATGCTAGAAAAGTCACATTTTAGGGGAAAAGAAAAACTCAGTATACATAATTACAAACACACGTGCCATGGTATCCTAATTTCAATAGGACTCGGGTTGATCAAGCTAGATATATGTCTCCAAATTACATAGAGTTCAGCACCAATTCACTTCATGGATAAAGGCATCTTTCCACTTAAATGGCAAGTAGCTAACTCATGGGGACATCTTAACTGAAATATTCCCAAAGACACATCTCACTTCCATGAAATGCTATACATCAAACAAAAAATAATTGCCAGAGCCAGGGACTCTGGAGTAAAATTTAAAATTCCGAATTTTTGGAAAGTGGTGGATAACCCATATCTAGTTCAAGAGAAAACAACAGATAGTGAGGTGAAACTTGAAAATCACTCAACAACAATTAGAGTAACTCTGAAAACGCCATATTTAAACAGACTTCAAGAGAAAAACCACAAGGAAAAAGACGTACACATCACGACTCCCGGCATCCTGCTGTATTAGCGAAAGAACACAACTTTCTTTTGCAGGAGTAAAAGTCAAATAAACTCTAGTAAAACAACAACAACAAAAGTCAGATAATGAGATCTTTTAAAGCAGCAAACCCAAAGTTACAAGAACTTTTGCCAATTATTCATGGAGACCAAACAATTTACATGTATGGGTGCTTGAATCACATTCACGTCCGAGTTCTCCACAAACAATTTTCCATTGAAACAAAACTGATCACATCAAAGTTCACATTTTGTCGACTTCATTCGAAACTTCGAGATTTTGAAGAGAGAGGACAGAAACCAAATCATAACTTAGTAACCCCACCTACTAAGTCGAAGTCAAGAATCATTCTAAGATCCATAATAATTGCATAGTTCATAAAAACTTAAATGACATGAAAGCAATACCCTTTCCTTTAAGAGCAGCTAGTGTTTTAAGCAGTTCCGTAGTTCCGTGAGAATACCAGAAATTGGAACACGTCAATTCGAATCCAACATGAAAGACAGAGGGAGACAGTGAGGTACCTTGGAGGGGATTTGCTTGATGAGATGCTTCTTTGTGGCAAATGTCAACAGAGGCTTCTTGCAAACAGAGAGCATAGGATCAAAAGGGACCACGATCGCCTGCAATTCGGTTGACCGAATTGCAGTGCAATTGTGAGAGAGAGAGTGGTGGGTCCCGACCGGGACCCACACCTGCCCGAACAGCACCCCTTTGCCCGGGCAGGTGGTCGGGATCCACAACTCTCTCTCACGCTCTCTCTCCAGAATTGCAGTGCAATTCGGTCACCCGAATTCGATCGGGATCCGATCTAAAGACAGTGCGCTTATTCTAGTATTTCTTTTTTTGTCTGCGAGTTCACCGCACCGAGCGCGGGACAGAAAAAGAAAAAGAAAAGAAGAAGAAGATAAAAAAAAGGCAAAAAGATAAAATTAATGAGCACGTCAATGAAACTAATTCGTTTTATTAAAAGATAGTTGGTGTGACACACTGACATAGTGAAGATTGTTCAGAATTTTTTTTTGCTTGGGGGGTGCCTGCTGCCTCAGAACTTGGATTATGAGAATAAAAGAAAAGATACCAATCAATTTGACCGGTTGTGATTGAGTGTTATTTAAAATTTTAGGTTATTAAAATTAATAAAAATAAAGATGATTTAAATAAATATTTTATATTTATTATAATAAATAATAATAATTTAATAAAAAAAGAATGATTATATTATAATTATTTTATTATTTAAAATTTTAAAAATTTTAAAATTTTAGTAAACAAATACACCTTACCCTCAGACTACTTCAGCAAAACAGCTCTAGGTTTGCTTCCAAATGAAATATGAATGGAAACCCTGCAAAATAAGAAGTCTTACATACAGTTGGTTAGGAGGTCCCAAACATACATGGGATCTGAACATAGGAAAGGAAAATACAAGACAATAAACTAATAGTAAAAGTAAAAGACTAGCTGCTTTTTTTTTTTTCTAAGCAAAAAAAGGACTAGCTGCTTGCTCATCAGTAACCCGATTATAACGGGGACACACCGTAACTCATAAGTTAGTCGAAATAGAAATGAGATCCCGCACATGGGTCTAAGTTAAAGAAGATTTGGACGAACATATTCTATAGAATAAAATTTTTTACTGACAAAAGTAAGAAAACTCTTAAGCATGGGACGGACAGGACGGTGTTTGAATTTAAGATTACGTCGCTCCTTCAAGAACTAGAGGGTGTTCAGTTAGGGAGTTTTTTAAGAATTTTTAGGTAATATTAACTTTATTGATATACGTGTTTTAGTTATTTTTATATAGTATTAAGAATGATGTTTGGTTGTAGAATATTTTATATTCTGAGAATTCAAAAAAATCCTGAGAATTTTTATATACCGAACGTGCTCCTAGTCACTTTCTTGAGGTTTTAACTAGACTTATTTTCCTTTGGTCCTTCCAATGTGTGTACTTCCTTTCCCTTTTTCTCTGTAATTTGTCTAGAAAAAACAAATTCACTACCCAAGAAAAGTGGGAGAAAAGAAAAATGTAAAGTAGCTATGCCCCAATGAATCGCATTGGTGGGGGCTTTACATATGGCAAGATTAATTGAGATTTAAGAAGTGAGATTATGACAAGGTGGTAGTGGGCTTCATAGGTGTCATTCCCTCTTCTTCATTTTTCCAGGTATTTATTCAATGCATTTGGTGCGAGAATGAAGTCAAAGAGATTACACCTAGAAGTTGGTCGAAACAGGTTTGATGAGCTTTCCAATCATACAAGTTTTAACCCAATTGCGTCTCAAAACAATTTCAGAACAATCGAAACCAGACTTCCTTCCTCCAGGTACTCTCAGCATGGTTAAGACTCAAAAATGGGGTGTCAACAAAATTGAATACCATTCTCTTGTCCACGCATGCTGTTGATCAATATGGCTGAAAAA
The DNA here is from genome assembly GCA_003952965.2 of Morella rubra. NCBI lineage: Eukaryota > Viridiplantae > Streptophyta > Magnoliopsida > Fagales > Myricaceae > Morella > Morella rubra. Next base: position 8,995,666 of record CM025850.1, on the reverse strand, counting down.
CTAATGCATTTACCATTTATCTCAAAAGTTTAATCTCAAAAGATAAATTTTATCATATAAATTATATTTTCTAACAAAAACAACTCGTCAAATTACCCGATGAACTTACAAAACGAACTGCGAGATTACCTAACAGGGCAAAGAATCAAAAGGTAAAGTCAAGAGGACTGTTCAAAGTGCACAAAAGGCTGCCTTTGGCATAAATTACGTCCAAAACCATTACTGCTGAAGTCCCAAATCACTTCATTTTCATATGCCATAACTTCTTCCGCAAATAAATAATTGAAGCAAACAGAGTACCAAAATTGCCTACGGGAAAAAAAAATGGTATCAAAATTAATACTACTTTTGTTTGAAATCAGAGCACCAGATTGAATTTTGTGTATTGAAAACTTGAAGGCAACGATCGGGATTATGCTGTCCACTCATTCAGCTGTAAGTTCAGTAAACAAATTGTATACCCAGAGCTTAGAGCTCTTCTAGCCCTAACTGTTCCTCGAAAAGACTTCTCTTTTGGAAGACAACAGGAAAAAGAGCATGCATTTGCCCATCTTGATTGAACAAATTACTCTAGTCTTCGTGCACTCGTCTAATCCGAGATGCTTGAATTTAACCATCTTGATGAAACAACAGGTGCTAACCAATTCCTTTGGATATCCTCTCGGACAAACTGGAAACAAGGGCATAGTTGTTGCTTTCATAACAAGCAGTCATGAATGCTGCCAAAGTCACACGATCCGCATTACGGTCTTTATCCAATAACCTATGAAAGAACAGCGCAGCTGCACCCACTTTTTTTTCACTACAAAGCTTCCTGACCAATGTATTTACTGTCCGGATCCAGAGCTTTTTTTCTAATCTTTCTAATATGATCATGGCAGTAGCAGAATCATCTATTTTGCAATACTCATAAGCCAACGTCAGCCGTGTAACTTCACAAGGGAATAATCCCTTATCAATCATGGTGTCATATACTTGACGAGCCTCGTCCAACTTAAACCCTTTGCAAAGCCCACTTATAAGAGCACCATATGTAATACTATCTGGTGTACAACCATGATCTTTCATCCTGTGAAAATACTTTACAGCCAAGTTAAGATTCCCATCCCTACAATACCCACCTATCATGGATGTATAAGTCTCCTTCGTCGGAACCAGGCCAACCAAGACAGCGTCTTCAAAAAACTTCTCGCTTTCTCTTAATCTCTTTTGCCTACAAAAGGCAGCAATCAATGAGGTATATGTATGAATATCAGGTTGAAGGCCAACTTTGACCATCTTATTGAAAAACAGCAAGGCTTGCTGAGTATCTGCCCGCTTGCAGTGCTCAGATATGAGGATAGTATATGTGACTTTATCAGCTCGTAATCCACGTTGATAACCATTCTTAAGCAATTTATAAGCCTCATGAACCATTCCCTTTTTACAGAGTCCATCAATAATTGTATTATAGGTATAGATATTAGGAGTGAAACCTTCATTATCCATTAAGTTCATCAGCTCGTATGCTCTCCTGAAATCCCCTGCTTTACAGTGCCCATCAATCAGAGTAGTATATGTGTTGGTGTTGGGGACCAATCCCTGTTCTTTCATTCTGCTCAACAACATCTCAGCACGGTTCAACTTGTCCTCTTTGCAATACCCACTAATCATGGCTGTATATGTATGAACGTTTGGTTTGTAATTGGAGCTCCGGACAAGCTTAAGGAACAGTCTAAAAGCCTTCTCAGTCCATCCCTTCTTGCACAGCCCATCAATCAAGGTTGTATGAGTATACACATTAGGTTTCCAACCTCTCCTAACCATTTCCTCCAACATTTCAAATGCTTGCTTAATGCTGCCCCTCTTGCACAACCCATGAATCAACGATGTGAAATTAATCAAATTCGGTGTCAAACCCATCTGAGTGATCTTATCAAAATACCAAGATGCTCTGTTTGTAAGACCCTTCTCACAAAACATGCTGATTATTAAGGTAAACGTTGCATTATCTACAAGAAAGCCTCTCCCAAGCATTTCACTCAACCACCTATCTGCCTCCAAAATTCTACCGATCCCACAATAACCAACAACCATCAACTTGTAACTAAAATAATCAGGAGATACCCCTCTCACGCACATTTCCACGAACACATCCTCCGCGTATTCAACCAGACCCATCTCACACCCAACCGCAATCACACAATTCAACGTGCCAGCACTCAGCACCAACCCCTGATTTCGCATCTCAATAACCATATCAGCAGCCTCCCGTAGCCTCCCAATCTCAGCAAATCTTCGGACCATACACTGCATCACTTCATGAGCCCTCTCCATATTCCCATTAGCAATCAACGACGCGGCGCATACTATATACAGCCGCATGAAATGGCGAAACTTGGCGAAATCAATTGCCCAGTGGAAGAAACTCAAGGCCACCATCGAACCCGCCTCGGAGGCGAGTGAAGCAACGACCGTAATGGCCTGTTCATGAGTCAAAGAATCAGCATCCAGCTGGAGGTTCAGCTTGGGATGTGATATTCTCGAGTGGGCTTGTCGGTAGAAAGACTCAGAGACCAACGAACATACTTTTCTGACCAGAGAATGGGATTGTGACGGTAATGGCGACGAAGCAGTGGGGCCCGTTGGAGCGGAGCAAGGATCATGATCGTGTGCGTAGGAACATAGTCCTCTGAGAGTGAAAACCGAGTGGAGAGGGGAACAGAAGAGAGATACGGGGCTGGTTGTGGCTGATAGTAATTTAGGTTGGAGGCCATGGGATTTGAGAGACTGAAGGGGCACCATGAAAGGCTTAGGGGATTCATAGGCAAAAAGACTCCCTGCGCGGCTTTCTGTCGTCGAACCAAGTCACCAACCTTCAAGGTCTGCAACGGTCGACTGTGTTCAGCGAAGCGGAAAATAGTGGGCCGGGTTGGACTGGGCCTAGTCACCACTTTGGTCTGGAATTTGGAAGCAAGGAGCATTTTTTTTTTCTTGGCGATTTCGGAATTCATTTTACAAGGGGGAAGGTTACATGGGGGCTGAGCAAACACAGACCTCAAAAGCCGGTTACATTTAACTGGCCAACTGGGGCATATAGCCCATTAGAACTTTGATTAAGGCCCTAGAGGCCACAGACAACAAGGCCTTTAAAGGCCTCAAATCTACGGGCCGTAAGGCCCACTACCCAATCAGCCTAAAGGGCCACACACAATATGGGCCTGGAACAGTTGATATCCCATTATCAAAGCCTCTAAGGAGTTCCTGAGAGATGATACATGAAATTTTCATCATAATCATCTTCTACCATGCAATTCTGATCAACTTAAAACATTGAGAGAAGGTCCCAATCACTGCCGCTACTTTAATATTCCAAGACAAAATTCTCACACTTGCTACAACCAGACAAAAAGATTCTAATGATCAGAAATTAGGGACAATGCATACTAAATTTAAACCTCACCTTACAGTCAACGACACATTGTTATATCACCTATTTTTAATCATTCCCTAGGGTTAAATTGAAGAAAGATAATTCCAAGATATTCCTAGCAACCGATCGAGGTTCTACGAACGAGGAACTTCACGAGCACCTAATGCACCTAGGTTCCTGTTTCAACATCCAAGAACAGATTGTTCTATTTTGTTCGTATCCATTTAAGTCTAATTTTGCTGCAATTTGTTGTCGTTGAGCTTTCTTCTACTCCCACGAAACAATTTTGGATTGACTGTCGTGATTGCTTAACCATAAGAGTGGTAGTCCAATTGGTTTAAGAGTCCGAAGAGGGGTACCCAAGAGCAGGCGCGAGTTGGAGATTTATGGGTTGAACCCTCCATCTCCAAAATCAATTGTACTCTTGTGAGATTATGGTGACGGTCTCCTTTTCTATAGGTGATAACTATGACTTAATTCGAATAGTGAAAGTTCCTATGATCACACTCATGGAAAATATTTTACGCTAGGTGCCTTCCACCTTTTCGCTTTAAAAAAAAAAATTCAAAGTAATGACTTCTGTCTTTCTATGCCAAAGTCCTGACCAGCTGCTTGACCTTCTATTTCAATGCTTAATTATTCACTACATCCTTTTTTCACTTTATAGGGATCTCCTTTTTATTATTAGGTAGATAGAGTGGAGGTCCTTTTAAGCTTTGTTTAGACTTATTCCTTCCCTATATTCAAGGTATGGGGGTTGAAGATGCTTCTGCTAGCACATGCAACCTCCTTCCTTTACATGATTGCAAGATATTTTACTTGATATTAAGAAACATTACCATCACCGATGGTGGTATGAACTTTATGGGAGATGGACAAAAGCTCTTGTTTCAGTTGCCATTAGTGCAAGTTACTTAATATCCTTTTCGTGTTCCATCTTGTTGCCACTTTAACCAATTTCTAGCATGGAGATTGTATGTGATTTCGCATGAACCATGCACCGTGGCCGTGAAGTATGGCGTGAATAGTGGCCTTTCCTTTTTTTTTTTTTAGATTTTTCCTACGCGATTAGTCAAAGATTTTGAAAGGGAAGAGGTGGTGTAAAAGGGTGGAAACTTTCAATGGCATCACATGCTTGCTTTCGCAACAGGGTACAGACATAATTCGTTTTTACAGTTGGCTCTCATCGTTCTTTTCCTCCCCACCTTTATTGTCTGTCGCCTTTATGTTCATCTCAGCTTGGGCATGGGTTTTCCATCAAAATGCCATCTGCTATCCCCACCAGATAGAGGCCAAAGCGTGTGCGCTGCTCAACACGAGAAGTTTATTTCAAGATTAGGTTTTTGGCTTATTTAGCTGTCTTATGTGTTAAGCTTAGTTAGTTCTTGAATAATATCGATATTATTGGCGCAAAGAGTCCTCCTATGATGACAGAATCTCTCCCTCTTGAGAAGTTTGTCAGTTGGTTTGTCTCTTAAAAACTCACTTCCAACAAATAGTTTGGGTTTGACTTGTTCTGATTCTTTAATTGTAGGCAAAGAACTTACACAGCACCATTTATCATCAATATAAATGGCTGATGGCAGAAATTATGCCGCTTTAGATGATGTTTGATGTTAAAATTTTAGAACGTTAGAGTTGGTGAAAAAATAACTGAAAGATAATTTGAATGAATTTTTTATATTTTTTTAAAATAAAAAATGATGATTTAATAAAGAAAGAAAATTTTGATGAATTATTTTTTTTAACCTAAAATTTTGTCTCCCAAACTTCTCCATCTCATGAGTTCCGAGATGTTTACGAATAAATTTGGTTTTTTCTCCGTAAGCAGTAGAGATTATATTTGTTATTTTTCATCTAAAAGATCCAAAGTCGGCCATTCTCTGTCCCCCATGAACACTGATAAAGAAAACTCAAATTCATGGTACGTACCTAGGAATTTGAGATTTGACCCGTTTTTAAGAAAGGTGGCAGAGGAAACAAAAATCTGCAGAAGTATCAGAGGCAGAGAAACACAGGGAGAACACCATATTAAAAAACCTGCTTCACAACTGCCCTGAGTATTAACAAATAATTCTTCCGATCCCAATGTAATCCTGCCATAGTTTATGTAGAGGTCGGCACTAAGTGAGGAAAGTTTAATTGACGGTTTGTTTGCCTGACACGTTTTGTGATATGTGTAGAGGAATCATAAAGAAGTTAAACAAAAGGCTGAGGGGAGCGACAGAGTTATCATTGAAAAGTACACAATGATGCCATGGACATGGAATTATGTAAACATGCAAGCCACTGTCCACCGCAAGGAAATAGTAAAGAAGAATCTCTCGAGTCTCAGCCACCCACCCCCTGACTTCTCATTACTTTCTCTTTATAAGAGCATCCTTAACTGTCACTAGACTCACAACCACAAGCCCACAATACGACCAGCCAAAAAGAGAGGAAAAACCAAAATGCTAAAGCATCGCTGCCAATTCCTCTGTGTTTGCTGCTTCTGTTTTGTTACATTGGCTCTCTCATGGAGCCAAAACAAGCAATTCGATCAGGTTATGAACTACGAGGGCTCCTCTGATCTAGTGGATCTTCAGTACCACATGGGTCCTGTCCTTGCATCTCCTATAAAGCTTTATATAATCTGGTATGGCCACTGGAACCCAACCCAGCAAGCCACTATAAGGGATTTCCTCTATTCCCTCTCTTCTTCCTCTTCCTCTTACCCGTCTGTGTCTGATTGGTGGCGGACTGTCCGGCTCTACACTGACCAAACAGGATCAAATATCACAGGGAACATCGTCCTCTCAGGGGAGTTCTACGACTCTAAATACTCCCATGGCGGTTATCTCAGTCGACTAGCAGTCCAATCCGTCATAAAAACAGCAGTCACTGCGTATCCACGAGCTCTACCACTAAACCCTCACAATGGCCTCTACCTAGTGCTGACCTCTCCAGATGTCCGAGTCCAAGACTTCTGCAGGGCAGTCTGTGGCTTTCACTACTTCACCTTCCCAAACATTGTTGGTGTAACCGTACCCTATGCTTGGGTTGGTCACAGCGGAACTCAGTGCCCGGGCGTCTGTGCCTATCCATTTGCGTGGCCCAACTATTCAGGCAAGCCACCGCCAAGCACCAATGGAGGCAACAACATAATGCGGGCACCCAATGGGGATGTGGGTGCTGATGGCATGATTAGTGTCATTGCTCACGAGCTAGCGGAGGTGTCGAGTAACCCGCTCGTGAACGCGTGGTATGCCGGGGATGATCCAACTGCGCCCACCGAAATAGCAGATTTGTGTGTGGGCGTTTATGGGACGGGTGGGGGTGGTGGATATGTGGGTAAAGTGTACAAGGACTCCTGGGGATCTGGGTATAATGTGAACGGGGTGAAGGGAAGAAGGTTTCTGGTACAATGGGTTTGGAACCCTGTAAAAAAGAGATGCTTTGGACCAAATGCTGCGGACTAGAAGAATATTTTGTACATTTTCCTATGCTTTTTTCCACCCTCTCTTGCTCTTGGTGTATCTTAAAGTGGGCATGCAGGTGGAGGGAAAGCTACGGGAATCAAACGAGCTAGGCCTTGTTTCACACAAATAATGACTCGTTGATCTTCGACCCTTTCAAGATCTGACAACAATCCCATTCCAGGAGACATACATAAACGAGATACTTGGTTCTAAAATCCCCGCGTAGCTTGTAGATTTCAAAGTCATGAATTTGCTTTTATTGGTTCTAGAAAGGTCTAGTAGTATAGATCCAATCTGATTCCCATCAATACTAGTCAACGACTAGTCGTAAAACAGATACACTGGTGTAGTTGGGAAGCATCCGAATGTGTAGATGTCAAGAATGCCAACCGCAGAAGAAGATTATCAATATAAATGAAGCATCTATCTAAATTTTCATACCAACTCATTGACAAATTTTCTTTCCATATCAACCAATTAAATAAATCATCTAAAAAATTTAACGTGAGGATACACTGTATTGCCACAAAGACTGAGAAAGGCTGAGTAATAAAATAAAAACAGCCTTCTCACCTAAAAATTGAACTAAACAAGAATCTCTCCCGGATAAAGATGATTGATTTTGGATCAGCACTTTGATAAAGACCCAATTTTTCAACTCCCCGAACCAAAAAAAAAGCTATAAAACTGCACAACTAACTGCACTTCGTGCTCCCAATCTAAACACAGATGGTCGATACAACTTAAAGCCTCACATTTCTCAAGAAACAGCTATAAGAAAGTATGAGCCCTCTCCGCTAAATTCTATTTTTTTACAAGATTCTGGACAGGACAGGAGTATGACACGAAATTCACAACATGTCAGAACAATGAATACATGGGTGGTCAATGAGCCTGCTGACCAGGCTGCCTGGCTCTGGAATGAGAGCAGATGTCAAGCTGTTCCAGAAATGAAAAGTCAGTGACTCATTCAGAATCGTTCTGAACAAAGCATCCTGTTGAGCTTTCTCAGTCTCACTTGCCGGTGCAGTAAAATATCTGTTTGCAGCTCAAATGGGTTAATGGATAAACAAGAAGAACAATGTAAACCAAGGCGTTAAAAGAACACAGAGTAAAGCAATATGGAAAAAAGATAGCAGTAGACATGAACAAACAAACACACATGGCAACTACATCACCCCAAGGAGCAAGATTCATTGACACAAATGACTGATTTTTCTCCATAAGCCAAGTGACTAAATTATTTGAAATCATCCCCTTGACTACATGGAACTACTCCCTCAATGTAGATGCGTTCTAATAAAGAATCCAAAAAGTTTCTTCAACATTGTTTGATCTATATTCTTTATATTCTTATAGAATTTTAGATTCAAAGGTCACCATAAGAATAGTTAGCAATTAAGTAGAATCCATAATATTTATACAGCACCTCTTGTAACACAAATTTTGTGCCTATTGAGGCTATGGCTGAAATTTATACCATTAATTTATTGGCACCCCTAGAAGGGCTCCATTTCTCCTCCCAGCTTCAGAAGAAAGGCAATGACCCAGGGTTCTTTCTCATTTTCTCAGTTTCTCTATGAAGTAAGTGAAACAGAACTTATCACTTCTTTGTTTATATTTTCACCTTTTTATTCCAAATTCCTGTCTTGAATAAAAGAAGGGAAGCATATTCGTGGAGGACCACACACTAACAGGTTCAACCATGTAAATTAGGGTATAACTCCCTATTCATGGCTCTGTTGGTTCCTGCTCAAAAAACTGGACAATCAGAACCGATGGATATATTCTCATATCCCATTCTATTGAGGCCTTATAGCTGGAAGTCCCAACATTTTTTCTCAGGGGGACAAGTTAAATGAGTTCCCAACTTCACCGAATAGATTTTGGTTTACAAGAGGTACTGCATGTAATTCATCAGATCATAATGTTGACAAATACCAGTCCTTTGAAATTGCACAGTATAAGTTGATACAGCAATAAGGTGAAGCATATCAGCCATTTGCCTCCACCCAGGCACCAAACTTATAAAAGGCATCATGGTATGTACTCCAAATTCATCCCAGAAAAAAGGTGTCCATATCGTCTAAGCATACATGTACGTGACACATAAAGGATCTACAAACTCAATTTTTTAGGGGATACGGCAAGAAGATTTCTGTTTGATTTGTCTTCATCTTTCAAATATACTACCATGCTCATGCTGAAAAATGTCTGGATACCAAATATACCCACGTTTATGCAAAAGAACACATAAGATGTTAAAGAACTTAGAAATATACCTGGTGATGTTCTGCGAATGGATAGGGAAGAAAATGAGTGGGCCTTGCACATTCAACTCCAGCTGTCTAGTCAATAGATTGCTGTGACTCAGAAACTTCTTTGCAACTCTAGTCAAAAGATCAGCCCCATTCCATCTCAAACGTGTATCATCATATGTCATATAGAACTCTTTCAAGCATTCCATTATGAAGGGACTGCATTGAAAGGGGAAGAAATATCATATCCACGATCCAGATGTATAATGCAAAGAAACAAGATATATTGTATCTACTCCCCGTTTTTGGCAATAAGTGATATAACAAGACATGCTGGCAGATAATATTTTTAGTGGAATAATAACACGGGCATGAATATATCAGCTCCCTTTCTAAATTAACAAAATTTTCTGTTTGTGTGTATAAAGCAATTATTTCCCTCCAAACCCATGCACTCTTTCCTCTACCTTTTTTGGAGAGTCATTTCAGTTCAATATGACAATGCAAAACAGAACAGAGACATAACTAAATGTATCACAAACTAAAAGCAACCATGCACGGAGAGATTTCAGTAATTCAGTTTTTGAAGCTATCCTGCCAATCCCAACTCCATCCTCTCTTCGCAACAATTTAAGAACTGATTTTATTTCAAGGAAATATTAACAAACATAATTTTTTTTTATAAATATTAACAAACAGAAAATAGAAAGTAGCATGTTTCCTGATTATAAAATCAAACCCAGTTGGACAGTGACAAGGGGAGGGAAAAAACATAAGTGCAACCAGAAATGACTTCAACTAGCCTAGCAAATGAATTCTTACACTTTGGGAATTTGTTATGTTATTACCTGTGCTTTCTAAATGCCATGACGGCACCATTCAAAGAACTTCCAGTGAGATTGTCCTCCATACCAACAGAATTATTAAGGGAAGACAATGCTTTCAAAACTATGATGTCAGAATCAAGATATATTCCACCGTACCTGGACAACACAACAAAAGAGAGACAATAATTTGACTTGAAAACATGACCACAAGAGATGAAATCAATGCTAATAAATATCAGTCTCCAGAAAATTAAAAAAGATAACACAATCATCCAACTATAATGACTGGTTTAGTATTAGCTAATGAAAACAAACACTAGAGCCTAAGAACTTGACAAACACGCAAAGTTTCCTCCTAAACTTGCAACAGGAAGAACTATATCATCTTGCATGAGTGTAATCTTCACTGAAAGCTGACAAAAAGCAGTCTGCGTGAAAGCACATCTAATACGGAACACATTTTATGATCCAAACTTTCCTGGAGATAAGTGGAATCAAAATCTATTTTCTGTATCAGATTAGCTTACAAAACAGGTTAACAGAACAATAATACACAGCTTTCCAATAAAGATTTATACCTTCACAATCCAAGATTTGATTTGAGGTTAGTTTTTCTAGTGGGAAAAAAACTACTTGTGAGATCAGAATTTCTTACTGACAACCGAACACATAAAGAAAACAATACTTTCATTTACTTTCTGCTGACAACACCGTGGAATCTTTTTGTAGAAACCTGCTTACAGGACCTGAAAAATCATCTAATCAACCGCAAATGAGGCTGAAATCCTAATTTAAGAACAGTATTTGATGCAGTAAACCAACATTCAACTCTAGGAACTGTGAAGTGAAATAAGAAGGTCGGTTTGATGCAAACATTGGGGAGAAATGATCACAGAAGATTTTTAAGGCAACATGGGCTAAGTTGGAGGAACTTCAGCAGCTATTTAATTGAAGTACTCTTTGGAGAGTTATTACCTATCTGTTTCTAAATGCCTTAACAAAACAATTCTTTTCTGATTATTTCCTCTCTGCCAGAGTGACAGTAATTTTCCTTACTCTTCCCTCCAGCCAAAAATTCTCTCCTGGTGGGTTTATGATCATGTGGAAAATCCTTGTAACCTAAGTTGTTAGAGGATAGAAGGAAACTTAAGCGTTGGACCTATAATCTGACTGAGAAACACAATACAAAAATTCAAAAGAAACACATATAGGGGGAGAATTTTCTATCCTTGAGCTGAGCATCAAGCAAATCTTAAGTGCAATCACATTAGTTTAGTCAAAGTATGTCTAGTTCCCGAATGAAATTTTTTTGGAATGTCTTGATTGTGTATAAATCCTGCTTCCAACGTAGCTTTGCCGTTAACTATGAACCCGACTCCTAGATCCATGTTGGGTTCTGAATAATGAAAGTGTATATACTTTTACAAAGTTTGTTCCCCTTAGCATCCAATGAATTAATAAACACATAATTAAGAATGTTCAAACAAAACAATAAGTACTGAAGATTCACTAACTGAAATGACAATGCAACTAAGCATGCTTACTTGTAGAGAGCAGCAAGACGGACAAGTTCACTATAGTGAATAGAATAAAACTTCTCACAAAACAAAAGTACTGAAGATTCACTAAACTGATATGAAATGCAACTAAGCATGCTTACTTGTAGAGAGCAGCAAGACGGACAAGTTCACTATAGTGAGTAGAATAAAACTTTGTTTTTCTCCACTCAAACCAGATAGAGGCAAAAACATGGGTCGGTGTATCCTTCAGCAACTCATCAAGATTTGGCATGGCAACAGCAACTTTGTAACTTAAAAAGAAGAAAATAAGTTCTTTTAGACAACACAGTTACAGGTGGGGGAAAAATCAACAGACAGATATAGGAAAAAAGCAAAAAGACGAGAAAATACCCATCATTTACAAAGCCGCGTTTGAAAAAATCAAGCTCAATTGTCTCAGAGAACACCACAACACAGGCATCTCGATGCTGAGAAAGCAAACTCTCAAGCCCCCTTTGGTGTCGCACACTGTACATCCAAGGTGGCGAATTCCACACCATAAAAACTTTCATACGACACTTCCCCTTCCTGAAAAAGGCATTCATGAACGCAGAAAACGACAGACCTCGATGCAAACCAGGATAGTAACCCCACCTCTTTCCATCAGCATATATATTACCCGAAAACTCAGTATTACCCCCAACCTCACCATCATCCATATTATACGACCGACCACCATTTTGGCCCAATTCACCGTTCAATCTATCACTCTTATTTGGTGAACTCAAAACTCCATCCCCAGAATCAACAATTCTATCACTGTCCAATCTTTGACCTACATCTTCAACTAAGGTCATATGCTTTGCGCTCTTACTGTCACTCTTATCCGATGATTTCAAAACCCTATCATTTGTGTTGATAATTCTCCTACTATCTAATCCATTACCTACATTTACATTTTCATCTAAAGTCCTGCGCTCCGCTCTCTTCGTCTCACTTCTTAACCTCAATTCTTCACGCTTACCATTGAGAATAGGATCACTCTCCTCCTTTGCCACGTTAACGCCAAAAAGATTTTCTCCGGATTTCGATTTCATACTCGTTTCCAGGACACTCAACGGTTTCTTGGCTGGAAATGGGACTCTCCTGAATTCATTCAACCACAATTTCTGGACCAACCGGTCACCCCTCGTCAGAGTGGTGACGCCCACACCGTCGGGATCTTGAAGCATCGGATTATTCAAAGGATTCAAAACCTCCAAATTGGACTTGAACATTTTGTCCCTCCTCAAAAAGTCGCTCTTCTTATCGAACCAATCACCCCACCCATCCCTCAAGGGCGAGGCTTTCCTACGGCCTGTCGCTTTTACCAATAGCGCGTCCTCGACGGAAACCACCTCGGTTACCTTCCTCCGGACCGTCTCGTCTACCGGCACGTCGTCGGAGGCAAATGCGGCCTTACTCCGATCGTCCAAGCTCGATCCGGTAACAAACCCCAAGCGATCGTCTTCCCAATCGTCGATCGACCGCTTGCTGATAGCCCTCCTGATGGCCCCACTGAGGTGGTCGTAGAAATAACCGGATACCTTAGCTTGATCTGATTGGCCATTTTCTTCGTCTTCCGAATCGTTTTGTCGTTGTTGATCTTCTTCGATGATGTCGAGCTCGTCGATTTTATCCTCCGAGGTGGAAACGACCTCGTCCTGGACATCGGATATGAGAGGGTTGGAGTGGATGTCGTTCTGAGAGCCGATGAAGTTATGGCGGGGTTGGGGTGAGATTGGGGCGAGAGAGGCGGGTGTAGAGGAGAGAGACTGAGAGGAGGAGGAGAAGCGCGGAAATGACAGCGCACACTTGCACCCCGGAACGGGGGCGCCGACGCGTCCGGAGGTTCCGGAGCATTTCGCGCTGTCCGGAAACGGACGTCCTCGCACGGAAATATAAGAGAGAGGAACTGACGTCAAACAGAACCCTTAAGAACAAAAATTGTTTACAATCGACTCAACTGAAGCAGACAGATTTTAACATTCGCTGTTGGCTTTTTTTACTTCCAAGTTCAAAGTAAATATTGGCGTTTTCATTTTGCATGATACACATCGTAATCAGCTCATTCACCAATGTCGTGAGAAAAATTAGCAAAACGATTTCTCCCGACATTCCATTGCCGAGCAGATACAGACCTTCTCGTGGAGCAAAGAAGCAGTGCTCGAGAAATCCAAACATGGTGGCATAAAGGGTTAACGTGCGGTTCTCAAACCAGAAACGTTCACTCCAACAAAGAGTCAAATAAGGGTTAACGATCTTTTTCGTCACTGTAATTTGCAGGTTTTAAAAAAATGTCTCTAGTCATTTTATTTAATTTTTATCTATCAATTTAATCTTTCAGTATACGTCCGTTGGTAAAATGTCTACTTAGTTAATAAACTATTTTACAGGTTACATCCAATTAAAAAATGATAAGTGGAGCAATAAAAATTCATTTAATATTTTTAAATAAATTTTACTATTTTCCGATTGAATGTGACCGATAAAGTTATTAGGTGACTGAATATTATACTAACGAAAATAGACAGAAATATCAAATTAATAAACAAAAATAATCTAAGAACATTGACCAAAATAAAGATACGAGGACCATTAAAATCCTGAGACTTAGAACGGTTATTAACCAAAAGAAAATGAAGATTACATCTCTGACTCTCCCCTTGTGTTTGGAGTCATTTCTGATATATATATATATATATATAAAACCTAGTTATCATTTTTATTGCTGAAAATATTTTTTTTAAGACGCCGATTTGCATATCACCTCTTTTGGTTGGTTCGACTCTCGAACAGAATCAGTAATTCCCTTCGCCAATATCCCATCTTATGATCAAAATAGTAGATTGAATCCATTGCCTCTACCACGTACAGATGAAGATCAAACACAGGAAATTTTCTTTCAAGAATCGATCTTATGGTCAATTTCGGAATTGATAATCAAAGCTTTGATGCGAAAAGTATAATTGGGTGCTTACAACCAAATCCTTCCATCAAAAAATTTCTTTCAGTTGCCAAATACAAGACACTGAACTCTTTCAAGACTAACACTAAACAAAAGAAGGTAATAATCTCTACTTGTGACCGTAGCAAGTTAGCAATTTACCCCAGCAACAAAAAGCCCATTGAAACTTGAAAAGAAGAAGATCCTACCAGAATTAAGTCTACCCAAGTAACGATCAAAGTGAGTGACCCTGGAACATAGGTTGTTACAGCTGCAGAATGGCATGGTCTTACAGCATCATCTCTTTCATTTATCTTATGAATTACGGATACGTTTTAATCAGGCTTCGATCAGAACTTTAGAATAGTCCACAGACCATTTGCACCATTATCTGCAAGCTCTCCAGATACTCAGTGAATTATGGCGACTCAATACTCCATTCAATCCCATTCGATCTGACTCCAAACTGCTCGGGAGGACTTCAAAGCTATTCTCAAAACATTGACGACATTTCATTTCAACAGTTCAATTGGCAGTCGCTTATATCCCTGCAAACCAAACTTTCCCTACAAATTTCATGATGGTTCTGCATCTTTGAAGCACCAGAAGTTCTCAAAAATGCCTATGATTGTTTCCGATGGAACTCAAAGCTAACTACTGATGGTTACTTACCTTCATCTACACATACTTAAGGTGTTCATTGTGTTACCAATCTCACTAGTGACTGGACAAAGTTCATCTACATTATCAACAGACTTTGCCACTCTTTCCCATGATATCCTCAGCATTTATCTTCACAAGCATGACGGATGCCAGCATCTTGTAAAGACTCTTCTGTATCTTCACCTCCAACTCTAAAGAATGGCACACAATTTTCTTCCCTCAATTCTCCTTCGAAGTCTAAACCTCTTTCAACATTACCATCCTTATACTCACCCCTGATTGGACAAATTACATGTGGTAATTCAACAGTCTGAGATAACTTCTTTCCCTCATCCCTGCTTCCAACCACATCCTCACAATTTCCAGTTTTATCTTCACTACTTTCCTGTTTATCTTTACTAGCTACAGAACATTCTTCCGATACCACATCGATACTTTGAGAAACATCGGCATTGATGCCTAAGTCATTGGAAGACTTCTCCTTACTAAAGTTTGGTCTAATCAGCTTTCGTCTTCTTTGCTGTGCCCCTGATGAGCCATCATTCCCAGCAATTATATCAGAGCCTTTCCGATTCATATCATTATGAGTTTTCCGAATTTCACTCCGACGTTTGAAATTCACATACGGTGTCCCCTCAGCAGTCAAATGCTTGCAATCAACAGGAGTACCTTCAATCTGGCTGACATTGTCCTCAAAAGTTGGATTACCATTCGTATTCATCTCCTCTGAGTTCATTTCAAAGCAATCATTTTCCAACTTGGGGCAAAAGTTTGTTTGTTTTCTATACCTAAAATTTTTTATATTATCAGATCCCTTGAATGAGGGTTTAGCCTTTTTTGTTTTTGTCAACTGGCAATGACTCTGACGTAACATTGCCATGACTTCATCCACTGATGTACCACCAACATTTGCCTCATGGCCAATGTCATCACCATTTTCCTCTTCAGATGCATCTGTAGCCAAAGATAAGCGAGAAAACACACTTTTCCTTCGTGTCTCACAACCAGAAGATATTTTGTCAGAATCCTGATAACACTCAAGATCATAACTTAGTAGTGAATTGAATCCATGTCGTGCAACTTCTTGGTCAAGCTTCCTTTGTGACTTCATGGCAAAGCCATAATCAAGGTTCAAGGAATTGTAGATATTCAGACCAGAAGAGTAAGATGAAGGACCCTTGTTTTCCCTCACCCCGCTGCCAGTCTCTGATAGAGGCACAGCAGCTAAAGGGGACTTTGAAAAAGAGAGGCCCAGGAAACCTTGCTTTTCAGAAAAATCTGTTGCAACATTTTCAGGATATGCAGCAGTCTTGCAAGGCATTGTAGTGCTTCCCCAAAAATTGTCATAATAGTTTTGGGGAGAGAAAGGAATGGGGTTCCCTAAACCAGAAATATCATCTGCACATCTCTTGATGGATTTTGGCCCTACATAAGAGAAATATGATTGATCTTTCGGGTACGATTGATCTTTTAGGGTAGGAATAAGATTGTTGGCATGTGTGCTGTACGGGGAAGCACAATCTTGCACTGAATTATAGCTTTTATCAATTCCAGAAGATGATGAACACCTAAAGTCAATATCAGTGATTCCAGGGTCATAAGTACACATGCTCGTACAAATTGAATCTCCATAAAGTGTTGAATTTGGATGGTGAGCCATTTGTGGTTCAATGGAGCCCAAGAATGGGGGAAGAGGCCTGAGTTGATTTTGAGCCACAGTGTCTGCCGCCGCAATGGCCTTGTTAGGGTAGACAGAACTATGAAGGTAAGGTTGACGAAAACTGCAGCACTCGGTAGTCTCCACATTATGGTCACATTCTAGCAGTTTAGTTTCTGCAAACCTGCCATCATCAGAAGCTTGTCTGATTTCACCCAAAAGGTACCCAGAATGGTCTTTTGAAATGACAGGTCCATGCTTAATACCCAAGTTATAATCATTTCCCAACCTACCAGACATTGTAGATATGGCTCTATCTCTTCCAGCTTCAGTCACAGAGTTCCCAAAATACTCATTGGTGGTGACTGGTCCAAGATCATTGTAAATGTTATGCTTATTCCCTATCCCCTGGCTTTTTGCAAACCTGCCTTTGTCACTTTCCCTTCCAACATAGCCAAAAGATTCCAGAGGGTATTCAGAAAAGAGGAATGGTCTATGATAATCAGCCAAACGATTCTTATCCTCTACCTCATCACTCATTACAACCCCACCATCATCAACTCTCCTGTCTTTATTGGTGGTGCATGCTCCTGCAACTTTAATTCTGCTCGATGACCTACGAGGTAGGCCATCTGGTGCCTTCCTCCTCAAACCGAACAAGCATAAAAGCCTATGAACCTAAAAAACATGAAGTAAAAGGCATCACTAAAAACGCTTCATGCATTTCTGTCAAATTCTCATTTTAATAGGAGGGGAGCAGACCTGCTCTTCAGAAAGCCCAAAATTAAACTTGCCGTCTGAAAAGTAATTTTCTTTGATGGCATCACCAAATTCAGCTTCAGAAAGTGGGCTACAGTTCCAAACTAAGGTGAATTTTATCTGACAAAGAAATCATCACAAAATAGGATCAATCTAACCATAAATTTGTGGCAAAGAAACTGAACCAGTCAACTCAAAAATCAACCACCACAAGCCCTCTAATGCCAAAAAGGAAACAAGAGAAAACAGAGGATTCTGAAAGAAATCAAAAGGATGCAAGAAAGATGCACATAACCACACCTGTGCAGGGAATTGCTTCCCAGATGACCGAAATGCATGGGGCACAATATCCATTGCACCGTTAGAACATGCCTGGAAAACACCATGAAGTTGTCTCTTCTCATACTCGAACAAAAACAACAACATTCCAGATTTAACCTGCTTTACAAAGGGACCTTGAGAAGCAGGGAGGCCAAATAGTCCCAGCCTTAAACATTCTCTTTTGGTTGCATTGTTCGACATAAAAATTGCACCGCATTCTGGAACACGTCCGGAGACGGCATAATGCCCTTCATCAAACTCCATTGATGGCCTTGATGTGATGTAAAAGTCAACACAATGATGTTAGCAAAGAAAGAAACAAGATGGGTACATAACTCCTTAAAAGGAAATGATTTTTTTTGTCAAGAACCAATGATTTTATAGGTACCAAAGAAATAAATTTCAAACCACTAAAGTCTCAGAATTTCCAGCAAACACAATGGAATATATATCTAGCACTATCCTATTGTTCACAATACAGAGAAATATAGATCACCTCTTTAACATGCCACCCCAGTAGATTACAAGGGCATTCAATAACTTTCAGAAACTAGGTTCCCATAAAACTAACAACGTTGAAGCTAATAAAATGTACAAACAAGTGGATTGAGAAATGCAACCATAATCCATTTGAACTATAATAAATTTCTTCATAGATGGAACAGTTTTTAGGCCATAGAAGCAGCGGTGATACTCCTGTATAATATCAACTCATCAATGTTCATTTCGGAACCTTAAAAGATGACCGCTCAATTTACACCAAGCCAACGAGCAACCAAAGAATCAGAAAACGCGAAAAAAAAAAAAGAGAGAGAGTAGAAGACGACGAAGAATAAGGATAACAAAAATCAGAGCTTCAGAGGTCAGAGTGAAGCTGCCATACTCCAGATTATTAATAAAATACTTTCCATTTTTCAACTGAGCACAAAGAGAAACAATTTGAGGACCGACCACTTGGTTTGGAAAATTGGTCAATCAATTAGCTGTAGCCAATAAGAAAATCGATAACAAAATGCATAACATTGATAATCTAACCATTTCAAGGATATTAACAGCAGCACTCCCACCAGTAATGAGTGCAAGTTTTATCGAACTAATAGTAGGCCTAAGAACTATAACTAGCTAACTAATATAAGAACCAATCGCAGAATAGTCGCAACTACGTAAACAAAAAGTGCGCTGTTCAATGACACTCAATCCGTCGGGACATAACATATTTGGAGGAAAAACTCTCCACATTCATATGTAATGGATATTCATTTTTGGGGAAAAAAATACACACTGAATATTTTAGTCCTTAGAAATGTTAATACGCAAAGGTGATAGCAGAAACATGATATATATCCCCCAGGCATTTACGGAATAAGTGCTTGCCAATGAACAGAGATCTAAAGACCTAATACATACTTTCTCAGACGTCTTCCCGGAAAATATTATCTGTTCAACAAACGGAACCCGAAGACGATAACCACCGTGAAATGAGAGAGAGAGAGGCAAGAAAACGATAGAAAAGAAAAAGAACAAAAAGAAGGAACCGTTACGCGTTAGAAAGAGACCTGTAAATCTCTGTTATGGCTCCGAGAATCGGCTTTGAAGATAGAAATATATCAACGAACTTCACAAGAAAGGAAAGCAGTCTTTAAAACTCCGCATGAACAACACAACCAAAGGAAAAACAAAAACAGATTGAAAATCGATCAAAAATACAGGAAAAAAGGGGAATGGATTGAAACCAGAGAAGTAAAGAGCGGCACGCAGGAGGAGACGTGGGGAGGTTGGTAAGGCCCAAGCGTCGTGTCCCAGTTTCGGAGATTTGATGAAGATAACCAAAAGCGAATTAGAGGGAGATCTGCATATGGTGGGGCCCATTAGTGCGGCGGTATTTTAAGGTGTGGTTGTTTACTTAAATAGCAGGATTTTTAAAAATTTAATATAATAAAATAATTATAATATAATGGTTCTTTCACCTTATCATTATTTTTTATTAAAATAAATATAAAAAATTTATTCAAATCATTTTTTTATTTTTTTCACCAATTTTAATACTTTAAAATTTTAAACTTTTAAAATTTTAACACTCAAACATAATCTTAAAACCTTTTACGTGCTGAGATGAGGTGTCATTGACATGTGAGATCGTGCGGTAGGTCCTATTCTTGTTTAATGGCAGTATGGCACTATCTGATAGTCGCTTCGCCACCACAGGCAGTTCTAGAGTCATGTTCGTTTGTCAAAAAATTTAGAATTTGAATCTAATTTTTTAATATTACAATCATAACATTAATCTTACATGTATATTAATACAACTCAATATTATTATTTTTACAAACATCAATACAACTCAACCACTTCTACACGCATGCCAATAAAACTCAAACATTAACTAAATATTCACGACATATTTAAAATCTTTTAAATTTTTTCAAAACAAATATACCCTAAATTTTGGAAAATAGCATGGTACATTCGAGAATACCCGTACACGACTAAAAAAAAAAGAAGAAGAGAGAATACCCCTACACATCTACTCCAATGTTTTTTAATTACCGATTTCCCCTTTAAATCTAAATACGTAAACCTCATATACATATAACATAAAGGATTAAATACACTTTGTCCCCCTTATCTTTGGAGTCATTTACACTTTGCACCTCGATGTATTATTTTTGACACATTGGACCCCTTAACTTACACATTTTTTCACTTTGGACCCCGCACCCAAATTGCCCGTTAATTTAGACAGATTTCGTCAAAACGTTGCAATGTGTAAAAATTTTGACGGAATCTGTCTAAATTAACGGGCAATTTGGGTGCGGGTCCAAAGTGAAAAAATGTGTAAGTTAAGGGTCCAATGTGTCAAAAATAATACATCGGAGTGCAAAATGTAAATGACTCCAAAGATAAGGGGGGCAAAGTGTAAATGACCCAAAAATAAGGGGAGACAAAGTGTATTTAACTCTAACATAAACTATAGAGGTAGACTCTTCCTCTTCACCAACAGTGCCAACCAATCATCTATAGAGTCCCAATTTTGATTAATAATTTTGAAAGTGTAAAATATTACTGATTGTTTAAGTAAGAATTACATATTATGTTACGTAATCATGAGGTTCAGTATAAGGTTTTAATATATTGTTTTAGATGAAGATTAAAAGCTCAACTATTCAAAATTGAGGGGAAGGGTCAACAAGTTAGGTTTTAATACAATAAATACTTGTTCTCGAGATTAGTCAGATTATATTATAAACTTGTATAAGAAGTCAAAATTTTTTACGAGAATTGCAATTTCATAGGAGATAGAAAGCGATTTGCCTACACACATAATACACTACTCTGCATGGGGACGTAGCGAACGCTATTGCACTTGCTATCCATTAAAATGAATAGGAATCTTGTCGTTCTCTCGAATCGATGCCAAGAGGTCAGGAAGCTTCCTAAATTGGATGCCATTAAAGGACCTAATCAACTTCCCCAGCTCGACAGTTTTTTTTTTCGTTCTAAGTACCAGCTCGACAGTTGGATGTGCGAGAATATGTTAAAATATTTTTGGCAGGTTCCAGCAAACTATCCAAGTTATAAAAAGCATCCGAACGCCGCCACTGCCCACTGCTGTCACCACATGGGCATCTCCCAATCCTATTATATGGGTCCTGCGAAACATTACAAAGTATTTCCTCTCTTGCCCTTAGATACACTTGTGAATCTGTGATGATTATAAAGAGCGAGATCGGTGAACATCGTCTCTCCCTCCTCTGAGGATCACAAAGTGCGAGCCCTAATCGAACTCCCGACGAAAACGAGATTTAAGAGACGTTTGTTTTGGTTTGTCTTACCGGATACATATAAATTTTAAAATTTATAAATAGAATATATTCAAATACTAATATAAATCAACTTCTACACATATATCAATAAATTTTAACATTTTTATAAATTTTAAAAATATTTAAAATTCTAAAAATTTTATCAAAATAAACAGACCCTTAAAAGGGACTTTTTATATGCAAGACAAAAGATGACCGGATCTTAAGAAAAGAACGAAGAGGCTCAGATGCGGTAAGATAAAACGACACCGACACATGAAGTACACACAAGTTAAAATTAAGAGATGTTCGTTTTCTTTGCATTCTAAGAATTTTTTGAATCCTGACAATACACAAATCAAATATATTTAAATATCAATACAAATCAATACTTCTACACACGTACCAATAAACTCTAATATTACTTAAAAATTTTCAAAATACTCTGAACGTTACAGATTTAACATAACCGAACATTTTTCTAAAGTGGATCCGACAATGCGAGGTGGTAGATTTAGATCGGCGGCTGGGAATGACAGTGGAGCAACATGTGCGGAGCTTTCGTGGACAAGAAGCAACAGATCAAGCTTCCGGTTAAAATAGGCAAGATGAAAGGAAAAGACTAGAAAATAAAATAGAAGGCGAAGAGAGAGAAAGAAAAGCGGAACGGAGAGCAATCCAGCGAATCAAGAGGTAAAGGTTGGGTCGCCAGGCTTTTCTTTTTGGGTCGGGAGAGAAGAGGGGGTAGACGTACGTTTGTCGGTTTGTGTTTAATTATCTCTGGATAAAGGCGGATTGAGAACTGACAGTTGCGGTTGGTGCCATCAACCCAAGACACCCTTTTGAAATACACCTGTATCGCCCTGGTCTTTGCCAGTTCCTGCTAGGATACGTGAAACAGTATCGGAAATTTTGGTCAGCATGGATGACAGCATACCATTGAATTAACCTTTCAAAATCAGTTCTTGATAAAAAAAAAAAAAAAAAAACCTTTCAAAATCAGTGCCAACCAATCATACTACCGCGCTGCAGACTTTGGAAGACGCATCCGACACCATAACATAAACCATTGAACCAAAATAGAAATGGATGGCCAAAAAACAAACATGCGCAGCCTCTAGAGTTGGGATTTACCAAGATATAAGCAAAAGGAGACAACTACCTTGGGAGGGATTCCTCCAGTTTGCATAACTAAAAGCCGAAAACCAGCAAGGTCAAATAGCCAAGCAAAAGTCTATTAAGTTCCTATGGACTGCTTCCTTCCCGTTCTGGTTTCTTTTCACAACACAGCAATTGCATCAATTCTACCACGAGATTTCACCTTGATTGAGTAGGATAGAATTTATGGGGCCCCCACGGAGGCAGCACACTTAGGTACCACATTACAGAATGGTTTACTCTTTAAAATCCCCAAGCAGAAACAAATACAATCTTTTCCCCACCACAATAATTAATCGTAGTATTGCAACAAAAGAGACAGCTAAAGTGGGGGGATAACTTGTCATGTGAGGGCCTGCTCTCATAGGCGATTAATGACGGCCTCCACCTCAGACGGGGTATATAGATGGTATGCTGGAGCCACCTTTGCGATATCAACATTATTAGGAGTCACCTGGGTTCAACAGCATAGTTAAATCATTGGGATACAAGTAAATAGACAATGGACAACATGTATAGATAGACACTATTTCCAGTTTCAAGACAGTCTAACCTTTTCTTCCATAACCTGCCTCAAAATGGAGAGGGCAATGGTTTCAGCTTCTTTAAGAGTGATGTCCTGCAAATGATTAAAAACACGACTCCTTCAATTTTCCAAGCGAACAGTATCACCAAAATATAGATAGACAAAAATGTGAAAGGAACATGTCACCTTGACATGGACCACTTCAATGATTCATACATCATTGAAGATTGTATTTCAAGATTGTTTTCCTAGTTTACAACTTGACTAGATCCTAAAGTTACAAAGCTGGAACCTAACTTGGCCTCCAAGAGGTGGTAGAGACAATTGCGAAAAAGGTAAGCACACACAGACAAGCAAGAAGACTTTGATTCGTTATATTGCTCTGAAAGCATGGACACAGGAACACAAGAGGTACTTTGTCGTGGAGACCACAAAGACACACATAGAGAACAAGCTACCTTGTTGTATTGCTCTTGCAGAGAGCTGTCAGCACCCTCTGAACCTGAGCCAATAGCTTTTGCATTGCATTGCCAGAATGTCCCAGATGGATCAGTATAGTACCTGCACTTAGTTAGGGTCAAAGACAGAGGTAGTTAGGGACAAAGACAGAGGAGGACAGCAGGCTAAACATGGCACCAGCACAACTTTACAGCTACTCAAAACTGGAAAACATGAACACGTGACCTGTTATGAAGATCTCAGCACTATTGCATCTAATTGTTCCCATTCACGAAAACTAGGAGTGGAAATCTACAACTCACTTTTTTTTCTTTGCTTTCATGTCGACAAAAGTGATGTGTATATAAGGGAGCTAAGGCACCATAGAAAGACCACAAAGGCAATGGGCATGCCACAAGAACTGGGTCCCTAAGAACACAATATACACAAATACAGATATCTTCATTTATTGTCTACTTTTGCTAATTAAATACTATGCCATTCAAACAGTCTCTATTCATGGATCTTGTGAGAAATTAAAACCACAGCATTGCCATAAACATGAATAAATTTGGATTTTGAGCAGTCCATGCACCACAGGATACAAAACAAAAGCAGGTACTGTAACCAGCTGTCATCTAAGTAATGAACATCCACAGGGGAACTTCCACGAGTCATGTTGGCAGTATATCATAATGGTTAACTTTATTACATTCAGGAAGAAGTACTTATAAAAAAAAAATTACATTCAGGAAGAAGCAAAGAGAACAAAGACCTAAACATATTATATAATGCGAAAGCGGGAACAATAGCCTTAGAGCATAAGCCTGATACCATAAATCTTCTCAGACAGGGAGAACCTCTAAAGAATGACTATATTAAAATGGAAGGGAACAAACAGACCAAAAAGGTAACAAATTCCATGGGCCATAGCGGCAACGAAATGGAACAAACGGACCAAAAAGGAAGGTAATGGGCAAAAGTTGCAATGAAAGGGAGGTCAAAAGTTCATGCTAACTATTTGTAGGACCACACCTATCCACAGAGAAATCCAGTAAGTACACAAATCATGCTAGCACTTACAAGCTGGGCCCATTCTCATCGTGGCCAGCAATGAGAAGAGAAACTCCAAATGGTCGAGACTGCGTAAAAGAACACAACGTATTAGACACCATTTAAAAACGACAAGTATAGGGTCTAATTTATTTTGGAACAATAAATAGGACCCAATTTAAACAAGAGTAAAATTGAACTCTTTTCTCTTTTTGATGTTGAACTCTTCTTTTAAAGGCCACCTCTCCCTAATTGAATCCCACTTAAGAAAATAAATGGTGTCCTTTTAAAAAAGAGTTCAACATCACATACCTATCAATTTACAATCACCCAACAATTTCTCCAAATGCAGAGTAAAATTTGTAAGCCACTTAAACTCTCCAATACAGAAGTGGAACAAATAAAGAAGGTAAGAAAAGCTGGCAGACAACATAAAGGCAGTGTACGGACAAACAAAATTGAGCTCCTACAACATCAACAGATTATGTCATATTTGTACAAAAGTATGATAGAGAGAGAGAAGAGAGAAAAAAAAAAAGAAGCAACTTAAAGAGAGAGAGAGAGAAAAGAACTAGATGAAAAATTTTAGAAGTGAAGCATGACTCGTGCTGTTGGATCTTTTACATACAGATGGACAACTCATGTGTGAGATAAAACAATGTATATAACAAGCTGGAAACAAACAAATAAAAGCAGAAAAGGGGGGGGATATATAAAGATCCACACCATAGATTATCAATTGCAACTTAAGAACCTAACAGCCAGTGTTTTTTCCATGGTGCTATATCTTTTACTATTACCTCATGACCATGTGGATTTACAATAACTATTGCACTGAGAAATGGTTATTACCATGGATTCTTCATCACCTTCCCCAAACCGTAGGGCCAGATCACAAAGTGCTTGTGTTGTAGATTCCACAGTCATTGGCTCACCATAGGAGAACCTATGGTTCTGGAAAAGACGAATTTAAATGTATTAGCATCAACCAATTGTTCACCACTCACAGACTGCTAACAAAAACAGTACCTGAGTTTCCACCCGTGCATGCTCAACAAGTGTTCGAGCATCAGCAATCAATCCACTCATGGCACATCCTATATGGTCATCAATTTCCATAATCTTCTCCACACTGCTGGGTTCCTGAAAGAGAAATGTAAACAAAATTTCTTAACCAAGTGACAATGCTCTATATTTCCAACATAAACAAGCGTGATAGCGTCTACTACAAGAGAAGAATTTCCCTATCCACAGACAACCGCTCTTAGTTGGAAATGAACACAAGGTTAGGTTGGACTACAATCTTGGAAAGAAATCCCCTTTAACCAGCACTATTAAGTTTTTGATCCTAATGTCGATCCATGAGTCCTGATTTTCCTATTGAACTCTTTCAGTTCCTCACAGATGGCTAAAATATATACACTATTATTCATGGTGCCGTCCCCACTGTAGGAATAAGATATAAGTCTCTTATACTCTCTAATTGTGAGGGGTTATGCCCTCATTGTACCTAAATAAAACCTAATGTGAAGGGACATCTAATAACATAATCTCTTGACACTAATACAATTGAATCAGTTATTACGACAATAATAATCTAGAACAACATCAATTTCTGGAAATGCAGAAAAAAGTTATAACAGCCGACTCTTGAAAAAGACTGCCTGGATTTGGCTCAATGGTTTAGGTGGGATTTTGGTAGGACTTGCTTCCAGTCTGGACAAATGTAGACAGAAACACAACTAAACAAACACAGTTGTCTCCTTTCCATAAAATAGTCATGTACAATGCTTACAATCAAAAGTCAATGCCAACAAACATGAAATGGCCTCTCAAGATAGCATATGCATTCTTCTAACCACATTGGTTCTTAAAGTTGAGCATAACCTACCAATCTTCATAACTTACTTGTGTTCGTTTATAAATTCTGCATAAAAAGCCACATAGAAGGAAAGAGATATTCCTAAATAGAGATAGATTATTCTGTAGCCTTCAACTCTCAGGTGAAGAGAGCAGATGTCTCCTTAAAAACACCAGTTTTTTTTTTTTTTTTCATTTAACAGATATCATAAAAATTAATCCAACTAAGACCTACTAGTACACATTTCCAGTTTAGCAGCAAATCTATAACACCACTTTACTTTATAGGCATTGCTCCTTTAGTAATGTGCTTATGTACAGAAGCATATATACAAGCAATGGTCCAAGAGTTCTACAAATACTTATGTAGGCACAATACTTATTCCCAGTCTAAAAGGAATGTGTTTAAAAGTTCAAAAATTAGCATATTGACTTCTTTTAACATTGGTGCACCGCAATGTTTTTCTAGACTTTCTAAACCATAGAGCACTTTAAGCATCAACTTTTAGGATTGTTACAACAATGCCTAAAAAGAATGTGAATCGCACAGCAATTATTCCATCAGAAGCAATCCACAACCGCAAAGTATTTTCCAGACTGCTAACTTGAATGGATTACAACTACAGCCAAAAGCACACAACAAGTACATGGAGGTCATAAAAGGATCAAGGCTAACCAGCAGTGGCGAAGTGATACGTTTCTCCACTGCAAGAACAACGCCTTCTTTTGTCTTCAACCCGATTGCAGTTGAACCCAGCTGAAATTCAACATACCAACATTACATTTAGAAGCAGAACTACTTCACCAGAAATAAGATAGAAAACTAATCACCAGAAGAAAAATAAACAAGACCTTGCTCTCCTCCGAACTAATAAGTAGCTACCGAACATACTTTGAACCATAAGCTTTCTCCGTGGCTTTTTCAAAACAAATGTGTTCTACTTCTTTTATGCTTCTTCACTACTTTTTTTTGTCCTCAGAGAAAAAGGACATTCTAAGGCACGCAATAAAATGTAACAGAAAGAATATGAGTGAATTACCTTGATGGCCTCAATAGCATATTCAACCTGAAACAACCGCCCTTCAGGAGAGAAGGTGTTCACTCCTCTGTCATACTCGGTCCTTCACGCACAACACAAACAGAAGATAAATACCAGTATCACATATAAGATAAATAAGCCAAACACAGAGACCTTAAAATGTATATTAGTAAAAAATGTAGTTCACCTCGTGAGAAACATCTTCGATTGGACTCGATAAAACTCCTAGAATCTGCAGCAGATAAACCCTAGATCAGTGCCATGAAAACTCTGAATCCCGCGGATTCAAAGAAATTTGAGAAAACAGATGCCCATATGAACGAATGCGTTCATTTTCTCAGTAATCAAACAGAAATTAAGATAGAAGTTGCTGAAATGTTGAAGGTAAAATAAAAACAGATGCGAAAGCATAAAGCAATGGATCTAATCGTATATGAGGACCGGGCAATGAGCTCTTAAGGCTGATGGATTTAGGACAACAAATAAGAGAGAGATAGTTACCGGTTGGAAGGAATTGTCTGAGAGAGAAAAAGAGCTTGAGAGCGAAGGTTTTAGCTAATGTAGAAAAGGTCTACGGTTTCTTGACGAGGAAGAAGGCGTACTCGTTTTTTGGGCCCCTGTTTCATCGGCCCGAGCCGATGTTTTATCTCATGTGGCCCAACGTTAATCGCACATTCTTTTCTTTTGTGACTGTTCAGTGAAATATGGGCCGGGTTAATGTTATGTAACTCAGCCCACAAGATCCTTACGAAGAGACCCCCAAGATCCATTTCTGCACCTCACAGGAAAAAAAAAACAAAAAACTACCTTCTCCTACAAGAAATCCTCAGTTTGGTCGCTGAACGAAAAAGGGAACCCCGCGAGAAGTCTCTCTTACTTGCATTCGGGCTCCTTGACGTTTCTGGGAAACAGCTCTTTCAGACCAAAATCTCTCTCTCTCCGTGAGACAGCAACGATGGGAGACAGTCAGTACTCTTTCTCACTCACCACTTTCAGGTTAGAAGAGTATATTTTCTTCATACGTAGTCTTTTGGTCATATGTTTGTTTTAGGCTTACCATTAATTAGTTCTTATTTTGGTGTTGAGTAGTCCTTCAGGGAAGCTAGTGCAGATTGAACACGCCTTGACGGCGGTCGGATCCGGCCAAACCTCGCTCGGGATTAAAGGTACTTTTCGTCAGTTTATTCTTCATTTTTTTTCTTATACCTTTCCGTGGTCTTTTGGGTTTAGTAATCTTGTCCAAAATCATTGTTACCGTCGGTGCTGATTTGGACGGATACTGACGTTCGTCAAACATCTACAAAACTTGCTGCAGTGATAACTTTGGGTTCTTTTGTGGGTCCCCATTTGATCCTTTTCTGATGTATGTTCAAGTTCATTGTGATGGTCATCTTTGTTTACATTGGTGGAGAAGTCTGAGATGCACCGTGGATTTGAATATTTCCCAAAACTTAGCGGGCATTCTGCGAAGGTTTGGCATTTTGGATCGGACTCATGATTTGAGTGGGTGGAATTTAAGGAAATGATAGTAAACCTGGAATAACTGAAAATAAGAACTTGTGGTCCACTTATATGGGATATTCAGCAATTTCAAGGAATTTTTATTTTTACTTCTTAAGATTATGCAAAATTCATGGATTTATGGCACTTTCGGCAATGTTTTTCAGTGTTCTTGGGGACATAATTTAACCTAATCCATTGTTTGGTGATCATATGTGTATTATGAGTGCTGTCAGAGCTTACATTATTTAAATTCGTGCGTCTATTTTTTAATGAGATATTTGGGATATTGCAGCTGCTAATGGTGTTGTTATTGCTACTGAGAAGAAACTTCCTTCCATCTTGGTTGAGGAATCATCTGTGAGTAACTCATTGTTGTTATGGTTTTCTCTTTTCATGCTTTGTGTTATGTAATTCTAGTGATAAAGTCTTTGGAGGTATGGGCTTCTATTATTTGCTCTCTTCTTGGTTTATGGTTGCCAAGTTTCTAGTGATACAGTGATTAGAAACATGGGCTCATAGCATTTTCCCAGAGTGTTTATAACTTTGGGGTTATTTTAACAACAATATGGCACATGGCTAATGAAACCATAACTGTTGAATTACTATGCTATTTGGCAACTTCACTTCAAAAGGCCCATCTCTCGCATTTTAACTTTTGTAATCTGAGGTCATATTTTTAATGGTTGCTCGTGCCTATGCAACTTAGGATGTGTCAACTGGTCAACCACATAAAATTTCTTTTAATGCATCTCACATCAGTTTTTTGATGTTGTGTGAGGAGTTTAGAATTGGCATTTTTCACAAAACAACTATTTTTGAAGATTACTTGGGTGAGGTTCAACGTTAATGAACTGAATGGGTGAATCTCCACATGTTGGTCTCCTAAAACTTATGTTTATTTTTGTTATCGATCCCGTCCTCTAAACTCAAAATATTTATAGTATCTCTCATAATTTGGGAAGGAATGTAGATTTCATGTAAAAAGTCAAGGTGAAACCTGCACTTTGTTTTAAAAAACAGCACAAGAGTAAAGAATATCAGGAGATAGGAACAAGCAGGTGCATATATATAAATGTAATAAGGATCGGAATTGCTGTAACATATCCCTGATATCTGGAAAAATGAACAGGCATGGAACTTTGTTTGTTTTGGATTTCCTGTACGACGGTGTGTTTCTATCTAAACCAAAAATTTATGGTTATGCTAGACCTAACATGATGTGATGAAAAACAATTCTAAGAGTTATTTCTCAGTGCACTGGTGTAACTAGATCCTTTCTCCAAATACTTGAATTCTCTCTTTAATTTTCTAGCATATTGTGGCCATTTGGTTTCAGATCAATTGCTTCTCTTATTGTTCACCTAAGATATTAATATACTGTGAATGTTATATTTCAGGTGCAAAAGATTCAAGTTCTCACACCAAATATTGGAGTTGTTTACAGGTTTTTCTTCTATGTGCTTCTTCGTAATTTTTGTTCCATGATTCTTGTTAAGAATCATTGTCACATCAAATGTGTCTGGAGTAGTTGTAAGTTTAATGGATCATGGTTTCCATCTGATCATTATTTCTCATCGTACTTTAATAAGAACTCATTGAGTATGTAACTCCTAGCATAATCTCTAACTTAAAAGCTTCAATTTAAAAGTTCCGTAAGTACGAAACAACAACTTTGTTAGCCAATTCAGTTAATCCAATCTCCTGTATGATTTGTTCTTGGAGGCTTAGATGGGGAATTTAGTCTCACCACAGCTCCAAATCATTGGCAGAGTAGAAGTAGATGATTAGAAAAATGAGATAAGCTTCATTATGAGGAATTTTCTGATGTGGTTCTGACCTTTTGACCCATACAAAGAATCAGACAACTTGATCTCTCTTTATTATGTGAGATGGACACCTCAAAAATGTGAAGTATTTGTGTCCGTCACCAAAGTACAATATGGCAATACCCAGAGGCGGGAATAGTAAAGAAGATGGGAAGCACGTTGGTTAATTAGAATAAATCTGAAGACTATTGAGATGTTTTGTATTGCAGAGATTTCAAGATTACAAGATTTATGGCTCCCTAACAAGCACCCACACATTATCAACACTTCAACCTGAGTCACTTATAAAAAAAAAAACACTTCAACCTGAGTCTGTGTAGACGCAGTGCGCTATATATATCCTCTCATTAATTTTAAAGTCTGATTTTCCATCTCAATTATTTTCACCTGCAGTGGAATGGGTCCAGATTTTCGAGTTTTGGTTCGAAAAAGTAGGAAGCAGGCCGAACAATATCATAGATTGTATAAGGTATTTAGTTTCTCTTTTTCCATGTCTCTCATTCATTTGCTCTTCCAACATTTTGGTGTAAGTTGTGACATACATGAGGTTGTTAGTTTGTGCAACTTCTTAAAAAATACTACTGTCACCGGTCTATTCCTTTTTTCCTTTTTAATCTACTCCCTTTACCTTATATGCTGTTAATATTTGGGCCCTCAATCAAACAGCTGAATAGTTTCTTGGTGTTACAAGTACTCTAGCTTCAATTTTCTTATTGAACGGTTGTTTATTAGTTTTTTTTTAAAAAAATTCTCTTCCAATATTGTCAATAATGTCTTATTTGGGTCATGATGATGTGCTCTTGATGAGTTTTCCTGAATTTAGTTGTCATGGTTCTAGTGTCAATTTCTCGCATTTGCTTGCAGTTAATTCATGTTTGCCTAACCGTCCTTTGTTGAATGATTCAAATATATATTTTGGAGGAGTTAATGTTTCCTTGTTACAGTGTATATTGAGCTCAGTCAGATGATTTTGGATCCTGCAAAGGTGTAACTTTTGTGCAAATGTCATTGTAGGAACCAATTCCTGTCACGCAACTTGTAAGGGAAATTGCAGCTGTAATGCAGGAGTTCACTCAGTCTGGGTAATTGACAGATTATTTAATAATAAGTGTAGGACAATCAATTTTTCAATTGTAATGCAAGAGATATTTACAAGTATTAGGAATCTGGAAAATTAGTTGACCCATACAAGGTTGGTTTGACTCTTTGTGATCCTAAATATAGATCCAAATAGTTTTCTAAAGACTATTTTGTTATTGCTACATGTTCTTTTAGTAAATATCATTAGCAAATAGGGGCCTGAGGTGCGATACATATGTGGGAAGCATTGTCTCCAATATTATGAACTTAAAAATTTGTGTGATGCTTTGTCTACTTAGAATGGAGCATCTGACCCAGCATAAGCATTGAGTGGGATGCATGTTGTGTCCCAGGAACACAAAAAGCAAAAAGCAGAAGAGAATGCAAGATTTGGGCAATATGATAGTTCTCTTTTTTCCCCTTTTGGTGAACTTGTAAAAATTGGTAGCTCAAAAAACCTGCATTTTTATTAGTGTTCTTCAATTTGAGAATTTGGTTATTTGACTCCCCAATCCGAATTTCTCCTTTTTTTGTCAAGGCAACAGTTACCCATACTTTTGTTATTGGAAAATCTTTACAAGCATTGCAACTAGTGAAGCATATATATTAGTTTCTGTCATCTATGAAGTTCAATATGGTTGATTTGTTTCTTTCCTTCGTAGCGGCGTAAGGCCCTTTGGAGTATCTCTACTGGTTGCTGGTTTTGATGACAATGGACCTCAATTGTACCAGGTAACTTCTCTCCTGATATTTGAACTTGAGTTTGGTTGTAGTTGGGTTTCCAAAGTAATTTTTTTCTTCTTTTTTTTTTTTCTGTTAATTTCATCTGAATTACTTTATTTTCCTTCAACCTCCTCTAATTCAGCATTCTGGCTAGTGGAATGTGAAATTTCCGTTCACTCTAGCATTAAATAATAATGATGAAAGTAAAATTCTACCCAGTTCTACTACTTTGGCATATAAAGTTATTTCTGAAAATATTAATCAGATAGTTATGTTTTTCCCTAGGTGGATCCATCGGGTTCATATTTCTCATGGAAAGCCTCAGCAATGGGGAAGAATGTGTCAAACGCAAAAACATTCCTAGAGAAGAGGTATTTGAATTTGAATTTTGGCACTACTTGCTTCTTAAGCTGCTGGAGTTTTGGTTGTTATTCTGGATTTTAATACTAATAAACGCAGGTCAAAGGAAACTCAAAAAAAGATTATAATCCTTTTACATGCACTAGTTTGATTCAATCTTCTGGATGAAAAATGAGCATATATCCTGCAATGCTGGAGCATCAGAGCTTTCCAGAATATAAAGTAGCATGTCTCATGTGATTTTCCTATTTGTCCATCATTGTCCGAGTAAGGACACATACCATGGTAAACCAGCATTCATTTCAAACACTTGTTGGACACTGTTCTTCCTCTAGTACTTCTTGGATATGTTGCCGGCACTCCTTTGCCATATTTTTTGACCTATTCATGTTGCCATGACTGGTGCAAGAGGAAAATTTATTAAGTTAGTAGAGATTATTTGTATCAAGTGCTGCACCCAGGTGGAGTTCGTAGATGATTGTATTAAGGTTATAACCAGATATCTAGGTTTATAATCGCTTGGACTGATGGACTAGTTCTTGCTATAATGACAACCCATTACGAGGAAGACATCTGTTACAACAAAAACACCTATTGTCGATATCATTAGAATAGTTTCCGATGCTCACAAGACATGGTTAGAATAATCTCTAAACCATAAGATTTAGGGCATGTTCGTTTCGTTGAGAATTTGAGAATGCGAATCCAACATTTGTGTGTTGTAAACCGAACATGTTTAAATTTAGGATACAAGTTAGTTATTTTACATTTTACCCTGACCATGCTTATGGAAAATTACCAATATAACCTTTTGTAGTGCTTTGAGGACATAAATATCGAAGGGTAAAACCAGAATTTGAAAAAACACATGGCCCCACACGTTCAACGCATTAACCACTTGGACATGTGAATGGACGAAATACCCCAACTGCTTTATCCAACGTTAAGGCTTTGGTTAGGGCGATATAGTCATTACATCCGACCATTAAATATCCTGCCACAATTTTTTCCCTTAACCCCTGCGATTCGCTGCCGTTCCCTACGATACTTGCAGCTTGTTAGTAGGCGTCAATCATGCTTTTGTGTTCTTCTTCTCTTC
This sequence comes from Morella rubra, assembly GCA_003952965.2. NCBI lineage: Eukaryota > Viridiplantae > Streptophyta > Magnoliopsida > Fagales > Myricaceae > Morella > Morella rubra. The sequence goes on along the minus strand of CM025850.1, from coordinate 8,961,357 downwards.
TTCTTCTTTTTTTTTTTTTAATACTTTCAAATATTTATATTGTAATAAAAAATAAAAAAGAGATTCGAAATTATAATAAATATTATAAATAAATAATATTATTTTACATTTTATCTTCTTTACTCATCCCAATAAAAATAATCTACAAACAACAACCTTAAAAATCATCATTACTTTTTTTACACCTCAACAACTTCTACACAAACACCAATACAACTCTAACATCACCTAAAAATTCTCAAAACAATTCAAATCCTAAAAATCTCATCAAAATGAACATGCCCTTAGTCAAAGGAGACACTTTTAATAATGGTGCATGTCTGTGTAAATGCCCAATCCTACGGCTTTGTAGCCAATCTAGTCTAAACAATTTTCCATATGGTCTTCTCAAATCTCATATTGATCTCTTGCTCTTTCACGGTGTCTTGATTACAAAGGGAGGCTGATTCGTACCTCATATATGTCATCTGAACTTCTCCATCCAAAATTGGCTGTAGCGTTGATATGTTCCTGGTGTGATTCCTCACATGTAATAACCTTTTATTTTCTCTTTTGGCTTTGCAGTCAGCATGCTGCACTTGGCTGTCAAGCAGTCTCTTCTTATTTCTGCTTTATAGGATTGTTGATTATAATAATCTTTGCAATAATTTTGAGTTTTTGACTAAACGCTGGACTGTCATACATGTGTTGCTAAATTTGTACTTCCTTAGTGTTCTGTGGTTGCCATATGAGATCATCCCCAATTCTGTTAATTGTAACCTGAATATGAAGCTCACAATGTTCCCCTTGTTATTTAGGTACACTGATGATATGGAGCTTGATGATGCTGTGCATACGGCAATTTTGACATTGAAGGAGGGGTAACTAACTGTTAATTCTGTGTTTAAATGAATATATTTTGCTGAGGGTTTTTCAAAGCGAAAACAATACTCCTAGAAGGTAAAACTATAAAGCAAGGTGGTCTGCTCCTATCAGGCATGTTGCATAATTTTTTTGAACTTCTATTCTAAATGTACTGTTAAATTATCATTGGGCTAGGATTGGCTTTTCAACAGAATGGTCACAGTCGTATTCTATGTTGGAGCATGGCTCTGGTTTGGTACTTTGAACCTCAATCTCGTATTCTATTCCAACTGGCAAGGGACTATTTACTTACCAGAGAGAAGAAAGTCAATCCACTGACCTGCTGTTTATAAAAGTAGTCTGGCTGACGAGCAAGGCATAGAAAATTATTAATCAACATATAATTAATTTGACATTACTATTCATTTTAACAATCTTGAGTCTTGTGCTGTGATCTGGACATTCTGAAAGGGCTGCTTGCCTATGAAAATGCATGGGAAGAGCTGATACAACATTAGTATATTTGTAACACCAAACTTCACAGAACTTGTTATTACTGTTGGATCAGAAGCTTTTAAAATGTTTCATAGAGGAATCAATGCAAGTAGTCATGCGACTGATGTAAATTTGGATTTTCTTGTTATTTAATACGAGCAACTTGATCAGGAGCTCTGCTGTGTAAGTTTGTTTATTTTCAGAGTACTCTTTTATTGTTCTAATTAGTTGCTTTTGTTTTTGCACAGATTCGAAGGACAAATTTCGAGCAAAAATATTGAGATTGGAATAATCAGTACTGACAAAAAATTCAGGTAAGCTCTGTATTCCTGCTCACTAAGCTGGTAAAACTTACTCTGATGAGGATTGTTTGGTTTGATATTCTAAGTAATTTGCATGGAATGTGCATTTCAAAGTTACTTTGGGACTGGAAATAAGGATGTGATTTGATTACTTTTTTAAAATTCTGGAAAGTGGATCTACATCACCATTCCATATGGGTATGAAGTTTGGGCTTCTCATTCCCTGTAAGTTCACTAATGTTGTCTGGGTAGGTTGTATCTCTACATGTTCGCGAGATGAGCAAGGTATTTCTTGCTTTTGAGCTTTCATTTTGAGCCTTACCTAGTGTGTTTGGTCATTAAGAATTCTGAGGGAGCATAGATGTGTCTGTGATTTCTGCTTCTTGATGACCTATCTACTAGTCTTCATTCTGTAAAGGGTCATCAACTGTTTGAGGTCTGTACTTAGATCTCTGGATATAATAGTTTGACAATCTACTTGGATGGGACCTTTAAAATTAGGCTTACACGAGTCTTCAGCTGGTATGCTTTTGAAATCGTCAACTCTTTCAGCTGGAACACGTGTTTGAGGGCCAAAATTAAAAAATATTTTCTCTCCCCCCATTAAATTGTAATAAAAATTCATTCAAATCTTCTCTCTTCACTTTTTTACCAACTCTCCTACCCAAAATTTTAACATTCAAACACCACCTGTTGCAAGTATGCTGCCATAATTTTTTGTTTTTTTTTTTTGTTTTTGTGACTATCCTTTTGATCTCCAAATTGAGGTAACAGAGAAGGGGCTTTGGCCCCTTTAAAATATGAAGGAAGATACAAAGGTTGAAGTCAAAGTTTAGACCGATCACAGAAGTTCTACCCATAGAAAAGATCATGAAAATGAGGGTCCAGATTTTATTTCGCACCTCTCAATGAAAAAATGGGCCTGGGAGGATCCAACAGGACTAATAAATTCCTCTCCCGTTACCTTCGTCACGCAAGTTGGTCATTGATGTTCTCTCTTGTTAATAATAATAATGCACGCATTAACATCTGATTTTTTCTCACATGGCAACTTTGTTTTCAATAGGGTGTTGCTGAATTAATTCTCTTATGCTTGCCTTTTGCAGAGTACTCACCCCAGCTGAGATAGATGATTATTTAGCAGAAGTGGAGTAGTTTGCTGCTTGTTATTGCCAGACATCTATGAAGAGATGCTATTGGATCCTTTATGTTTGTTCCTTCACATGTAGTAGGGTGATCAATTTGATGCTGTTAATTGGATGTCAATGGATACTGTTAAAATTGCGGACCTGTTTGAATTGGAGCAACGAACTGGTGAGCCGGTAGAATATTGTCCCTTTACTTGTTTAAAGTTTGCTGTATGCACCCCAAAACAAAGATGTAAAGGGAACACCACAAAAGTTGCATCCAAGAATTTTAACAGAGCATTTGCTGGATTCATGCCGTCGTTGGGTTTGTCCCTTCAATTTTCCTTAGGACCTCAAATCCAAATTCTCCTTACCATCCAATCTTCATAGTTTCTTTCGAGTCCGCAGCTGAGAAGCAGAATCCCAAATAAGTTTTCCTGGATATCCAAATTTTGATGCATATAGGTAAGAGGTGTAGGAAGCATTATGGCAGGCTGGCAGCAACGAAACGAGGACAGAATTTGATGTCCTGGTATAATTGTAATATCAAGTTGGTCCGAATTCTAATTGCAATGGGTAAGAGCTGAAGCGTTGATTTATATGACATGGTCAGTTACGAAATTGGGACATAAAAATCCATGTAAAAAATGATTATAATTTATAAATTGACGCATATAGCCACTCTGATTAGCTTCAGTCCTGCAAGATAGAAACGGGGTGTTGAGAACAGGACTGAAACTAGTTCTGGAACTAATTTTAAATAAAAAAAATTCAATTCTTTTCCCAAACATTCCCTAAATTCAAAATTGTTATTGACTTAGCTACTAGACTTTTTTTTTTTTTTTTTTTTTATCTACCTGTATTTGGGAAAATGTACGACAGAACACGTGGACAGGCTCGCTTCCAAGAAGCCATGCTCTTTCAGTATACTTTCCTTTCACCCAAGACTCGACTAGTTTTCTTGGCATTAGTCCAAGAAAAACCAAAAACTAAATCCTTCATAATTTCAAGACTCTCCCATTGTCTGCATGTGAGAAGATATTTTTGTGCTAGCGTTGTCCTGACCATGGACGTTATCAATATCTTTCGCGCTTCGTATGCTGAGAGGCTCCTAAACATTACCCAACCTGAAACTCCTCCTCTGCGCATTCATGTAAGTGCAATCCTTCCACCTCCGCTCACGGTCTCTTTGCATTACAAATGTTTCTGCTTTTGTGTTCTTGTCTTCATTTTCACTCCGATGAGTCCGATTCTTTTTGGCAGTCTTATAAGTGGATTGATATGTTAGTCTTGCTCTGTTTGCCGGTGTTTACGGCGTTTCCTCAATTCTGGAAATGTGTTTTTACGTAGTAGTACGTGAAACGTGCAGGAAAGAGTTGCTACAGACGCACGCGTTATAGTAGGCTTAATGCTTGTACCGCATGAGCTTTAAGCATCAAACTCACGCACCGAAAGTTGCACAAGAGTCTTTATTTGATGGAAATTTCAGTAATTTGCTGCATTGTTTTGGTCGTTTTCACAGCTTTTTGAGCCGTTCCGGCGTATGATTTCTCATAATTGTCATTCAAAAATGCACACGTGCAGTATGATTTCAAGAATTTTTGTTCTTTGACTACCTGGTAAAATTTTCTAAGGGGTTTTACTTCAGGTGTTTTCAATTTGCCTTTAATAGCATTGTGTACTTTTATTTCCCAAAACAATAAGGATATAGTCTATCGATAAGCTTCTGGTATCTGTAGGTATTGCCATTTTATGATGTCACATGTTTGTATTTAAGTTTGAAGGAGCTTTTCACTCCCTCTTTTGATTCATTTTCTGTTGCACAGTCCCTTCTTGTTGCCTCCTCCGAGGTAATGGCCTTCAGTAGAAGGTCTGCCTTACTTGGCATAGTGACCAATTTTATTGACTTATTGCAGGTTGATTCTTGAGTGCACACTTAGTTATATATTTGTCAAACCAAGAGGTTGTAGGTCCAGGAGTAGTTTTCGATGCAAATCCAAGAATTCAAGTGGTGAGGCTATTGAGAAGACTAAACGTGAAGGCCTTTATATTGACAAACGGGGCAAATGGAGAAGCTTTAATCCCAAGAAGGTGTCTAGGAAACGATGTAATACTACACATTATACACAAATATGTGCTACAAAAAGTTGACATCTTGAAGTATTTGATCGATCATCTTTGTACAGGCGGTTCTTTAAGAGGACGGGGATGGAAATATGGGTCTGGTTTTGTTGACGGAATTTTTCCCGTACTAAGCCCTATTGCTCAGCAAATTTTGGAGTTCGCACAAAATGGCCTGGATTCCGATAAACTGTGGGGTTCTCTTGACACTCTCCCGGCCTCTCACACCACATGGGATGATGTCATCAACGTAGTTGTTCAACTTCGACTTCATAAACAGTGGGATTCGATTGTGTTGGTGAGAAAGTAGTACCTCTTTCATTTTTCCAATTGACACAAAGGACCAAAAATAAATTTCTGTAGTTGACTGTTTTTCTTGGGTCTGGAAGCGGTTGAATTCGGAAGCCTAATATTTGATCTTTTCTAACTGCTTACAAAATTAGGTTGATTACATTTTCATTTCAGGAAGTCTGAGTTGGTGTCTATTTGCTCTTTACACTAGCTGAATATAGTCAATTTCAAAACAAAAGATCCTATTTGAAACAAACTTGATAATTCAATTTTCAGAATACATCTGCCCTGTCTATTTCATACTGTATGTCACATTCTAATTAAATTTTATTTATTATCAAATACAAAACCATGTTTCCAGATCTGTGAATGGGTATTGCACAAAAGCTCCTTCGAGCCAGATGTTATGTGCTACAACTTGCTTATAGATGCTTATGGGCAGAAGTCACTGTATAAGGATGCAGAATCTGCATATTTAGAGCTCCTTGAAAGCCGATGCATTCCCACAGAAGATACTTATGCCCTTCTTCTAAAGGCCTACTGTAAATCTGGGCAGCTACAGAAGGCTGAAGCTGTCTTTGCTGAAATGAGAAAATATGGCCAAACCCCAAGTAAGTTTCTGTATCAACTTATTACTGTAGTTTACACTCAATAGTGGCCAGTAAAGCTATTTAACATCATCATCCATCTAGTTCTCGAAACATTTATTTGCTGCATATTGAGAATTCTTAATCAAGATGTTATGGAAGGAATAACACTATTCTTTTTGGTAGACAGCCCACTACAGAAGGGAAAAACTAAAAAGCCCTCATCGTATTCCAGTTCTTAGCCAAAATGTCCAAAATTTATATTTTTAATGGTTTAACCCCTTAATTCCTGCACTTTGATGAGTAACTTAATTTCTGGGTACATGGCAGTGGAGAAGTCAACATTTATCTTTGGGGTGGCTGACCTAAAATTTTGATGATCTTTAAACATACTCAGGTGCAGTTGTCTATGATGCTTATATCGATGGACTAATGAAAGGAGGAAATCCTCAAAAGGCAGAAGAGATCTTCCAGAGAATGAAAAGAGATTGCTGCCAACCATCTGCTAATACTTACACGATGTTGATCAACTTATATGGAAAGGTGAGTGCCATTGTATTATCATCAACTTATAGTTCCTGTTAAACTTTTGTGCAATTTATATCAAATTGTTACCCTTGGTATCATTTTCCTCACTTCACTTTATTTGACAGTGAGATTTCAAGGTTCTAAAATAGATTTTGACCAGAATAATATTATCTTACTGATAGTAGTCTTGACAACCCCAAGAGCAAAAGTGATGTTCCAGACCCCTTAGAGAAGCCAGCAATGCTGTTAATAACTGGAGAAAGACACCTGGAATTAGGTTGGATTGCTTTGGGTTTGGTTCAAATGGAGCCCAACAGAAAACATCATGATTGTAGGGTGAGTTGAGTTTTTCATTGCAAGCTTTAGTCATACAGTTGAGTTGCTCAGCCAAATCATGGGTCAGATTCTTCTAGGCTAGGCTAGAATTTTTTTTTGTAAATCATGGGTTAGCCAAATCATGGCTCTGATGCAAAACAAACAGAATATATTGTTGCTGGGAACTGGGGACTTAAGTTATTACCAGGTACCAACTGGGTTGTCCACAGTCGGGGCTTCTTTGACAAATGATTCTAATATTTGAAATTACACATGGAGATAATTGCCTGAAGTTCTATCTATGCTTAACACGCACCAAGATGACTAAATGTGTACGTGTCCAGAGGTTGGATTGGGAAGGTTGAACTTGCCTAAATTCTCAAGTCAAGTCTAAGGTTAGGTTGGAATCTTAATTTCAGAAAGCTCCAATCAGGGTCTAGAATCCTCTTTCCAAGTTTTGTAAGTTGAGCTACTGGACTTGGATTGGGTCAGAGTCAAACTTTACACATGAAAACTGATTCTCAAACACCCAAGAATCATTGCACCAAGTAAATCCTAGTTTCCAAGGGGGTCCTACTTGTGAGGCTCCCAGTTGCCAACAATATATGGTTTCAGTGATATTGCATTTTTCTATGTGAAGAATAGATGGTTTGAAAGTTGGCAAATTATTTCGCAGTGCCATGATATTCTAACTGTTTGAAATGAAATTACATAGGTGAAATATTTTGTCGTTTGATTTGAGTCTTTAGTTCTGAGCATGTTCTGGCAGAAGAAGAGTGCTTAAAAATGTTGAAGTAGACTTGAGTGTGGCTGTCTTATATTGAAAACATATTCTATGATTTTGATGACTTCGCCAGATCTGTGTACTTTATTATTCAAATTTATGTAGTATTTTGTATCTACATTGGCTAGTTTCTTCCTATCTTCTCAATTTTTAGCTCTGGGGTAACCATATAGAGATAATCTGCAATTGAAAATCTTACTTCTAATGTCTCCCTAAATTTATTTTTCTCTGGATATCTTTCCTCCTTAAAATGAGGTTTTTGCAGGCAAGCAAGTCCTATCTGGCCTTGAAGGTGTTTGATGAAATGAGAAGTCAAAGGTGTAAACCTAATATTTGCACATATACTGCTTTGGTGAATGCATTTGCTAGGGAGGGACTTTGTGAGAAAGCAGAAGAAATATTTGAGAAGCTGCAAGAAGCTGGGCACGAGCCAGATGTGTATGCTTATAATGCCCTCATGGAAGCATACAGGTAATATCAATTAACTTGGGGTTTTACAAATATGTGCCAGTTTCAATAGGGTCACTGACTCACTGTAGCTGCTTACATGCTGAAAGTATTAAAATATAAGAAATTCAAATCCATTAATTAGTTGTTTTGCTTTGTTGAGAAAAATAGTAATAAATGTCCTGCATTGGGTATATTGCTGAGATCACTGTCGAAACATTTTTCCAGAAAGAGCATGTATTACCTGTTTGGCCAATTCTGAGGATGGAAGAAAAGAGGATTAGGAACTTAACTGCTCAACTTGTACGTTTCATGGTTGATAGAAAATGAACATATTTGGTATAGCTGCCCCTAAAAATCAATTTGATGTGAATCAGCTCTAACAGTAAACAAATTCCTTTGACTTTCTTCTATTACCAGTCGTGCAGGTTTTCCTTACGGGGCTGCAGAAATTTTTTCCCTCATGCAGTACATGGGGTGTGAACCAGATAGAGCCTCATATAACATTATGGTAGATGCATATGGGAGAGCTGGTCTTCACGAGGGTAACTACTTGTCCTGAATTTACCCTGAAAATTTAGCCCGAGTAGCCGGTGTAACTTAACATTGTCATCCGGCCATCAATTAAATTGTCCCTGTTTGGCTAACTCATTTTCATTGCATTCAGATGCACAACAAGTGTTTGAAGAGATGATGCGATTGGGGATAACTCCAACCATGAAATCCCACATGCTGCTTTTGTCCGCCTACTCTAGAGCTGGCAATGTAGCTAAGTGTGAAGATATAGTGAACCAAATGCATAAATCTGGGCTTCAACCTGACACTTTTGTTCTTAACAGCATGCTGAACATGTATGGCCGGTTAGGTAAATTTGAAAAGATGGAGGAAGTTTTGACTGCAATGGATAGAGGACCATATGTAGCTGATATCAGTACTTATAACATCTTGATAAATGTATATGGACGGGCAGGATTTTTGGATAGAATGGAAGAGCTTTTTCAGTCACTTCCCATCAAGAGCTTAAAACCTGATGTGGTGACTTGGACTTCCCGGCTTGGAGCATATTCTAGAAAGAAACTATACCAAAGGTGCTTCGAAATTTTCGAAGAAATGGTTGATTCTGGTTGTTATCCGGACGGTGGAACTGCTAAAGTACTCATCTCGGCATGTTCGAGCCAGGAACAGATTGAGCAGGTTACTAGTTTAATTAGAACAATGCACAAGGATACGAAGGCCGCTTTGCCGCTTTGATGGATGGATTCTTTTCATTCAGTTCAGGTAATTGATAAGGCCAGCAGGTCCCCATCAAAACTCTGCAGGCGTAGATGTTGTATATTAACATTACAGCCATCTTTTGCATATGTTGAAGGTTCTCCCTCCCATGAACATAAATTTTTCTGGAAGAACCTTCCTACTCGTTGAATCCGGCTGTTGGAAGTCATCACACGTTGCAGGCTTGCATCCCCATACTGTGAAAAAGGATTCTTGCCGTCTGTGCAGGTCCAAAAGGCACTTTTCAACTTGGATTTCAAGTTGATCAGTATTTCTGCTCCATCCTAACACAGCAAGTATCCGAAAATCCACCGCATGTCAGATTATAGGAAACATAACGCTGGCTAAGTCTAAGCTGTAGAAAAAACCAGTAGAATCATTGAACATGTAGGAACTCCCCTTAATAGATCACGGCTGTCGTTTTCCAGGAGGGTTGGCACAGCAAGCATACAGCATGTTGGTCCCCATGGAAGCTTGACTCAGGAGCACGAGTACACCAAAACTGCCCAATTTTTGGTAGCAAAGAATTTCAAATTGCTTTGTAGTCCTGTCCTGATTAGGACAGTGCAAATTGCAAATATATTTCAAAATCAGTGGTGGAAGTGAGTTTTCTCACACAATGGTCTCCATGTTGCTTGGAGGAACTACCAAAAGCAGTTGTAATATCCAAGTCCAAATAAACCAATATTCATATTAATGCAAAGATTACAAAATTGGAAAAATATTTTTTCCTTTCAGGAAGAATGACAAAAAAAAAAAAAAAAGACCCCATGTAGTCTCGTAGGTGGTATTTCAATCATTTCATGCTAGTATATTGCTCATGAGAATTATATGACTTATTTTTCGTTTAAAATAATATTCGCTTAAAATTTTGATGCAAAAATTTCAATGGGGTTGTCAAGTACTAATGTTCATAGTTTGGAAACAACTTTCAGAAAACGGATTATTTATGATTTTTGTTTCAAAATTTTATATGGAAAGTTGAAATCAAAATTCAAGACTAATTTACCAAATGTTTGGAAGTTTTTATACATAAAATTTAAAATTATGTGGCTGCCACGTGACGTTGCTTTCAAGGCCACCACTTACCCACCAACTTCTTCCTAATGGGTTTGTTGACACGTCGATCCACCACCTTCAATACCATTGGAAAGTCTCCATCTTGCCCAAGGTTTTGGCCCGTCATGTTTTTATTCCTAAGTTAAAAAGTTCCCAAAGAACCAAAATTGTGCCAAGTTGTAGTTCCCACCAACTCTCCGAACCCCAACAACGCTATAAGAGAAAAAAGTACAATAAGGTAAGGTGTATTAAGTAAAGGAAGCAGGGTTTTTCTCGTTGGAGTTCACCGTTCGGATATGGCTTCAAGGTTGTTGTGGGCTTCGAGGGCTGCCTCATACCTCAGGATCTCCGTGTTCCACAGAGGCTTTTCTACGGGTATATTAGACTCTGCTTTTGTGTTGTCCTCTTTTTGTATTGATGGTTTGTTCTTTGTTTGTTTTTCACGTGTACGTATTGATCGGGAAGAAGATGAATACTATGTATAAATGTCGTAGGCTTAAGCGTGGATGCGGATCTCTCGTCTCTGTATCTGTTCAGAGCTTGATCTGTGGTTCTTTATGCTGAATATTTGTTTCCTGGGAAATGGGGTTCTTTTGTTTTTGTTCATTGATACCATATGTCCATATCTAAGTGTTTTGGAGTTTAGTACGGGAGAGATTAATGGGTTCTCAATCTGGTCATTCCTGTATTCCTATACTCTCTCCTTCTGTGACTCTGAAAGCAAGGAATCTCTCTCTATGTAGGCTTAAATGCTTTTCAGACTGCGGTCAGTCTGCCGATTGTGCTGCATAATTTTTGTGATTTGTGGCGAATTGTTTCCTTGATTTCTTTTCTTAAATAACCTTAGCCATTGTCTGTTCAATTTTATTTTGCAAAATGAAACCAAAGTCCGTTTCTTTTAAAGTAGTTGCTGTCAGGAGGGACGATGATCTTGGCAACAATGCTGGAAAGAGTGGCATGTCAGTGAGCTCCATCTGAAAGTCAGTACTGTAATGAGATGAACAATTTAGTTAGTGATAATTGAAAAGACAACTTTTGGTTCCTAAGCGTTTTGTGGACAGAAATACCGTCACATCCCCCAAATGATTTGCACAAAATCTTCACTACTAATGTATGGCAATAACTCAAATCTACTTCGAGATAGGAAGCTAGGCTGTTCTCGTCTCTTTCTCCTTTGAAGATGCTGTAGAACTCCTCATTTGGGATTTGCGGGTTCAAAGAGCATAGTTGCTTATTTCTTTGTACTTGATATATTCTGTGATGTTGGTGCTATTGGTAGCAGTCTCATTGTATCAACTTCTCTTTTGTTGTGCTGTGACATTTTTCTTATAGTTTGTTCATCATGATGTGGGGGTTCATTAGTACCGGAGTTTGTATGGAGTTATGCAAAAATGACAAACTGCTATATTTTTGGTTGGCACGGTTTGTGTTGTCAACATATGCATTTACTTATATAAACAAGCAACTATCTTTACTGTAATTGAAACCACATACTCCTCACATTTATGGCATTCTAGCAACATAAGGGGAGTCGAAGAATAACCATATAAATGTAATGATTTTTATTTGACTTGGTAGTTCCTGAGATCAAAGAAAAAAGGCTTTAGCTGTAACTGGGTTTTCAATGCTTCAGCAAGCGCACAAAGGAAAAATCTTGGTTATTACTGCTTTCTCCCTTCTCTCCAAAACCATCCAGATCCTTTTGACATTCAGAGTTTTGTCTTCTCGTGAAATTATCTGGTCAAATGTCTAATCTATACCGTGCATGTAGTTGAAGGTGGTGTTTATGTACAAAGAATGCTCTAGTTCATTGCTTTAGATGTATGCTGGAATATTTTGTTTGGTTCCTAAAGATATAATCACTTTGCTTAATTATAATTTTGGGAGATGTGGAGATGCGATCTTTTGTGGATTACTAAAAATTAACTAGCTTAGTGTGCTCATATTTTCTTCTCCTATCTACCTGCAGTTTTGAAGGACCTTAAGTACGCTGACTCTCATGAGTGGGTGAAAGTTGAGGGGAATACTGCTATTGTCGGTATCACTGACCATGCTCAGGATCATTTAGGTGATGTTGTGTATGTTGAGTTACCTGAAGTGGGGGCTCCTGTAGAACAGAGCAGCAGCTTTGGTGCAGTTGAAAGTGTAAAGGCTACTAGTGATATTAATTCTCCTGTTTCAGGGAAAGTTGTTGAAGTTAACAAAGAGCTCAACGACTCACCTGGTCTTGTGAGTTTCTAGTTCTAATTTGAGTTTCAGTTCTTTTCTTGGGTTTTTTTTTGTTTTTTCTCTTTTATTTTTTGGTCTCGATCAACCTTGTAAATTTGGAATATAAATTTTCTACCTTGCTTTTCTGGATTTCTCAATTATCTTCTTAATTACTACTTCTTAATTACTAGCAATTAATTGGTGGTTGATACTAGATTTAATTCATCACGTTAGATATTCTTTAGTTCTTTGTGGGTTCCTTCCTTTAATTGGAGGAGTTTGACTTTCTTCTGCTATCAAGAAATGTTTTTATGCCCACTTTTCTTGACGCAGGTTAACTCAAGCCCATATGACAAAGGATGGATAATTAAGGTTGAGGTAGGTGACAGTGGTGAATTGAAGAACTTGATGGGTGCGGAGCAGTACTCCAAGTTCTGCGAAGAAGAAGATGCCAAGCACTAAATGTCGTTTTGAAGGAACTAAGTACTTCTTATGGAGGTGTTGTTCCTCGGATAGTCACGATAAATCAAGGAACCTGAAGAGTGCAAATGCACATTTCTTTCTTTGTGTTTTTACCCAAACATCTGCTTTTGCTGTCCCACTTTTGTTTCATAAGAGCTATAAATTTAGTGGATAACTTTCTATCTTAATCAAGAGAATAATCATTCTGGGTTTGCATTTCACTATTTGTCCTGCACTGTCACGTTTTAGGTCTGAGAAGCATTCTAATTATATCAGAATTATCTGGTCGAATTCTGCCTAAAAGTGGATGTTTAGCCCTAAAGATTGTGGTAAATCCTAAGAGATTACCCTTTTATTTACTTTATATTTTCTGGGTTGTGGTTTCAGGGCCATTGTTATCTCATAATTTGGTTAAGCCAGCAATTCCAACCATCCTCTTTCACCCCAACGTATTTCCATGGACTTACACTAATGTCTTTATAATCAAGGAGGTTCATTAACACGTTTGGAGGACAGTATGTTGTGTCCAATACGGGTAAAGATCTTTTTTAATTTACTGATCGACTTTGACAAACTAATTCAAAGGGAGATAAATAAAATATATTGGTTTTACAATAGGATTCACATTTGTCCAAAATCCCTCCCAAGCCGAAATTTGTGTTTTAATACGAAGTATGATTTTTTCTATAGTAAAAATTGAGTAATTAATTAACCATAAAAAATTGATTTTACTTCAAACTACCATCATATCACAAAAACGTTACGAAAAATGGTAAACGATTTTACTCATCAATTGGAGCAAAACCGGAAGCTGCCTATTTTTATATTTACATATTAGGCTGATTAGCTTTTGATCCACAAATGATGTTCCTCTTGAATGGACAAACGGATGAGGCTTGCCAACAATGAGCCGGACTCAGCCTATTGTAAGACTCTTTTAGGCCGGGCTAACTTTTTGGCACCTAGTTGGAGCCTGCTCCGAAAAGTTAATCGGGCTTGAAATTTTAAGCCTGAAACCCAGCAAATATGATGCGGGTAGCTCATGACTAACCCGACTCGTCAGAATGGGTTTTGCACCTGCACCGGCTAAAACGTAAAACCTCTCAAAACCTCTTGAAAATCCTCGGCGTTCGAAAACGCGAGTCCTGCAAAGTGCAAAGGGCGAAGGTCTAGAGGCTAGAACCATTTCTTCAACTGCTAGAGAGATGTTTGTTTCTTTCTCTTCCCAGCCACTCTTCACTCAGCAATCTCTGTTTCCGGTAAGTCTCTTTGTATGTATTGTTATGCGTTTTTTATTTGGAGGTAGTGCATTTAATTTGTTGATTTTGAACTAACGGTAATACTGCTGCAGAATCTATTTAGGAACCACAGAGTATCTGGGTTATCCAGAAATCCACAGGTCGTGAGGAAACTTGTGGTTAGAGCAGGCCCAAAGAGGGTATCTTTTGGTAGAGAATGTAGGGATGCCTTGCAAGCTGGGATTGATAAGTTAGCTGATGCTGTTTCTCTTACCTTAGGACCTAGAGGTATCTTGGTCTTCATCATTTTCAAGTTTTTGTATCCGGCTAGTTTGCACTATTTTTTGCCCATTCCGCTCGTTTATCTGTTTGCTTATTTCTAAAGCTTTGAGGCTGCTACCATTATATGCTCTCTGTTTTATGCTCCAAATGGAGCCCAGAGTAGAAGATACATAGCATGATTGCAAACTTCCGAAACTTATTTCTAAGCGCCCTAATGGTTTCCGGCACTATAAAGCTGTAGCGCTTAACGAAACCACTATATGAAATCAAATATTTATTGTGTTGTGTGAAATCATGCAGGGCGCAATGTTGTTCTATCTGAGTCTGGAGCTCTGCGAATAATAAATGATGGTGTTACAATTGCTCGATCCATAGAGCTTTCAGATGCAATTGAAAATGCAGGGGCAATGCTAATCCAAGAGGTCATTCATGGTTGCTACATAATTATGCCCCCTGGTCTTGTGCTGGTTCTTTTTGAGACACAAGTGATCATATATATGTAAATCTTCACATCCTGGTTGCAGGTTGCAAGTAAAACTAATGATTCTGCTGGTGATGGTACAACTACTGCAATTGTTTTGGCTCGGGCAATGATCAAGTCTGGGTTGTTGGCAGTTGCTTTTGGGGCTAACCCGATCTCTTTGAAAAAAGGCATGGATAAGACTGTAAAAGAATTGGTTGAGGTCTTGAAGAAGAAAAGTGTGCCTGTAAAAGGAAGGGACGATATTAAAGGTATTGATCTTGTTTGCATTTTCTATGATTTAAATGCTTCGAGTCCAGAAAATATTGGAAGTGTCTACGCCATTTTGCAGCCGTGGCCTCAGTTTCTGCTGGAAATGATGAATTTGTTGGGAACTTAATTGCTGAAGCCATAGAAAAGATTGGCCCTGATGGAGTAATCTCTGTGGAGTCATCCTCATCATTTGAGACCTCTGTGATAATTGAGGAAGGAATGAAGGTAATCAATATGATTTCCTATGGGAAAAATATGATCTCTGAGAAGGAACTGATGACAGTTTGCATTACAGGCTGGTCTAAAGTTTATTCCTGATTCGTTTTATCTTTCTTTTTTTTCCGTCTTTCTCCTTTCAACTTATGCAATTGTCTTTTTTTGTACAGATTGACAAGGGTTACATGTCATCTCACTTCATTACAGACCACAACAAATCTGTCGTGGAGTTTGACAATGCAAAAGTCCTAGTAACTGATCAGAAGATTTCAACTGTCAAAGAAATTGTTCCTTTATTGGAAAAGGCTACCCAACTGAGTGTTCCACTGCTAATCATTGCAGAGGATATCTCCAGGCAAGTACTGGAAACACTTGTGGTGAACAAAATGCAAGGTTTACTTCATGTTGCTGCGGTCAAATGTCCAGGATTTTTAGAAGGAAAGAAAGCTCTGTTGCAAGACATTGCACTCATGACAGGTCAATTTCTGTTCTGCGTGCCAAACTTTGTGTGCTCAATTATTTTATTTTTCCATTACATAACTCCTCAATTATATCATGCATTGTTCTGAATGAAAGGCTGTTTTGATGGCAAGAAGCTATGCCTGTGACCTGATTATCATTCATAAAATTTCTTTAGCTGTAAATTTTTGGTGCAATTCAACTTTAGGCTCTGGTGATCCTAAGATGTGTAAATTTTTAAATAGTGACATTTTATATAGCAGCTCAGACATTGTTTCACATTTTGAGTTTCCTGGTTTGCTGACCCCATATTCAAGAAGCTCAGTATCGATTATGATAGTGGTTGACTAGATGTAAAAACGACATCAAGCTGAGAGAGAAATACTTTGTATTTGCCATGCTCTAGGTGAAATTCACTAGGACAATGCCTCTACCATATATGTCGCATAAATATTGCAATCTCTGCAAATACGAGGTATTTTTTCCAACCTTCCCGGGCTGCCTTGTTAGCGACGACTGGAAACATGAGCATCATTGTGCTATGCGTTCAGGAGTTCATATTTCATGTCATAATGGTAGTTCTTCATGACAAGGTTACAATTTCTGCTCCAATTTCTCATTTACCTGTTATTAACATCATTAGGTGCTGATTTTCTCTCTGGAGATTTGGGTTTGACTCTTGAAGGTGCAACCTCAGATCAACTTGGTATTGCACGGAAAGTAACCATAACCAATAATTCAACAACCATAGTGGCTGATCCTACCACTCAAGCTGAAATTAAGGCGAGAATTTTGCAGATCAAGAAGGATCTAGCTGAAACCGATAATGCATACGTGTCAACAAAGCTCTCAGCAAGAATTGCTAAACTCTGTGGCGGAGTGGCTGTGATTCAGGTCTGCAATATCAAATAGTGCTCTTTCTTGATACTAGTTTTAGAGAAACCTAGAACAAGAGATGTCTTCTTCTGGGATAGTGGTTCACTCTTGATACCTATTGTAGAATACCGAATCAGGGCTTTATTTGGGTTTGAGGTTAGTTTTGAAACTGAACAAAGGTGAGAGTGTTTCCATAACATTTGACACTATCATAATAGGAACAAGAAATGTTGACTATGTCTTAAACTGCCCCTTCTTTTGTTTGTATATAGGCGCTCATAATTTCCAAAAAAAAAAACAACTTATGGTCTTGGCCCTTGCCTTTATTTTGAAATTAGTACACTAATGGAGGTGCAATTTGATGTGCACTCTCTCTAAACCATAAATTCATTTCATTGTGTGCACGCTGTAGACAGACCTAGAATTTTATATTTACCGAAACGAAAACTGAGAAACAAATGACAAGTAGAAAATCAGTTATTCCAAAGTTTTTCACACTCCCATTCTACTTCTCTTCTTACGTGGTCTAATGCGACATGGTTACTTTTTCTAATCAACAAATACGAGTCATCTGGGTTCTCTCTTAGGAATCATTGAAGAAAGAATCCTCTGTAAGTAATTTTATTTGTTTAGATTTAGCATAAATTCAATGTTGTATTATTATATTGAATAAGAAGTCATGGTATGTTGAAAAGTTTTGTTCAAATAAGTCCTTGATTGCCCCTTAATCTTATGAATGTGCATTAGTAATGCAAATTTGGCAATATATTACAAAGAGGGGGGAATCCTGTAGTTTAAATTTTGTTTTACCTACTATCATGAGTACTTTGTAAAGAAAGTGCGTGGAACCAGGTTGGAGCACACACTGAGGTGGAACTTGAAGATCTGAAACTCAGAGTTGAAGATGCAAAGAATGCCACATTTGCTGCCATGGATGAAGGGATAGTGCCTGGCGGTGGTACCACATATGTACATCTCTCAGAACTGATTCCCAACATAAAGAGTTCTATGGAAGATCACGAGGAGCAGATTGGTGCAGATATTGTGGCAAAGGTATGTTTCAGATATTGTAGTTAAAGCTGTGAGCAATTTGCAAGTAATCCCAACATAATGGTTGCTGCAAAGGACAGTCGAGGAAAAAATCTTCTCCCACATCTGAGGTCTGCCCTTATAATCTGTTTCTTGGGCATTGTTCTTTTCATATGGTCAAAATGTTGTCCAATGATGTGAAGTTAGATTCTTCTGGGTAGGCTTTCAAACATCATTTTTCATTTTTCTTTTGCTTTCTCTTTTGGGACCTTGGCTTTCGGACATTTGCCTTTCTGCTTGTTGAAGCATTACCGATGTTGAATTGCAGGCACTCCTTGCTCCTCTAAGATCAATTGCAGCTAATGCAGGAGTTGATGGAGACATTGTTATAGAGAAGACTAGAACTTGTGATTGGCAAACTGGGTATAATGTAATGACAGGCAGATATGAAGATCTTCTCTGTTCTGGAGTTGTGGATCCTTGTCGGGTTTCCAGGTGTGCACTCCAAAATGCAGCGTCAATTGCTGGGGTAGTTTTAACCACCCAAGCGGTCTTGGTGGAGAAAATTAAGAAGCCCAAGCCACCTATCCCGTTGGTTCCAGGCATAACGCCTTAGAAACGATGAAAACAATTAGGTGGAAAACTAGTTTTTTTTTTTTTGTGAGCAGGTGGAAAACTAGTTGGTAGCTGAGAAAGGAACATATATCTTGATATGGGTATGGCTTCGGTTCAAAAAGAGTTTGTGAATATGAGTTTGCTTGGTTTAGACTCATGATGATATTAAAGAAGCGTTAGAAGCTGTGGAGAGGCCAGACAAAATCAACTTTCAATCTAATCATTGGGATTGTGAGAGCATGAACAAAATGGATTGCACGCCAGCCTTTAGTGCTTCTGATCTCATTTAACATGTAAAAAACTGTATGTATCACAAAATCTTTTATGGATTTTTTTTTTTGCCTTTGGATTTTTCTAGAATTTACGAGGGAATGTATATTCCGAGAATGTTTGCTGATGGAATTTTTGATTCTTTGAAGAAATCAGAACAGGTTCTGTCCATGTTGAAAGTTGAAACAGTACCATGCTCTTGAGACAGGATGTGGCGCATGTGTTTGGGTCCCATCATTGCGATACCCAATCTAGTTGAAGCAGAACAAATTTTGTATCCACAACAAACAGTTACCAACTTTGATGATTCCAGCATTATTCCAAACAAGCAATTCCATTTCCAAGTCCATTGAATTGACATCTGTGAGGATGACTTTATACGAACTGCTACTTCATCTGATCATGCCAAAAGGTTGTAATCAATTATGCATTGAAAATTGACATATTGTCCTTTTAGTTGTGTAGTGTATGAGTACCCTTGCCCTCATAACCAGTGGCCACTGGTAGCAAAATATGGGAAAACTCAATTCCAAACGATTAACAATCTCAGCTCTTTTTTCTGGCAGAGCTACCAGCTTTACTTGTTTGATTTTGTATATTTGGGATCGTAGGAAAAAGAACCTATTTAGACCCGGTCCAAATATCAGCCAAATAATTGTGTCAGACAATAAGAAGAAGAAGTAAGTCGAATAAGAAAACAATAATAATAATAAATCACTACTCCAAAATCTTGTGAACAGATATCAAAATGAAAAAATACTCCGGATTCTACATAAAAAGTCTACTCAAATTGCCTAATACATACACCAATTGCTCTTTACGAATATGTTAATGGGAAAATCTGTCAAAGAGATGCTTGAAAATTAAGAATGGAAAACAGGATTTCAGTTTCATCAATTTAAGTTTCCCCAGTATTGTGCCGCTGCTCCGACGACTCTGTGACCTCTTTAATTCTCTTGACGCTGCTGCAAGCTGGGGACCTGGGAGTGCACTTCTTCTAGGTCGTTCTCCAACGCCGCAACCAGATTCTCAAAATAGGTCTTTGTCACTATAGTCAACACAGACAGCTTGAAAAAGAAGTTGTTGAATCTAATTTCTCTCCTTTTCGTGAGGAACTCGTGTATGTCCTCCGCACAGTTTAGAAGCTTTTCGAAAACAGACTGTGCCTGAAGTTGCAAGTACTCAAATAATGACTTCTTAGCTTTCTCGTCCTCGGTTAGGTAGCATCCATATGCGTAGGTCCACTTGAGCACTCGCCTACATTCGACTATCTGCAGCCAGGCGTCTGTAATCATCTGGAGGTGAGACTCAGGCTCCCCATGTGAGTCGCGAAGTTCTTTCATGTATTCCCTCTGCATTTGATGCAGATGCTTAAGAGCTTCTTTCCTCATCATCTCATTTTCTGCCCACCCTTCATAATAACCAGAATACCCATGATCTAGATACATCTTGACCTCCGAAATCTTTTGATCACTATTGTTTAAGTCCAAACTATTACGATAACATGAGTAGAAGTCGAAACCACCACCAGTGCCACCAACATGCATATCCCATGGATCAAGACACACCCAGCAAAACTGATGTTCACAAGGAGCGCGGCACGTCATGTGAATGCAACCATGGTTCTTCTCAATGGGTCGCTTGCACTTGGGACATGGCTTTGTTTTCTTAAATATCCAATCCAAACAAAGGTTTTCAGCCTCAGAACTATTCTTCGAAAACCACTTCTCCGCAGTCCCGCAATCAACCGGACGGTGAGCTTCTTTCATACAGTTCCAGCAAAACCTACTAGAGCAAAAGCAGTAACATCATAACCTCCAGCAGCTCCACCACTAAACTCCACGGCGTACTCGCAACCCGGCGCCGGACACCACTTACGCTTGCGACTGTTTTCGATATAAGACCTCATGAGGAAGTTCGAATACCTCTCATTGTACTCCTTCAACGCCAAGGACTCGATCATGTCCCGACCAACGGCGGCACCGCAAGACGGGGCGGGACATCTCAGCGTCAAGCAGCCAAAGCCGTCCTGAATGGATGTGCTTGTGTACTTTTCCCAGCAGTCACTGCAAAATAGATGGCCGCAAGCGGCCGATCTCATTGTCATCCCGAGGCCGTGAAGAGGGTAAGTTTCAAAGCAGATGGTACACGTAACTTTCCTAGTTTTCTTCGGAGACTCGACGTCACGACGTTCCTTCAGCAAGCCCACTGATCTCCTTACTCGATCTTCATCGGCGAGCCACGCGTACAGTGCTTCACAAACCCTCCAGTTGTAGTGGAGAAGCAACAGGGTTGCTGCGACTTTCGATATGCAGAGAATACTGGATACGATTGCGATTTCCTCCTCCTGACGTCGGTTAATGTCGGATCCTCTTAAGATGTCGTAGTTTAGCTCTGGTTTACGGGGGCCATCGGCATCATTGCCCTGGAAGATCAACTGGTCGTAGTACTTGTCCAACTCCGAATCCTCGTTACAGTCATATTCTTCGTCTCTGGGGTGGTCCGTGGGAAGCTTCTCTTCTGCGGCGTCTTGATCAGAGTCCATGGCGCAGAAAAACCCTGGACGAATAATACCAAACCCTTGTTCCAATCAGATGCTTAAACTTGACGCTCTGTCAAGGTTTTGTTCTTCTTGAATGAGTTATGGCGAAGGGGAATAAATAACCACACAAGAGTTACGGCGAAATAAACGTAAGTCACCCAAAATTTTGTTTGGTGCCAAAATTTGTTTGTGCGCCCAGACGTTTTTGGTAACTAATTGAAAAAATTACAAAAATACTCTTTAAATTTTGAATTCTATCAAATGCAAACTTTACTGAATAAGTTAATTATAGATAATTCTGAATAAGATAGTATTTTAAAAAAAATGTCATCAGCTGAAATACTGCTATACCTTGATACGGATTAAATTCGTAACTGTCTATTTGAATAAGACCGAAATTCGCTGTGGTAAATTACCAGGAATATTTGCTATTTCCCCCTCGGGTCGGGGTAATCTGGTCTCTAAACCGACTGCAAATCCTTTTTGTGGACTCTGACTTGGACTAGTACTTGATTTCCCTTTCTCCTTTTCTTTTTTTTTAAGACCTATTTTCCAAGAAATTAGTACGTGTATGCTTTTATTAAGTTACTACAACTGTTTTATTAAATAACACAAAAAACATAAATAAGCCTCCAAAAGTTTCTTTCGACCTGTACAGTTTCCGAGGCATCAAATGGTGTGACATTTGCAGTTTAGAGAAAATTATGATAAAAAATACTTCAAAGAAGTCAAACTAGCAACAAGTTACAAAGTGCTGTAAATTTTGGACGAACCTCTATCTTTAGCCGTCTCTTTTGAATTTCCAACATGTCTTGTTATTTCTCTAAGAGTCTTTTCATGTTTGATTTAATATTTTGTGAGATGCAATTTCTAATTACTTTTGCTTGAAAATTGTTCCAATGTACACCAGATATATATATATATATATATATACTCTATTATCATCAATACAAAAAATTTAATTTATTAAGCATTTAAATAAATTAAGCCTTTGACTTTGGAAGAACGATTTTTTTTTTTTCAATACTCTTATCTTTAGATGAATTCCTATTGGTGTTGAATTATATTCCATTTTAAATTATATTGAGTGATGATTTTTTTGCATCTCATCATGATTCTATTTTGATAATGAGCTATTTATCCGTGTGGGGTGGATTATTGTGTAACTATTTTGAAGTTCTTATACATATCCCAAGTACTTTCATTATTTCTGAAATTCTTATAAATATCCTAACTATTTTAGAGGACTCCCGAAATATTCCACATTTTTCTTAAACAATTGAGATACGAGATATTGTAGAGTTGAATAGTCAATATTTTCGACTTTGTGTTAATATAAGGAATGATGTGGTGGTAAGTATAATTAATAACTCTCAATTCAGTGCAAGAAATATAAATACAGAGCACAAAAATCTAGATATAATACATATTTTTCGAATTTTATAGTATATATATTATAATAATCTGTAAATTTTAAAGAATCTTGTCTTTATAGTATATATATTATATACAACCTATAAGATATGGTAAGGTTTTTTTCTTCATTTTTCGGTTAATTAAATGCTTCCTAGCTGTATCATTTCTGAAGGTTAGAGCTGAGGGGAGTTAATTTCGCAAAATAGTAATTAAGAAAAGTAAATTCTACACGAATTACTAAGATTCCAGAAGATCTAAGAATTGAAGGCGTCGATCACGCTTCAAGACAAATGATCAATGCAAATAGAGGTTTAAAGTTTAAACCTTTACCTGCCACATGATCGGTAGAGGCTTAAATTTTAATCTTTTGAAAAAAAAAAAAAGTTTTTAACCGAATACGATCCATCTTAATTAAAAGAAGATTATTATAAAACGTACCGGTAAAAAATTTAGCATTCTATATAGGATAGAAAAATTGGAATATACTATTATATGATTTTCACAGGACCATCAGAAAATTAGTTGGTGACCGACTGACCGTGACGCAGTCACCCAACCAAACAAAAAGAGGATATGCGAATCAAACAATAAGACAGGTCTCACTAGACTTTAACCACCCTTCAACCCTGGTGTAGTGTTGTTCTACGAGCGCACCAAAAAGATATAAAACCCTGTCTTTTTCATTCCCAGTTGAGCTTTGTACTTTGTTCGATTTCTTCTGGAGTTTTTGGGTTTGATTCAAACTTGCAGCTTTTTGTCTTTTTTGCGACAATGGCGACTAAGAGGAGTGTGGCAGAGTTGAAGGAGGCTGATTTGAAGGGGAAGAGGGTGTTTGTGAGAGTAGACCTGAATGTGCCTTTGGATGATAATCTCAACATTACCGATGATACCAGGGTCAGGGCTGCAGTCCCTACCATCAAGTACTTGATGAGTCATGGAGCCAAAGTTATCCTCTCCAGTCACTTGGTAAGAAACATTTTGGTCCACTATGAAGTACAAGATATACGAATTAGCCAACCATTGCTGCTTAGATTTGGAGAATTCCTTGTTGGTTTTCTGTTGCCACTGACCCGTACAATGTTATCAGTCTGGATCCGCCTTGTATGTAATTACGAATTGCGGTCATGGTGAAATATGAACTCTGGAGATAGTTCGTGAAAGACTGAAAACCAGAAGCTTTTTTGAGTTTCTGTTATAGATGTCACTGGATATATAATATGGCGCTATAAGCTAGAACGATACGGGTATACCCCACAAGTGATCTAAGAGTAGTCTGAATATTTTATTTTTAAATCTGATCTGTTAATACTTTGCTTACACAGAATCGTAGATATGGTGGGATGGATTAGCATTTCCACTTTGGTGTTCAATTGGGCCATGCTGATTCAATTAAGGACAGGATCCTATCATATGGGCTTGAGGACTTAGCGCCTTGATAAGTGGTGTCAGAGTGAGAGGTTAGGCCAAGTCATGGCTAACACGAAGGAGCAGTTGGCTAATGGGCAAAATAAGTGAAATTGATGGAAGAGGAGGAGAATAGCTTTGTACAGGGTACAGACGAAAGAATATATCGTAGTGCTTGGTAATAGGAAATGATTAATTTGCTCTGGTATTTTCTAGCCCTTGGAAGGAGAATTCTCTGAGGATAAGATATACTGGTCTTCAGAGCCAGCTAATTCTCAATAGTAGTCCATTTTGAAATATTTGTTCAAGGAACGATGTATCAGATTGCTATTTGAGTGTGGTGTGAAATATACGGACTTTGTCTGAATTTTTGTATCCAACATTTGAGAGCCTTTTCCAAGAGAGAGCTAGATATTAGGACATTTGAATATACTGATAACTGGTTTTTGTATCCGTCCATTGATATGCTTGGTTCATCCCACCTATGTAATACCTTGATTTTCGTTTCTAGGGAAAAATAAATAAATTATTTCTCCATTTAATTTCATATGCTGTGTGTGTGCGTGTGTTATTGCTGTTATTTTTTCAGATCTGGCTGATAGTCTTGGTCTTTTGATTGTAAGTTGTAATCTGATGGGCTTAGCTAGGTATAAAAGGACATGAACACTATTATCCCCAAATCTCAAGTTTATGTGATTTCAATGAACTACAGTATCATCGGATTCTCGTAATTGCATCGGCTTAGATATTTACAATGCTCTAAAGTATATAATGAGTTGGTGACAACCTGACACTTTTTTATGTCTATCTGGATTTTGCGACTCAATTGCTTCAAATAATCCCATATCCATTAAATTGATTTAATGCTGCTTCTTCGTGGCTCATTGCTTTATATGGCTTATGGAGTATATGTTTTTCATGGTGATTGCTTTATGATTCTTCTGATTATTTCCAGGGACGTCCAAAGGGTGTAACGCCTAAGTACAGTTTGAAGCCTCTTGTTCCTAGGCTAACTGAGCTCCTTGAAGTCAAGGTGCGCTTTCATTTGTAAATTAAAGAAACCTGACTTATGGTTTTGCTTTAAATTAGTATCCCTTAGATGAAGGGACATTCCGTATTAAAGGATTATATCTACTTTGATTAGGTTGAGATGGCTAATGATTGCATTGGTGATGAAGTTGAGAAACACGTGGCTGCAATCCCAGAAGGTGGTGTTTTGCTCCTTGAAAATGTGAGGTTCTACAAGGAGGAAGAGAAGAATGACCCTGAGTTTGCAAAGAAGCTTGCTTCTCTTGCAGACCTCTATGTTAACGATGCGTTTGGCACAGCTCACAGAGCCCATGCTTCTACAGAGGGTGTTGCCAAGTATCTGAAGCCTTCTGTTGCTGGTTTCCTCATGCAGAAGGTGCGGTTCTCTGCAACTTATAAGCCTTTGATTGAGATTCTTTCCTGGTAGAGTTTGTCTAGCAGGGTCCATAGAAGAACACATATTTTCAATTCTCAAGATCCCCCTCATGCATGGGCTCCAAATTTGTTTATCCACCTTATCCAAGCTTCACATTGTGATCTTTAGAGATTGTAATAGGTTTTGTCCCATCCCATATTCTTCTGTTAAATTATCAATGATAAGCATATTTATATGGGGCAATTTTCTTAAATATGAAGTCTTCAACAATAGAACTACATAAACTTTGTGAATGCGATACAGGGAGCAGAGATTTAAATGCATTTAGTTGCAAATTAGCCAGCCATGTGTCATGGCCTTCTGCGCTTCATACCACATGTAATATTTAAAATCTTATCTTTACCTGTGTTCTTACTGTAGGAACTTGACTATTTGGTGGGAGCTGTCGCAAATCCCAAGAGGCCATTTGCTGCCATTGTAGGTGGGTCGAAAGTGTCATCTAAAATTGGGGTGATCGAGTCGCTGTTGGAAAAGGTTGATATTCTATTTCTTGGTGGTGGAATGATCTTCACATCTACAAGGCCCAAGGGCTCTGCGTTGGATCGTCCCTTGTTGAGGAAGACAAACTCGATCTTGCAACATCACTTCTTGAAAAGGCTAAGTCCAAAGGGGTTTCTCTGTTGCTACCTACAGATGTGGTAATTGCTGACAAGTTTGCAGCAGATGCAAATAGCAAGGTTTGTGCTTCCTAATCGTCATTTATTGGGTTGTGACATCGAAATCTTCCTTATAATCCAATGGGATTCAAAAAAATGCATTCCACTTAGTTTGTCTTGCTTAAAGGGGGTTAACAATATGATTGATGAATCACATGTGGCAGGCACAAACCTTGCTTCCTGGTACATGTTTCTTCTGATCTTAAGTCTGTCTCTTTCTGGTGTCAATTACTTTCAGAATGCTTGATTTCACTTTTGTTAACAGCATCATTATGGTTATTCGAGTTTGAGGAAGGAACCTATTTTTCCCCATAGATGCAGCACATTGGGAAAGATTATATACATAAGACTGTATATGCAACTGTATTCAAGTTTCTCCAACTATTTTGTATATCTAAACACAAATAAAATGCTTCATGTGGCTATGGAGTCATTGACTGTGAACTGGGAGAGTTCAGTAGGGTGAAACAGATATTCTGAGTTTACTAATTGATATTTGTATGACTTTTGTGATAGCTGGTTAAAATATACCTTGTTGCAGATTGTTCCAGCATCAGGTATCCCAGATGGCTGGATGGGCTTGGATATTGGACCTGATTCCATTGCGACATTTAATGAGTCATTGGATACAACTAAAACTGTCATTTGGAATGGACCAATGGGTGTATTTGAATTTGAGAAGTTTGCTCTGGGAACAGAGGTATGCTATGGCGACTAGCCCATGAGATTCACTTATATGATATATCTCAATTGGTCATTACTCATCATTTCTTTTTAAAGAACTTCAGTAGAAAATTGGCTTGTCTTTGGTTGAACTTAAATAAGTTACTGGCTACTTGGATTGGGAAGGTCTTGTCTTGAATATCCCCCGGTTTGTGTGGAGACATATTTATCTAGTGCAGTGATTGTAACAGCTTAGGAGTCAGCAGAGGATAGTTGGATAGCTTGGGAGATATATTTATTTATCATTCTGTACTGCAATATCCCAATTACCTGTGCTCGATTAGTAAACCTCATCTTCCCACAAAAAATATCTGGTGTCAATTATCTCTCAGGAGAGAAACACCACTAGTTCATTAAAGCCATATTCAGTTTATGGGACAGAAAGATGTTCCCAATGCTTTTTGGCTTTTGATTTCAACAACTTGACATTCACGAAGTGAGTTGTTTTGTACTGTTTATAGGAAATTGATGCTACCATTTTTTCTCATTGCAGGCAATAGCAAAGAAGTTGGCGGACCTCAGTGGAAAGGGTGTGACAACTATCATAGGTGGTGGTGATTCTGTTGCAGCTGTGGAGAAAGCAGGGCTTGCAGACAAGATGAGCCATATCTCGACCGGTGGTGGTGCTAGCTTAGAGCTGCTCGAAGGCAAGACTCTTCCTGGAGTTCTTGCTCTAGATGATGCCACCGCTGCTGCTCACTGAGTGAAGTTTTGTCCATTTTTTCTCATGGTTCTACTATACGACTTGCGCCTATTTTGATGGTGGCTTTTGGATCATGGATCATTTCTGAGCTGCCAATTCTTTCGGGGCTGCTTTGATGAGATCCAAAAATAATGGAATTTTTGTGTGTTGAACACTGTTGTTTATGCTTTTAGGCAAGAGTGGTGCTTTGTCGCCTGCAATCAAATTTTATAGGTTGGACAATCTTGTTACCAATGTGCTCCCGTGGGAAATAATATATATAACTCCAGAAGTTTTGTCTTAGAGACCTGTAATCTTTCATATCATTTTGTATGGGGACTTGGATCTACAATATTGTAACGAGTCTGCAGACGTTACTAACAGTCGAGCTCAAGAAACTTGGTGCACCCGCAATGGCATTCTGACTCTTACAACCTTCCTAAAATATAAACATGACCAATAACTAGTGATCATCTCTACTTATCATTTAGGATTGGATTGATTCTGATTTAGTCTCAGAAGCTGCTGTACCTGCTCCACTTTTCGGAGTCATATAGAATGCAGAGAACTTCATAATTCCTCTTGCAGTAGTTACACAAGTTGACTTGGCCTGATAATAGATGCTATTTTCCACATGCAAATAACTACATGGCCTACCAAAATATGACTTGGGGGGTGTGGAATCTATTTGTATATATGTTAAATACTGAGTGCAAATAATGTTGTGACAAAAAAAATTTCTGGTGGTAAACGTTTCGACAAATTCATCCCTGTAGTCACGGTGTTTAGTAAAAAAGTGATCCTTCCGTCTCATAGCAGTCAAGCCATTGATGTCTATTGCTGAGCTGAAAAAAAAATGATCACATGTGCACCAACCAACGATAGACACCTGTCCTCCTCGGCCAGCTCGACGCCACACTGGAAGTCCACTCAACCCTCATTTACACCTCAGAGCCCACCGTAAGTCTGCATCTTCCACGTCCAACGCTTTAACCCCACCCCCTCCCGAGCAAACTCAAAAGAATCCCCAATTCGTGACTACTGAAA
>CM025850.1:8632170-8931863 GCA_003952965.2 Morella rubra | reverse complement strand
ATTTAATACGTACCCTGATTTTCTCGTTTTCGATGGACTCCTATAACCCTTCTTAGGCATCAATAAATTTTGGATTCAATAAGAACATACCGACTGACGACGCAAAATATTCAGGCGGCTTCTTTTTTACTTTTGTGGATGCCCTCATTCTCTTGATTTTGTCACTTTCACCGACGGGTTTCCGGATCCGATTGACTGACTATCTTGAGAGGTAGCCCCATTGCCAAATGGGATTGGAAAGCAACCCAATAGAATCAGCCCACGATTAGGAACAACTAACAGGAAGAAACGAGCGGCCCATTCATCTTTTTTATTTATTATTTTCTTCTATTGCATAATTGTGAGGCCCATCCACTTGTCGAGAAAGATTGGAAGGCCCAGTTCATTTCCACCATTTGGGCAACAACTTTACAAAAGAAGGGGTAAATTCGGAACTGCCGGTTCAGATCCCCTCTAGTTCCGTGCATAAAGATGGGTATTGGGTATGTAGAACAATTTTTTTTTTTTGTTATTTAAAAAATAATAATAGAAAGGAGAAATCAAAAAAAAAACCGGAAGCACGGGGCAGGAATAACGCAATCGAATTTGTGACAGATTAGCTCCTAGAATCTAGACGTGACTGAAATCTCAACCTCGGATGATGGAACTATTTTTCCATTGTATCGAATGACAATTAGAATGTGCATACAGGACAAGTTTGTGTACATGCCGACAAATTTTGTAATATTTTTTAAAATAAAAATATTAATTCTTGTTATTTCCACTTTTTCCCCTCACTAAATAGTTTCTCAAAAGGTATTATAGTTCGAATTCATACTCACTCGTCTACCCCGTGCGTAATAACGAGAAATATAACGTCATAGAGAAGAATATTAAAGTGACTAAAGACAAAGTGAATATGACGTTCTACAAAATACACCGTTTGTATAACTATTTCTTAGTGATGTTTGGCAGGCTCTAGTTCAGGTCGCAGTTTATGTCTAGTGAAACAGATTGATACGTCTCAATAGTTCACTTCGTTATTAAAGTGTCTCATAGCATCAGATATCATTTATGAGAGAAAATATTTTTTTAAAGCATATTATTCTCGTATGAAATGCTAAGAATTACCGAAGTATTATTGAAAATATTATGATAAAGTGGTAATATATGTATAAATTGTGAGTTTATAGAGTTTATAAAATGATATTGATGAAGTAAAATTTTAAGCAAAAAAAAAAAAGAGCAAACAAATACTCCTAAAACGTTTATGGAAGTACGTAAAAAGAAAAGGATTCAACGAATTTCGCTGCCCACACAAAAGACGAAAATCCGCTACTCCGAGAAAAAGAACAAGAAAACGAAGCCAAAAGGCCGGTGAACTGAATTTCGGCTTGTGAGTCGTACGTTGTTATTAATCTGCTTAAAATGTTTATAGAAGTACGTAAAAAGAAAAGGATTCAACGAATTTCGCTACCCACACAAAAGACGAAAATCCGCTACCCTGGGGAAAAAGAAAAAGAACAAGAAAACGAAGCCAAAAGGTCGATGAACTGAATTTCGGCTCGTGAGTCGTACGTTGTTATTAATCTGCTTAAAACGTTTATAAAAGTACGTAAAAAGAAAAGGATTCAACGAATTTCGCTGTTACGTTGAAAAAGAAGTTTGCAGAAAAGAAAAACCAGATTCGTATTTAAATCGATATTTCGTGCTAAGCCCAAAACCAAAACAAAATCCAAAGCTCTTTTTTTTTTTTTTTTTAACACAGAAAGAGAGGAAGAAGATCATGTCCGGGGTGACGAACTTGCAGCCAAAGGAGGAGAAGAAGCCTAAAGATCAGGCGGCCTTCATCAACCTCAAAGTCAATAGCAAGGTGTATTACTTTCCTAAAAAATGGTTCTATTATTGAGCTTTTTGACTTTGTTTTCCATTTTTTAAGTGGCTTGTTACAGTTCCGCGGATATGATTGTCAGGATATCTGTTTGTTGCTTTGGAGATTATGATTCTGCTTTGTTTTTTTGGTGGAAACTTTGGCTTGGTTAATGAGAAAATGAAGGAACGTCTCGAGTATAAACGGGTACTTCATGGCTTCTTATATGTGGAAATACAATCCAGCTTGTACGTACGTACGTACGTACTTCTGATATGTTTTGGTGTTTTTATGTGCCCGATTGTTTGAGTCTCCTAATGGAATTTGCAGTTTCTGGTGCAATCTTTTGGTTGGTATATTTTCCTTTATTTATGATTGGCTTGTTACATGCTGAAGGTGTACTTGACATGCATGTGACTAAATTTCCGTGTGGTGGCCCGAATAAATGGCTAACGTGTATTTGATTGTAGGATGGTTATCATGTCTTGTTCAGGATCAAAAGAAGCACACAGCTGAAAAAGCTTATGAATGCATATTGTGATCGGCTGTCTATGGAGCGTCATGCAATTGTTTTCTTGTTTGATGGCCGTCTTCTCCGAGAAGAGGAGACTCCTGATGAGGTCTCATAACTCTTCCATGCACATGCAGCAATAGTACTTGACAGATACGTGGGGAATCAGGAATGCATGTATATTTTTCTCACACTTGTCTTTTCTTTTTGTCAGCTGGGAATGGAGGATGGTGATGAGATTGATGCAATGACGCACCAAATTGGTGGAGCAACAACTGCTTAGATCGATGCTGCTTGTCCGGTGAAAGCTAGTTCTCACTGCTCTACGGTGAAGTTCAATGCATGGTTCAGGTGATATATATGGGTTAGGCAGGGCCAAGTGTTAGGAGAATTTAAACACATTTTGTAAGTCAAGGCAAAGATTTGTAGCAGACATCTGTAAGAAGCTAAAGACTTTTTCCTGGAGTATATTGCTCGATCTCTTGCTAAGAGCTTTTGCAATTCAATAACTGGATGCTAAAGTTGAACTTCGGTTTTCGGTGCCACATTATTAATAAAAATATAACATGGTGTTTGGAAGCAAAATTTTTTGTAGTTGAAAATTTTGGATATAGGAGTTGGTGAAAAAATGAAAAAATTTAGTGAAAAAGTGAGGTGAGATATAAAATTTTTGTAATTATGATAAAATTTTGGGGGTTAAAATTTTAGTTTGTCTAGAGTGGCATATACAACACAAAGACGATAATTATTTTTTTTTTAACAAAATTAAACCAACTCTATAGTACTCGTCGAGATTTCATCCTAAGACCAACGACCAGTGGTGTACGCAAGGGGGGGCAAGCCCGGCGGCTGCCCCCCCCCCCCCCCCCCCTTGGCCCCTCAGTTATGTCATTCATTTTTTTATTTTTTTACATGTATTTGTCCTCAGCCTGCCCCCAATTGGACCCACCCCAACATCTAAAACTTAGTTTTTCTACGTAGCAAATTAAAATTTGTTCCAGTTTTCTTAGTGTAAGTCCATTGTATATCATTCATTACCTATAATTAGTCCAACTTTAGATTTTCTATAAATTTCTAAAGAGAGACATTCAAGTTTCTGTATACAAATAGAACAAGCTCAGTTTATATTGAGGATGAAGTTTCATTGGACTTGGTAGTCCTTCATGAAGTTATCTATCAATTTAAGACACTTTTTGCATTACTAAGGAAAAATTTTTATCGCTTGGGAGTTTGCCCCCCCCTTAACTTAAGTCCTGGTTCCGCCATTACCAACGACAAGCCAAAAGTGAGAAGGTCACTTCGGGCAAACCTTAATTGTGCATGCAATAGAGTTTACTAGAAATTTTCTTCATAAATACATGTAGAGTATTCCATTCATTTCAATATTTTCGAGTCCATGTCAACGAGCCTCCAAAAGCCTCCAAAATTTTGGCCCTAATAAAACAATTACACAAAATTATCTCCCTCCTCCATCAAATCATCACTTTTCACTCTAAAATAAATATAAAAAATTCATTTAAATCATCTCTCTTCACTTTTTCACAACTTCAACACTCTAACCCCAATATTTTAACAATCAAACACCTTAAATTGTTAAAAAGTTTACCAAAAGAAAAAAAAGTTTACCAAAAAACAATAGTGAGAACCTGAGGTCCGAGGACATTATTCTTTTGGGTGCGGACGTATGGGGCCGTGGGGGTCGAATGAGATAGTAGTTAGGGAGAAAAGATAAGTAGGCAACGATTTTAGAGAGAGTGGTTTTATTGCGTGAGGAAGTATGATATTAATGGCTGCAAGGAAGTTAGTAATAAATATATCAGCCCCTTCTCCCATTCGCATGGAAAATACATCCTTCTCCCACATTAACTGCATACCCATATTGAAATTGGCAACCTATCTCGACCCCACCACCTCCTTCCCTCGAGCTGGTGATGGAACCAAAGCGTAGGTCAAAGACTTCGCGGATTGATAGGTGAGAAAAAAGAAAGACTGATTAACGTCGTGACGGTGACACAGATTTTTTTTTTTTCGACTAATGTGCCACTTACATATTATGTTAAACATTACGATTACAGTCAACATCATCAAAATTAATAGTACTATAATTACACGCCATTGCGATTACATCGAATTATTAGGCTATAGTTAACAATTAGTCACACGGATACATCCACGTGCGCCTGTGCAGTAGAAGTTTGAGCCTCCGGCCCTCGATCTTCCAGCTCCCTATAACACGTTCCGATACTTTAAAATACAGATGGTATGTAGCAAGGATATTAGCATGCCATAGCTGTATCTTAACTATGACTCTACTCTGAAAAATTGATTGTCACAAACCGTTCACGGACTGTTCATGAACTCAGCAAGCCTCTACGCTCGTGGTCTTATTCTAGTTCCATCTATACACTTATCCATTATCTTCACTAATAACAAATAATCAAATACTTATAAGGTCGTAGATCAATAAGTACCATATCGATGTATGGGTCATACACTGTGTAATCGACTCTATGAATAGAATGGATACGCCAGTATGATGTCTAAAAGTACTAATAAATTAACTATTCAACCTCGAACTATATTTACAACATATAATAATCATAAACTACTAGTATCTCAAACCGAATACATAACCCTATAACGCAGTTCTTTATTCTCTCTTAAACAATTACCTTACAAATATGTTTATATAACATTACATACCTAGGTATTTCCAGTCAATGGTGATCATTTAGACTCATAATAAGCATCTAATCTGAAATATCGCTTATATCTATATATTAATACTACATATTTTATCTGCAACATAAATTATCTAATATCTTAGTTTAATTGCATCATCGTTAATTTGTAACATGCTATAATCAATATGTACAATAGAAAATGATACTATCCAACCAACAAATATCCCTCAGTTTCACTAAAATTGAGTTCAATATTCCCTAATTAACAAATCCTAAATTCATAATTCGATATCTACATGCATTCAATTGACTATACCAATACATTGATTTAATTAATGGCAATTTGAGTAATCGTACCTACTACCAATGGAGTTAATATGTAATATATTGCAGGTGAAAAACATAGTCAAATTGCATACTAGAGCCCCAATCTTTGTACAAATAAAGAATCAAAAAAATCGTCTTATTTCGAATATTAATTGACAAGTGCCATCAAAAACTTGAAAATTTGCTTTTATAATACGCCCGAATTGTCGATCAATGTCCAAAATCCCTGTAGTGTCTCTAATCAATTAATACGCAGATAATATGCATAAAAATTAAAATTGCTTACCTATTGTGATTCTGTGAGATAAGATGATCTAGAGCAGGCGCTCGGAGTCATCCTGCCTATATAATTCTATCGTTATGTAGTTGTTAGAGATTGACTGATGAGATTGGTGAGGAAAATCTCCGCCATAGTAAAATGCAAATAGAAAATAGAGATTGATAGCCGCTTCGTTTTATTCCAGAGACATTCTTACTGGTATTGATGTTTATTAATAGTACCCTAGTAGGTAGTTGGGTAGCGCAGGTCTCTTCCAACCAGCGTCCAAATGACTCATAGAGTTAACAAGTCCATTATAGATTATCTACCTTGTGAATGAATCGAGCCTTAAAGTTAGAACAATCTATGTAATGCGGTAACTCATCAAGGTGCTTTTCAAGAACTACAGAGATAATGATCTTTGAAGTGGCGCGACTGGCTCTCCTATACTTTGCGCATACTAAAGTAAGAAACAATAGAGAGCTTAAGGGCTGGTGGCCTTGCCGGCGCGTGGCACGGGCACGCAATGACCACGGGGCGAGCCCGAGCTGGAGGCTCCGTCTTGTTCTGCTTATATGACATGCATATTCCAATAGTTGCCATGAGGAAGTCCAGGCGCCTCCTCGGGAAGGAAGATGCGGTAAGTGTTTACGGATTTCCTGATAGAAGTTTAGCGAAAGCGAAGAACAAGAAGAGTATTGGGAAGAAGAGAATTTGTAGGGATGCTGCTCCTAGTCCGAATTTGTCACAAACAGAGCGTTGAAACTATCACGGTTCTCACCGCTGTGTTTGATGTTTTTATCCGAATATTTTGACGGATTATTATTCATGCTTTATAAAGATTTTATTTTTGATATTTGATATGCTATAGGTGTGGCGATATGCTGAATTAGGCTACGTTCAGCTACTCCGGATTTGTCATATTAGAATGAATACAAAGGTTATCGGTGGTCTAAACAGGGATTGGCTTTAAGGTCGTTAATAGAGGATCGGGCCTGAGTGGACAACAACGTTAATGTAAAATAAGATATCTTAGTGAATAATATTAATACTTGTAGTTTTTTGTTGGGTTGAAAGACTAGTGCAAGTTTAGCGAGGTGCCTGCGGCTAAGCCAAGAGCACCCTACCTAGTAAGAGCATCCAGCCACTAACCTTTATCCAACCGTCACCGCTATTATGTCATGAGGTATCGCATACCTCACTATGCTATGGCTAACTAGATCGTCAACTTGATACATCCCTCGCTTTCCTTCATCACGCTAGACTCCTCAAGGTTGCATAGCACGTAGCATCGATCCACTCACAGCGTTAGCTAGCCTGGCTGGGGATTAATGCATGCTGCTGTAATGTCTGCATATTTCGGCGCTCTCGAACTCTGCCCAGATGGCTGACCGCATGTAACAGTAATCAAAATAAACGAGAATTCACAGCACCTAATTACCTTGTCTCTAAACATCATCAAATTTTGAGGATTATAACAGAACTTAGTTATACACATATGACTGCACAATTATGGCCGGCAACACAAAGCACTCACCCGCTTCCTCACACGCTTAGACTTAGCATAGGACTGTGTACCTTTGGTGATTCACTGTAATATTAATATTGCTTACAATTCTTTGTAGTTCGACATGAGCAGATAATTTCTGAAATTGATGCATTCTCAAGTTGAACTCTATATTAGCCACATTCATGATTCCTACCTTGATTCATCTGTCTCCCACACACCACTCACTATCGCTTGTCCCGCACGTTCAGAGCGTGTTAACATACCTGTTCTCTAATGTCTTCACATTTATTCTCATCTAGCGTCAACTCAATATCAAGAACTTTAGGCACTAGAACAATGTATTAGAACATAATAGATGAGTGTCTCGAATACTATAATATTAGAGGACATGTTTTAAATATAGTGAAATTTAAAATAAGATGTAACACATTTTTACCAATCCTAAATATGTGGTAATTTATGGATGAACTGATATATTCTGGAGTTAATGTGTGTCTCACGCTGGTTCAATCTGTCGTAACTACGGGGTAGTATACTTACAAATACTTTAATATGAAGTCTTCTATATTTCGCATAGAGTCTAAATCTATCTGCCATTATGTTCAATCGTTACAACTCTGTACTGACCTAAAGACTCATAGGCACCACAAGTTACATATTATTAACAATTATCAGAGTCTCCCAGTCATCGTAATACAATCAGACCCAAATATGTACTCCTCTTCTGTTAACGTTATTATAGCAGATAAAATAACACGAACACACACAAAAAGTCTGTGACCACAACCACCTCTTACGATAAGGCAACATATCATACAAGCACAAGTTAACTCCATAAATTGATAATGTAGTCTCCATATCATACTAACTTCAAGAGGCTCCAAACAATATACCTGAAGTTAGCTCAGACTTCCATAAAATTGCCATTCTTCCTCATTTATCGATTTTCGGTGATAATTAGTGGTCTTAGTCTGCAGAGCATACTGAGAGGTAATTGTGCAGAATCGATCAGGGTTTTGGTTTTCACTTCTATTTGAATCAAGGGATTGTTGACACTGATGTATACGACCAACTACAGAAATTCTTTGACAATAACCCACTGAAAATTTATAACACAATAAAAAAAAAGTTACAATATAAATCATTCTCTCTGCCCCATTTCTAAATCTATAGCGTTAATTCACTACACCAAAGAAAAAACTATAACAAACGCCGCCGCAACAACTACTTATATTTTCACTAGTCAAACCCAATACCTGTCAAATATGTTAACATCCCGCTAATAAATTTTAACACTCAAACACCTACGCCGAACGCCCAAGGGGAAATTTGACTCGAGCTAACCCGAGAAAGGTCCAAGTGTGAGTACTCAACAACCAATATGTTACAGGGCCTCAGCATTTTCGTCATAATAGATAGTTTGCTCCAATATAATGAACCATGACACCCTATTCTCTCTAATCATCTTATTCTGTTTCCCTTTAGCTCCTCAAGATATTTTGTATTTCAGCTCTTCCCCCAGTCGCTTTTTTTCTAAAGATCGAGCCACCATCATACAGTAACCAACGTAATTCATATAAATGACTGGTACGGTAGTTATACCGCCCGCAAGGTGTTCTTTCTTCATATCACTCACAGTCAAAGCATCAACAGCTCTTGGAACACGATTTTCAATTACAAATGAGACATTCTTGCTTGAATAAGAACCCACGCCTTGGTAGCATACTAATATTATGAATTAATGTCAGCTCTTTCTATTTTAAGTCTCACAAGACGATATGCGACTTACAACGGACATAAGTTCAAAGAATCAGAGTCTACTACACCCTTGATCTCTATATGCCTAATTAATGTTCTCTTTTTTTTGTCCTCTTTCCTATATTTACTGACCGCGAGTATATCTCAAAATTAACGTTGTTCACATTCCACTCATCCGCTCCGACCAAGCCAGTGGAGAACAAGTTTGGTAGAGCGCGGTTCGAAGAGCGCCGGACCTTAAGAATTTCCTTCCATTACGCCAACGCTGTTTGCATTGTACGCATCAGCCACAGTTCTGTGCGGCTTGGCTATCCACCCAAGAAGCTGTTCTCCAGCACATAGCAGGTGCCTATGCCCCCTTCCCTATATACACCACACAAGCCGAATGCAGCTTCGAGTTTGCAGACGCTCCATTCTTTTGGACCTGGAAGCTAGCCATGTTCTCCGCGAAGGGTTCGTAGGCGATTCTGTGCCTGCCTAAGAGAGCTACGCTAGTTGCAGAGCCGTATCGCCCAGGTACAAGTACGCCAATCGTTGTTCGAGTCCAACCAAGAGTAGGACTCTGGGTCCCGTAGCCGATGGGCTTGATGGAAAGGCCACGCGCCACTTTCCCGGGCACTGAGTCTAGTCGCGTAGTTGCCCGCCACCCTAAATGTAGGGCCAGCTAATCTTGCCGTTATGGCGACACCACATTTGAAGATACCATGGCGTACAGCAGGTGCTTTGCCTTCGGCAATACACCTTTCCACCGTTCACGTTTCAGCACGAACGAGCCGTTAATGCAGTTTCTTCCTGGCCTCCCCTTGCGATGCCAACTCATTACTCATTATATGCTTATTGATAGAGATATTTGCAACAAAGTGTGTTCTCTTCTCATCGCGGACCTAATCATGGGTACCCATATGAGAGTAACGAGACTCGAGGGTTACCGTGTGGCTCTGAGAGATTGATAGAGGAAGGGTCAGCATGCCTCATTTCTCAGTGCTTATCACACCACTCGGGCAACCCGAGTGGTGGAGCTCCACTGTTGGGCTGAGTAGACATGTAGGTAGAGGATATGTAATGAAATCGTGGACGATCAGACTGCGGGATGGCTACACATTAATACTCCTTCCCCCAACTTCACCCGTACCCACAAATTAGGAACTGCTTCGACCACACCCTCGGTGATGACCGGAATATTTGCGACACCTAATACAGTAAAAGGTTAAAAGAAGAGGCCCTCTGTCTACCCGGACGTATCCTCTTCGGGCAAACGAGCAGAGGCTGTTGCCATCAACTGGTCCTCCATCTACCCCAAGAACAACGCCCCCGTTGGAGCTTCCTCCTGCATCGCGAAGCCTACTCACAAA
This sequence comes from Morella rubra, assembly GCA_003952965.2. Taxonomy (NCBI): domain Eukaryota; kingdom Viridiplantae; phylum Streptophyta; class Magnoliopsida; order Fagales; family Myricaceae; genus Morella; species Morella rubra. The sequence goes on along the minus strand of CM025850.1, from coordinate 8,921,613 downwards.
TGGGACCAGACAGAAAATACACAGCAAACGTCCAACAAGCAGAGAGGCAGGCAATTACCAAGGAGATAGCTGCAGACAATAGGCCACCTCATGCGTCGGGAATGCTAAACGAGGCCATGATAAATTATGCGAAGGACTCGAAATCTTAGTGAGGGTTAGTTACCAGAAGGTAGGAAGAAAAGAATGATGTGTTGAAGTTGTGATTGTGGAGAGGAAGAATTGGCATTATATATAGTGGTTAGGTGCGACGGGGAAGCAGCTACGAGGAAGTGAGGCTTTTTGCATTGGCAATTGGACAGTCACCTTCCAGCTGTGGCCTGTGATAAACGCGTCATTTTCAAATTAATTGGTGCGCGGCGGAGTCTTTGGTTTCAATCAATTTTTTTCTTTTTTCTTTTTTTCAAGCGGTTTCAATCAATATTTAAGTGCATGATCTTCCAATTGTGTTCAAGCCAAAAGAACTAAGAAGATAAGTCTGACTTGTTAAGCAAGAGATATATATAAAGTTCTGCTTGAAAGTGTCGAAAGGTGGGACACTTTTTCTTTTTTTCTAAGTTAAAAAGAGGAGTCATTGTGGAATGTTGTGCTCGAATCACTTGCCTTCAAAAAAACAAAATAATAATAATTAAATAGAAGCATAAAAATTTATTAAAATTCGAACCCCAGAAATACTTTTCATAGACTTTATTACTAAGTCATCACCTCAAGACCGAAAGGTGAGACAAGAGAGTTGCAACTCGCGAGCGCAGGTTGGAAATGGACGGTGCTTAGTGGTAGCTTGGATGACACGCACAATGTCACGGACTTAGTTCACGTGTGGAAGCGGGTGGGCCAGTGGCGGACTTTTTTCTAAGCTATATCTCTGGATTTGAGCAAGTAATGGGCGGTTAGAACTTTAATCGGTAGCGCAGAGTCAGGGTGCACAGGCTGTAGCTGGTGGGATGTGTACGTGTAAATAGGCATGTAAACGAGTTGAGTCTAGACTAGCAGTGAGTCATCTAACATATACGGCGTTTGTTTATCAATTTTTTTAGAGTCTAAAATTTTCACCACACTAAATATATTTCACAAACTCTAATAAACTTCACACTTTTACACATACATTTTACACTTTTCACAAATCCAAATAAACTTCAACAATCAAAAGATTCTCAAAATTTTGATAATATTCCTCAAAATTTCAAAACAAACGCCCCCAAAAGTTGAATTCGACTGGAGCTCAAAAATCTTTGTCCAAACTTGTTTCGGCTCGCTAAATTTTAAATAAATTCGATCTCTTCGAGCTTGACTCCAAATGGATACAAAACAAACAAACGAGCTCCAGCCGGCTCGACTTCAAGCTTTTTTTTATAAAGAAAAAAAAGAGCTAGAAATAATCTTTTCAAGACTTGAGATTACCATACATAATTTTAATTTGTGATTATCACAAGTAATAATTAAATGATTTAATCTAGTATTGATTAAAATAAACAATAATATGTACTAATAACCAATTGAAGTGCTCTAGAAAATAACAGGGTATTTTCTATTCTATGCATTTAGGGTTTCACAAAAAATATAGATATATATAGCCTGTAAAACATCAATATCATAATTATATGGTAATGAAAACACCTTTACCCCTAATCAGGCATTCAAAAAATACTACAAGCCAATACTTTTTCTACTAACTCATGAGTATACATCAAACATAATCAAGAACACTTAGTAAAATAAGTAATTTTTTATACTTATATATACAAAAGTGACACATACATATATGCATTTTATAACATAACTTAACATGATAATATCATAAAAATTTAATATAAACTATAACATATGCATATACACAGTATGTGTAACATAAGTAAATAGGCTCTATAGGTATATAAATGTTAATAATTGCTAAATATACAGTAATAGTATATACCTAGACATACTCACAACAATAATAAAGATATACAAGTGTACTATCATAGGTACAAATATTATAGGTTACATATATAACTGTAAGTATATGACTATATTTATAGATATATATTTTTATCTACATATATTTTTTTAATACGAACTTTTATATGAGCTGAAATGAGCCGAGTCAAGCTTTATACGAGCTTTGTTTACAAGCCTAAATCGAGTCAAGCGGTATTTAATAGAGTTTGACTCGTTTAATAATTGAAGTAAAAATTTTGTTCGAACTCAGCTCTTTTATTAAACAATCCAAGCTTGACTCTAGCTTATACGAGTCGAGTTCAAGTTGTTCATGAATAACTTGGTTTATTTGCAGCCTTATATCCCACCTACCACTCTCTCTAAAATCGTTGCCTACTTATCTTTTCTCCCTAACTACTATCTCATTCGACCCCCACGGCCCCATACGTCCGCACCCAAAAGAATAATGTCCTTGGACCTCAGGTTCTCACTATTGTTTTTTGGTAAACTTTTTTTTTCTTTTGGTAAACTTTTTAACAATTTAAGGTGTTTGATTGTTAAAATATTGGGGTTAGAAAATTGAAGTTGGTGTGAAAAAGTGAAGAGAGATGATTTAAATGAATTTTTTATATTTATTTAGAGTGAAAAGTGATGATTTGATGGGGGAGGGAGATAATTTTGTGTAATTGTTTTATTAGGGCCAAAATTTTGGAGGCTTTTGGAGGCTCGTTGACATGGACTCAAAAATATTGAAATGAATGGAATACTCTACATGTATTTATGAAGAAAATTTCTAGTAAACTCTATTGCATGCACAATTAAGGTTTGCCCGAAGTGACCTTCTCACTTTTGGCTTTGTCGTGGTAATGGCGGAACCAGGACTTAAGTTAAGGGGGGGGCAAACTCCCAAGGCGAAATGACAAAAAAAAATTTTTCCTTAGTAATGCAAAAAGTGTCTTAAATTGATAGATAACTTCATGAAGGACTACCAGTCCAATGAAACTTCATCCTCAATATAAACTGAGCTTGTTCTATTTGTATACAAAAACTTGAATGTCTCTCTTTAGAAATTATAGAAAATCTAAAGTTGGACTAATTATAGGTAATGAATGATATACAATGGACTTACACTAAAGAAAACTGGAACAAATTTTAATTTGCTACGTAGAAAAGCTAAGTCGTTTTAGATGTTGGGGTGGGTCCAATTGGGGGCAGGCTGAGGACAAATACATGTAAAAAAAATAAAAAAAACATGACATAACTGAGGGGCCAAGGGGGGGGGGGGGGGGGGCAGCCGCCCGGGCTTGCCCCCCCTTGCGTACACCACTGGTCGTTGGTCTTAGGATGAAATCTCGACGAGTACTATAGAGTTGGTTTAATTTTGTTAAAAAAAAAATAATATCGTCTTTGTGTTGTATATGCCACTCTAGACAAACTAAAATTTTAACCCCCAAAATTTTATCATAATTACAAAAATTTTATATCTCCTCACTTTTTCACTAAATTTTTTCATTTTTTCACCAACTCCTATATCCAAAATTTCAACTACAAAAAAATTTTGCTTCCAAACACCATGTTATATTTTTATTAATAATGTGGCACCGAAAACCGAAGTTCAACTTTAGCATCCAGTTATTGAATTGCAAAAGCTCTTAGCAAGAGATCGAGCAATATACTCCAGGAAAAAGTCTTTAGCTTCTTACAGATGTCTGCTACAAATCTTTGCCTTGACTTACAAAATGTGTTTAAATTCTCCTAACACTTGGCCCTGCCTAACCCATATATATCACCTGAACCATGCATTGAACTTCACCGTAGAGCAGTGAGAACTAGCTTTCACCGGACAAGCAGCATCGATCTAAGCAGTTGTTGCTCCACCAATTTGGTGCGTCATTGCATCAATCTCATCACCATCCTCCATTCCCAGCTGACAAAAAGAAAAGACAAGTGTGAGAAAAATATACATGCATTCCTGATTCCCCACGTATCTGTCAAGTACTATTGCTGCATGTGCATGGAAGAGTTATGAGACCTCATCAGGAGTCTCCTCTTCTCGGAGAAGACGGCCATCAAACAAGAAAACAATTGCATGACGCTCCATAGACAGCCGATCACAATATGCATTCATAAGCTTTTTCAGCTGTGTGCTTCTTTTGATCCTGAACAAGACATGATAACCAGCCTACAATCAAATACACGTTAGCCATTTATTCGGGCCACCACACGGAAATTTAGTCACATGCATGTCAAGTACACCTTCAGCATGTAACAAGCCAATCATAAATAAAGGAAAATATACCAACCAAAAGATTGCACCAGAAACTGCAAATTCCATTAGGAGACTCAAACAATCGGGCACATAAAAACACCAAAACATATCAGAAGTACGTACGTACGTACGTACAAGCTGGATTGTATTTCCACATATAAGAAGCCATGAAGTACCGGTTTATACTCGAGACGTTCCTTCATTTTCTCATTAACCAAGCCAAAGTTTCCACCAAAAAAACAAAGCAGAATCATAATCTCCAAAGCAACAAACAGATATCCTGACAATCATATCCGCGGAACTGTAACAAGCCACTTAAAAAATGGAAAACAAAGTCAAAAAGCTCAATAATAGAACCATTTTTTAGGAAAGTAATACACCTTGCTATTGACTTTGAGGTTGATGAAGGCCGCCTGATCTTTAGGCTTCTTCTCCTCCTTTGGCTGCAAGTTCGTCACCCCGGACATGATCTTCTTCCTCTCTTTCTGTGTTAAAAAAAAAAAAAAAAAAAAGAGCTTTGGATTTTGTTTTGGTTTTGGGCTTAGCACGAAATATCGATTTAAATACGAATCTGGTTTTTCTTTTCTGCAAACTTCTTTTTCAACGTAACAGCGAAATTCGTTGAATCCTTTTCTTTTTACGTACTTTTATAAACGTTTTAAGCAGATTAATAACAACGTACGACTCACGAGTTGAAATTCAGTTCATCGACCTTTTGGCTTCGTTTTCTTGTTCTTTTTCTTTTTCCCCAGGGTAGCGGATTTTCGTCTTTTGTGTGGGTAGCGAAATTCGTTGAATCCTTTTCTTTTTACGTACTTCTTATAAACATTTTAAGCAGATTAATAACAACGTACGACTCACAAGCCGAAATTCAGTTCACCGGCCTTTTGCTTCGTTTTCTTGTTCTTTTTCTCGGAGTAGCGGATTTTCGTCTTTTGTGTGGGCAGCGAAATTCGTTGAATCCTTTTCTTTTTACGTACTTCCATAAACGTTTTAGGAGTATTTGTTTGCTCTTTTTTTTTTTGCTTAAAATTTTACTTCATCAAATGCATTTACTCTAATAAACTTCACATTTTTATACATATATTTTTACTTTTATAAATTTTAATAAATTTTAACATAAAAAATTTTAAAATATTTCTAAATTTCGGTAAACAAACCGAACATTTGAATAACAACTTGGACTCGCGAGCCGAAATTCAGTTCACGGCCTTTTGCTTCGTTTTCTTGTTTTTTTTTCTTTCTTTTTCTTTTTTCCCGGGTAGCGGATTTTCGTCTTTTGTGTGGGCTGCCCTTTCTGATTTGTCATTTCACCGACGGTTTTCGTCACTCTGATTGGACTATCTGCGAGAGGAAGCAATAGGATGAGTACACGTCAGTTTACTAGGAAGAACATGAGCCCCATTTCTTCTTTTACTTTAATTTCGAGGCCCACTAGGTTGCCGAAAAAACATTAGAAGGCCCATTTCCTTTCAACCATTTGGGCCACAACTTTGCAAAACAAGGGGGTGAACTCGGAGTGCTTGATTTGTTAGATTAAAGAGGGGGAATCTACGAAATGATAGGGAATGGAGGCTTTACACAAATCTAATTTGAATTTCTGGTTCCTTGGATAAATATAAAAAATATTATCCACCTTAAACTTCCAGGGTGCACGGTGAGAAGGGGAAATAGTAGCTGTGCTTTCGCTTTTCTGGATAGTAGTAAATTGGAGGAGATTTTGAATGAACCATAGAAAGCTACCCATACCCAAAAAGTAATGGCTACTCCAAATTTCCAAAAAAAAAAAAAAAAATGATGTGCATTTGCATTGCTTCTTAATGGAGAAGCTTCTTTCTTTCTTTTTCTAAGCAATTCAGTGAAGTTTTAGACTCTGTTTGTTTTGTTGTATTTTACTTTATATAAAGTTCTTTTCATACTTTCGATTATTTATGAAACCTCGTAAAATACAGACAATCGAAACATAATTCAGTCAACCTTAAAACTCACCTCCACTTTTTTTAAAGTGGTTTACTTTCTGAAACTATTGAATCTTCTTTCTTGACATGCTTCTTCCAATCTTAAGGATGGCCAAAAGATCCATCGACCTGACCTCCCAACACAAAACCATTCTGGTTTAACCTGTACTGGTCAAGTTAACCTGAAACCAAATCATTCAAAAGAATCCGACTCCAATGGTTTTAGCTTTTTTCAATTAGGGTTAGGGTTAGGGTCGGATCTTGAAACATGAACCCGAGAAAAATTAGGTTCATGTTTGGGTCTTTAACCTGAAATCAAAGCATTCAAAGAAACTCGACCCTAACGATTCTAGCTTTTTTGGGTCGGAGTCAGATTTTGAAATATGAACCCGAGAAAAATCAAGTACGTGTTTGGGTCTCTAACCCGAAACTAAAACTTTCAAAGGAACCTGACCCCAATAGTTTTAACTTTTTTTTAGGATCGGGGTTGAATTTTGAAATATGAACTTCAGAAAAATTTTACTAAAAAATATTGAAAAAATATATTTGATGTAACAACTAAACACCAAAAATTATATTAATTATGAAACATAAAGCATTTGAAACTACTTTACAAAAAAAAAGTGCTTTACTTCGAAACAAACCGAGCCTTAACTATTTAAGTTCTCCTAACAGTAAAAGGGAATATATCAACAATGAAAATATGTTGGTGTTTTATTCACTACTTACCCTAAAAAACATAATATGGTTTTCATTGGCTCAAAAACAGTGCAAGGAAAATAATATTGAATATGTATTTATGAATAACAAATTTTCTCCCGAGTATATGGAATTCACTTGACCAGGGGTGAAGCCAGTGGCTGGTGGCCCTCCTAAGTAGGGGTGCTTATTTTTACCCGCAGTGACGGTTTTAACCGCTAAAACCGCCACCGCTACCAGTACCGTAACCGGTACGGGCGGTTATTGTGTCTTAGCGGTGCGGTGGCGATTTTCGCCAAACCGTCACCTACACTACCGTAACCCCCCTAGTTGAGACTTGAGATGATTATTGATTATTGACATATGTGATTACTTTTGTTGGAATATTTTAGTTGGTTTATGTCACATTGTTGGACACTTTTATTGGACTTTAGTCTTTTATGTTTGAATATGATATTATGTTGGACTTTTGGACTTATTATATTTGTTATGATTATTAATGATTATGATATTATGTTTGAATAGGTTATGATATTTGTCCATTTGATATGATTATTGATTATGATATTATGTTGGAAATTTAAACAGGTTATGATATTTGAATGATTATATTTGTTGCTTATATATAGGCATCAAATGGTCTTAAAGGTCCAAAAAAATCCAAGGAAAACAGCCCAAAACGTAAAAAAAATTGAAAAGCAAAAAAAAATCTATTTTTTTTTCGCCTAACGGTTATACGGTTTAAGCGGTTATCGTATAACCGTTACCGTTAATACCGTCACCGTAAGGGCGGTTATTGTGCCTTAGCGGTGCGGTGGCGGTGTCAATTATGTGATTTTGTCAATTACAGTAACGGTGACGGTTTTCGCCAAACTGTCACCTACACTACTGTTAACTATCCTTTCTCCCAAGTCCCAAGTCCCCAAGATTTTTTTTTTTAAATTTAAATTTTATTTTTTAGATTTTTGATATTGATGATGATGGGTTAGATTTTATTCGGCCAATTACCCCTCCTATCTAAATCACGAGGAGAAAGAAAAGAAGGGTCACTGACTCAACAGCTATCAGAAGCAGCCAACCCATCCAAGGAGGGCAAATCCCTATAAAAGCACCTCACTCATCAAGCAAAAGCCAAGGGAAAAGAAAAAGGAACCTCGGACATCACCGCGACGAAGACCTCTCTCTCTCCGAGGGCCAAGGGAAAAGAAGATATAAAGGGAGAAGGCGCACGGGAAAAAGGTATTTCCAACCCAAGATAGACTTTTCCTGATACCTTGACCATTAGAGACTAGTATCGGAAGCCCCGCACTTCACCCTATTTTTGTGCATGCCTTTACACCCTGATGGACTCTTCCGGCGGCCCATTGTAAGCCAAGAGGGCCCGGAGATTTTCACCTCATCTGATGCCCCAAAATAGTCCCCTAAAAGGAGCATCTGGCTTCGCCCCTGTACTTGACCCGTGTCCATATATATATATATATATATATATATATATATTTTTTTTTTTTTTTTCTACTCTGGACCGTGTCCATATTGATTGTTAACAAAAAAAAAACCCTATTTCTTCCGCACGATTTTTTAACCCACGTCGCAACGCTAATGCGTTTTTTCACGCAACTTAATTGCCAATCTAAAACGAACAATGTTCCCTAAACAGCGCATAAATTTTCAACCGAGGGGTGAAAACAGAAACAAATTGTTTCACATGCCGATGGTAACCCTTTTTGCCATTTTCATCCGTACATTTATATCGTGTAGTAGAAAAAAAAAAAATATAAAGAGAGAATATTTATTATAATTTATTTTAAAAAAATATTAAAATTTGTGTAAAAATTATTAAAGATTATATAAGAGACATTAGTATTTATATAAGAATTTTGAGATTTTAAATATTTATTTTGTAAATTTTATTATATTTTAAAATATTTTTACAAGCGAATATTCATATCAACTTAAATCAATTCCACATTGAAAAGGTCTGCGATGGAATGAGAAAGGACTTATTTTTTTCTTTTGGGTTTTGTTTTGGGCAAAATAGTGGATTGAGAATTATAAAATTTGATGTTAGCTAAGGGTGTTCGAAAGTAGAAATTTTAGGAATTTTAGAATTTATAAAAAAATAAAAATATTTTATAAATTTGATAAAAAAATAAAAAAATTTAAATAAATATTATAATAAAAAAATAAATTAAAAAGAAGAATGAGACTATTTTATAATTTTTTACCGTAGGTAGAAATGTTAGAAAGGTGAAAATTTTCACCTCTGAACGTCACTAAAAAAAAAAAAAAAAAAAAAAAAGAAAAAAGAAAAAGAAAAAGAAAAAAAAGAACTCTAATGTCGCCTAAGATTTGCCTCCACAATTAAATATTCTTTTTGCTTTGGCGAAGACAAGATGCCCCTCTATTCTCTATAGTGTACCACACTAGCGCCACCTTCAATGAACCCTATGTTCTGCCATATTTACCTTTTGTTGATTTCCAGCTAATCAAATAGACACATGGAAAGAACAGGAGTCAAGTGTACATGGACTACGTTAAACCCGAGGGATTTTTTTAATGGATTTGTTTGACAAACGGTTCAATGAAACGGTCGAGTTCGTGGGGGCACGTGAGTCGCGGGCCACGTGGGTGGAGCCAAACTTACAAAGACCAAATCGCCTGCCACGAATACCTACATAAACCCAGGGTCCTGGAGATCTGGGGCTCAAAACAAAGGGCATCATGGAGCTTCGAATCGAACGGTCCACATTCGTGAAGCTCGTTACACACGGAAGTTGATGCAATTTTAGGCAGATTGACGATAGCGGAGAAGGTGGTCCGTTCAGTGGATGTCACAGCCTTTTGTTCTTGTCCACTAGCTGGCGCGCAGGTCCCACCCCATTACCACCTCGACCCCCTCAATTCCCTTGCATATCTGTGCATCTCTCTTTCTCTCCTCAATAAATTACCCTCACGCTGCCCTATCCTCTTTCTCACCCACTCACTCTACTTGCCCTTACACCGGCCTCCGTACAAGCTCCGACACAGAGCGTAACATCATCTTCTCTCATGCTCTGTTTCTCCAAGAACCAGGTCATGGAGCGCCTAGCTTCGTCTTGCTTCATACTATTGCTTTCTGTCTTCACATTGTCAGGTAAGAAATTAGCTAGTAGCTTTCTTATGTGCCCTTTGCTTCTGTGCAGAGGGATGAAAACAATGGTGGGTTTGTTTGGTACGAGAGAACATTGAGGAAAAAATGCTAGGAAAAATGGTGTACTTCCTTTCATTTGATGTTTTTTTAACCATTTTCTCCGAAATGGCTTGTCTTACTTAGTACATTTACCGTCTTCCTCTCCCCCCGGGCGGCTTACTTCTGATTTTACCTCGGAAAATCAAACTAATGCTTCATATTTTTATTTTCTTCACTTTTTACTTTTTTAGAACTCTTCCATGTTGTGTTTTGTTTTCTTGATGGCCGCATTTTTCACATTTTACAGATGCCGGTTCCATAGGAGTAAACTACGGCCGAGTGGCTAATAACCTTCCCTCAGCAACAAAGGTGGTGCAGCTTCTGAAGTCCCATGGCCTAGAGCGGGTCAAGGTCTACGACACCGACCCTTCAGTTCTCAAGGCCTTATCCGGATCCGGAATCAAGGTCACAGTGGACCTTCCAAACGAGCTGCTATTCGCCGCGGCCCGAAGCAAGTCCTTCGCCTTGACATGGGTTCAGAGAAACATTGCGGCCTGCTTCCCCTCCACCCAGATCGAAGGCATTGCGGTGGGAAATGAAGTCTTTGTGGACCCAAATAACACGACCCTGTTCCTCATACCAGCCATGAAAAATATCCACGAAGCTCTCGTCAAGTACAACCTTAACAACGCTATAAAAGTCTCTTCCCCTATAGCCCTCAGCGCCCTCCAAAACTCTTACCCATCTTCCGCCGGGTCATTCCGATCCGAACTAGTCGAACCCGTTTTCAAACCCTTGTTAGCCTTCCTTCGCCAGACCGGGTCCTATCTCATGGTCAATGCCTACCCCTTCTTCGCCTACGAGTCGAACTCTGACGTTATCTCCTTGGACTACGCTCTGTTCCGTGAAAACCCGGGTGTGGTGGACTCGGGCAACGGCTTACGGTACTTCAGCTTATTCGACGCTCAAATCGACGCCGTTTTTGCCGCCTTGTCAGCATTGAAATACGACGACATCAAAGTTGTTGTGACAGAGACTGGTTGGCCTTCTTATGGAGACGAGAACGAGAAAGGCGCATCGATGCAGAACGCCGCTGCGTACAACGGAAATCTGGTCCGCAGGATCTTGACTGGCGGTGGGACTCCATTGAGACCCAAAGCAGATCTGACCGTCTATATGTTCGCTCTGTTCAACGAGAACAAGAAAAACGGTCCCACGTCGGAGCGTAACTACGGTCTTTTCTACCCTAACGAACAAAAAGTTTACGACATACCCTTCACTGTGGAAGGTTTGAAGAACTACCACGACAATCGGTCGCCGGTCACTGGTGATCATCGCGTAACGACACCGGTCAACGGTGGGGGAGGTGTATCGAAGAGTTCTTCAGGGAACACTTGGTGCGTAGCGAATGCTGAAGTGGGGAAGGAAAAGCTGCAGGCGGCTCTGGATTTCGCGTGCGGTGAGGGAGGGGCTGACTGCCGTGCGATCCAGCCGGGTGCTGCGTGTTACGACCCTAACACACTCGCCGCCCACGCTTCGTTCGCTTTCAACAGTTATTATCAGAAGACGGGCCGTGCGGGTGGTTCTTGTTACTTTGGTGCCGCGGCGTACGTGGTCACGGAACCACCTAGTGCGTATTCTAACATTTCTCGTTATTTTTTTTTTTCAAATGTTTTCAATTTGGCGCACCTTGCGTAGAAAAAAAACAAAAACAAATACATTTGGCGCACCTTAGGAGATAAATGTCCTCCGATAGCGTCTAGTAAGATGTTCTTGGTCGGCACTGTTACTCTCTACCTGTTAGCGTTGGCAAGAGACCTAGTAGGCACATGTTAGCATATCAGCACGTGTTACAGCTAGAATGCACCTGGGTGTGATGGGTCCAGTGACACGATGCCTGTAAGTCTGTGACAAAGGTGCATGCGAGGTCGGAGATATTTGTTCCTGACCACGTGGCATACGTACATTGGGTAGGCTAGTCGACGTCCTTTGTTTTACTTTTCGTAAGTTGTGGGTAAATCTGACAACCTGGTCTTGATGTAAATCCCTGCGTTGGATGAAGCGATGGCCAGCAGCAGGGTTAGAAATTAGCTTTGGAAAGAGCTTCCCACAAGAAGTTAAAGGGTCAAAGTAGGATTTTTGTCATCGGGAGCTAAAAAGCTCCTCGAAAATGATGAAAATCTCATCCCTAGTCTGTTCCACTTTGCTCATTTTTGTTTTTTTTTTTTCCTCCTAAGCTGTTCCACTTTGCTTTTTTTCCTCTTTAGTTTTGGCTAAAAACAGGTGTGCTTGTTTGTGTGCGTGTGCAGGGTATGGGAAGTGCGAGTTCCCCACTGGATACTGAAGGCGTGGTGGTTGACACAGTTTATTTATATCTTAACAATTGTAGTAGTTTTATCGGTTATAAATTTTTGGGGGGTCTCATCTATATTAGTAATTAGTTGGTGACTTTTTCATCTGTAATTAATTTCCAACCTTTCCATATTTATTCGTACCACTTCCATTAGCGGTCTGTTGCAAGTCCTCTTGGTATGGTACTTGTAGTTCCCAGTCTTAATTCCTCAAAAATCAAATTGGAAGTGCTATCTAGATTTGCCTGGCTCATCTTTCCTCTCTTTCTTGCAGTACCTGGATAAGTTTGGAAGCTTAATTCCTCGTGTTATCATTTAATTTATTTGCTTTTTCCTGTTTAGATCTAACAAATGATAACACCTTGGGAGCTTGTGGAGGAGTCCCATTCTTTATCAAAGTACTGCAAAACCTAATCACAAGTAGGAGCACTGCAGCTCGTGTAGCGGCTTAGAGTCAATCATGGAAGCCATAACGTCAACAACTGCATACGGTAACAGCTAAAAAGGTAAATTGTAGGCCCTGCTTGAACTTTTCAATCAAAGGGCTTGCATAAAGCTTCCTTGGATCCGAAGCGGTCGTGGCTTTTTATATGCGGACAATGAATGTGGAATCTCCTATGGCTCATCCAATCCAATGATTGGTATTTTGGTGGCAACGAGATGGCCTTGTCTTTCTTCGGTCGTTGAGAATCCATAGCTTATGTGATTTGCGAGACACCAACAATTTTCAAGGATGGAAGCGGAAAAAGCACCCCAAAGAATGTACACTCCCCATTCCCAAGCGACACCCAAAAAAGTGAAAACTATTTTTTTTTTATCTGCTGTGAAGTTTGATCCCATGTGCTATGAGCAGTGATACATCAGACACTTTTGAGTGCCCAAAGGTTGCCCTAAGAAACCAGAGGATTATTCACTGGAGAATTGCCAACACATAGTCCCCCACGAACCAGAGAAGTTCAGGCCCTTCCAATTGAATGCAGGAATCTTGAACAGCACAGAAGTTTTGTCAGCACCCCCATGTTAGCTCTGTATTTTAGAGAGACCACCCTTGTCCCGAAATGTTTCCAAAGATATGAACAGTAGGAGTAAAGAGAGAGCTTAAGGTAAAAACAAAGTAGAGAGTACAAAGTGGTGCACCACGTCTTCTCTCTCTACTCTTTACAAGTCTCACGAGCTTCCGATGCAGAGGAGAGATTCTTCTTGCTCCCTCGTTTACCCTCTCTGCTGCAGAGTCACATGCTCTATTATTGCTTCCGCCTGCCAATTTTGTTTGCCAGTTCATTTTTGCACTTCATAGGTATTGAAAAATATTATGTCGGGAGAGAGAAACATTCGGGAGTTTACGGGATACTACCCAAAAAACTTTTTGGGTTGAATTATATTATATTAATAAAAAATATTAATACTTTCTGGATAATATTTTTACTCTATCACGTGTATATTTAATAATTTTTCTCATATTTGAGTCTATCACCACATTAATCCACTGTCTCCTTCATCGAAAGTCTTTTTGCAGCATATTCTCCCGATCATCTTGTATAGGATACCACGTAGCACACTTTTTCCCTTGAGTAGAAGGCTCCCTGTTGACTCTTTTCTTCTTCTTCTTCTTTTTTCTTCTTCTTAGGAGCCCCTCTTATAGTGCCTTATGACTTCACAACTTGCTTCCCTTTCGATCCACCTCGAATGGAAGCCCTGATCTAATAGGTCTTTTTCTTCTCTAGGCCTCCCTAAGATCCACTCCATGCCCCGCACACCTTACTCGATCCTCTCTCTAAATTGTCTTTTTTCAATCTTATAAGTCCTCGCTGGATCACAATGTGGCTCCTATACTATTTGTTAGGGAGATTTACATTAAACACTAGGGAGTCTCCAAGTGGGTTTGTAATATAGCATACAGAGACACTGTTCAAGCTTATAAGTTTGGACCTATTAAGGAAAATAAGATTAAGATTCGTGTAGTTATGGAAAGGATTTGAGTGCTTATTGTAGGTGATATTTCCATATTTACTGTACCGTTCATTTCCCTATTTATATTGAGTTTGTGAGGGGGAAACGTTTATCACTTTCTCTTCTATTTCACGTGGAATCCTAGTTTCTATAACATGGTATTAGAGCACTAGGGTTTTACCTTTTTTTTTTTTTTCTTCCGCTTCTTCTTCTTTTCTCCTTTGGTTTTCTTTCTTTCCACTTCTCTGTTTTCATCGATGTGAGCTGCAGCACATTCCTTATTGAACTAATTGAATAGCTGCCATTATTGAACTAATAGCCCCTCGCAACATAATCTTTAGGGGTTGTTAGAAGTTGTGGTTCAATGATTTCAGTGGTTTTTGGTTTGGTTTTTTTTTTGGGTGGTTTTGAAGAGCTCTGTGGTCGTTGACGATCGTATAGATTCTATTCCAATTTGTTTTCCTCTTTCCGGTGTGTTTGTGGTGGTTGCCAGTCGTTTGGAGCCGCTCTGGCGTTGTCCATGCTGATTGACAGTATCGAAGCTAGAAATTTATCTTTTGGGGGGTCAAAATAATATTATGATAGTTATTTTTATTTTTATATTATATGCTTTACTATACATAAAATATGAAAAAGCTTGTATAAATACAACTTAGATTATGAAAAATATTCTCAAAGATTTTTCTTAAATTAAGAATATATAGGACAGGTTTATATTAGTTAAAAATTGAGTACGCTGTAAAGACACTTTAGAGATAATACAAATATAGACATTGTATAGATAATACAGAAGTAGATATAAACAAGAAAAAAAATTTAAAAATACTAAAAGAGGAGAAAACACTTATATTCACTATTTTAAAATTTTAGAACCTTTTACCATTCAAAAGTTAAAGTTTCAAGAAAAATTTTATATTTTTGAAGATTTAAGTTGAATCTCGAATTTTTTTAACCTTATCAAATGTGTTTTTAAATTTTGTCCAAACTAAGAGTGATAGTTTATTGTTAAATATTTAATGCCAAAATTTGAATTTCAAATTCCTAAGAGGTTAAAATGTGATTTGAGGGGACATTTTTTAAAATTTTAGGAGGGCCAAGAATATATTTTGCCAAAAAATAGCATATGGGCAAAGGGGCCCCCCTAGCACCCTTCCCTCTACCACTGGTTGAAGCACTGTTGGGTAAGTGCCGGTGGTATTCGGCAGTCGGTGGCTGCGACGAAGCTGTAACTACCGTTGGATTGGGTGGCCTAATAGTGGGTTTGGATTTTGGGTCAGGCAAAGCCTAGAGAAAGTTGGGCTTCATTTGATTTGTCTCGTAGGGGGGCCTTGTTATTCTTTGGGTCGAGGTGACCCGCCTCGCTAATTCGCCCAGTTCCAACCCGGTGGGTTTTATTCGACCTGAATTTGTTACCGAACCTCTACTCATATTAGTTAGCATTGGTGATATGGAAAAATAAGAAGCAGAGTAGTTGCGAAATCTAGTGCAAAAGCAGAATATAGGGTCATCACTCACATCTTTAGTGAGATAACTTGAATGAAACAGTTTCTTCAAAAGATTGAACATAGGGCCAGGGCTCACACCTTCAGAATATTTACCACATTTTTACACTAACAAATGGGATTATTACTTGTAATAAGATATAGTACGATTTAATTATATAGAAACCCCATGTAAAGTAATTTATATAATTTATATGGGAGGGGTGTTACAATTTCAGTTCAGATTTGTTTTCAAAACTTAAAGTGTTAAAGGATATTTTAAAAATAGAGATTTACACTCCAATTGAAATATTAAACTATATAAAAAGATTATAATATTTATTAAATTCAAATATTGTTTATAGAATAATATTGACAATACATATAACTGTTGCTTCTGCATAAATAATTTTTTCAAAATTAAAACTAATAAAATCCTACTTAAAGTTAACTATGACGCAAGAAAAATTAAATGGATTAGCCATATTATCAATTGAAAATGATATAATAATAAATTTAGAATATAAAATTTTGATAAATAATTTTACATCTAAAAAAGCTAGAAGAATATGTTTTAACTAAATTTTTATTAATATTTCATTTTTGAAAATATATTATTTTTATAAATTATTATAAAAGCCTCAATTTTTAAGTTTCGCCTAAGGCTCTAGAGCCGCCCCTGATTTCAGACTAACTAACGTAATAATCATATTAAATATGTTAAATTAATCAAAAGTAAACAATTACCTTTGCCCATTTGTGGTTTTCTAGCTAATTTCCTTATAAAATTCGAATCGACCCATCACTATTTTATCTGTACGTTATCTAAAAATGTCCCAACACCATGCAAAACGTAGCAGTCCTAAAACATTTGCAAATGTTCAAACACCATCACTGTTCTATCCGTATGTTGTCTGCAAATGTCCCAACACCATGAAAATTCGACCATTAATTACAACATGCAAATGTACAAATTTTAAAGTCCCAAAAAACTAAAAAGTACACCGTTTTAAAAAATAAAAACATTTATCATATATAATAGGACGTGCACCACGACAGGGGTGCTTATGTTCATCGACAAAAAAAACAAAGACTGTTTCCACCTGAGCGACCTAGAAACTGTCGCGATCGTCATCAGAGGAGTTGGCGTAATGTTCCAAAAAATTCTCCCAAGTCGTCACCCAATGAACCACTGCTCCCGTCGGTGTCCTTCTCATCTGATACAGTATCTGCGGATTCAACAAATGTTGTTTGAGTCATGTAAAAGTATGTTTAATGATTTAAAGAACACAAAATAGATGACAGAGGTAGCAGAGGAGCTTTAGGATGTGGGAATGCACTGAATTGTAGGGGTGCATAGTAGACTAGTCGGAAACAAAATTTAACATTCTGATATCCGGTCCGCTAACTAGCGGATGGCCAAAATCGAGCTTCCGCTTCCGACTCTTAGCGGACTTAGCGGAAGCGGAAGCGGAAGCGGATTAGCGGAATTCCGACAATTTTTTGGGCCATATTTTTCGGCCCATTTAAACTTTTTTTTCAATAAATGAAAATTTTACTCATTCATCACAATTCACAAATAAAATCCTAAAACATGTAATTGACAAACAAATGTAAAAATAAATATAAAAATATGCAATTCACAGAATCTCATATTAAATAAATCTCAAATCAAACTTGAAACTAACTTGAAATAACAAAATATTACAATACAAACTTAGAAGTATCAACTCAAGTAAGAAATTAATAACATAACCAAACATTAATGAATCACGATCCACGATCGATGCAGCATTAGAAATTATCTCTGCAAAAAACAAATTTATTAACAATTAGCTCATAAAAAATTTTAATTAAATGAAAGTAGAAATGTAAAATTTTGTATATACCTATGTCCATCATATAACTAGCAGGATCTTCTGTCCCATCAGTAACTTCAGGTTCCGTTATCCTCATCATCATCAGCAGAATATATAATCTTGGATGTCAACCAATTTTGAGCACAAATGAGTCCTTCTACCGTTTTTGGTGCCAACGAACTCCGGAAAGAATCTAATACCGACCCCCTGTGCTGAAGACAGACTCTGAAGGCACTGTAGTAATAGGGATGGCAAGAACATCTCGAGAAATTCGTGCAAGAACGGAAATTTTGGTGCATTCACTCTCCACCAATTGAGGATATCAAAATTAGGATCTTTAGGTTCAACATCCTCCATTAAATATCTTCCACTTCAGACTTGCTATCCAACAAATTCTGTTGTGCCTTAAATTGTGTGAATTCCAAGTAAAGAGGATCATCTACGAGTGCACTAGATGACCCAATCATTCAAGTTGACCTTGACTTGCAGATACACTCCCACTACTAGATGATCCATCCACATTACTATACTCTGTAAACAACTGATCCAAGGTCCCTCTCACTACACTAGTCATCTCTGCACCTAACTCCATCCCCAAAGACTTTTTGAACCAAAAGTCCAAGTATATAACCTTGTATTGTGGGTCAAGTACCGCTGCAACAAACAACAATCTGTTAACCTTGGTCAAATCACCCCAGTATTTATTATACTTCATTTGCATTCTTTTTGCCAT
Organism: Morella rubra; assembly: GCA_003952965.2. Taxonomy (NCBI): domain Eukaryota; kingdom Viridiplantae; phylum Streptophyta; class Magnoliopsida; order Fagales; family Myricaceae; genus Morella; species Morella rubra. The sequence goes on along the minus strand of CM025850.1, from coordinate 8,903,230 downwards.
GTCTGCCAAGAACAAATCCCCACTAGCTGCATATTTCCCCAAATGCATATGAATTTTAGTAAGTTCCGCAAAAAATAAGTTCGCTGTCACCGTATTTGAAGCAGATATTCGAACTGTCACTTCGTGAAAGTGCCAAAAACTTGTAAAATGTCTCACACGCTCCCAATCCTCAAATCCAGGGGGCCCAATCCCTTCCTCCCATGCCCCTCCTCACGCAGAAAGCTTATCAAAATCCCATCTTCTGCCAACATATCCTCAAAGACTCTCTGATATTTCTCAGCTGCATCCAACATAATATACGTTGAATTCCAACGAGTAGGAACATCAAGCTGCAAAAATCCCTCAATGGGAAACTTCCTCTTCGCTACACATTTCTTAAACCCATCCATTCGACCGGGAGATGACTTAACATACTTGACCAAGTTCCTTACCTTGGCCACAGAATCATCCAACTCCTTCAACCCATCTTGCACAATTAAATTCAAGATATGTGCACAACATCTCATATGCAAAAAATCATGGTTACAAACTACTTTTCCAGGCCGAAACCCCAAAAGCAATTGTCTACTCTTCACATGTTCAATGGCTGTATCATTAGAGGATGCATTATCGACAGTTATTGTAAGGATTTTATCAATCCCCCATTCCGACACACAATCCTCCAACTCCATCCCAATTGTCGAACCCTTATGATCTGACACCTTACAAAAGCAAGTATCTTTTTGTGCAATTCCAAGTACTATCAATAAAGTGTGCAGTGACAGACATATAATTCATGTTTTGGACTGACGTCCATGTGTCAGTGGTGAAGCAAACTCGTGGTCTATTAAGTAAGATACTAGCCTTCAATCTACACTTCTCTTCCAAGTATAGTTTCATACAATCTTTCATTATTGTGATTCGAGATGGTACTTTAAATCGAGGCTCGAGGGTATGAATCATCTCCTTGAACCCATCCTTGCTTACTATTCTAAAGGAAGCTCATCCACAATTATAAACTTCGCAATAGAAGCTCTAATAGCCTTGGGATCATATGAGTCTATCTTCATCACTCCCACTGATCCACTACTTGCCCCCTTGATATCAAAAGTCAATTTCTGTTGAAACCATCCAATTTACTTTGAGTTCTCTTATACATTACACAACCTTCAAGTGGGACTCATAGCCGAGGTCCCTTGATCTTTGTGGTGAACCCAGCTTTATGACCACAATAATTGCACTTGGCCAATGGTTTGTTTGGGTCAACTACTGGTAGTATCCTAGTGAAATGTTCCCACATCGGGGATGGATTGGAAACCTTCCTTCTTTTGGGGGTAGGGTCTATTGTCTTAGTTTGTTGTGCTCTCTACATCTATAATTGGTATCTCACCAATTGTAGGTGTAGTTGTAGAGGCAGGGGTAGGTAAATTAGGGGTTGTGGATTGCGAAGATGCAATCAGAGTTTGACGATCCATCTGAAATAAAGACACAAAATAACATACACCTCGATCAAACATATACCTCAATTAAACATACACCTCAATGCATTTAGAAATATTTCATGACTTACAAAATACTAGAACTAAGTCTTTCAATCAAACATATATGAGGAACCAAACAATCTAATACAATTTAATTTAATATAATATAATACAATTCCCAACCAATTTTATAGAACAACAGATTCACAACCGTCAACCAATATCCCCTTGATTCACAACCAATTTAATACAATTTAATCTAACACTGAACAACAGATTCACAACAATTTAATCTAACCCAATCATAGCCAATATCAATCTAATATCAATAGTAGTAGCTAATCCCAACCAACAGCATCTGTGAGAGAGAGGAGACAAAGAGAGAGAGAGAGAGAGAGACATACAGAGAGAGATTAGAGAAGTCCTCTGGCTTCTTGCTTAGCCCAAAAGGATCATAACCGTAACTACATCCATAAGCAAGAAAAGAACATTACAGTGATTACACATTACAATTGATAACATTGAAGGCCAAACGTAGCACGATGGAACATATTCGGAGAGAAAAGAACATGAGTCTTGGAAGAAGAAACATACTCTCCAGGGACTTCTCCGGCCAAGAGACCCTCAGGCAAGAAAATCCTTCTGTCAGGTCCTGACCAAACCACCGTTGAGAATGCTGATAAGCAAGACAAAAATAGACTCTTCGTGCCAAGGGCTGAAGTGAGAACTAAGGAAGGCCGAGAGGGTGGCAGCACTAGCAGGGGAAAGGGAAAATTTTAGGGCTGCTGGTGACTCGGGGTAGGGGGAGGGGAAAGGGAAATTAGGATTTAGGGTTATGGGCTGCGTCGAGGGAGGGGAAAGGGAAACAAGTAAACGAAGTCGTCCTATTGAAAATGGGACGACGTTGTTTTAAGTCAAAGGAAAAAAAATAAAAAAAAAAAGCACCAGAACTGGATTTTCCGCCAAACTGGCGGAAAATTCCGCTTCCGTTAGTGGCCCAAAATACCTCTGACTCCGGTTCCTGGAAGAGGCGGATCTTCTCTTACCGAAACCGGTGACGGAAACGGAACTAGACCTTCGCTGGCAGCCGGACCGGACTTACAGGCCGACTGAATTGCATGTCAAATGTGAAATGATATCCTCCTTTTTTATATACGTGTTTACCGAAATGATGGAGATTAAACATAGAAATATATGTGGTGGGTGTACATCGTACATGTTTTGTGTCTTTGCATGGAAGCCCTTGAATAGTGGATGGGATAGGGTCCGCCACCTCCTGTGTCCGTCGCAATTTTCTGGGCAGGAGTAAGGCTTGGTAGGAAAGGGGGAAGAGGAAGAGGATGGCTCCCAAGTGCAACGTCTCACCCTTACTTATTCCGGCAAGACATTCGTATTCGCGTGGATGCGTGGTTGAAAGGGGTGGGCTCAGCTTAATGTCTACGATGTCATGGCTCATGGGAGAGGTCGCCGAGTCTGGGCTCCTACATTGTCCTATAACGGAGATAACTTCCAGAAGCAGGCCTAATGGCGGGTGGGGAACGACCCAGATATCTGCCCAGGTCGCTGGATGATGAATCGGTGGTGCTGGAAGAGGAGGTTGGCGTGGCCATGGGGAGTTGTTGATGGTTTCAAAAGTTTACAGACTGATGTGGAACAGTAGGGCTTCTTGCTTTGTGTTTGGCGAATATAAAGATGTGATGAGGTGAAGTGATTAACAGGCGCTAGTGAATTTGAAAGGTTTAGCAAAAAGAATACGAAAGTTTCAGTCAATAGGCGTGCACACATGCACCTAAGCTCGAGAAGGGGTGCATTTATTAATTGTTGGATTTTCTTACTGAATTTCACTTTGGCTCAGGCCTCAGTGCATATATATAATTTCAGAGGGAACTTGTGGATCGTGTCGTGTGTTATGTCTCATACGCAGTGAGCTCTGTTTTAGGCACGCACAGCGCACGACTTGAGTCGGCACGCGGAGGTCTTAATTACAGTACGTGGGCCAGTTTTGGGTTAAACATGCTACAGGGCTTGTGTCTTCTTGTGCCCAAAGACGGCCCATAGTTGGATTGTTCCAGTGTTGTGTACGTCACCATGAAATATATTATGCCCCTAGTAAAGGGGGCCTGCCAGCCGTTTACTGCCTTTGTGTAAAACAATGCATTTGTCTCAAACTAATTGGTGAACAACAATATCGAATCGTCTTATAATTATGTGAAATAGTTGCTCTGGGGCCCATATTTCTTTGCTACATTGACTGTTCATCCGTGACCATTTGCCTAACAGTAGGCTGTTAAGCTTGGACTTGTGTGTTATTGTTATGTGATTTTGTTCTCTATTTGGCCCTTTGTCAAACAGGTGTTGGGTATTACCTCAATTAACCAAATTAGCCAATAAATAAGCAAACTGTCGTATACTTAAACCATCTATAACACAAACAAATGATACCAAACGTTTAAGTCAGACTATATTTATATTGTATTTCATTTATTTTTTTGGTGATATAATGGCAACTGAAAGATTGGATGGGAATCCATTAATGTGTTTCATTGAATCCCATGATGCAGATTCACTTGGTTGGAACCAACGTGGCGTTGCTAACCGATTCGTCAAACAGGCTGCTGCTGCTGACCTTTTCGGTTTCCTAATTTTGATGTCATGCCCTAAAAATCAGCATAAATAAAGAAAAGAAATAAAAGACATTTATCTCATTTATTCGAAACAAAACATATTATAACTATAATGTTTCAAAACATAAACATTAAACAAATTCTCTTAACAGTCTAAAATCCAAAATGATGCTCTCATCTATCCTGCCCGCATGCTTTCTAGATTTGATCATTGAACAATCTTTGAAAATAAGAAAATAATAACGAAGTGAGTTTGACAACTCCATAAGCAGAGAATAAAATACATGAATAAAAATATAATCGTTTTCCGAAATCAGAAATTCACAGTTATTGATAGTTTCCAAGTAATACAGAAAAATCTCTTGGCATTAACAGTAAGCCACGTTTACCCCTGTGGCAGGGTTGTGCAACGACTTATCTTGGCCATCCGAAATAAGTCAACAGTAAGTGAAGTTCACCCTACTAAGACTTAGCGAGAACGCCAAGTGTGCACTAAAGAGAAACCCATACAAAAACCACTCCGAAGAATGGGTGCACTCAGTAATCAGTAAGTTGGTATAATCAGTAATCAGTAACATAACATTGCCTCGGAGTTTAAAAACAGTATAATATATAATAACAGAATTCAGAATCAGAATCAGAAATTATGTTCAAGAATATAGAATCTTTGAGAAAGAATGCAGAACAGTAATATAAACAGATCTCAGTATGTCTTTTAAAATTCCACACTTGTTTTCAGAATAACATAAGCTTGCAACAAAGCATTATTTTCCACAAAATCGTTTTATGAAAACATTTTCATCATTTTGAAGAAAAAACAGGATATAGTAGCTTCGCTTACCCGACTTGCTTTGATAATTGAACTGCCCTAGAATCCACGTATCGCAACGATCCAAAAGAACCAAAGATAATTGTAAAAACCCAACAATAGCCGGATGGATAGAGAGAGAGAAAGATCTCAAAAATGATAGTAAAAATCACGTCTGAGAGGTGTGATCGACCTCTAAGCAGAAAGTCCCTTTTATAGGCGACGGAGACTTGAAAACTGTCCAAATCGGAATACATTCGGATGTCTCTTCACAAACCTCTCATTACTGCCATTAGTCGCCGAAACGCATGAAAACTTCGAGAAAATGAACGTTGGAAATGAAAAGCCTCGAAAATCAGACAAAATGGTGCTAAAACGGATGAGAAATCGAAGAGAGAGAGAGATAAAATTGATGAGTGAAGAATTGTACCGCTGGAAATGGCAGCTAGGGTAAAGGGATCGTGACTTTTAGATTTAGGGAAGAAGATAGGTGAAATGCACTGTTTCACTTAAAAATCAAATTTCAACAAAACGGGTTTAAATAGTAAAACCTTAGCAATACTAACCAAACACGTGAAACACCTCAGCAGTTAAGCTACAAATCTCCTTCCTTTGAGCGTGCAGGTTTGAATCCTCTCTTTCATCATTTCTAAGATAAAACTGTTAAACGTTTAAATCAATTCAACTGCATAAAAACCAACAAACATACTCTGGCCTAGTGGTTTTCTCCTTTTAAGCCTCAGGTATGGAGTTCGACTCCAGCCATTGCAAAAGCTCTTTTTTCCTTTTTTTTTTAAGCCGGGTTATCACATTTGAAATGGAAGTCATGCTTTTATTGGTAATTCGGTTAAAAAATAAAATGACTATGCTGGTTGTTCACCCCACGTAGTGCATTTGCTTATAAGTTATAACGAAAAGAAAAAACGTACTCTAAGTGGGCCTCTTATGCGATAATCGTGCTCTCGGCCTGTGTATTCCGCAGCCCGCATAGGCCCATACTTGGGTTCTAACTTCAAGTCTTCCTCGCACTGTAGAAATCAGGTTCTAGCGTAAGGGGTCTAACACCGTATTTTAAAGAATGGCGCTGACATGCCTAGCGCCTAAGACTGAAAACAGAAAACAATTTTCAGAAACAAATCCAACGTTGTCTTGGTTTTCCACCTTCAACTTCAATTCCATTGCATTGTGATAATCATTAATCAAGCGCCCTTCATATTACATCTAATCTGGATTTCCATAAAAGGACCAAACATATTGAAGTTGATTGCCATTTTATTTGTGACAAAACAATGGCTGGAGATATATATAGACAATATGTAAAATCTGGAGATCATTTGGCAGATATATTCACTAAGTCTCTTTGTCGTATTTGGTTAGAGTATATTGGTTCCAAGTTGGGCTTATATGACATATATGCTCCAACTTGAGAAGGGAAGTGTTAAGGAAAATAAGATTAGGGTTTGTGTAGTTGTGGAAAGGACTTGAGGGTTTATTGTTGGTGATATTTTTCTTATTTACTCTACCGTGTATTGTCCTATTTATATTGAGTGTGTGAAGGGGAAAAGTTTATCACTTTATCTTATCTTTCTCGTTGAATCCTAATTTCTATAACACGACTCATCTATGCTATATTAACCACTCACATCTGTCTTCTTTTTAAGGTGGACAATATTTTTACACGGTTACACGTCTATATTCAACATATTCACCTAAATAATATTCTACAAACCACTGTATACTTTACGAGGTACTGCACTCTCCTCTGATTATCAAACAGAACCTCAAATTGTGACTCTTATATATAACTCACCTTTCAATAAAAAATAATGGATCAATTTATTCAAGAAGTAACTCAAAATGTAACGTCTTGTGACAAATATTAATTTCTCAAAATCGGGTACATGTGACACTGACATCTCATAAGAAGTGCACGCCCAAAAAAAGCATGCGAAAACAAACACTCTGGAATGGGTGGCGCTATCTCCATAGATCACAAGTAATTGCTCCTACATAAGTTGATGGTTGGATGTCATGCTTTCCGAGAAATTTTAAGGACTTTGTCAACAGAATGTGCGGCTTTTTGTCCCGTCCACTGGCTCCCAGAGTTTTAAGGCCTTCTACTTACTTTCTACCACCCAAAAGAACACGAAAAGAAAAACTACCACTCTCTTGCACTTTTCTGTAAGGATCCAAGTTTTCCCGGAAAATCCTTCTTATTTTTCGCCAAACACCTCTCCTTTTCCTGCAAAACAACTCTCCTTCCTTCTTGCGCAACCCCAAGCAATCACTAACTTTCTTCAGCTAGGAGAACAAGGATCACAACAGTACTAAAGCTCTCACTGCAATATAAAGAAGGCAAAAAATAATACAAGTGACAACTGATTGCAAAGAAAAACAGACACAAAAAGAGAACAACTGAAAGCTTGTCGCGGGTGCAATAGTTATGGTCTCAACGATGCCTAGCAGGTTAAGGAAGGCACTTGGAGCAATGAAAGACCAAACCAGCATTAGCTTAGCCAAGGTTTCCAACACCAACACGACCAATCTCGAGGTCTTGATCGTCAGGGCTACCACCCACGACGTAATCCCCATCGACGAGCGCCACGTGAATGACATCCTCCAACTCATTTCCTCCAACAAAGTCTACGCTGCGGCTTGTGCCCACGCCCTTTCCAGACGCATCGGAAGGACTCGCAATTGGATTGTCGCCCTCAAGTCCCTCATGCTAGTCCTTCGAACGTTCCAAGATGGGGATCCACATTTCCCTAGAGAAGTTCTCCATGCAATGAAACGTGGTGCAAAGATCCTTAATCTTTCGAACTTCCGGGACGACTCGAGTTCTAGCCCGTGGGATTATACAGCCTTCGTCAGGACGTTCGCTCTATACCTCGATGAGCGCTTGGATTGCTTCATCACCGGAAAGCTTCAACGACGGTTTACCTATAAGCAAAGAGACAGTATTCACCAGATAAGCCGTGGCGTCGTTGGCTCGCCGGTGCATGACATGAAACCAACGATGCTGCTTGATAGAATCTCGTATTGGCAGCGTTTACTTGATAGGGCTATAGGCACAAGACCTTCTGGTGCAGCAAAGACCAACCGGTTGGTCCTGATAACACTTTATGCAATTGTCCAGGAGAGTTTTGATCTCTACCGTGATATCTCGGATGGGCTTGCGCTTCTTTTAGATAGCTTCTTTCACTTGAAATATCAGGCTTGTGTCAGGGCCTTCCAGGCTTGTGTTAGAGCCAAAAAACAGTACGAAGAACTTTCCAGTTTCTATGATTTGTGCAAGAGCGTTGGGGTAGGGAGGACCTCCGAATACCCAAGTGTGCAAAAGATATCCGACGAGCTCATAGAGACATTACAGGAATTCTTGAAAGATCAAGCAACATTTCCAAGCCATAATGGTACTGGATCACAATTGCTTCTGATGGTGCCGTCTCCGAAGGATCTTGCTTTGAATCCTAAGAGGTTTGCTCAGAACCAATTATCAGTTGCATCAGAGAGGTTTCGACGGAGAGGGTACTCGGGATTCACTTCTCGTGGCACGTCATTGGAGCATCTTATGAGTCTTACAGACCCCGGGACAAGCCCCTCTACGTTGATTGAGCAGGTCGGTTACTCGGAGGAGCAGTTCGAGAAACGCTCGCCTTGCCTGGAGGATTTTTTAAGTACTAATTATGATTCCGGATCAAATTGTTCGTTGCCTCTTGAACAAGGAAAAGTTCAAGTTCGGATCTCGTGGGTTTGGATGATGACCGGCCACAGGATGAAGGCAAGCAACAACAAGAACGACAACCAGAACATGAAACTTCAGAGACGATATCCTGCCTAGAATCAGCTGGTCCGAGAGATGGTTGGGAGCTCGTTTTGATCGAGTCCGCAAACGAACACGTTCAGCCTTCTAAAAACTTAGTCAATGGGTTTGAATCCTCGGTTTTAAAGGACTTGTTCAAGCAAACTCCTCCTGCTCAACACCTATATAATCCATTTCTACAAGACATACTAGAAGCTAGGACAAATGCAACCACTATCAATGAGCCATCAGGTGTCCAGAGGAAGACGGTATGTCCTCAGTTCCTCCTGTATTTCAGGCAGAAAGACCAACTTTTTGCACACAAATGGAAGCAATATTAGCAGAACCACCAAACTGTGCGCAGACTTTTGACGAGACGACAGCGGTGCCAACTTTTTGTGCCAAGAGTACTAACGAGACGATAGCAGTAATTACAAATGGAAATGACCCTTTTGCTACGTGTCCTGGAGCAGTGGACTATAGAAGTATGTCCAATGGGTCGATGAATCAATCGAGTCTGTTGCGTGAGCAACAGTTGTGGTTGGAGCACCAAAACAAGATCATTGCGAAGCGCATGACCTGATTTTGTCAAATATAAAGTTCTGGAATTCTGCAAGTCAGCTTTTGATTGCGTACCACGAAAGTTACCAAGACCTCTTTAGCGGGCTGTCTTTTTTGCATAATTAGCAACTTAATTTTGTGAACATGCGAAGTGACCAATCGGAGGACGAAGGGAACCAGAAAATAGGAATTATTTTTTCACTTTTTGATCTGAGTTCTCAATTCATAGATCACTCGAGATCTTTACTATATGGATATGCTAAATTCGATAATCCATGAACATACTTAATCGGATTCTTGATGGACTGTAAATCACAGAGACCAAAGATTGGTGTGAAAAAAATGAACAAGTAGTTCATCTTCATTAATTAGCTTGCACTGTTTCAAGCTCCTCTTTTTCGAACAAAATAGGAGAAAAATCATGCATACTAAGCCTTTTTACTATCAATGTAATTTTAAATAAGGATCTAAATTACCAATCTTGACACATTGAACCTTCCAACTTTTACAATTAATCAAAACCGTGACATATGGCTTATTTATAACACAAATAACATGAGTTTAACGTTTGATCTTTTTTAGGAGCGCAAATTGATATAATTTGATAATTGTTGGGTTCAATGTGTCAAAAATAATACTTGAAATCTTTTTTTAGGATTGTTTTGATAATTTAAGGGCTTAAAGTGACTTTTCCCCAACAAAATAATTTCTGGAATGATAGTTTTAGAAAATTCGAGGAGATTCAGCACATTTTAAGGTATTTTTGAAGATTGATTTGTGGAAACAGACCTGCTTTCTCGCATGGGGTACTGACAGAAAGAGCTATTAATTCTCTAGTGTCGCGAAAAATAAGAGCGCTATGTACAACCCATAAGCAAAAATTTTCCATGTAATGTGGCATAGGTACGTACTCGGCTGGCCTTCTTGATAAGTCGCAGAATTTCACATCCTAATTTCATATCCCTCAAACTCTTCCAAGAAGCCAAAAGCCAACGGGAATAGCAAAATGATGATATATATGTCATCAACATTCTCCATTTGCTCATTTCAGTCATATATCGAAAAGTCTTTGATTCATGGAACTCGAACAAGTTTGAAATATTCCTTCTTCAAAATGAAATATATGAGAATCGATCACATGCACATTACTTTATTAGCAGCATATTGATCGATCACAGGCCAATATTGGCAATCATCTAAAATAAGCAGAACATAACCCATAAAATAGCCAAAACCATACTGTATGAGCAAATCAATTAGGTAGCAGCTAGCATTAAGCGAAATAGGAACAATCTTGTGAATTTTTTTGTCCTCTAGCACTCAGCATGCTACATAGCAGTAGCACTTACCATGCCAAAACCCATGACATGCACCGTGCGCTGCCTGCTCTTGCACCCTGCAATGCTTATCACAGTTTCCTGTGCCCCTACACCTCCCATGCCAAGTTTTGCTTAAGTTTTCACATACCCTCCCTATACGGAAACCTCGCAAAAAAAATGAAGTAAGAGAGGGAACGAGAGAGATAGAGATTAGTGTCCATTAGATGGGATATTCATGCATTCTGTAAACCTAATTGTGCAAATGCAAACGATCCCGGTAAAGCCAGTGCAACCGGCCATAAAACAAGTGACAAGAAAAAGTTTACCGGAATAAGGAACCGGATCCTCGGCCTGAACCAAAGCGGGCAAGACAATAGCAAAAACTAGAGCAATGATCCCCAACGTTACAAAAGTGGCCTTTAGAGCAAGGGAAGAAAGTGCCATTTTCTCCGCCTAGCTCTATTACGAATCTGAAAATTGTTGAACTGCGTATCACCCTTTAACCTTCTGATCAAAGAGAAAGAGATAGAAAGCATAAAGAAGCTTGAGAGACAAACAAAGATCTGAACGCGAGAGATTATTTTATACAGAGGCTTGCCGCAGAGGAAGAAGAAGCGATTGTTATGTCCTCTCCGGATATGGTAAAGCCACTACTCTTTTTTTTTTTTTTTTTTTTTTTTTTTTTTTTGTCTTTTAGAATTTAAAGCCACTACTCACTAGCAGCTAGGGAGGTGTATTTTATTTTATTTTTTTTGGTTTGAAATACGTTTTTGGTTACTTACACCCAAAAAATAATAATAACAAATTAGATCTAACACGTCAATCTTAGAATTTAGAAAACTTTAATGTTGTCCTTTAAAAGATTTAAATGGTAACATGTTTACAGGTCAATCCTGAATATCACACCGGAGTATAATCTTGTCAAACCAACCTTCTAGTTACATATGAAATTCAATTTCCGAAGGAAATAAATTTACTCTCTAAATTAGATGCGCAGAAAATTGTAATGTCACCTAGATTTATTATGAACCAAAAGAATGTGGATGTTTTCCTATAATCCCACTTCAGTTGTATACCCTTTTCTTTTCCTTTTTTTTAAGGAAAGCCACTACTCACTAGCAACTAGGGAGGTATATTTTCTGTTTGAAATACGACGTTTTTGGTTACTACCCCCCCCCCCCCCAAAAAAAAAAAAAAAAGTTTTTGGTATAACAAATTAGCTCTAACATATCGATCTTAGAATTTAGAAAACCTCAATGTTGTCCTTAAAGATTTAAAAGGCAACATGTTTACACGTCATTCCTTTGGGCTATATCGGCAGCCAACAACATCGGCAAAAGCTTAAAAGACATCGGTACAACATACTCGCACGTAACATGTTTACAGGTCAATATTCCTGAATGTCACATCGGTATAATCATGTCAAATCAGCTTTCAAGTTACATATGAAATTCAATTTATGAGTGGAAAAAATTTAGGCTTAATTATACAGTAATCCATGTGGTATGAATTTTTGATAAATTCATTGAGTTAGTCACTCACTCTTCTAGGTAAAAATAAATTCCTCTGTTATCAAGACATTAACTCACTCACAGCAAGTGCTGACATGTCAAAAAATAGCCAAGTCAGCACTAATAAAAATTTGTCCGTGTGTCACCCTCATCTAGGTCAGCAGCCAGCTTGATTTTTTTTACCAATTTCTTCCAACTACAGCTTAACAAACTCACGAATGTTCACTCCCCTCTTCCACTAGGGGAAAAACGACAATGGGGCTTCAAACGTTTTCAATAGGATTGGGGTTCTCTAGCTATGGCTTCCCCAATTTTAGTTGAAGTTTTCAGTTTTGGCCTTCCAAATATCTGACCATTGCCTTCCCAAAAGGATTGTTGTGTTTCAGCTATTAAAACATTCGCGAAGGTCATAGTAGGGGAGTTGGTGAGAACTGAGAATGGATGCACTAGGTTTGACCCAGATAGCAGAGGAGTGGATGGTTGTTCTCTCTCCCGAGCAGTTTCGGGTTCTTTGCCAGAATGGGACAGAGCTGAGAGGCACTGCAGAATATGATAAGTTCTCTGAAGAAGGGATCTACAACTGTGCAAGTTGTGGAACACCACTTTATAATTCCACTACCAAATTTAACTCTGGTTGGGGTTGGCGTGCTTTCTACGGTTTCCCTGGAGCCATCACTAGGACTCCTGATCCAGAAGGGAGGATAATAGAGATTACATGCACAACTTGCGGGAGACACTTGGGTCATGTTTTCAAGGGGGAGGGGTTCAAAACTCCTACAGATGAGCGACACTATGTCTGTTTTGTTTAAAAAAGAAGAAGAAGCTATTAAAACATTCATAGACGACGAAGATGAAGTTAGAGGTTAGATATAAATATAGATTTTATGTATATTATTTGTTTGACACGTGGTAGACTTTTATTGGTATTGACGTGGCTATTTTTTGACATGTTAGCACCTGTCGTTAGTGAGTTAATGTCTTGCTAATGGAAGAACCTATTTTTGTTTAAAGGGGTGACCTCAAGGACTAATTTGTCGAAAGTGTTACTTCAGGGACTAATTTATCAAAAGGTCATACCACAGGGACTTACTGTGCAATTAAGCCAAAAATTTACCCTAGATTGTTATCGACCAAAAGAATGTGCATATTTTCCTATAATCCCACTTCAGTTGTAGACCCTTATCTTTAATTAGCTTCTTTTTCATATATATATATATATTTGTTAAATTCTCATAATTTTTTTTTTAAGCATAATAATAGCATAGATCTGTATTTCATTTCAGCAGAATGGGTATCAGACCCTGGCAGGAAAACCTTTCAGCAGTACATGACACTCAGTGCGGACAGGAAAAGAAATACAAAGCAGAAACTGGAAAAAAAAAAAATAAAAAGCCGAGAACAAGCAACAAAGCAGGCCGGAGGAGCAGGAAAAGTGGCGGCGCGTGGGTTCCACGCGCCAGCCAGGAAACACCGAACAAGAGAAGAACATAGCGCCAGGAGGGGCTGAAGCTTGCTATGGGAGGCGTGCCTTCCAAAAACCACTAAAAACAGCCCAAACAGGAAGAGGAAGCAACAGGCGAGTAAGATCCACGCGCATTCAAAAGCGCGGGTGAAGTCTCAAGCACCGGCCAATCGACCTCGGGTTGGGGCTGAAAGAGACACTGGGTGACGAGAGAGACGCTCCAGAAGACCGGGGTCGCCAGAGACCACCAAAAACGCTGCCATCGCTCTACTAAAGCCGTTGATGGAGAGAAGGGAAAAAACATAGATCCTGACCACAGGAAACATGGTCGGGAGAGAAAAAAGGGACGGGAAGAGCTCCTCCTGCCGCTGAGAACAGAGGCTAGGGAGGGGGAGCAGACGGGTGAGAGGAGAGGGTTCTAGAGAGAAGGCGCAGGCTCTCTCTCCAGAAACTAGCGTTTTTTATTTTTTAAATTCTCATAATTTAATCGTACATTAAGTGTTCTTTAACTGTTCATTTGATTGGCTTACCCCCAAAAAAAACTTACCCTCGGCTTGTCACCTCCTTCCTTTTAAAAGAAATTTTTACTTTTTTTCTTTCATTGTTATAACCATCTCTTCTCTAGGAGGCACCACCCCCACTTCCTCTGGGCTTTGTGGAATAAGTGTCTACCACCTCCCTTTGGAATCTGCTCGCATTAAAAATATTACTAACTAAATAATAAAATTTAAAAGTATTAGTCGTTTTGAATGATGACAGATTATATTATTTTTATTGTTTTATTTGATCAATAGAAAACTAACATAAAGATTATTATATTCAATTTTGTAATTTTTCTGTAAATATTTTCAATACAAAACAAAACACCAAAAATCTAATTTTGAAATATTTTCAGCTTAGAACATTTTTCCATTTTCCTCGTTTTACATCAAAACAAACGCAAAATAATGTAAAGTGAAAGCGCCATGCTGTTCTTTTAGTGTTTGCATGCCAAATATTTGGTGGTTTCAAAATTTTAACATAATAAAATAATTACAAAATGATATATCTATTCTCATCAAATCATCTATTTTTCATAATAAATAAAAAAATTCACTCAAATTATCTCTATTCATATTTTTATTCTCATAAATTAAAATTTTGACATGCAAAAGCAAATCATAGGTGCTCGCCCCATTCACAGCGTTGTGCAAATCCACGGCAACGGCGGGTGGAGCCGCCAATTGGTACCTTCCCAGGGGTACTGGGGGTAATGTTCCTTTTCACTGGGAGGCAGTGCCTTCAGTAGTGATGGTTAAATTATTGTAAAAAATAAGATTTGTAGAAGTTTAAAGGTTCAGGGTTATTGAATCTAGGAGACAGAGCTCAAACTTCGTCGTTTTGAGGAGTGGAGGTGATCTCCTCCTTCTTCTCTAGTTCTCCCGCTCGCCGATTCACTCTGATGTCTCTCTCTCTCTAGTCTCCTTCTTACTCTAAGAGTGGGCAAAAATTCCAGCAATAATCGGAATTTTTTATCTGTTCTTTCACATTCAGATCTTCTTCTTTTTTTTTTTTGGCAATTTTTAGATCCAGAACCAGTCTCCGAAATTTCTTGTTCCGTTAAAAAAAAAAAAAAAAGGCTTAAAACAAAGTATAACATATTGAATTTAGATGAATGTTTATATTTATTATTAATTTATGATGTATACCTAGAAAATCTTTCCAAAATTTCAGCCCAAACCCATTAGGGCCCAAAAAAAAATATTCAAATAAATCGGAATTTTCCAGCTTCTAATTCTAGAAATTTTGGTGAACCAGAACAAAAATTTGTATTCCAATACGTACCGGACTATAGTTCCATTCGGTACCCACCCCTATCCCCCTATCTTACTCTATCCTATATATGCTCTTAGTTTTTGTGACACTTGGTTGGGATTTGAAGATGTAATTACTGTTTTAAATTTTGCATTTGATATATATATTTTTTTTTCTATGAATCTGATTGCCATTTGCGTATGTTTTGTAGCGATTTATTTCGATTTGTAATGCCTGACTCTTACTCCAACTATGACTAAATGTAAGCTGACTCTTATTCTGATTAGTTGGAATCGGAATGTAAATTGGAGTCGAAGTCGAGTCGATGGATTCTAAATCCAACTCCAACTCCGACTTCAACCAATCTAACTATATCTGGTCAGAGCCGACTCTGAAGTCATTTTGCACAGCCCTAACCCTCTCAGTGTAAAATGCAATACATCACAAATAGTGTTAAACCATTTTGTTTTTCAAAAGAGTGGATTATAAAGAATGTCCTCCTAATTCCCTCAATGATCAAGTGGGTACACTTCTACATATTGTTCCCCTGTATTTGAATCCATTAATTCACACAGTATTTTGATTGTAAAAGGATTCTAAGTGCTCTAAATTCGTGTAAAACTACATAATTCTAAACATAGACGGTTAATCACGGGCAGTAATCTTTTTGTCATCTAAAATAAAGTCAAAAGTCAATGAAAAAGGCTGGATAAAAAGGAAAAAGAACAGCTTCCAAGGAAAAGCAGATAAGAAATGCAGCCATTGGGAGCCCCAGCTCACAAGGCCAACGAAAATCTCTCTGTACGCCTCGTATTCTGGCGGGAAAGAAATGGGAAAAACTGAAAAAGGAGGAGACCTTCATGATGTACCTCAGACTTCAGATAGAGAGAGAGAGAGAGAGAGAGAGAGAGAGAGTGTGTGAAGCTTTACAGCTAGCTTATGGAGTTGCTTGAGGGCATCAGGCATATCACGGGAAATATGGCCCTGAAAAGTCGATTGCTTTTTATTTGGGAGCATCGGGGACATTGTGGAAGGGTGCCAAACAAAAATAAAGACGAAGTGGGGGAGGCAGGTGGGCAGTAGCATGTGAGCTTGGGGAAGAAGAAATGGACCGCATATTCGATGCAGCCCCGTATAATATTATCCTCCGCATATCTTTCCCATGTGACTGTCGCTGTTAACATCTACTTGGGACCCGCAATTCTTACCCCCCACTGCTTTGTAGTCTCCTCCCTTCCCTACATCTGCGCCGAGCCTTCCTCACTGCCCAATTCTTCTTCTTTTTTTTTCTCCTTTTCCAGATTCCCACAACCTATCAAAAACGACGGGACCCTCTTACCAACTCCTACTTAATTCGCAAAAATCTGCTGTTGGGATGAAACGTCTACAGTCAACCTTCTACAGCGTAATAAGTATTTTGTTATTTATATCGCCTATTGTGCAGCTGAAGGAGGGCAGACCGGATGTTTGATAAATTAACCCTTAGACCTTGGTGGGCATGAGCCTCTTTGGTCATCATGCAGACTGAACAAGCATTAGGAAAAAGGCACCCAATTCCATCAGACAAGAACAGAGAAGACGTTAGAAGAGGGACCTGACCACCATCTCCAAATCTGAGGAAACGGCCAACTCGATATCAGTATCTCAGAAACAAAAAAGACTTTCATCATTGCTATTGATTCCCATTACCCGCTCGAAAAGCGAGGAAAAAAAGCGAAATCTAGCTCCTAAAGCTTTGGGTTTAGGTAGGTGCTTCTGCTATAGGTTGGAATGATGCATAACTGTGTAACCTCGACAAAACCAGCCACGTCCATATCAATCAATAAGCATCATCATAATGGGTACCCTCGAGTGCTCATAGCCCACAAGGAATCAGATTTAGATCACAATATCCCAGTGTGCTTAAACGTGGGTCAAAAAGCACACAAAAACAGTTGCACTCTTTCTAACTAAACCAATGTCCATTACAATTAAAATAAGACTCCTCGATGTACATTATCAAGGAAAGATCAAACAACAAAAGAGAAAAACAAGACAATCATCATAGCTTCTCAATTACAGCTTCACGGGTAATCAATTGATAAGATTTAGACTAAATACAGAAAGGACAAAAAAAAAAAAGCAAACGAGGATACTCCCTAAAAAACCGTATCCATGCTTTTTTTTTTTTTCTCTCATAAAATACTAAAACAAATAAACCTTTCGAATTTTGGCATATCATACGTACGTTATAATTTTAAGGTAAAAGAAGAGGTTGGAGTATACGTAGTGTGTGTTTGTTTGCTGCCTGTCCACGAGAGAGCTTCCCATTCTTGAGACGGTTAGAAAATCCAGACGTACCAATCCTGCATTAAAAAGAAATTAAACAAACTCACCACAAATTGTAAAGACCAAAACAATTAAAGTAGGATCAAGTCAAATATTACCCAAAGCACAAAAAAATCTAAGTCAATGGTCCAACATTCAGTCGGCCCACGGGTCAACAGTTTACACCATCAATACCAAACCAACGGTGTAGATGGATGGTGGTTTAGTAATTTTCCAACCTTACAGTGACAGTCTGACAGAGTCCTGGGCAACTTTAACCAGACACTCAAACCTTTTGCAATACTGGGATCCAAACTGTCACAGTTAGCTCCTATAAGGTAACCAAACTGCCAAGATTCCTATGAGCAATGGCCCACCACCATATAGTGGCCCCTATCAAATTGCATCTAAAGAAAATCCAGCCTTCGACTTCGAGTCCTTGGCGATAGGATGGGATCGAAAGTCGAAACTGCCATTTTATGCCAGAGCACAAGAGCAGAGTACCGGAAGCAGAACACCGGACCCGGACCCACTTGGATAGGGAGCCTAATCCAAAACGTAAGGGCAGCATTGTCTTTCCGAAGACTCACTCATGCGCGAAAAATAAGGAGCTTCCGCTCCATCACGCGCCAACCACAGGTACAGATGTCAGCATCTGGTTAAATGCAGATTTGATCGTGTCGATCAAGTTTACCAAAGTCTTAAATAATTAAATTCTACGTGCAATTGTGCAAAAATGAATTTAATTAAATGCCTTCGATAAACTAAAACTAAATCAATTTAATGAATTCCTATTAGCCTTTCCGAAACTTTTTTACCTTTCTTTGGCGGGTCGGGTTAGATTCTTTGTTCGTTATTCCCTCCAGGACTTGCCGAAAATGGTGTTGATGATTCTGTTGCCGGAAAGTCTCTGCAAGGCCTTGTTGGCCCCGGCCACCTTCATCTCCGTCAGCCTCTGCAAATGGTGGTGAGCCCCAGCGGCCACCATCCTCTTCCTGCAACCGTGGCTGCTTCCTCCACCTACCATCGCCGCCGCCACCATCACCGGAAACTTCTTGCAGTTCACCACCTCGTTCTTCGGGTCGAGCATCTGCACCAGCCTCGTCACACTCTTCTCGTCCCTCACCAACTCCTTCCTGTTCGACCGCACTGTCAAGAGCGATACCAGCGCCATCGCCGCCGACTCCTGCAGCCCCACCGGCTTTGGCGACTCCATCAACTTCACCAACGACCCCATGCAACTAGCAATGGCTCGCTTATTACCGTCGCTGATTGACAACCTGGCAAGCAATGACGCCGCCACTTGCTGTAGAATGATATTCCCGTGGTTGACAATTTCCCCCAATTGCATGATGAATGCGGTCGATGATGATAGAAAACGGGCAGAGGGGTCTAACCCAGAAAGAGAACTTAGAGCTCGCAGAACGTGTTCCAAAGTGTCTGAGTTAGATACTTCCTGGATCAAATGCATTAATCTCTGCAAGCCGCGTTCTTGTACTATCAATGCGCAAAAATATTCACCTGATGAGGCTAATATGGCTATGCAATTCGCAGCCTTATCTTGCGCGGAGCTTGATCCTGAGACTAGAACTTGAATGACTACCGGTACAGCTCCTTCTTCTGCCAAGGAGTTCCTGATATCTTCGACAATTGCTACGTTACTAATCGCACCCACGGCATGCGCCTGCGTCACCAGCGACCCAGATCGGCACGCTTCGATCAGCACAGAAACGCCGCCATATGCCGAGACAGCCCACGCGTTTTCAGGATCGGCGGTGATGGCCTCTACCGCAGCCGCAGCTTTCTCTTTCAGAGACATTGACCCCGTTTCTACAATCCGCAGCAAAGGTCCCAGACCACCTTCTTCAAACACACACTTTCTGGACTCGTCGTTGGCCGAGGTAAGCACAGATACGGCGGTCGTAGCATGTTCGCGGATGGAGTTGTGGTTGTTGCTGTGGTTGAAATCCAGCAAGTGAATCAAATAACCTACGTTTCCTTCTTTTGCCACCACGCTCGCGGATTTCTCATCTTCAGCGAGGAGTTGAATCAAGGATTCCAGAGCTTTCGTTTTGAACTCGACCCCTCCTATTTGTAACCTGGCAAAAAGATCTCTGATAAAGAAGGTTAGGTCTTCTTTGGAAGAACAAGGACCTGGGTGTGAGAGAACGATGGCGTTGGATTGGTGGAGGACGCCGGATCTGAGGAGTAAGTCGAGGTCGTGGAGAGAGTGGGAGAGAGAAGCGGAGGCCATATCGAGGTCGCTCTGCATACGAAGCTTGCCGCCGGAGAAGGAGCCGAGGGTGCAATGGTCGGAGAGAGAGCTTAGGCGCTGAAGCGTGGAAAGGAGGGAAGGGAGGAGGGAGTGGACGAGAGGGTTGTCGGACCAGTGGGATGAGGAGGAGAGGGAGGAGAGGGAGGAGTGGAGGGAGGTCAACTTGGATTGAATCACTTGCCACCGTCCTGTGAAAGATTTGACGGTGAGGGGAGAAAGGAGAAGGAGGGAGAGAAGGTTGGTAATGAGGTCGAGCAGGGCTTGCGGTGAGGAGGCGGCGGGTGGGGTTTGTGGCGGTGGCGACGTGGTGGCGGTGGGATTCATTTGGGGTTTGACTGGGATCGGGTTCGGCCTAGGGCCTGGATGGGTTTGGCTCCAGCTCAACTTAAACGGGTGGTAAAATACATGTGAAGGGGGAGGAAGGTTTAACTTGGTGGGAAAGGAAAGGCAGGGAAGGTATGGGAGGGTGAGTGGCCCTGACAGGCTGACACTGGGATGAATAAAAGCGAAGTCAATAGGAGACCGTGGGTTGGAAGAGAACGGGGAGAGAGAGAGATTTTAAGAGTGAGACTGAAGTCAAGTCCCGAGCGAGAGAGAGAGAGAGGAAGCATGTGGGTGGACCAGGAGGATATGGGCCGGGTTTGGCTCCGAGGTTTACGCCTACATCAAATCACGACAAGCAGTTTTATCCTAATGCAGTGTACTAAGAACTAAATAATTTGTTCCTTTTACTCGGCGCTTTGCGAAATAATGTATACGAACGAATAAAATGTGTATTATAATGTTTGATAGCCACCCAGGAACGAAAAACGGCGTCCAGTTTGTTAATTATTTGATTAGGCTTTAGGAATGGGTTCCTAAACAGCAACAAGGTCAATCAAATTGACAAATTCCCCATTTTATGGGGCCTTAGCCTCCTTTTACAGTTTTTTTTGGATTAACTAAAAATGACTTGCAAACTATTAACAGAAAAAAAAAAAAACAAATATATATAAATCAGTGCCAGTTCTAGGGGAGCTTACTGAGGTCATTATTAATCACAATTGGAAATATTAATAGCCATTTATGGAGGATTTAATAATCAAGTTTTTTTGTTGATTGAGCAACAAAATTAACGGTGATGACTGATTGCAATGTTGTGAGATAAAAGTGCTTGATTTAAAAACCTTCCTGAAGTGTGGATGTCGGACCGTCCGAGTAGTCGTTAGGATTAGGAGTAGGAGTTTGGGGATTCTAGCCTTCTAGGTTGGGTATAGGAAAATAGGCAAAGTACCTTGTAGTAATCAGTAATGTGTAGGCTAGAGCTAGAAAACAGCGGAATGGTCAAAATAATTTGTGAACCATTGAACTAGTGAGTAATGGACAGTCCAAGTGTGCTTTGGGTCTTTTTTTTTTTTTTTTTTGGTCGGGCTGTGGCAGCGTGGGCCTTAATATAAAGGTGACAATTAGATGAGCTAGGCCAGCTTGACGCAGGCCTTTGGTCTTTGGGTACTGTAGCCTAGCAAGTCATAAAAGAAGCTGTCTGGGACTGTTTGGACCCACTCTTACACCTCTAACGAATCAGGACTGCTTGAAACATTTGAGGTGAAGTGATAGCAGTAGTAAATTTCGAAATGACCTTACCAATCTATTTATTTGACCAATTTGTCCAGAGTTTCGTTTTTGGATTTACAGTTTGGATTTATTCAATGAGAATTCATGATCTTCTTTGGCACATAAATCCTCCAACAATTTACCAAGAAAAAAAAAAAACATCCTCCAACCCAATTGAATGCAGGATTTCAATGTTAGTTGCCTATTCAGAAACTGTATCAATGAAGAACAACTTTCTTTAGTCTCAACTTTTAGTACTGAAGTTTAATCCAAAATTATTTGCGATCCCCATACCAGCACAAGTCTGTTTTCTGGAGTTGTATTCTTTCCATATTTTGCGATCCCCATTTGTTCTTATGATACAAAAATTAAAGCAAATTCTGGAAACCTAACAATTGAGTTCAACCAAAAACCAACCTAAACCATTTTCAGTTTCGGGAATCAAGAGACTCCTGCGCATATAAGCCAAGTCAAATTAGTCAATGTCCATTTAGAAAAAAAAAAAAAAAAAAATAGTCAATGTCCCAAGCGTACTAATAAGCCAGCGTGAAGGACTTGGGCTATTGGCTATTGCTCAAAACGGGTTCCCTTGGACTCGCCTTCAAACCAAAAGCGCTGTTAGTTGGTCCCCAGTAAGCTAAAACCCTCCTTATACCTCTTACGCACACAGAGCCTTCGGAGAGCCTGGAGGAAGAAGGAGACAACAGCGTAGCATTTCCGATTTCGAATTCGCAAAACCAGAAGAAATGGTGAACAAAGCATGGAGAATAATCCCAAGACCACTCCTGGAAACTGTGCTAAATAACCACGCCCAGCACCACCGCGTCCATCAGCCTCTGATCCTCCACGGCCCTCGCGGCGTCGGCAAAACCACCCTCATTGTCGAACGTATAAACCTCCCCACCACATTCTTTAGGTTTTCCTCTGTAATTTCTGGCTGACTTCAATATTTCGCGCCTTTTTTTTTTTGTCAGGTCTACTCGGCGAGTGGAACAAAGGCCCCCACCTTAGCGGCTATATAGACTTTGCTGAATCCATCAAAGATCACCACCCACGGTACAACCAGTCGTTTCCGTGGGCTTCTTGGTCCAATTGTTTACCACCTACTTTGTCAAACTGCCGAACCCAGCTCGAAGACACCCTTGAATCAATGGTCGAAAAGGGTGTCAAGCTCGGCACCATTAGCTCCCATCAGATATTCACCACCCTCAATAAATGGCACAGCCTCAACACGGCGCTTCGTCGTGTGATTCAGGACAATAGTGGTGTGAAAAATGCAGTCTTGGATAAGGTCTCAGGTTCTGTGTTGTGGGATCGGGCGGTTTTTGCGCTATCTGCTCGATGTAATGCCAAAGAGATTGATGAGGTATTGGGGTTGAGTGAGAAACGGAAGGGCTTGTCAATGGAGGAAGCTTCGTACTTTAGGGAGTCGATTGTGGCCCTGAGATTGGCGAAGGAGGTGATTAAGGTTCAGCAAGGATGGAGGGCTAATGCTATTGCTTTTTTGAATCAGAAGGGTGGATTTTCGAGGCCATTAGCACATTCATGTACCAATTGGCCGTGTTTGTTGCTGGAGTTGTTGTCACAAGCTGCTGAAATTGATCATTTTCAGGTGATTGACTAAAGTTGTTGAGTGTTCAGGGGCATGTGCCCCCAAATAATTATCAATACTCTGTGTCCTCGAATTTTTGCTGCTACCCTGCTGTGTTTGCTAATTCTGGGCATGGTAGTCAACGGGTAAGGTACATTTAGTCCTCAATGTCCTATGCGGTATTCTTTTATTTCTTCATGCTTGTCACGTGGAGTTGAAGTGGGAGGAGTTTGACAGTAATTTTGTGAGGTTTTTGCCTACTAAGTGCTGCTATTGCCAGGCTGTAATTGACAGATGTTTTTCTTTCATATTGGGCAGCCAAAGTTGGTAATTAACAATATCGATGTTCTACGCAATGCTACTCTAGATGATGATTCATTGGTCTGTGCATCAATGTATCATGACAGTTTGATATGGAGAATAATTGCTTTGGGTGCAAATGAGCGGTGCCTCCCCGTCATTCTTATTACATCTGATAGGTGAGGTCCATTTCCATTGAGCTATGTTATATTTTCCTTAAACTCTTCAAATTACTTTGCTTGAAGGAGTAGAAAAAGCATTCTGCCTCTGCTTTACTGCTTTGCACCTTAAGAATGATTTAGAGAACGGAGAGTTCATCTCTACATCAGCCCACATTGCTGCTTATTTTGTAATATGCATCATTATTGTTTGTCAGATTTTCTATGTGCATCTCATAATTCTAATTCTACCAATATGCCTCAGCTACTACTCATATCGAGCCTACATGGACTTTGGATTTCCAGACATATTCATCTCTCGCGAGGTACTCAAACTAACACTATTTCTCTATCTCTTCCTTCTCTCTCCTTGTTCGTGTGTATGTGTTTGGGATTCTCTTGTGCAGAGTGTGTATGGAATACTAGTCGCTCAAATGTTTTTCTCCTTTTCTTACCCGTGAAAATTTCTCACATGAAAACAAGTCATCTCGTGCAAGCTTTAGCTTATGGAACAGTCCTCGAGATCCCCACTAGCACACCCAAGGGGAATTATTTTGATGCCTTCTCACGGTTGGGACTCTCCAACTGAGACACACCCCCATGCACACACCAACACTTGATAATATGCATATCATCTGCACATGTCTTTCTCTCCCGTATGCTTCACTTTGATTTTGAGAATCAATCTGCTTGTCTCTATGTGGGATATGTCATTCATGTAATTTTTCCTTTGATGATTGCTCGTCGATGTTCAGTTCATGTCACTTGTTTCAGTTTTCTATGATCTGCAGACATTTGGATGGACTGCCCAAGAAGCTAAAATGCATATGGTTGCTGATTACTTCAGTCCTTCAGAGGCAAGCAAAATGCTTTTATTGTTTAAATAAAAAACATTCATTAAGAATAGAAACCCTGTGGAGAATGAAACCCAAAAACAAAATGAACCACACTGGACCAGATCTGTTGAGAAATTTTTTAATTCTCTCTCCCTCTCTCTTTCTCTCTCTCCCCCGCCCCCGCCCCCCCCCTCCCTTTTAACTGTCTTCACCTTATTTTGCTAGTTCCTGTCAGCCTTGCTGACTTTTAACATTTTGTTTTTGTTCCCTGTATGTTTAAACTCTGAGCCCTATTTCTTAAAATTGCAGTGGATGGTGGTGGCTGAGGTGCTTGGGCCAAACCCTCGTCATCTGTTTGAGCTTTATGCTCTTAAACAAAGTAACTATTATCAGAAGTAAGAATAACTTGATCCTTAGTTTTCCATGTTATCATCTCGCGATCTTTATAAATCATATCTTGCATCTATTACTATGTTTTGAGTCCAGATGTAGCCCTTTATAAAGAAGGTAAAGAGAACCTTTATTTTACCGGAGTTGGGCAATATGAAGTTGTGGTATAGTCGGAAACATATTGGGAATTACCATAATTGCACATGGTATTTCTATGATTGCCATTTTCTGGTCAAGCTACATTCTATTCGTCAATTATCCACATTTGTTTTTTACTGTAGAATGGCGGGTGACAAAGCTAGTACTTTTGAGGACATTGTAGATGCTTATTTGGCATATTTGCAAGTAAGTTTTGTGAACAAACAACTATTTGATTTTGTTTCCTTGTGAATCCTGATATTGTCTTCCTTAAGATTTGCTCTTGGAGGGTACATTTACACTAACTATTAAACTCATTAACAGAAAGGAAAAAGTATCTAGGCTAGTTATTTGACATGCTAGATTGATTAAGCTTACTAACCGACATTATTGGTCTCATCTATCATCTTTGCTTCGTATGTGAACATAGAGTAGGCCTAAAGTTTAAAAGTGGGAAAGGTTAAAGCTTACTGCACAGAACCCTATCTGAAATATTTTAAGTATAAGATTCACGCTATCTTATTTGGCATTCTCTCACTTTCAGCCATGCTAAAAGAATTTTCTCACACAACGGAAGAAAGACGAGCCTATCATAATAGCGTGAATGTCCATTCAAGCAATTTAGAATGAAGTCATGTGCTTTACAAAATGAAGTGCTCCGGATTGTGTTCTTAATGAGCAGGAATTATAAGCCATATCATGTATCTTACTTAATGAGATTTTGACTTCCTTTGTCACGTTAAATTCAATTACTTTTTCTATCTTTTATTGTACGTGCTATAAGAGATGCCTCATTTATTGCTCTTGTTACTTCATTCAAGATTACTGTGGTGAATCCTGCTATGGATAAAGCATTGGGACTCCTGCAAAAGTTTGCTATTGATGCATGGAGCGGAAAGATTTCAAAAGATAAATTACGGTTTGGTGCACCTTGGAGGCATCCTCCAAAGACAGATGACCACAACCTGTGCCTTGAGTGGGCAAGGGTTCAACTGATGGATTTTGTTCAGTCTTTTGTCAATACAGAGTTTGGGGTAAATTCTTTTAACATGTTATCCATTAGTGCTTTCTTTAGGCTTTATCTTCTTTCTGAGCTAAACTGATTTTATTATCAGAATAATAAATTAAAGATTCCACTAAGTCAAACACTAGTGTCCAATATTGATTGGCAGAAGAAGTTTAGGGTCAAGGGCTCATACTGAAAACAAGCTGATTTCATGTCCTCTCTGATTATGTCTCTAGAATTCGGTTATTCTAATTTCTTTTTGAATTATGTTCCTCATTTAAATTAGTAGTCTTTTTGTAATTTTGCTTACTTAGGGTTTCCTTTAAGCATTTTCCGTTGTCGTAGCCACCATGCATACACTTTTTGTAGTTTTGTTTTTGCCTTGTTAGGACTTCTTGTCTTATTTAGACCTGCGTCCCTATGGTGATTTCTATAAGTTGATCCTGGTATTCTTTAGTATTCACTTGTTTTTCCTTTCCAACCATTGTCAATTGGCGGTACTAAATAAGTTGGTTCCACATTCTACCTTTGAAGCTGTGCTATGATTTCATTGTTTTTTCTTTGAACATTATTAAAACCTCGTCTTATTCCTCGTGGTTTTTTTGCTTTTATTAGTTTGACTGATACTTATGTCTGCCTCATACATGTTCTTTCTAAAAACTAGAAAATCATTTGAGACCACTCAGGCGTGGAAATTATGTAAAGCCTTTTGTCCTAACTCTATATATATCGTGTAAGTCGAAAAGTTCCCAAGTATGTAGTTTTGATCTTGTGACTAGGTATTGACTTCAATAACAATGATATTATCATTAGAGACGTAGCATACGGATGGAGGTACATTAAGGTGTACTTTTAATCCTATGTGATATCCCTTCCATTGTTCTCTATATGTTTAATTTGTAACGCCCTAGCCCAAAATTTCAAACGGACAGAATTCCACTTTAAAATTGGACTTTCCACCCTACTTACAAGCAATTCTCCCAACCAAGAAATCTCAAGAGAAAATTTATTCAAATCTCATAATAATCATATTCCACACTCAGAACCCAACAATAACAGATAAATGAAAAATGAATCCAAAAAGTTTAGTCAGAGTACTAGGTTGAAATCCTGAAATTCAACATTTAATAAAGGATCCACTAAACAGTTTTTCCAAATTAAAATAATACTACTGAAGTCGCCAAACTGAAACATTGATCCTAAGGTCTCTAAAAGACTCTTTATTCATTATTCCTACATCTTTCATCTTTCACAGAAACTCTAACTTGAGATCTTCTACTACTCATTGTCTTTAACCTCTAAATAAGAAAGAGTGAGAAGTAAGTGTTGAGCTATGAGTAGCTCAGTATGTAGCAAATCAATGGGGATAGGAGAAATAACAGTTTTATAACAAAAACTGAGAAAAAGAAAATGTAGTGAACTATATCAAAACCAAAAACACAAGTTGTAACAAAAATATCTCAGGCCACACAATATAGTGAAATCACCAATGGTCACAAAGATCTCGATGGTCACAAAGATCTCAATGGTCATAAGCGTAAGGATAGTTTCATAGTATGCTCATAAAACAAGTTTCAACATTTCAACAAACCAAGCTGAACATTTCAAATGAGTTCATGAAATCTCATTTTACTAAAATATGTTCAGTTCTCCATATAACACATCAAAACCATATAAGATACAATGCACGTTTAAAAGCTCATCTTATAGAAAATCAAAGAATTTAATCTTACACAGTAACACTTTTCCAAATCAATTTCGATTTGTCAAAGAATTTAAAGTGTGTGCACTAATTTTCCACAACACAAGAATATCATAAAATCCATTGATGAACCACTTACCTCAAACGCTTAATCCAAAGCTTAAAGTTTCTCAAAAAATTGTTGAACAATTAATCAGAACCTACATCAATTTTTAAATATCAGTTATCAACACCAACATGGAGTCCGAGTCATTCTTTATGACTCTATTAGAACACTCTTAGCCTTAGAAACCATCAAATAACAATAATGTAAAATCTAGATAACCCTTAATACATCATCTTTTCATCTTAATCCACAAATTCTTCAATATATACTCAATGATAAAATTCCAGTAACACAATTGAGATCGAGTTGACAAAACTTTTATCATCTGAACCCGTTTAATCTTATAAGAATATGCTATCTCTACCAAACACGAAATCTTTCCAAATCCCGCCTTTAATTACTTTACAGCAACCCCAAAAAAATTATGGAATAAACTTAGACATCTTGAATCCACATCTTCATTTTTTGATAAGTAAGTTAATCTCATTAGAACTAGTGAAAACAGTACAAAGAACTATACCGAAGCCACTACTCCAAACAAGCAAGAAAACTGAAAAAATCTACAAAATCTAGGAACGGGCAGCTGAGCACCGAGTTCACCCAAAGAAAAAGAGAAGACAACAAAACGCCTTGCACCCTAGGCAAAGACAAAGTACAATCTTCAAAGCATCTCCTGTTTCGCTCTCTCCAAAGACACCACCAGATGCAATGAGGAATCAACTGCCAGATAACCTAAGCGAAAGGATTGCGAAACCTCCTCTTCCAACTCCACAAAACATCAGCCACTTTCTTAGGCATAACCCACTGAAAGTTCACAATACAAAGAATAAACTGTCTTCGGCATAATCCGCATCTTCATTAGAGATGGAAACTTGAAGAAGAAAAAATACTCACCTAAATTCATCGACAAAATCTCAAAAGAACCGCCTAATATTAGAGGATTGAGCTCTCCAACATTACCTACAAAATGACATAACCCTACATCAATCCCAAAGGATTTTGACTGACAAAGAAAGAAGAAATCATCCTACTCGAAATATTACCTAATCCCCACGAATCGAGCATCTCCAATGGCTAGAGAGAGATAGATAGCACAACTTTGAGCGGTTTCTTGAGAAAAATAGGCCATACTTAAATCGCAAATAGGATTTGAATAGGGCAAGATTCTAGGCGAGATGAGTGAAATTATTCAAATTTTGAAAAACAAAATTTGAAACTTGAGAAGCAAGGGTTTCGGCAAGCAAGAAAAAACTGAACGAACTTTGATCGTCCGTGAGGAAGAAAACTTCCTGCTGAAGGGATAAGTCACTTATCCCTAATGCACTGTTTTACCCTTTTTTATTTTTTGGGATATTACATAATTGGTGATCTTCCTTCTTGCTCCTTGTTCTAAAAATATTTGTTGTTTCAATGCAGATTAATTATCTAGCTGACTGTAGTCTTGAGATCTTTGACGATCCTTCTATTGTTGCATTGCTAGAGGTACTCGTCTTTTTGTTGTTTTGTTGCTTATTTTGTGGAATGTGTTGATTTGGAATTGTTTTATCCTGGCCTGAATTTGTGAAATTCTGAGCATATTTGCAAGATTTCTTTTGCAATTATATCCTACTTAAAACTACAAAATTTTCAGTCTAAGAGGAGCTCTTTCCTTTCCTTTTCTTTTTTTCTCTCCTTCTCTTCATTCAAAACTATGTGTTATTGACTGTCCTTTTTGCCCAAATTTTTTTTTGCAAAACTTTATGCTCATTATTTATTTTGAAATCTTCAAAACCCAAACTGACATTAGAACGGGCAAAATTTGCGTTTTACTTCCCACATATTCAGTAGGCTTGATTTCATTATATGCTAAACTATCTGCAGCTAAATGACCACCATGCTGTATCTGAACCAGCTCCAGATAGATACATTTTGTAAATATTGATGCTGTGTTTTTTTTCCTTTTCCCTTGTTTTTTGTTTCCTAGGTTGGTTTGCTCTATGCTCAACGGGACCCATCTTTCATTCGACCCATTTCTAGAGGGATTCAGAGGTGTCTTGTGAGATGGTAAGTGGTTTTCTCTGTATTGAAAGTACTCGGAGATGATAATGAAATTATTATATGCTCAATTATATTGATATTTGGTTGCAGGCTTGTCCAGCAGCGGATACGGATGAGTTACCTAAACTTGCTCCAGTGTTTGTGGCAGCGAATAATACGTGGACGTAGCTATCGTCATTTGATGCTAGAAGCAGGCTATAAATAGAGTATTGAAGTATGTGCAGTATCAAAGTAAATCTTTGTTGATCCAAAATTTTTGCCATGATGCATTTTTTATTCTCTACCTGACCATGCAAGGAGACTTATATTCACACATGATTAAAAGTGCTGGTTTAGAGCATGGGGAGGTCTTCAGAGGCATTAGAGGCAGTTAAAACTCTACTTTTATTTTTGCTGTGGTGTTCTGTATATTTAAAGAACGAATTAGGGAGAAGTTGGGGGGTTTGTTCTGGCTTAACAGGGCCAGTATGTATGTGCAGATGGACGACTTGGAGGCAGTTATGGCTTGATAGTTCCGAGTTCACTATCTATTTTCTTGTAGAGTTGTAAATATTCGGAAGTTGGGGACACTTATTTATGGCTTAGTGTTTTTGATGGTGTGTTATAAATGGCCTTGTCTAGCTCCTAATTTCCCTTTTTTATGGGCAGTCTGACTGGTGATGGGTGAAAAGTATTAGCATTTTGTGAAGAATATTTTAATTGATTTCTTAACCAACAAGCGAGACTTCATTCCATTGCAGTGTAATTAATGATTCTGTCGCTTATACTTCAGGTTCATTTGGGCAAAGGCATATTCACCGTTTGATGCCACTACTTTTTAGGGTTCACGTGAATATGTAAGTAATATCTGTTGTACCTTTCACTCTCAAATGTTTATCTTATCAATACATTTCCTATTCACCTGGAAGGCCAGTCTGTACATGCAAGAGCCTTGAAGATTTTTAGATCCTGTTGTATACTTGTTTTGCTGAATTCTTTTGTGCTGTGGTGAGAAATCACTGCATTCATCTGATTTAACAATAATCAAAGCCTCAAATATCTTGCAACAAGACATATTGCTAAATTCTAACACTGTTTCTTGTCAGTTTTTACTCATGCAGGCACCGGTAAAATCTGCCATGACTGCTTTATAGAAATTTTGATGTTACTGTAAGTCTTCTCATCCTCCTTGTGCATAAGTTTTTTATGTTACATCTGAGCACTAGTGGTGTATTCGCACACCTACAATAATCTGTTGTTTTGCAAGAATTTGATGTCCACGACCAGCTAACAACTTTTATTTGTTGGTCGGCATACTAACACTTTCTTAGCTTCAATGATTATTGAAAAATCCTTAAGAATCTATTTTTGAAACTTCATAAAGTAAAAGAACACTATCATGTTGAAAGTTTCGACAGCCAGACATGGGAAGATGGAGAGAGTGAGTGAGTGTTTATGATTCTTATTGTGATAAATTAAAAACCAGTTGACTTTCTGTCTGTTGAATATCACAGAATTAATCTTCAATTCCTGGAAACAGTGGCCTTACTTGTGTCTGTAACATCAGTTTTTCCATATGCAGGTTGCTCCAGGACATGTCCTTACTTTACAATAAGATTGAAGACCCAAAGACTCCCATCAACCTATACACATTTTCATTCAAAGGTGGATTAATAAGGCAAGACTAGTTGTCACTGTTCCTGTGAATTGATCAAGGATAAAAGGCGGAGATTCGACTTGAATGGTTGTATGACTTGTACATACATTCTGAGTGTATATTGAATTTCGTTCTTCTTTTTTTTTGGGTGGTGGGGGGGAGTTGCACTCAATTTTCAAAATGTGAATGTAACCATTATTTCGTAGTGAATGCGAGCCATTTTTATAGGGCTGCGGGTCAATTCTTGTCTTGACTAGTTTCCCAGACAATAAAGTTGGTTTCCTTGGCACAACGGGTTATGCAGAGCCCTTGCATTGTTTTTTTGTCATTGCATGTTGTAGCTTCCATTTGTCAATTCAGATGATTTATATTTCATACTCTTGCCTTGGCTGCAGTAGTTTAATATGATGAAGTTTCCAAGCGATCACGTTCATGGACAACCTCTTTTTGTGTGTTATCTACTACTACTATAATGATATTTCTTGTCAACTTCTACCCCTAATTATTAGTATTCTTCTTTTCTTTTAGCAAGAAAGCAATATTGGAAAAGTATGAAAGGGAAAAATTAGAATGGTGGATCTTCTCCACTATCAAATGAGGGAAGAAAACATTATTTAGGTTGGGACAACATGGTTCCTTACGACATGGAGAGGTTGCTGCTCCTAATCTTGCGAACTTGTATGCCCTTCTATTTGCACTATGTTGTGCTCAAATTATAGACCAATGGCCAATGTCTGAAGGAGCACAGGTGCGAACAATGGGCTGCCCTTGTCGAGGGATGGGGATGGAGGTTTTAAGAGCCTTAAACAAAATGAGTTCTCTTCAATTTGCATTGGAGAAAAAAAGGAGCAATATGCATTGAATAGAGTGAGGCCATCAAATTTGACGGCAAATTAGAAAAAGCATTGGAACGTGGCAAATCTCAAACCATACATTCCCTTTTTTCGACCGTGATTACCACTAACTACTAGTTTCTCTAACTGGGCCATAGAACCGAGATTGATGGCTTTTGCCCTCGTGGAGAGCATTATTGCGTTGATTAGAAATTAAGCCGTGTCCCTGCGGCGAGGAGGTTTTGGCAAAAGCGACCTTTTTTACTTGGATACGGTCCCCGTTTCTCCTCCTCCGACAATTTACACAGGTCAAGACTGCCTTTAGGCTCAATTCCATTTGTGTACCATCGTTCCCCACTGTTTAACCCTGCCAGCTACACGAAAGAGTAGATAGCAAGAGTAGTTATCAAGTATTTCATTTCTTTTAGGCTCAATCTTCCTCCTCTTCAGTACCATGTTTGCAAATGTTCGGAAAGAAAGATGTGCTAAGTAAAGGACCGAAAGACATGGGAGGCAGGACTGGCGGAAGCTTGCCTACCAACCTTGTGGTTTGCCCAGGACAAACGCGATGGCTTTTGCTGTGTGCTGTAAGTGGGATTTTGGCAGCTGTACGTCTTCGCGCGGCCTGGCATGTGCGAGAAAGGATTCTATGCAAAGCTATGTCAATCCACGAATGTGATTTAAAAATAGAAATTCAAATCTAACACTAAAGCTGACCTCATTTATTGAGGTGAGGATACAAAATGATTATTAAATATCATTCTCTGACATATGCACCTAACTGATTATCAAATACCGCAACATATGCACAAAGGAGTGCCATTGATGACAAAGGGATCTTGGTTGGTCGTGATTTGATCAATTACTTTATATCATAGTTGACCAATCTGCAAAACTTTATGATAACTTGCTCTCGATGCAAAACAAGCATGAAATTGTATTAAAAGCTTAATATAACCATATACATCTAGCAGCCATGATTGTTTTTTTTTCTCCTTAAGTAGGGTTGTTATCTGTTAAAGATGTGATAAAAAAAAAAAAAGAATTCCCATTCCCGCAGAGACGAAGAACAATAGGCTACTTCTTTTATCACCTCTGTAACTGTACAGCTCACTTGGTAGGATTAGCATTTTCCCTTGAGATTTTGTTGTGTGTTCATTCCTTTATATGCAAGACTCCACACTTACAAAAGAGTTGCATAAACATAATGGACACACGGGAGAGAGTTACTGTAGGCTGAATGGGAATGTGATTTGATCAATGCCCGGATCCGGATGTACAAGAGTTTTTTTTTTTTTTCTTTTTTTTTCTACGTTGTGTTTTTCAAACGACTATAAACAATGTTTAGAGGTCAAACCGATGTCTGTCTTCTGTCAGCGAGACCATAATGCTCGCGGGTCCCTTCTTCGATTTTGGTAATACCACGCTCTCTACTTCTCCCATCAAAAGAGCGCCCTTTTCTTTTCATTTTCGCTACCGGCCGGCGGTCCTCTCCACTACCAACTTCAGAGTTGCCTAACCTTGGAGGATGTCGTAACAGCCCGTGCCTTAAATGTAAGTGCTCCACCTTAACTTGCTATGGCTGAATCTTCATCTATTGTCTGCGATTTCCTGTCTTTATAGAGCTTGATGATTCATTCGCTGGGATCTGTTCCATCCTGTTTCTCGTTCCCAGTAAGCGAAAGGCTCAGAGAGAGAGAGAAGAGTGTGTGTGTGTGCGGCTTCCCTCGTGTATATTTTCTTGAACAACATTTGTTCTTTCATGCAGCTTTTTATTCTTGTACAAGGACATACTTCTCGGCAACACATCTGTTCTTCTATGCAACTTTGCGGTTATATATCTATGCAGTTTTTGTTTCCCGGCATCTCGTTCTTTTGCTTTCTTATTTGAATGTTCTTCATATTATGTTCATACAACTCGTACTCAAGAGCTTAAGCTCTTGTTTTGGCGAAGCATATATGATCAATCACTTGCTAATATATTCAGACATTATCTGCTTGCACATCGTTCTTCCTCGATCATACTTGGAACTTCTACACAACCCTTTCTGTTTTTCTCAGCTTTTGTTTTTTTGTCTGGTTCTCTTTCGAATTTACATTTTTATGGGTTTCCTTTTATAATTCGTAATTTGTAAGAGATGAGAGAAGAACCATTGAGCTTGCAGGAGCGTTCAGAAATTACAGAGCAAAAGGACTCGAAGGAGCCAGAATATTCAAGTGGGTTTTGCGAGAGAATCAAGCCAATGGACGGTGGAGATCACGGTAGAAGATGGAGAAATCTAAAACACCGGCTAGGATTCAACGGATTGGGCTGCTGTGGGGCCGCGTGGAGACCCCATTCTTCAACTTTGAGCATCATAGAGACCCACGAAGAAAGCCAACTCACAGTCACAGAAGCAGAACAAGTACAAGTAGTCACCAGTGAGAACAATTCTCCGCCACTTGCAGGTATGAACCTCGCAATGGCATTAGCGGCTGAGCGCAGTTCGCGGGAGGAGAAGGACGTGGGACCCCCCACCGAAGTTAAGTCTTTGATGCGATTGCTCGAAGAGACGGACGGTGTCGATTGGAGGAAGAAAAGGCGGAGGGAAAAGGATATGGACGCTGATTGGGTGTGTTGCGTGTGCATGGAGAGGAGTAAAGGTGCGGCTTTTATTCCCTGCGGGCACGCGTTCTGTAGGGTTTGCTCCAGGGAAATATGGGTCAACCGAGGGTCGTGTCCCCTTTGCAACCGTTCGATCCTCGAGATTCTTGATATCTTTTGAGATCCCATTACATTCTTTTTTTCCAACTTTTGGGTCTACTTGCTTGGCAACGTTCGGTTTTTTTTTTTTTTTGCTGAGATTGGCATCATTCGGTCATATTGCTTACTTATTCTCCAAATTTCCCTCAATTTTATGGACATAAATACCCCTCATTGGCAATTAAACCGATAGTCACAATATCCCAAGAGGTTTGTGCTACTTCTGTCGCGCTCTAGGGACGACTCAGTCGTTGGAGACCTCTAAGAACACCGACATATCGCAGAAGTCTCCAAGTACATCGACATATCATGTTTAAGTGTTTTAGAGTAGGTTCGAGTCGTTCTGTTATAAAGGCGAGTCCCGTACTTGTACACGTAAGTTGTGGGGTTGGCTCGGTGTGCACCATCCAAGGGAATGCAACATTGGAGACAGGTCTAGACCAACAAGGTAGCTTCCCTGTTTCAGGTTTTTTTCCGAGAGGTTTGGGCTTTGTATGTTCGAGGTGCTCCACATAAATGAAAAGCTTTCTTTGTCATGCCTTTGAGAAGATGGGGTATACTTGGGTTATACGGATCAACCTGGGCCAATAACTTGCAAGCCCAGGAAAAACGACACAGATTTTGGGCTTGATCCATAAAGCTTTTAATTTCACAATGTCAATGCCCCAGTCTACTTTTTGAAGATATTGGGCTCAGTTTCGGGTAGCTCGAATTTCCTTCCCCAGCTTCAACGCCAACAGGGCCACCTACCAGGAGCCTGACTCGAGACTGTAAACAACGAGAAGGATGTAACATTGACTAGCACAACACTAAAGAACGGGAAAATTCATTTGCTTCCAGCTAGGAAGCAATTAGATACCCGAATCAAGACGAAATTACATTTTAATTATCCAAACGTAATTCGGACGGTGTTCTGATTGTTGACCTACTATATTAAAACAAAAATTTGGACGCTATACATGTCAAATGTAGTTAGATTTATAAGGTATTATATTTTCTAGACTTTTCTTGCCAAAGCTCGTAATCCGTAGACGACAATATTCAATTATTCGGATCTAAAATATAAAACCATAAAAAATTTGACATTCAGTGGAGGAATATATGAACTACAATTTTTCAAACAACCACGGGTTGGCAACTCAAATTCGACCCAAATCAAAACTCCAATACACTATTTAATATTTTGAAGCATATATTTTTCTCAGTCTATTTTCGTGTGAAAATATTTGCACTGGTGGAGGGAATGATATGCATTAATCAATAACACAAAGATTCAATAAGGAGTGCCTACTTAGAAGCTGTAATTATGATATGATCTATAATATAAAAAGAGATAAATATATGGAGTAATATCATAGTTCGCTCTCTAATTATAAGTCAATTTCAATCTCACCCCCTAACTATGAAAACGGGGATTTATGTCCTTTAACTTTTAAAAATCATCAATGTATGCTCTCTGTCCAAATCAACTGTTAAGTCAGACGAAAAAATATGTAAAATGACCAAAATGTCCCTCTAAGACAAAAATATTAAAAAATTTATTAAAAAAATGATATTTAAAAAAATGTAATATTTTGTAAATAAAACTATTGATACTCTATTTCAATAATCTATATATATATATATTTAATTTATTTCTCGAATATTTATTTATTTTAAGAAATTTCTTTGAGGGACATTTTAATCATTTTACATGTATTTCCTTATGA
The DNA here is from genome assembly GCA_003952965.2 of Morella rubra. NCBI lineage: Eukaryota > Viridiplantae > Streptophyta > Magnoliopsida > Fagales > Myricaceae > Morella > Morella rubra. The sequence goes on along the minus strand of CM025850.1, from coordinate 8,866,532 downwards.
TTGAACGACTGATTTGGACAGAAGGCGTATATTAATAATTTTATATTCGTTAGAGGACATAAATCACTGTTTTCGTAGTTAGGGGTAGGGGTGCTCATTTTCACCAGCGGTGGCGGTTTTAACCGCTAAAACCGTCACCGCTACCGGTACCGTAACCGGCAAGGACGGTTATTGTGCCTTAGCGATGCGGTGGCGGTGTCAAATATGTGATTCCGTCAATTTGCGGTGATGGTGACGGTTTTCGCCAAACCGTCACCTACACTACCGTTAACCCCCCTAGTTGAGACTTAAGATGATTATTGATTATGTGACATGCTTTTGTTGGAATATTTTAGTTTATTTATGTCACATTGTTGGACACTTTTATTAGACTTTAGTCTTTTATATTTGAATATAATATTATATTGGACTTTTGGACTGCTTATATTTGTTATGATTATTAATGATTATGATATTATGTTGGAAATTTAAACAGGTTATGATATTTGAATGATTATATTTGTTGCTTATATATAGGCATCAAATAGGTTCAAAAAAAATCAAGGAAAATAGCCCAAAACAGTGAAAAAAAAAATGAAAAGCAAAAAAAAAATCCATTTTTTTTTTGTCCAACGGTTATACAGTTTAAGCGGTTATTGTATAACCGTTACCGTTAATACTGTCACGGGCAAGGGCGATTATTGTGCCTTAGCGGTACGGTGACGGTGTCAATTATGTGATTCCATCAATTGCAGTGACGGTGACGGTGACGGTTTGACGAAAATCGTCACCTACACTACCGTTAACCACCCTTAGTTAGGGGGGCGAGTTTGAAAGTGGCTCATAGTTAGGGGTCAAACAATGACATTACCCCTAAATATACTTTGCACCTTCTAACTTTTGAGGCTAGATACTTTATAACTCAATTAATTATTTTGTCACATTACATCATCAACTATTGATTCTAGAGACTTTGCACCTACCTTTAAAATTTTCTGTCAGTTTGAACAGAAATTTATTTTTGAGTTTCAAAAATTATAATTTTACCCTCATAAAATGGTCACTCTAAAAAAAAAAAATTGTCATTTCGCATATCAAAAATTCATTTTCTATCTAAATGAACCAAAAATTTTAAGAGAAATGCAAAGTGTCTGAAATCAATAGTTGGTAGGTACAATGTAAGAAAACGATAAATTGAGACGTAAAGTGTAAAAACCCACAACTCTAGATCCTCCCCCTTTGCGTCGACTGCTCTCAGCTCCCATCTGTAGCTATCGGAGACGGGAGGAGTACTTCTCCCTTCTCCCTTCTTTTCTTCCCTTACCCATTCTCCATTGGCCATTTGTTTTCTTCTCCCCCCCATTCCTGTGTCTGCACCTTATCTTTGGCTTATCACATGGCTAGATCTAGGTGGTTTGGAGGCTTTTTGGTTGCCACACTCAGCACGGTAGAGCTCAGCAACTTCAGGCGTTCTTCTCTACATCCTTCCGGAGTTGTTGCAACGGCGCGTGATGACCCACGCACACCCACTCGCGCACATGGTTCTCAAGCGCCCGATCATCTTTTGTTTTGTTTGGGTTGCTTGTAGTGGTTTTCTTCAGCCATGTTTTTTGATCAGTTGTTGATCGGTCAATGAGTCATTAGTTATGTGTTTTATTATCTTTATATTGTTTCTAATAATTTAATTTCTCTGGAATTTTGTGGGAAGGATCTCCCAACAACCATCGTTTTGAGGCGACTTCCAGCAGACATGAACATGTTGGTTCTCATCAAAAGTGACGGATCTATCTTACAGTGGCTGGTTGGCAGTTTATGGTGCTTTACTTTTTCCTCCCTTTTTGTTGTGCTAGTATGGACGAGCTTCTGAGGGACTGAGAGTGCTATACTTGCTCATCCTTTCCTTTGCGATTGACTTCTCTGCCAGTGGCAGAGTCTGCTTTGGGTCTTTGGGCCCGTTCCAAACTATAGGCCTTTTGGCCCATCTACATAAGGCCATTATGGCCATTTGGATTTAGGCCTTTGAGGCCCGTAGATGTATGGCCCTTCGGGCCCTTAATATTACTTTTATGGGTTTTATGCCCCTTTCTTTTGTAACCAGTCTCGAAGGTTCCTTTGTATTCAACACTTATGTAACTATCTCAGTGGAATGAAATTTCAGGTTTGCTAAAAAAAAATAGGGACAAAGTGTACGTAACCCATATAAAAACGTTGATTAAGGGGAGGTTTGTTTTATAAAAAATTGTAAGATTTTTAGGATTTTTTTTATAAAATTGTGAATATTTATGTATATTAGAGTTTTATAAGTTTTTGTATAAAAGTTGGTGAAAAGTTTTTAAAAATATTTAATTTTTGTTAAAGTTTGTAAAATAATGTAGAAAGGGATGATTTGATGTAATTGTTTAATAAAAAAGTATCGAAATTAGGTAAAAAAAAATATGAAAAAAGAAGATTTATTATATTTTTTAAAAAAAAATATTAAAATTTATGTGAAAAATTATTAAAAATTATGTAAAAAGTATTAATGTTTATACAGAAATTTTTAAGATTTTAAATATTTATTTTACAAATTTTATTAAATATAATATATTCTAAAATACTTTTACAAACTAATCGTACACTAAAACTCCAAAACAAAAATATTGGTTGAATGCTTCAAATGATAGGGCCTTTAGGATGATTAATTAGTGGCACTAATTCATTCGGCTTTGGGTGAGAACTGTACGCGCGATGGTCCTCCACAGTATTCCTTTAGGGAAGTCCTATCGGAGAAAGCAGAGAACATTCTTGAATGACCCTTCACTTCAGACTTCATCTCTTTCTTCTCAAAGCTTTTTCGATCGGTCCCCCACGTGGATTCCTAATTTGTCGCCGCAACTTTACTCTCATGATGTATATTGTTCAGAATGGGCCTTCCTTTCGGACAAATGTCACATCAGAGCGCAAGATCAAAGAAACTACATATTTTTTATTTTTATTTTTATTTAATTGAATCTATTTCAATGTCATATCGCTTAATCTTATTGACTTTTCTAGGGTTCTGAGTTTCTAAGTTTTCGACTCGGAGGAGTAGACTAGAAAAAAAAAAACCATGTCAAAAAAATTACAAAGCAAGCATGACTAAAGAAACCAGTATTTGCCGGCGTGGTTGACACTCCAGTTGACTGACTAGATTCTTCTCATCCGAGTTGACTGACTTGTCTGAGGGTATAATCATATTTTTACTGAGGAGGGGTTTGAGCGGGTCAGTGAAATATCAACCTCCGCTTTTTAATTATCAAAATATCTATTTATATATTTTAATTTTTGAAAGTTTTTAATATATGCATAATGTTCAAATCAGGTGTTAAGTCAAAACGAGTTAAATCAGGTAGAAAAAAATACAAAATAATAGAAATACCAGAATTTAAAAAAAGAAAAATCATGTGGTCACCATTTCCGTCGTGAAGAAATAAAAAAACTTACAAATCAGAAAAATCATGTGGTCACCATTTTCGTCATGAATGACCTGCAGCGGGCAGCCCACCACACGGGGACATGGGAGTCCCAATTCTCATAAATACTGAGGTGGCTCGATCGTACACGAAATTGAATTGCTACCTAATTAATGAGAAAATTAGGATTTGAAACTTCAAACTCTTTTAACACGCGTGATTTGCATTTCTTTAAAAACGACCCCTTTAATGTTCCCGAAGAGATGGACGGTCCCTGAACGGCTGAATTAGCACGAGAATTTTGTGCTAATTCTTTTTACAACAATTGGCACAAGTTCTATACGTAAGTAAACAGATTGGGATATCTTCTAAGCAAGAAATTACCAAATGATTATCTTCCGTCGGGGGGGGGGGGGGGGGGGGAAGGAGAAGCTCAACTTTGATGCTATAAAGTAGTAATACAAGTTGTCTAAGTAACTCGATTCCCTCGGAATCCATGGACCATACGACTGTGTTGAGATGATGCTTAGAATTTTCTCTTTCCAACGTTGTAAGACCATGTGTTCCCTTTAGGAAAAGGAATGTCTTGGCCTTCCATCATGATATGGCTAAGCTATGTTGAACGTAGAAGTAGGGTTAGGTGGCCATATTTGGCAGTGTTATAGCTAGCCACGCTTAATTTGTTTTCGTTTGGGACGTTCTAATTTGGGCACATGAAAAACAAACCCTTAATTTGTTTTATCCAAAAAAAACTCCCCTTGTGTCTAATTTTTCAAATGAAAAACAAAGACTTGGACTCGCTCACGCCCATTCGTGACCACCATACGACAAGTTAAGGCGCCATCGTGACAAATGCAAGCGTGCGTAGTAGTTGTCGCGAGCTTCTTTACCTAAATTCAAACTAAAAGCAGTGCACAATACTGACACATGGAATTCCAATTCCCATCAAATCGGCAATATATAGACATGGAGAAAAACAGCCAAAATACAAGGTTGTTGTTTGAACTAATTAGGCCGCCGCTGCATGTGTCTTAATTTGTACCTTATTTAATTAAACGATCAGGCCGAAAATATGGAAAACATTAACTACAGAAATGGACGGGTAGAGGTAGATCTGAACTTCATTTTCTCCTTGTGAAACCAAAAATTAGCCACCCAAAGGCTTTATGGATAGGACCAAATAAGTGCATCCGAAAGATTGGGTACACAAGCGCCACATACTAATTCACAAGTTGGTAGCTAGAAATATGCATGCCACTGAAGATCATGACAACGATGAAAAGCAAAGCGACCCAACGTAGCTTTCACATTCATTTCTGGCATGCAATGTCGGGAAAACCCCTATCGTTAAAAAAGATATATATTTTTCAAATAATATTCATTCAAAATTTTCCTTCGATGCAGATAATTGGTGCTCTTTTTTAAACCCTAATTTGTCCCCATAATTCCACCATAGAAAAGAACAATGTAGCATGGGACCGCGTGGATGTATAGTTTTACATTAGAAATAATATCAGAAGACTCAATGCAAAAAGGTCAATAACCATGGAAAATTAGGAGAATATATATGACATGAAGATAATTAATAAATATTATACGAAGTTTCCTTGCAGCCACCCTAGATTTCCTCGCTACCTTCTTTAGGAAAGAAAATGGATCTCGTCAAACAAATCGCAACCACACTTTTCAGAGCGAGCCCTGATTTTTCTGCCAAGTTGACTTGAAAGTGATTTTTCACCAGCCCGCCACGGCAAAAAGCAGCCTAACCACGTCGGTAAGCCAGCAGCCCAACTTTTTTCTACATCGATGCCTAAACTTAATACCTATGTAATTCCCCATGTGATAAATTTTGATTTCGTCGGTCGAATGTACGAAAAGTTTGTTGAAGTGCTGAATAAGGCCGAATCTTGACCTGTCCGATGGACGGTTTAATACAACTGGCTAGACTACGTACAGAAGGTTGGACTTCAAACCTGGTAATTATTTAGTTCGAGAAAATAAAAGGTGCAACTATTAAATTTCTAAATTCACTTCTCTTTTTTGGGTAAAGATGAGCTGCAAAATCTATTACACCGGTACTTTGTGAACAAAGTCTTAATTAATCGTATAGCTTTCTCAATTTAATATGAGCTAGGCAATGTAAAAGCATAATTTAAACTCAAAATCAGATAAAAAAAATAGGATAAATTGCTATTAATTATGTTAAAAGTTTGAACTAACAAAGAAATAAAACTTATAAGAGTCTGATGATCAATATTTTGATATAGAATATTATTAAAGACTCTGAGTTTATAATCTAATCTCTGAGTTTTTACATTCTAATACACAGTAAAGTATAAACTAGTATCCTAAATATACATTTCTTAGTTTTTGCTGGTCGGAGAAATTTGGTCAACTGAAAAATAAAAATAAAAAACAAAGATCAAACTATAAAGAGAGAATTAATTTTAGTAAAGTAATTTCTCTTCATAAAGGAATTAATCTAGTTTCCCAATATTTATCGACATCCCAACTCCATTTCTCTACTCTCATAATGCCCCTACACTCTTCTCTATTCTACTGTGTAGCTCATCTCTTCCAATCTCATTCTCTCATTGCACTTGAACAGGCGCCTCTTTCTCTTCCTCCTTGTCCCTCCCAACTTTGTTACCAAGATATATATATACATATAATTTGATGTACTTTATTTTTTAACAAAATAAATTATTTTTTTTTTATTTTCTTTATGACAAATAAATATATGTTGTTCGATTGACTGAAATTTTATTTTTAATAAATCTCAAATTTACGTTAAGAATCAAATTTACTAATCATACAAGATTATGAAAAATATGATGAACATCAAACTTTGAAAAGTAATTTCAAGAAACATGTTTGCGGTATCATCCAAACACCGAAAATTATAATATTGCACTGCTGAAATATAATTCACTTGAAATTACTTTATATTATATTTACTCGTACAAAAGACAAGAAACAAACATTTTTTTCTCTTTTAGGTCTTGTAGATTTCTTCGTTAAAGACAAGAAACAAACACTTTCTCTTTTAGGTTGCGTGGATTTCTTCCTTTAGCTGAATATATAAAGTTCTGTACAAAACTAGGTTAAGTATGGTTGCAAACTGTAAGCATGCTTGCATATTTTATCCAAAAAATCTCCGCAAGATCATCTGATCCCAGCTAAAACTCAACGAAGAACAAAAGATCAGATTCCGTGAAAGCTCAGCATGCTCATATATCCCGCCTTTTTACATCATCGTGGGGATTCATATTGCCATGCCGATGCGCAAATGCGGTCGCTTTTTAGAGTGGGCAGACGTGCTTTAAAACTCCCTTAGAATTAGATGGTACCTAGGAGCCACGTAATGACATAATAAATACAAGAGAAAATGTCAATTGTCCGGTAAAGAGATGTCCCATTCCCACTTTGGATTGTCTCAATAGTTAGGGTGCATTTGTAGTTGTGTAGATTAGGTATACGGTCTTAAGTTTGATTATTTTTAAAGATTATACAGGCAGCTTAATTAAATGTTGGATTATGAGATATCTAGTCTTTTTAGAGTTTGTCATGATATTAAACCCATTAAATATAATTTAATTGGATCAAGTCATTAAAGCACAATGCACGAGAGTGTAGTAGGTTTCACTTGTTGCTAGAGTGAAAAAGAAAATGGTTTTTGTAAATTAACTCTATTCACTTCCAACATTTATACAACGGATCTCATACACAAATATATGCCATAACCCTGGATTCATGAAGATATGCCTTCAAGCTTGCAGTATATATATATATGCCATGATGATTGTCAGAGTACACTACGAGATGGATTTTGAGAGTAGCCTAACAAAAGCGTTTCTCTTCAATACCTCAAACTGTTTGCCGCTAAGCGCTAACGGAAACCATGCATTTGAAAAGAGGTCTATATCCCCAGCAGAACTTTGATTATAGGGAAAAATTATTTTTAGTCTTTAGGTATTACACTGTTTTCATAATAGGTCCCTACACTTTCAAATTAACAATTTCAGTCCCTAGTTTTTTTCTTAGATTTTCAAATTCACAGTCTAATCCACTAACAGTAGAAAGTCCACCTCATGAAGAGGCCTCGTCACTGCCTACGTGATGCAGGCATGTGTCTATTAATCTATGGTAGCCACCTTTGACGCTATATTACCCACTTTTCCACCGTGTGATCCACAAAATGATGTTGTTCTCACCTGTCCGATTCCAACACCTCCCCTAACTTGATGTGCATCGTTTCACTTTACCTTCATCCCTTAGCCAAAACAACAGCGTTCACCATAATCCTCTCCTACCTCTCGTCAGGTGTAAAAGATGCAAATGACCTAATTTTAGACTAAAACCTAAAACAAAACCCTCTTAGGCAAAAACGAGTTGTCTCGGTGATGAAGATCAAAGGTAAGAAATGTTTCATTTGTTTTCGTTGTTTTCGGTGAGATGACATGAGATCTTTTTTTAGGAGAGAAAAATTTAAGAAGTAAAATTTTTAGTTTAAAAACCTAAATACCTATTATAATAGCAGGGTAAAAACTAATTACTAAAAAAAAAATTATTTTTCCTCTGATTATAATTTGGAGTAGTTGAATGTTTGATGCTCTATGTATTTTTTATTTCCTTCAAGTTGAATTGGGCTAAAGGTCAAATCAAGCTGTCCACGGCGGAAGGGGACAATGAATGTTGTCGGGGAGACTGTAGACCAGTCTAGCTGGAATGACTGATCTGCGAACATGTGCCTTCAATCTCTACTTTCTAGGCTTTGGATGAGTTCTCCACCAAAATAAGGAGTTTTGGGGAATAAAGAAATACTCACTTTCCAAGCTTTTCTTTTATTTATTCTTTCCCCCCTGCTGACAACCAGGTAGTGCCCGCAGTGGCATTCACACTTCATGTTTCGTCGTAGTCCCCCGCTACATGGACAAATGTTATCATCTTTTTGGCTTTCTATCCAGCCAAATTACTTTACATGGTTAGCCTTTTCCCCCTGCCACCCATGAAAGGTTCTTAGTGCAATAGATGCCTACTCTTGAAAATATATTATTTAAACAGAAAGGAGATCAAAGAAGCCTGCGTGACTCAAAAAAAAAAGAAGTTTTCTTAATCTAATTATAAAAATTTGGACACTGCATATTTAAATTTATGGTTAATTTAACTTTTCTCTCAAACTATCACTCAATTCTTAAATACTCTCATAAACTTTAATTTATTATAACTCGTCCTTACAAATTATATTTGTAGTTGCGATTTCATCTTTTAACTTGCTGAAATTATTATATCGAACGGTTTTTGTCCCACGTAAACGACACATGACCTTCTCCTTACTTGAAAAGACAAATTTGACCAGCTCGATTCTAAGTGAGTCATCTTAAAAAAAAAAATTTTAAAAAATCAACATACTTCATATTATTTTTTGATTACTATAAATTGTTTTTTCACATAAGAAGAACGTCACATGTTGTTTACGTGGTACAAAAACCGTTCGATATAATAACTTTTGCAGATTGGGGAATAAAATCGCAACAAGAAGTATAATCAGTGGGGTGAGTTGCAACGAGTTAAAGTTTGTAAAAGTATTTGAGAATCAGGTGATAATTTAAGAAGGAAATTGTAATAAATCCTAAATTTATTTATTTTTTTACATTGTATCTATGAATTATTAATTTCAAAAATTTTACATTTTTAATTAAATTTTGTTATAAATTTGAACAATTAGTCATTATTTACACGTGAAATGACAATCTTATCTCCTTTTGGCAGAGATATTTTTGTGACGGTAAAATTATTCTTTTAGAGGCTTAAAAAATAAATCTAATTAAAATTAATAGAATATTTTAAAGAGAGTATGAAGTGTCTAAATTAATATTTAAAATGTAATATAATAAAAATAATAGATTATGATGCAAAATATCACCTATAATGGATTAAAAAATATTTATTCCAGAGGCCGGCCAAAAATAATGATGTTTCCGAGGATGTTATATGTAAAAGATCAAAAGAGAAACTAAAGATGATTTCTAATAGCGTAATTCCTTACGATATTGAATCCAACGAGGCAGCTCAAGAAAAAAAAAAAAAATCCAACGAGGGAACTCTTACCACTGTTCCTTTGACTCATATGCAACAAAAGGGTCACATGACTTGTTATGGGGTCCGAATTATCCGAAATCCCCCTCTTTGCCTCTCAAAAGAGTTTTAATAACTTCCTTGCTCGTGTGAAAATTAGGATTTCAAGAACAGAAAAAAAAAAATGTATAATATCCTCCTGAAAATTACATATCGAGTTTTTTTTTTCCTAAAAAACTTTGCCCAAATCTTGAGGAAAAAGATCTACTCCTTGTTTTAGAAGCTAAAAAATGTCGCTCTAAAATGGTTGTAAAAGCCAAAAGACACATACTTTTGTAGGAAAAAACCAGATGAAAATGATATGATTAATCCTTTATATATCTCCCTTGTCCTCTTCTGTCGTCCCTGCTTTCACGATTACTGAGGAAATGTTGAGGTTTTGGTCTGAAAGAAAATTATCTGTAAATTATCTTTCATTACCAATCTCCTAATTAATCATGGATATATTTCCCCTAAGTCTAAACTCGTACATCTTCTAGGCTTTTATCTTATAGCAAAATAATTGTGTGACTATTGATGATATCAAATTCGATCTGGTCCAACAGATGACAAATAGACGGCACTATTAAGCCTTTCTTGAGGTTAACGAATCTGCAGAGGAAGACAAATTTTTTCATGAGAGAGAGTCTCCGATACTAAAGTCATTAGTTGGAATTAATTGAGTTTCAACTTAAAAAAATGATAGGCAATGTGCCCTAAACCAGGTTTACAATGATCATATTGATCTACTTTTACATAGAACAACATTGTTACCCTCTAGCTTTATCCAAGCGATACTATTTCAAAAGCGGATAATAATTAACCTTAATTTTCTCTGCTTGAAAAAAAAGGATCTTTTTTCAACCCTTTTTTTACTACAATTTGACCTCCAAGCAGTGTTTTAGTGCTATTGGCCCTTAAATTGTGTTTTTCTGGCTTCATCCTGGATGAAAATGTCCTTGTGTAGGATTAATCCAACAACAATTGATTCTTGTGGTGGAGCTGCTTAGGAGCGCAGGAACTGGTCGTCTTCCAAATATCTCTTCAAGAAAATTCAAACAAACAAAAAAATGAGCCTGCAAGGAAGGTGTGGCAGTCATCTTGGCTGGTGATTGGTCAAAATGGCAGCCACGAAGGTGGGCCAGACCTAGGGAGGGTTCAACAAGGCAAAGCGACCTTAACAGGTTCTTGCGGTGCTAAAAAGAAAAATATTATTTTAATACCTATAAATATTCTTCAAAGTTGATATATTGATAATATCTGGATCTAAAATTAAGTTTTTTTACAAAAGAACTAAAAGTATTGATAATTAAATTAGCATGTTTATGATATGCTCGTTAATTTAGCCAAAACAGAGACCCAACCTCCACTTCACAACTGTTCCTACACATGACTGCTACTTTTAACCTCTATAAATAGCACACCGCTCAGCTCCATACTACACCATCGAACACAGCTTGCTCGAGAGAGAGATATATAGGGAGAGAGAGACACAGAGAGAGAGAGAGAGACAGACAGATAGAGATCATGGAGAACTTTCCGGTGATTAACATGGAGAACCTAAATGGTGAGAAAAGAGCAGCAACCATGGAGAAGATCAAAGATGCATGCGAAAACTGGGGCTTCTTTGAGGTATAGATCTAGAAACTAATTGCCTCTGCACTTACTCTTCTGTTGCCTATATTACTTCGTATGTAGTTCTAATTGTTCTGCGTGTGTTTCTTTTCTGAAACTTACAGATACTAAACCATGGCATACCCAACGAATTCCTAGATACTGTGGAGAGGTTGACAAAGGAGCACTACAAGAAGTGTATGGAGCAAAGGTTCAAGGAACTGGTGGCAAGCAAGGGCCTAGAGGGTGTTCAGTCTGAGGTCACTGACATAGATTGGGAGAGCACCTTCCACTTGCGCCATCTTCCCGAATCAAATATATCCGAGATCCCAGATCTCGAAGATGAGTACAGGTAAACAAAGCAGATGTTTTATATATGTGGGTCAAGAGCATCAGTAGATTGTACATTCTACAGACTAGGGTGACATCTCTTCCTTTCTTTACAATTTATTTACCGGAAAACGCTCTCTCTGTCATCTGGACCACCATAAACATCATTGGTGATGGGTCCTATATGGTAGGAACTACTTTATGTTCTGTAATACTGTATGAATGACACCATTCTAATTTGTTGCCTTCGGCATATTCCAGATTGTTTTAGAAGTTTGAGAACAAAACTGGATCCAACTTCAATGGGCACACATCTTTTTCCTGAACAACTTTTTTTCTCTCCATCTCTTTCGTGTTCTTAATATTAAAAATTACTGCAGGAAGGTGATGAAGGAATTTGCGCTGAAGTTGGAAAATCTAGCAGAGCAACTCCTGGACCTGTTCTGTGAGAATCTTGGACTAGAGAAAGGTTACCTCAAGGAGGCATTCTATGGATCAAGGGGCCCCACTTTTGGCAGCAAGGTTAGCAACTACCCGCCATGCCCCAAGCCAGATCTTATCAAAGGCCTCCGCGCCCACACCGATGCTGGTGGCGTTGTCCTCCTATTCCAGGATGACAAGGTCAGTGGTCTCCAGCTACTCAAAGATGGCCAATGGATTGACGTGCCCCCCATGCGCCACTCCATTGTAATAAACCTTGGTGACCAGCTCGAGGTATGTCCATAAAACCAGTTATATAAACTGCGGTAGTACTACCCTTTAATTCTATGAGTGACTAAAAATGGAAGGGGAGAAAAAAAAGAAACCATCCTCTGAAGCAGAACAAGGAATCCAACTCTGAACGCTGATCTCATGCCTAACTCTCATACAATATAGTGATCTTTATTAAATCTTGTTTGCAGGTCATCACCAATGGGAGGTACAAGAGTGTGATGCACAGAGTCATAGCCCAAACAGATGGCACCAGAATGTCATTAGCTTCATTCTACAACCCCGGTAGTGATGCTGTTATCCATCCAGCACCGGCACTTGTGGAGAAAGAGGCAGAGGATAAGAACAATGTGTACCCAAAATTCGTTTTTGAAGACTACATGAAGCTGTATGCTGGCCTCAAGTTCCAGGCCAAGGAGCCAAGATTTGAAGCCATGAAGGCCATGGAATCTAATGTTAAGTCGGTTACTCCAATTGCAACAGCTTGAAAAAAAATTTTACTAGAAGAAGCCTGCATCCGTCTCTCAGGAACTTGGAGAGGTGCAATAAAACCAAAAGCTCGAAGAATAAATATTCATATATTATCCGGTGGTGCAATATCTATGTATCTTAAGGTTTCCTTAAGAAGCCATTGTTTACTCTACAGGGTGTCAATTAGTTTGTTATCTGTTGCGAGTGTAACCAAAAGTTACTACCTTTTTGTTAATATTATCTAATAAGGAGTGTTTCAGAGTTCAATCCATCAGTCAGTCTCTCGATCCTTCTGTCTCCAGTGGTCGAGATCGCGTAAGAAAAAAAAATAAAAAAGTGTATAAGGATGAGCTTCTTGTTTCTGACAAACTAATAAAGAAACTGCTATCTTTCAGAAATACTATTTTGACATTTTCTTGGGTAGTCTCAACACTGCAGGTCTTTTGTAAAGTGCACCGGTGTGTTGCTCGAGATAATGAAGTGGTGTTGGTGACGTAATTGCAATTAACATGAAAAATAGTTAGATTTACACGCTGCTTAGGAATAAAATTTTTGTAGTCGGTGAAAAAGTAAGAATAAAGAAATTAAAAAAAAAATAAAGAGAAAGAAATCTTTATAATGAGAATAAAATTTGACGGAATAAAATTTTAATAAAACAAACCCTATGTTTTAGATTTTCAGAATCTTCGATGTTTGTCCATTAAGTAAAATACAAGACCGCGATAAAAATGGAAAGCATTGGCAGTAGCGAGCGGTGTAGTTGTGTTTGAACTCCAAAACTGTTCCAAATTGATTGTGTTTGTAACAAGTTCAATCAATATCTAAACCAATACCATCAAGGGCATGTTTGGTTAGAGCTAATGAAGTCGCCAGGGATGGGATTGACCTGCACTGATCAACAGGACCTCAGCACGTTTAGTACAGTTTTAAGGGAAGCCAGAGTAAGCGAAAGCATGAGTCCAATAAACAGAGCGCAGCCTACCCGACACACAACCTCACTCGGGAAAATCATGACAGCAGAGTAACAGAGAACAAATTGCTGTCGTAATGTTAATGATTTCCCACAAGTCTGGTAGGAACTGAAAAGTTAACGAAGACTTAGATATTTGGGAGAAACAACTCTCTTTTATTGAAGAACAAACTTGCTATTATATAGCCTTACAGAATAAACAGAAATAGAGAATAAACAGCCCACACGTCTAACAACTCCTATTGACGTGGTAAGATTAAGACTAAATCAACCAAATAACAAGTACTTCTGAACAATAGGGATATATTGACGTAGTGGTAACAAACCACTTAACAAGTAGACTAAAACAAACATAACAATTCCTCCCTTAAACTGAATGCTACAAGCTTCAGTTTATATCAATCTCAGAACAAACTCCCAATAGCCTCCGCAGTTTGATAAAAGTATTCAACTTGAGTGCTTTAGTCATCACATCAGCCAATTGGTCTTGTGTATCACAGTATACTAACTCCACAGTGCCATCCTTTGTAAGTTCTCGAAGAAAATGAAAACGCACATCTATGTGCTTACTACGACCATGCATTACTAGATTCCTTGAAAGTTTGATTGCAGAGCTATTATCACAACGAATAATAATTGACTTACTTTGATTTTGACCCAGCTTTGCCAGCACTCTTTTTAACCATACAGCCTGGCATGCACATGAAGCTGCAGCAATAAACTCTGCCTCTGTAGTAGATAGACTTACTACTGGTTGTTTCTTTGATGACCAAGATATTGCTCCTGAACTTAATAAAAATACATACCCTGAAGTGCTCTTTCTATCTTCCAAATCACCAGCATAATCACTGTCAGTATAAGCAATAAGTTCATCATCTCCTCCCTTTTTATAGAAAATCCCAAACCCAGTTGTTCCCTGTAGATATCTTAGCACCCTTTTTGCCACTTGAAAATGAAGCTCAATAGGATTCTCCATATACCTACTAATAAGGCTCACTACAAACATCATGTCTGGGCGAGTAGCTGTGAGGTACATGAGACTACCTACAACTTGTTTATAGTAAGTCTTGTCCACCTTAACTCCTCCTTCATCCTTCACAAGCTTAGAACCAGGAATAATAGGATTATGAACAGAATTACTTCTGTCCATTCCAAACCTATGCAGCACCTCTAATGAATACTTCTTCTGACTAACAAAGATACCATCAGATCTTTGCAAGATTTCAAGACCAAGAAATACCTCATTTTACCAAGATCTGTCATGTCAAACTCACGTTTCATGGAATGTTTAAATTCTATAAACATTAATTCATTGTTTCCACTAAAAATGAGATCATTAACATACAAACTTACAATTAAGACTTTACCTTCCTTGTCTGTCTTGATGAACAAAGTATGCTCGTAGTCACACTTTTCAAAGCCTTCCTTGATGAAATAGGCTTCTATACAACTATACCAAGCACGCGGTGCTTGCTTAAGCCCATAAAGTGCCTTTTTTAATTTGTAAAACTTCTCTTCATTTCCCTTTTTTCACATAACTACAAGGCTGCTCCACAAAAACCTCTTCATTCAACTCACCATGTAAAAACGCAGACTTCACATCTAGCTGATAGATCGTCCATCCTTTTTGAGCTACAAGTGCAACCACCAAACGAATTGTGTCCATGCGTGCCACAGTGCAAATACTTTTGTATAATCTATCCCATGCTGCTGAGTATATCCCTTCGCTACAAGCCGAGCCTTGTATTTATCCACTTCTCCATTTTCATTAAACTTAGTCTTATAAACCCACTTTACGCCTATCTTCTTTCCTCCCTTAGGTAAGGCCGTCAATTCCCATGTGCCATTTTTCCTTATTGCTTCGATTTCCACATCCATGGCTCTCCTCCATTTCTCACTCTTCACGGCTTCTTCAAAATGAATTGGATCAGCAGCAAACATAGTTAAATGAGCTTCATTATCTTCTTCAGATAGTCCTTCTCCTGTTTCATAGTCTCTCATCCAAACAGGTGGTCTTCTATTTCTTTCGGCATTCAATCTAGGAGAGCTTTCGACATTCGATCTATGAGAGCTTTCTTGGGTTGAAGAATCAGCTTCTGCTTGTTCATTTTCCTCCATTTTTTCTTCTAGGTCGGCATCAAAATCAAATTCATTCCCCTCTTCATTCTCATCACGCACAACTGCTTCTGCTTCACAATCACTCCATTCCAAATCACACACAATGGCTTCTTCAAAGTGTTGTCCCAATCCCAGCTCTCGTCTTCTTCAAATACAACATCCCTGCTTATTATAATCTTTTGTGAAACTGGATCATAAAGTCTGTAAGCCTTTGACTCTTCACTAACTCCCAGCAAAACACAACTCAAACTCTTATCATCCAACTTAGTTCTTTTACTGTCAGGTACATGAACATGAGCAATGCATCCAAAAACTCTAAAATACTCAACTGAAGGCTTGACTTCACTCCAAGCTTCTTCTGGAGTCTTATCTTTTACTGCCAATGTCGGACTTCGATTCAAAACATGCACAGTCCAGTTTACAGCTTCAGGCCAGAAAGTTTTTGGAATTTTCTTTTCTGAAAGCATACTACGAACCATATTCATAATGGTTCTATTCTTTCGTTCTGCAACTCCGTTCTGTTGAGGCGTATATGCAGCTGTCAATTGTCTTCGTATACCATTTACGTCACAAAAGTTAGTAAACTCTTGGGATGTAAACTCTCCTCCTCGATCAGTACGTAAACTTCTAATAGCTAAGCTTGTTTCCTTCTCAACATGAATCTTAAAACTTTTAAAAATAGCAAAGGCTTATGATTTCTCTACTAAGAAATAAACCCATGTTTTTCTACTAAAATCATAGTGAAAGTAAGCAAATACCGTTTCTTACTGTTAGAAAAGGGCTTAATTGGTCCACAAATGTCAGCATGGACTAATTGAAGAATCTGTGTAGCTCTCTAGGTGCTCTTTTTTGGAAATGAGTCCCTTTGTTATTTTTCGACCAAGCAGTTCTTGCATAGCCTCGAGGAAGGCTTAAACAATGGTAAACCATTCACCATCTGCTTCTGTTGAAGAGTCTTTAAACCCTTGAAGCTCAAATGTCCATATCTACAATGCCAAAGCTGTACCATATCTGTTGTAATTATGTTGAAACAAGTATATGCTATAGGTTGAGGTATAACATGCAGCTCAAACATTCGATTCGAAGACATCTTCGAATCCATGATTAACCCTTTCTTAGAATGGAACACTTTGCACTTTCCATGTTGAAATAGAATAGTAAGCCCTTTTTCTTGCAATTGTCCAATACTTAGCAAATTGTTCTTTAGCTCTGGCACATAAAATACTCCTGTGATGATTTGTGTTATTCCATTCACCTGTAACCGTACGTTGCCCTTTCCTAACACCACCATGCTTGAGTTGTTGCCCAACTTCACAGAAGATCTAAAGATTCCATCAAAATTAGAGAAGTATTCCTTCTTACCACACATATGATTGCTGCAACCCGAGTCAAGGAACCATGTATCTTCTCTACTGGTTTTATTCATATTCTCCGCATACACCATCAGCAACATTTCTTCTTGAGTCTCTGCATAGTGTGCCTCTTTTTCCTTGCTTGGGCATTCCCATTGAAAGTGCCCTAGCTTGTGACAATTATAGCATTCCACCGTGGCCTTGTCAAAGGATTGCCTGCCTCGCCCCCTTCCTTTTCCTCTCGTGTTTCCACGGCCACGACTCCTTCCTCCAAATTGATCTCCATAAGTAATCTTCAAAGCATGTTCCCCTTCATCGTGAGAACTCATACGTTGTTCATGCACAAGCAAGCTACTTTGCAACTCATCAATGGTCAAGGTATCTATATCTTTAGATTCCTCAATGGAACAGACAACATAATCGAACTTGGGAGTCATGGATCGCAAAATCTTTTCAACAACAGCATATTTCCCTTGTTCTCACCATTTGCTTTCATCTTGTTGACTATGGTGAGAGTTCGAGCAAGGTATTCATTCACAGATTCTCCTGTCTTCATGTGGAGAATTTCAAACTCTTTCCGGAGAGTTTGCAAGTGTCCCCGCTTGACTCGTGTTGTACCTTGATATTTCTGCTTCATAGAATCCCAGATGTTTTTTGCCGTGTCCTTGGTGAGGATCGTCTCCAGGATAGAACGATCTAATGCCTGAAATAGATAGTTCTTAGCTTTCAAATCTTTCAACTGTTGATCTTCATCTGTGAGAACAACACCTTCTGCTGCGGCAGGAACTCCATTCTCTATCAACCCCCAGTACTCCTTTGAACGCAAGAAGTTTTCCATAAGCAGTGCCCAATGATCATAATACCCATCAAATTTGGGAACTGCTGGCTGCACAAACGAACTCTCTATTGTCATACTTCAAGGACAACACGCGTAGAAGACTGCTGCTTCTAATTTAACCAGGCCCCGTAGGGAGCTCTGATACCAAATGTTAGGAACTGGAAAGTTAACGAAGACGTAGATATTTGGGAGAAACAACTCTACTTTATTGAAGAACAAACTTGGCTATTATATAGCCTTACAGAAAACAGAAAAGAGAATAAACAGCCCCACGTCTAACAACTCCTATTGACGTGGTAAGACTAAGACTAAATCAACCAAATAACAAGTACCCTGAACAATAGGGATATATTGACATAGTGGTAACAAACCACTTAACAAGTAGACTAAAACAAACCTAACAAAGTCAACTATGCAGCGGCTTGGCTTGGTAGACAAACTTGTGTATTAGTGTTGTAACCTTGGACACAGTACATCTGTTAACAATTTGTTGTTCTGGATAGAAAGAAACAGGAGGGCGTGACGAGCTCTTGGTACTCAATGGCGAAGTATGATTGTTAATGTGTTATTATAAGATGATTTTCTTCAATTTGCTGTTCATCATAGTATTTAATACTATCTGGATTAATTGCCGGGCAGTGTGAATAGAACCCATATATTATATTTATCTCTTTTCAAATTAGACCATATAATTCGAGCAGCAAATTGAAAAGGATATCTATCTGATTAATTGTAGCCTACCCATTGAATAATGGAGAAAGCAGAATTTCCTCAAGTGCTCTCTAAAGTTGGGATTAAGTTATAGCCTAACTCTTATCTCCCTGGAGGAAGCAAGCAGATGGGCGTAGATAGTGGACATCAGTCTCACCCCATGTTGTCGCAAGTAAAAATTATGATCTATCCATTACGTCAAAAGAAATTCATTCTTTAGAAACTTGCATTGATGTGCTGTCCTTTGAACTGAAGGGAGCTCTCTTTTTTTAACAAGTAGGATAAGATCAGTCACTACCAACTGGTGACTATCACAATCATTGAGAGCGATTCCATGTTAATTATTGGATGGCTTCAATCAAAACCGTGCACTTATGGTATTTTTGGCATTTCTGGGACTGGAAGGACATTGATGGAGCTCAATGGCATTTCCTTCAAGGTTTCGCATGTGTTACGAGACAGAAGGAAACGGAGTAGCAGATTTTTTGGCAAATATGACTGCGGATGGAGTCGAAGAGGTATTCTTTTTTGAGAGCGAGCTGCGAGCACATGCCTTTCGAGACATTTTAAGTTTAGATAGATGGAAATTATCTTGTAGGATAGGTGATAAATATATTTTTTACTCATCAATTATCGATTATTTGATACAATACATCTTAAACTATTAATTTTTACATATTAAACTTTTTTAATTATCAATGTTAGACATTTTGAACCCTCCGTTTGATAATAAAATCGTCAAGAACTTAATAAATTGATAACAATATCTTAAATATATGTAAAGTGGGTTGAAAATATTATGGTTATTTTAGTCTAAAATTTGATAATACTGTAAAGTGTTCAAGTTTAGTAGTTAGTTAGAAGGTGTAATATGTAAAAATTGGTAACTTATGATGCAAAACGCAAAGCTTATACTAATTTGTGAATGAAAAATATATTTTCTATTTATTTTGTATTTCGGCTTACGAGGTAAATAAAGTTTCGGGACAAAAATTAAATAAATAATTATCCACTCAATAGAAAAAAAAAAAAGTTTCAAACTTTCGGAAATCATACTATCAAATGCAATAAAAAAAGGCCAGTGTCGTCAATTATGAATGACTTAAGCATAACTCCTTTCCCAGGAAGATCAGAACAAAGTGTCTCGGCTCTTTTACGTAACAAAAAGAGAAGAGTTTCTTTTTTTAATTTGGTTAAATCGGTTGCCATGATAGAAGTTTGGTACAGTAGGGAAACCAAGTAGGCACGAACCAGATGGGGGGGGGGGGGGGGGGGGGGGGGGAAAATCAAAGAGATGAGGGTTTCTCTCGAAAAAAAAAGAAAAAAAAAAAAAAAAGAGAAGAGAGTTTCTCAGAGATGATGCCCCCCACAAGATGACGACATAGTCCACCACAGAGTTTCTTTATGACATATATAGCAACTTGGAGTCCACATAAGCATTCAACTTGTGTGAGTGGAGCAGCAAATGATAATCTAAACTCTAAAGGAGGGAATAAAACAAAGACGCTGTCAGATATCAAAAACACAAAAATATTTCTTTGAAACTTCCAATCATAACTGGAATCATCTTCGAAAGATTGACACGGCAAGACAATCGAATAAGAGAGAGACACGTAAAAATTAGAAGGGGAGCACTTTTGGCGGATCAGAAAAAGTTTCTTTTTAGTGTTAGCTCTTTGGAAATGAGACCCTAAACTAGACACATAGCAATTTGAAGACTATCTTTGTATTTTAAGCCAGAAACTTTAAGCGTGGATCATTACAAATGCCACCTCATTGTAACATCAGCCATGCCTTTCGAAGCACGCCAAGTATCTAAACCCTATTTCAGTATAGAGGACAAGAAGAAGGGATGGGATGGGACACAACAAACCTCAATATTTAACCATAAAGCCTATTATATTATAAAGTAATCATTCTTCCAAGTCTTTCGAGGGGAGTTATGTTACAAGCAAAAAAGGAGTACCAAACAAAACAAAAACAAAAAAAAAAAGTGGCTGCTTAGGTTTAAATGGGTTGAACATTTTTTTTTTAATCAGAAAATATCACAAAACTTCATTCCAGCAGAAATAAAAAGTACGATCGAGCTGGTTACAAAAAAAAAAAAAAAAAGACACATCTTAGAATAAAATAAAAATTATAGAGTCAGAACTCTCATAAATTTAAGGCAATTTAGTAATATGCCCCAATGCTACAGGTTGGCTTCTAAGACTAATCTTAGAGACAACCCAACGAGCTAGATAGCGCACTACCATATTTCGCGCCTCTAGTCACATGGTTTGTCACCTCTATTGCATGAGGACCCCATGGGTTGAACATAATCGTTGGCTGATGGAGCTTTCCAAAATGGTAAAGGGCATACTAATGGAGTACTTGATAACAATGGTCCTGAAGAATTCAAGGAAATCTTCCATACGTGTCTTGAGTTTGATGATCAACAATTTCCCATGCGGAATAGCGGCGATCAACTAGAGTTGCACGATGCACACCACTGAGCCTTCTTCTTTCGGGAAACCAAAATATTGGGGGTTAAAAGCTTTCGCTGGTAGTTTGTATCCTGCTCACAAAGCAATTGCCTAGAAAAAAAATAATTCAATTTCTCTTTGTTGAGAAAATAATTATATGGGTTTGCCCTCTCTATCCCTTTCTATCAAAGTTTGGAAGCAATGTATATTTTGATTAGAGGATGCAAAGTGTATTTTACCCTTGGACTATTTGCTTTATTGTGAATACGAAGCCATTAACCGTATCGATGCAGGATTTTCCTCTTTCACTGGGTTATTTCCAATAGAGTAAAGGACTATGGTTAAAGAAACCCACATAATCGGGTGTTCTCTTGTAGATTGTGTCTACTTAATACGAACGAGGACCAATAGCAAACGTCTGTCCAGGTGAAATTCTAAAGACAAACGCCTCTAATCTTCATTTCTAAGAAGTGCAGCTCTACTTTCTTTTTTTTTTTCCTTTTTTTCTAAGAAGTGCAGCTCTACTTGAAAACTTTGAAATCTCACATTTAGCATCACTACAAGAGTAACATGAGTTAAACGCTACTTATATAAATAATAATAAATAAATAAATAAAACATGAGTTAAAGGCTAGGAGGATTCCATTGTTTATCAAATCACATAATTGGCTTGTTTGTCATCCAGGTACCCAGATAACAATACTACAAGAAAATTACATTTATTGATTACTATTCTTTGACTACCCAAACAAGATTCATGGGTAGCCAAAATGTTTGTAGTTGCCTTTCCTTCCATTATAAATCAACGTCAGGAACAGCTGGAATGGAGAAGATGAGCTCCTATTTGATGGGGTATCGACAAATTTCCTTTCAGCATCGACCTAAACCTTTAAACCAAGCTAACTATGAATTTCGAGATGGACCCCGCACATATCTACAGCAATAGTTGTCGCAAGGAGACCAGAAAACACCAGAGAGAGATTGCTCAGCAACCAAAAAAAAAAAAATACACAAAGGAAGGGGCGGGGAACAGAGAGGTTGAGGGAAGGGTTTTGTACGACTCCAGACAGGACATGGTAAATAAACTCTTTTTATTCTCATCAAGGTAAAAAGAAGAAGAATTCCATTGCCGCTGATATGCGTTCCCGGAATTCATCACCTTTCCCCATTTATTCTGAAGTAAGACCTATATAACTCTCTTCCATTAATGAAAGGAAAAGACATTCAATAGCACTGGTTGTTTACCTATTCAAACATGAAAACGACAGTGGCACATGCTTCAAGCTAGAAACATCAAACAACTCCATAAACCTCTGGTCTGAAAGTCTAGCTTTAGCAGCTGCAAACCGCTGATACTCGTCAAAGACAGATGTTAGGCACCACTTTTGCAACTTTCTCAAGCATCCCACAAGACAACCAGTTCGATGCTGGACATGGAAAGGAAGCAAGAAACCATCAACAAGTTAGAACTTTCTGAAATTAAAATCGGGTATGTAGAGAATAGAGATCCAAAAATCATCGTACCTTGCCTCGTTTACAATGAATTAAAATTGGGTGATTCCTTACATCTGCAGTGCATACAGGAAATAGCAAATATAAGAAGCTACTTAAAGCAATAACTCTATTATCAAACCAGAAAAAGCAAATAATAAAATGTATAAATGTTGTAGTACCAAGGAGAACTTTTAGCGCCTCACGAACCGTATTCTCTGGAATGTTGACGAAAGGCTCCTGAAATAAAGCAAATATTCAAAGATTTGGTTAGATTTGATCTCACTTCAAATATTAGGACTTATGCTACTCATAGAATCAGCAGCAACCAAGAGTTTTAAATACTGGAGTCCTATTTTTACTAGCAAGACTTATCAAAACAATATCAGTCTTAACAAGAACACACGTATCAACCAGACAACTAGAGTATTATCAATTTGAAAAACCAACACGCAATTTTGGCTCTGCAGCTTCAAAATAGCCAGCCTATATTACTACACAAATTTTTAGTACCTATAGTATCACTAGCTATGGTACCATTTCTACAGTTACCAGAATATTAATACCTGCCTTTTGGAACTAAAATCACATGTGAAATCCAATCCTCCCATTGAGATGAGTACGGACAACAAACATTCAGTCTCTTCACCATCTAGTGCCTACTGTATTATCCTCCTTTACGCAGAAGCTCCGAAAATAAAAGCTTAATTACTTTGAAAAGTCCTTGGGACTCCCTTACGTGGTGGTCCTGACATCATTCCAACATTACACTGGAAAAATGAAACACAGACTAAGGTGCATGCACACATGTGCACATGGATACAGAGGAAAGAACTATTGACGGTAAGGCCATGCAAGGAAAACACAGACTGATGCAAGTCCCGTCCCTCTGAAACTAAAACCGTAAACCAAGATAATGCAGCTAAAAATGAAACACAGGGAAATTGAGGAAACGTCTTGTAAAGAAATAAGAGGAATGAAAAGATGACCCTTTTTCTTTGTGAATTTTTGTACCGACCTTCAAAATATGTCAGAGCTCTGAGGTGCAGAGCAGAATTTAACTATACTATTACAAGAAGAGAAGGTTATCTTAATTGCTGATAAATGAACTTGGGACACGACTTTCACAAGCTTTAGTGGATGAATAGGTACCCGGGATTTCGTTCCTCCTAACTTACCAGAAAAATGTAAAAGTTTTGACTCCTGAGTACATGATCTGAAAAAAGCTACCAAAGGAAGAGAAGGGAAAAAAAATTAAAGTTGATACATAAACAACTGTTTCTGCAATCATAATCCAATGCAACAAGAGAGATGTAAATGTCAATTAAATGAAAGCACAGATCTTTAAAAAGAAAAGACATTATGGAACCAAATTGGAATAGTATAATACTTGTCAACTATAAATCATATATTCCATGTCGCTCGCCATGACATGAAGGTACCTATCCACTTAAGGGTTCTTCTCTTCCATTTTCGTTTGTCCTATTTTCTGATGTTCTGTAATTGATTTTCACTTTCCAATATCGACCAAACGAACTTTAGTCTTTCCGACACCACTCCTTATTTTGAAGTATAAAATAATGAAGCAACTAAACAATGAGATGAAATCCCTCAGAAATCATTTTTTTCTTAAAAAGTGGGATTTACAAAGATGGGCAAACAGAATCGGATGCAAGGTATAATTGACATTCCATCAATCATGATTGTCAACTAAAAATGTGAAATTTATACTTGTTGGAACATACTTCAGTAAGAGTTGCAGATAGGTTACCATAAATACGCCATAGTCCTAGGGATAAATGTAGCAAGCAAATATTGCATTGGTGCAAATCCACCGGCAAGGAAGTACAGACCTTGCTGAGTTTAGTCCCATGCTGTCATGCTTCAGTTATTCTAAATAAGGAAATGAGTGCACTCTTCGATTCCTAAATAGACTACTACTACCCTTGCATGAGTCTAAATGATGTCGATATCTTTTTGCTCTCAATTGGAAAAATTTGGCCTTAGATTCACCATCACCCTCACCAACCAGGGCCATCAATTTTTCCTCATATATCATACGCATAGTGCACTTGAAGCTGAAAACCCAGAAATCAAGAGCCTCAACAAGCCTATAGAGTGGTTTGAAACTTCGGAAAGCTCATTTGTAGTTTGGTACATCGACAAGACAAAAAGTAAGATGACATAATAGCTTCAACATGACGCCAAGAGTATGGTATCTAACCTAGAAATTTTGAAGTGCACATATCAAGGGAAACAACATAAGACAAGATGATTGATGTGTTTAATGCAGATTGAATAAGGGGGATAAAAAAAACGAAAACAAGCTGTGATTCAATGAACAAAAAAACAGAGAATACTTGGGACATAACAAAACTTGACAGGTAACGAATTCAATGATGTAGATGAGGGACACATTAGTCCCACTGCATGCTTTAATTGTCAAAAGTGTTTATTAGACTAAAGCACTTAAACATCAATTAAGAGGATGAACCAGAAACTACTGATGGCAAACAAGAATAACGACAATCACAAATTAAAGGTGATCCAATAATCTACAACTACGTTTCTAATGAAGAGCATTAGTGGGAAATTAAGGTAAAAATTGTCAATAGTACCTTAATTTAAAAAATCCGAGGAAAAAAATTTGTTGTTAGTTTAGACAGATTTTCAGCTACGATTGAAAGCAAATAATCGTAACTGAACTAACAACCACCGTCAAAGAGAGACAACTTGGCGCGCGCACATAATATCAAAACTTCTTTCTTTTCCAAAGCCTTACGCGACCAGAAAAACTAATGGTGGCAGATTAGCAATCTAGCTTGAGAAAAAGATTACAGATGAGAGAATATGGCTATGCATAAATATACCTTATATCCTTCAATCCCGAATTGAAAAAGCTTGATCCCATTGGACTTGAGAAACTCCATGTTCGCCTCCGGATACGGCTCCGGACACAGGCATCTACATCCACGACACGACACAAAACGCTATATTCACTTATCCGTTTAGATATTTATATCTTCCATGTATATTGCGCAGATATGTGTCTCTCAGTGAATATGGTTACGAAAGAGTAAATGCGAGGCATAACAGTTAGAAGGATGGTTACATGATGGAGCGAAGGCCTAGGGTTTGGAGGAAGGAGAAGTTGGCGGAGTCGGGGAAGCCGGAGCGGAAAATGCCATTGTCGACCATGGCGAAGTTGAGAGGAGGTATAAAGAGATCCTCCCCGTTACAGTCTTCGGCTGCAGGTGGCGCCGGGGAAATCATCGCCAGGCTGCGGTGGTTGACGGCGGCGGAGGAGACGACCTCGATCGTCCGGCACATCTCTTCCTCTCCGTCCTTTTGCTCCTCCAGCTTCATTGAATTATATACGTGACAGTATTTTTTTTTTTTTAAAGTGTCAGTGAGAGAGAGAAGCAGGTTGGGATCGCGGAGGATATTCGAGGCTGCTTTGCGCTCTGGCACTTTTCTTTCTTTTTTTCTCTCTTATTTTCCCCTGCTTTTTTTTTTTTTGACAGTTGGAAAGGAGGTTTGGACAGGGAGAGGGACTGAAGGGTTGTTAAGAGTGCTGTGTGCGTGGTGGGGAAAGAGGGAGAGCACAATATCTATATATATAGAGGGAAGAAGAGAGTTGAAAAGGGCGAGACGGCAGGAAAAAGGAGCACAGCGCCCGGACGAAAGCAAATGGGATTTCTTTTTTTTCAACGAAAAGAGTCGAGAAGAATAAAGTGAAAACGGCGAGGAGCAGGACGAAGGTGAATTAAAAAGGCCGAATATTATAATAATAACGAAAATAAGTTTGAATCGGTCACGGCAGAAAGTACCCGGGCCGGCTCCCATGGGGGCGGAACTCAGACGCGTTAGGCAGCGCGTGAAAATTCTGAAAATAATCCAGGAAAGAAGGGCTATGTTTGGCTATGAAAAAAAATTCACAATTACATCTCATCGATTTCAATAATTTTTATAAATTTAATAATTTTTTTACAATTTTAATAATTTTTAATAAATTTTTACAAATTCCAACAACTTTTAATACACTATTCACCGATCTCAACTAACAAAAAAAAAATTCATCAGAAAATGTTTTTATCCATCCAAACATAATCAATCATTTTTTTGAAGTTTTTTGTGTAAAAAAAAAATCCATATTTCAAATCTTCAAAAATGGACTTCTATGGATTTTTGTAAAACATACCAGATTTAATTTTATGTTTGTGAAAAAGTGTAAATATAAGATGAGTAGATGGAATTGTTTAAATCTAGTTTTCTTAGGATTTGTCAAAAAAAGTTTAAATAGGTGATTGAGTTTTTTTGTTATTTGAAAGAAGATTTAGTTTTATTGAATTTTGTTAACAAAAATTGTTAACTAAAATTTCATATTTTATTTATTTCACTGAGAAAGTTTAACAAATTTAAAATTTGGTGATGCCAAACATTTTAAATCCTTTTTGTAAGCTATAATTACTTTTGTCTCTTTAAGAGAGAAATTGGATAATATGTCGCCATGGTGTTAGTTCATACACTGAGGATGCCATCATGCATAATGTAGAAAAACAATGAAATCTTAACATGATGGAAATAATGCCTCTAATTTAAAGATGACTTCATATAACTTGAGATTACAGATATTTCACCATTTATGTTCACACATAACTCTGATTTTGCATTCCATGATCGGCATAGAATCAACACATGAACAACAAGTAAATTACTTTTCGGGTTAAATATATTTTGCATCTTCTAATTATAAGGATATTGACATTTTGCACCTCAGTCTGTAATTTGTGTCATAATACACCCACAAACTATTAATTTCAGATACTTTTACACTGTACATTAAAATTTTTAGTCAGTTTGGACAGAAATTTATTTTCTAGCCTCAAAATTATAATTTTATACTCCTAAAATAGTCAATGAAAAAAAAAATTATAAGGACAAAATTTTCATTTTGCATACCCAAAAAATTATTTGCCATCTAAATTAAACTAAAATTTTAACAAATGATGTAAAACATTTTAAATCAATAGTTAGTAGCTGTAATGTGACAAAAATAATAGATTAAAATACAAAGTGTCAAGACCCTTATAATTAGAGGATGTATTTATGGATAGTGAATCTCTAATAACATCTTTGTGTTTAATGCTTGATTTTGTATCTCCTAAGTGTATAATGCAATTAGAGTATAGAATTATGAAGGATATGATCCCTTAAACTATTAAATTCGTCTTTTCTTATGTTCTATATGTCTCTAATAAGACTTAGGTCCCGTTTGTTTCCCCAATATTTTGGGACTTGAAAATTTCTAACAAAATAAACACACTCCAAAATTTTTAACTTTTACACATACATACTTCACCTTTCACAAACCCCAATAAATCTCAATAAAGTAAAGATTCCCAAAATTTCGGGAATATTCTCCGAAATTTTGGCAAACAAACACCCCTTTAAATGATCTAAATTGCGCTTTCTTACAATTAAAAATGTGCAAGGTACTTTGACATACATTATTTTGTATGGGCAATGTTGACACTCAAGGGTGACGTATTATAAATTGCAAACTAGTTTAAACAAGTTGGTGACAAAACTAGTAACTCAAGGGTGAGTTTTCAAACTGATGACAATTCAATAGGAGGTGATTTTTACAAAAAAAAAAAAAAATTGTTGGTAATTCAATGGACTAGATTATTTATCTATCCGAAATTGGAATTAATAGTTCGGAATCCTTTACAAAAATTAACATATTTAGGGGTCTGCAAATACAAAAAGAGGTCACGAACAACCAATTAAAAGGTATGGTGGATTAATAAGCCAACTGGAAACAATCAAGAGGCATGAAGCTAATCAACTTGCCATAGAAATGGGGACTAGATTAGTTGAATCAAGAGCCTCTATAACCCAATTATTTAACGAGGCTTAAAGTTTGATGAAGCGTTAACAGACAACTTTAAAAGTCTTTAAGGGCATACCACCCTTTCTAGGGTGTCCATCATTATGCACGCGGATTTGGGAACACTCTCCGTCTTTTTGTGCTAACGAATGGAGTGTGCCAAACTCCATTCGTTAGCCGTGTGGACCGAATCTCTTTGGAGGAGCGTGCGCCTTGGCACCTCCATCTCCAACACACGGGAATGTTCCTCTGCTTTCTCACCACATAATTGCTTCGATCGCAGTCCAAACACGTACAGCACGTGGAATGCACAACACCATCACATCGACCAATTGTCTGCACTCTCCACGCGTCCTCGGTAATATTAGGCGCTGTGCTGGTCTCTTTTGAATTTGTTCAGACCGAATATATTTTTAGTTATAACAAAAAAAAAAAAATTTGGCTAGGGTCTTCTACTACTAAGAAGGGTCACTTAACTTCAATGAAAGAGAAATCACTAAAATAGCCATATCACATCTTGACATGTGGAATTTTATTGATCTTATGAGGATTAAGTTTTTTAACTTCTTTTCCTTTTCTAATCAAATAATTGTCGCATTGAAGCACATGGTTCATTGCATTCGTACTAGTGAGATTGGGACAAATTACATCGCCGGTTCTGTGTACTTTCGTGAAAACAAACCACAATTTGAAGACGTTTTCGTGATGATGCGTTTTATTTTCTACAAAAATATTAAAGGGAATTGATGTTAGATGATTTCTATTGTTGTCAAATAATCCACTTGAGAGTCAACAGTAACCAGTTTGTACCGCGCATTAATTTGTTAGAATCTTACTGAAACTATAATTATGGACTTACTCAATAGACAATAATTATAGCTTAAATTATAAATTCTGCAGCGAGAGTGTTTATATGGTCGTGAGCAGAAAGAGTTACTATATATAGTTATTCTTTTCTCTTTTTGCTTAAAAAAAGAAAAAAAAAATCTCCTCACTAATGATATTTTCGTACCATAGTTTTTTTTTTCTTTCTTTGATGAACATGCTTATCACGAGGATTAAAAAAGCAATGCCTCTTAAGACCATGCACGATCAACTGAAATAATGCAGGGGACCAAAAAAACTGCCCAAGATGTGCCGGATAACACCATATAATTTCCAGTTCCGGAGTATCAAAATGGTTCTTTTCCTCAATTTGTCGTTGGCTAATAATTAAATACTTTTGGAAGTGGGGGTTGCAGCCTTGCAGGGGGGTACATTCGGAGGAATATGCTGGCTGCTGAGTGAGAGTGTCCTTTTGTATCCTAGTGCTTTGAGACTGCGAGGCCCCCATGTACTTTTCTCCTCGTCCGTTTGCGCAAATCCGACGCCAGAAAGTGCACTAAAAGTGCAACCAAAAAGCCTCACATTCTGCTCTGTTCTGTTCTCTACTCATTGGCCATTGCCGCTACCGACGGCTGCCCCCCTAAAACTGATCGTTAATCTTTGTTCAGCATGATATAATAGTGCTCCTGCTGAGGCACTTGCTGATCAGCTCAAACCCATCTCAGCCTAAACAACTTGTTCTTTAATTTTTCATTGGGCAGGTTATTCTCTGTTTTTTTTTCTTGTTCGAGCATTTGTAGTCAAGAGCTGCTTAATCAACTGCCATAATATCTGCTTTTCAATTGTCATTGTCGATAAAAGTACCTTTTAACTTTTTCAACCAAGTCACTAGTGAGAAGAATTAGACTAACAATTGAAAACATCTTCAACTAGTGGCCATTTCATTTTTTCCAAAAGAAATAAACCACACCATAATGTTAAGCCTGTGATTCTGAGATTTGAAGCCGAAAGATTTGGTTTTACTATTAAAAGAATATCTTGGCGATCGATGGTTAGTGTATCACTTTCACTAGAGATTGATTCCCATGACAAGAGGTTTCAATATTTAAATCCAAAAAAATAAAATAAAAACAAGCAATTGGAGAGCAGCAGAACTCCATTTGAAAATTCCCTTAAACCTTCTGTAAGCTCAGCAATTACGAAAACAAACTACAAATGCTCGAACAAGAAAAAAAAACAGAGAATAACCTGCCCAATGAAAAATTAAAGAACAAGTTGTTTAGGCTGAGATGGGTTTGAGCTGATCAGCAAGTGCCTCAGCAGGAGCACTATTATATCATGCTGAACAAAGATTAACGATCAGTTTTAGGGGGGCAGCCGTCGGTAGCGGCAATGGCCAATGAGTAGAGAACAGAACAGAGCAGAATGTGAGGCTTTTTGGTTGCACTTTTAGTGCACTTTCTGGCGTCGGATTTGCGCAAACGGACGAGGAGAAAAGTACATGGGGGCCTCGCAGTCTCAAAGCACTAGGATACAAAAGGACACTCTCACTCAGCAGCCAGCATATTCCTCCGAATGTACCCCCCTGCAAGGCTGCAACCCCCACTTCCAAAAGTATTTAATTATTAGCCAACGACAAATTGAGGAAAAGAACCATTTTGATACTCCGGAACTGGAAATTATATGGTGTTATCCGGCACATCTTGGGCAGTTTTTTTGGGTCCCCTGCATTATTTCAGTTGATCGTGCATGGTCTTAAGAGGCATTGCTTTTTTAATCCTCGTGATAAGCATGTTCATCAAAGAAAGAAAAAAAAAACTATGGTACGAAAATATCATTAGTGAGGAGATTTTTTTTTTCTTTTTTTAAGCAAAAAAGAGAAAAGAATAACTAATATAGTAACTCTTTCTGCTCACGACCATATAAACACTCTCGCTGCAGAATTTATAATTTAAGCTATAATTATTGTCTATTGAGTAAGTCCATAATTATAGTTTCAGTAAGATTCTAACAAATTAATGCGCGGTACAAACTGGTTACTGTTGACTCTCAAGTGGATTATTTGACAACAATAGAAATCATCTAACATCAATTCCCTTTAATATTTTTGTAGAAAATAAAACGCATCATCACGAAAACGTCTTCAAATTGTGGTTTGTTTTCACGAAAGTACACAGAACCGGCGATGTAATTTGTCCCAATCTCACTAGTACGAATGCAATGAACCATGTGCTTCAATGCGACAATTATTTGATTAGAAAAGGAAAAGAAGTTAAAAAACTTAATCCTCATAAGATCAATAAAATTCCACATGTCAAGATGTGATATGGCTATTTTAGTGATTTCTCTTTCATTGAAGTTAAGTGACCCTTCTTAGTAGTAGAAGACCCTAGCCAAATTTTTTTTTTTTTGTTATAACTAAAAATATATTCGGTCTGAACAAATTCAAAAGAGACCAGCACAGCGCCTAATATTACCGAGGACGCGTGGAGAGTGCAGACAATTGGTCGATGTGATGGTGTTGTGCATTCCACGTGCTGTACGTGTTTGGACTGCGATCGAAGCAATTATGTGGTGAGAAAGCAGAGGAACATTCCCGTGTGTTGGAGATGGAGGTGCCAAGGCGCACGCTCCTCCAAAGAGATTCGGTCCACACGGCTAACGAATGGAGTTTGGCACACTCCATTCGTTAGCGCAAAAAGACGGAGAGTGTTCCCAAATCCGCGTGCATAATGATGGACACCCTAGAAAGGGTGGTATGCCCTTAAAGGACTTTTAAAGTTGTCTGTTAACGCTTCATCAAACTTTAAGCCTCGTTAAATAATTGGGTTATAGAGGCTCTTGATTCAACTAATCTAGTCCCCATTTCTATGGCAAGTTGATTAGCTTCATGCCTCTTGATTGTTTCCAGTTGGCTTATTAATCCACCATACCTTTTAATTGGTTGTTCGTGACCTCTTTTTGTATTTGCAGACCCCTAAATATGTTAATTTTTGTAAAGGATTCCGAACTATTAATTCCAATTTCGGATAGATAAATAATCTAGTCCATTGAATTACCAACAATTTTTTTTTTTTTGTAAAAATCACTCCTATTGAATTGTCATCAGTTTGAAAACTCACCCTTGAGTTACTAGTTTTGTCACCAACTTGTTTAAACTAGTTTGCAATTTATAATACGTCACCCTTGAGTGTCAACATTGCCCATACAAAATAATGTATGTCAAAGTACCTTGCACATTTTTAATTGTAAGAAAGCGCAATTTAGATCATTTAAAGGGGTGTTTGTTTGCCAAAATTTCGGAGAATATTCCCGAAATTTTGGGAATCTTTACTTTATTGAGATTTATTGGGGTTTGTGAAGGTGAAGTATGTATGTGTAAAAGTTAAAAATTTTGGAGTGTGTTTATTTTGTTAGAAATTTTCAAGTCCCAAAATATTGGGGAAACAAACGGGACCTAAGTCTTATTAGAGACATATAGAACATAAGAAAAGACGAATTTAATAGTTTAAGGGATCATATCCTTCATAATTCTATACTCTAATTGCATTATACACTTAGGAGATACAAAATCAAGCATTAAACACAAAGATGTTATTAGAGATTCACTATCCATAAATACATCCTCTAATTATAAGGGTCTTGACACTTTGTATTTTAATCTATTATTTTTGTCACATTACAGCTACTAACTATTGATTTAAAATGTTTTACATCATTTGTTAAAATTTTAGTTTAATTTAGATGGCAAATAATTTTTTGGGTATGCAAAATGAAAATTTTGTCCTTATAATTTTTTTTTTCATTGACTATTTTAGGAGTATAAAATTATAATTTTGAGGCTAGAAAATAAATTTCTGTCCAAACTGACTAAAAATTTTAATGTACAGTGTAAAAGTATCTGAAATTAATAGTTTGTGGGTGTATTATGACACAAATTACAGACTGAGGTGCAAAATGTCAATATCCTTATAATTAGAAGATGCAAAATATATTTAACCCGAAAAGTAATTTACTTGTTGTTCATGTGTTGATTCTATGCCGATCATGGAATGCAAAATCAGAGTTATGTGTGAACATAAATGGTGAAATATCTGTAATCTCAAGTTATATGAAGTCATCTTTAAATTAGAGGCATTATTTCCATCATGTTAAGATTTCATTGTTTTTCTACATTATGCATGATGGCATCCTCAGTGTATGAACTAACACCATGGCGACATATTATCCAATTTCTCTCTTAAAGAGACAAAAGTAATTATAGCTTACAAAAAGGATTTAAAATGTTTGGCATCACCAAATTTTAAATTTGTTAAACTTTCTCAGTGAAATAAATAAAATATGAAATTTTAGTTAACAATTTTTGTTAACAAAATTCAATAAAACTAAATCTTCTTTCAAATAACAAAAAAACTCAATCACCTATTTAAACTTTTTTTGACAAATCCTAAGAAAACTAGATTTAAACAATTCCATCTACTCATCTTATATTTACACTTTTTCACAAACTTCAGTAAAATTAAATCTGGTATGTTTTACAAAAATCCATAGAAGTCCATTTTTGAAGATTTGAAATATGGATTTTTTTTTTACACAAAAAACTTCAAAAAAATGATTGATTATGTTTGGATGGATAAAAACATTTTCTGATTAATTTTTTTTTTGTTAGTTGAGATCGGTGAATAGTGTATTAAAGTTGTTGGAATTTGTAAAAAATTTATTAAAATTATTAAAATTTGTAAAAAATTATTAGAATTTATAAAAAAATTATTGAAATCGATGAGATGTGATTGTGAATTTTTTTTCATAGCCAAACATAGCCCTTCTTTCCTGGATTATTTTCAGAATTTTCACGCGCTGCCTAACGCGTCTGAGTTCCGCCCCCATGGGAGCCGGCCCGGGTACTTTCTGCCGTGACCGATTCAAACTTATTTTCGTTATTATTATAATATTTGGCCTTTTTAATTCACCTTCGTCCTGCTCCTCGCCGTTTTCACTTTATTCTTCTCGACTCTTTTCGTTGAAAAAAAAGAAATCCCATTTGCTTTCGTCCGGGCGCTGTGCTCCTTTTTCCTGCCGTCTCGCCCTTTTCAACTCTCTTCTTCCCTCTATATATATAGATATTGTGCTCTCCCTCTTTCCCCACCACGCACACAGCACTCTTAACAACCCTTCAGTCCCTCTCCCTGTCCAAACCTCCTTTCCAACTGTCAAAAAAAAAAAAAAGCAGGGGAAAATAAGAGAGAAAAAAAGAAAGAAAAGTGCCAGAGCGCAAAGCAGCCTCGAATATCCTCCGCGATCCCAACCTGCTTCTCTCTCTCACTGACACTTTAAAAAAAAAAAAATACGTCACGTATATAATTCAATGAAGCTGGAGGAGCAAAAGGACGGAGAGGAAGAGATGTGCCGGACGATCGAGGTCGTCTCCTCCGCCGCCGTCAACCACCGCAGCCTGGCGATGATTTCCCCGGCGCCACCTGCAGCCGAAGACTGTAACGGGGAGGATCTCTTTATACCTCCTCTCAACTTCGCCATGGTCGACAATGGCATTTTCCGCTCCGGCTTCCCCGACTCCGCCAACTTCTCCTTCCTCCAAACCCTAGGCCTTCGCTCCATCATGTAACCATCCTTCTAACTGTTATGCCTCGCATTTACTCTTTCGTAACCATATTCACTGAGAGACACATATCTGCGCAATATACATGGAAGATATAAATATCTAAACGGATAAGTGAATATAGCGTTTTGTGTCGTGTCGTGGATGTAGATGCCTGTGTCCGGAGCCGTATCCGGAGGCGAACATGGAGTTTCTCAAGTCCAATGGGATCAAGCTTTTTCAATTCGGGATTGAAGGATATAAGGTATATTTATGCATAGCCATATTCTCTCATCTGTAATCTTTATCTCAAGCTAGATTGCTAATCTGCCACCATTAGTTTTTCTGGTCGCGTAAGGCTTTGGAAAAGAAAGAAGTTTTGATATTATGTGCGCGCGCCAAGTTGTCTCTCTTTGACGGTGGTTGTTAGTTCAGTTACGATTATTTGCTTTCAATCGTAGCTGAAAATCTGTCTAAACTAACAACAAATTTTTTTCCTCGGATTTTTTAAATTAAGGTACTATTGACAATTTTTACCTTAATTTCCCACTAATGCTCTTCATTAGAAACGTAGTTGTAGATTATTGGATCACCTTTAATTTGTGATTGTCGTTATTCTTGTTTGCCATCAGTAGTTTCTGGTTCATCCTCTTAATTGATGTTTAAGTGCTTTAGTCTAATAAACACTTTTGACAATTAAAGCATGCAGTGGGACTAATGTGTCCCTCATCTACATCATTGAATTCGTTACCTGTCAAGTTTTGTTATGTCCCAAGTATTCTCTGTTTTTTTGTTCATTGAATCACAGCTTGTTTTCGTTTTTTTTATCCCCCTTATTCAATCTGCATTAAACACATCAATCATCTTGTCTTATGTTGTTTCCCTTGATATGTGCACTTCAAAATTTCTAGGTTAGATACCATACTCTTGGCGTCATGTTGAAGCTATTATGTCATCTTACTTTTTGTCTTGTCGATGTACCAAACTACAAATGAGCTTTCCGAAATTTCAAACCACTCTATAGGCTTGTTGAGGCTCTTGATTTCTGGGTTTTCAGCTTCAAGTGCACTATGCGTATGATATATGAGGAAAAATTCATGGCCCTGGTTGGTGAGGGTGATGGTGAATCTAAGGCCAAATTTTTCCAATTGAGAGCAAAAAGATATCGACATCATTTAGACTCATGCAAGGGTAGTAGTAGTCTATTTAGGAATCGAAGAGTGCACTCATTTCCTTATTTAGAATAACTGAAGCATGACAGCATGGGACCAAACTCAGCAAGGTCTGTACTTCCTTGCCGGTGGATTTGCACCAATGCAATATTTGCTTGCTACATTTATCCCTAGGACTATGGCGTATTTATGGTAACCTATCTGCAACTCTTACTGAAGTATGTTCCAACAAGTATAAATTTCACATTTTTAGTTGACAATCATGATTGATGGAATGTCAATTATACCTCGCATCCGATTCTGTTTGCCCATCTTTGTAAATCCCACTTTTTAAGAAAAAAATGATTTCTGAGGGATTTCATCTCATTGTTTAGTTGCTTCATTATTTTATACTTCAAAATAAGGAGTGGTGTCGAAAGACTAAAGTTCGTTTGGTCGATATTGGAAAGTGAAAATCAATTACAGAACATCAGAAAATAGGACAAACGAAAATGGAAGAGAAGAACCCTTAAGTGGATAGGTACCTTCATGTCATGGCGAGCGACATGGAATATATGATTTATAGTTGACAAGTATTATACTATTCCAATTTGGTTCCATAATGTCTTTTCTTTTTAAAGATCTGTGCTTTCATTTAATTGACATTTACATCTCTCTTGTTGCATTGGATTATGATTGCAGAAACAGTTGTTTATGTATCAACTTTAATTTTTTTTCCCTTCTCTTCCTTTGGTAGCTTTTTTCAGATCATGTACTCAGGAGTCAAAACTTTTACATTTTTCTGGTAAGTTAGGAGGAACGAAATCCCGGGTACCTATTCATCCACTAAAGCTTGTGAAAGTCGTGTCCCAAGTTCATTTATCAGCAATTAAGATAACCTTCTCTTCTTGTAATAGTATAGTTAAATTCTGCTCTGCACCTCAGAGCTACATATGGTGTGGTTTATTTCTTTTGGAAAAAATAAATGGCCACTAGTTGAAGATGTTTTCAATTGTTAGTCTAATTCTTCTCACTAGTGACTTGGTTGAAAAAGTTAAAAGGTACTTTTATCGACAATGACAATTGAAAAGCAGATATTATGTGGGATTACTTTCATGCTTGCTAGCTAGTGGAGAGGATTTTCCATTCTGTAAAATATTCCGAGTTTCATACACTTAAATTTTTTCTTGAACGGTCCACATTGGTTATAAAGCAGTCAGCAAAACGGAGATTGTGAGAACACAATCGTCCCACTCTTCTTGGTGTCAATAAAACGCACTATGTGTACCAATTGTAAGCCCTGGGTTTAGCCAGACCACGATGCAGTACCAATTCAGCATTAATTTGTTGTCGTGCTTTAGATTTAGGGATTATTATAATCAAAGTCATTCCTGCATAGCACACCAGAGGTCCATACATACTTAATCATGCTTGCAGGAAAGACTTCTTTTTTCTTTTGTCTAATTTGTTCCTTCGTTGACGTCCAATCATATCCGATCAAATAAAAGACGCGTTAAAAAGGCTCCAGGTCCAATGGGTACCATTTACAAAATGTAAACGCGCGTGTTAGGGACTTAAAATAGAAGTTGGAAATTCACCGGACGTAGATGAAGTTGGGAGGGGGGCCTGGACAGTTTGGGTTAAGCATATACTCAGGAGTTCAAACCACTACTTACGTTGAAAAACTCATCACTTAAATGAAAGGTTAGTCAGTGGGCGGATTCACTCTCTCCTCTTTTAGTATTTTCAAACTTTTTCTCGTTTATATCTACGATGTCTTTACAACATACTCAATTTTTAACTAATGCAAACGCATGCTCTATAATCTTAAGCCAAGAAAACTTTTTGAGAATATTTTTCATAATCTGAGTTGTATTATATACAAACTTTTTCATATTTTATTTCTAACAATGCATATAATACAAAAATATTATTTTGGCCCCTCAAAGATAAATTCCTAATTCTACCATTGCATCGGAGTTCAATACACGTGAATGAGCTCCCAAATTTCCCTAGTTAACAAAAAAAAAAAAAAAGTTAAGATAATTATTTTTGTTTGCTATTTACGTACATAACATGGAAACGTAGTACATTAACATATCTCATGGTCATGCAAAACTCGTTGTCAAGAGCGCAGATGAAGCTTATAAAAAAAAAAGAACAAAGCTTTGTATTACCAAACTACTTACCAAAATTAGTAAGGCCGAAAGGTGAAAACAACTTTTGTGACTGTGGATAAATTTCTCAATCTTTCGGCTCCACAGATTCACACAGTACACATTATCATATATGGATAAAATATTTAGTGACGCGTCCATGTCCATTTCTCTCATGGAATCTCTCCGAAACGTGGTTTAGTCTCACATCATTGTCGAAGAAAGATGCGTGTTGAGCTTCTGTAGCCATGAATTCGTCAACTTTTTCAATTCAGGAAAACGACCTCGTATTAATACTGGGGCATCTTTAAGTAATAGAGATATACATGTGTGATGGTGAAGTCAAGCTGGTGTTTGAAAGTATTTGTTAACCATTTTTTTTTATATAAATTAAAATATGAGTTTGCTATATATATCATCGCTCGATTGTCTCGGCCCTTATATAATGTTGTAGGTTTTCGGGTCTCATTGAGTTGTATAGCCCCATACGTACCCTTAAATAAAAGTCTTGTATATTTGCTATACCTGAATTGGGACTTAATAATGATAGTTTATCAATGGAGGCTTAGGCTTAGGTTTTTTCCCATTTCTTTTTTTTGGTCCTATATCTCTTTGTTCCTAATTCTATGTTGGTCCCCTCGTATGGTGCGCAATTTGGCTGGTTCATATTCAAATGTCGGCAACCATCACATTAAAAAGCTATATTAATTAGGGTTCTTCATTTGCCCACTTTATAAACTATTTTTAGCTTTAATCTTATAGGTCTTAACACGTATGATATGCTTTGTGTTTGCCATTTTTATGGTATAAAATTAGGCTATATGAAGATGTCCACGAAGACCACTAACATATATACACGACCTAGAATCGCGATTGTGATACACATATAGCTTTCTCTGTATTAAGTCAAAACTTGATCTTTTGGGATTAGGCCATGGAAGCCAAATCCCATATGAACACCAAAAGAAGACGGAAAAGATGAGAGTATATGGCTTCCCTAATCATGGAACTATTAAAAAAGTCGCTTTGAAATTATCAAGCTAGATGGCGATGGGGAATGGGGATCAATAACTTCAACATGTTTAACTTTTTCCGCCGCATGCGCAGAGCTCATTGCTTCCAAGATTGAAAAACCAGCGGCGGATGTGGACGGATACGTGGCGGGCATACAATGTTGGAGCTTGAAAGTTGAACCACCAAATCCGAAAGCATTTGTTTATTGTAGTAGTACTCCAGTGGAAGGGAAGACCTTGCACAAAGGACTAATTTTCTCGAGAAGCTGATTATTAACAACGTTATCTTCGCGACTGAACGAGTTGCTTCAAACCATGCAGCACGCGTGACAAAACGTTTGGTGTCGGATCTATTCGAACCAGACACGTAAAAGGAACCGATAGAATCGGAGCACATAGTCTAGTCGAGGAATTAGAATGTTTCATGTTTGGATGCATTCTAGCGCGTTGAAATCAGGGTTCCAAAGTTAGGAATCTCTTGAGGATTACGAGTCTGTGTGGATGTAGTCAAGATTGTTTGTGCTCGATCTCTGGAATTCAAACAAAATGGATGACTTTGCATGTCTGGAACCCTGATACATACTTTGAAAAACTTGCCCTCTCGGCGATATCGATGTTGCTTGTAGGACAACCAACATGGTTTTGACCACGCAAACAGCTTCCAGCTTCCCCTTACTGGCATGTTCTACCAAATAAGAAAGGTGCCTTACATATATAGCTCAAATCTTAATTAGGTCGAAATTTTATATTTCAAAAATGACTTTGTTCGGCCAATGGGACTTCGCCGGACGTGGCCGGAAAGTTTGACCCTAGTAAAGTGCCTAGATTTCCTCCGGGGCAATGTCAAAACTGGGAACCTCAATAATTAGAGAACTTGCTTTGGTTTCGTGAGAATCATGTGCGTGACCTATATGATTGACAACGTATTAGTTTACCAAACACGTTGGACTAATAGTTACGGATAAGGAGCAAAAGAGAATCATAAATTTTTGTCCAAAAGTACTTCACAACGCAAAGCCAGCACAAGAGCTCTCTTTTCAGACGGAAGGTACATGTGAATCAAAATAGATTCATCTGATTGAGTAAATAGCCAGATCTGTGCATTTATTTAAGCAGATGGAACTCCGGTTTGTACGCAGTACTATCCATGTTGAAAGTTGAATCCCGATTTTGGAAGCTATCATCACCAGTTGTCCTAGAAAGGGACATCGACCTACCCTCCAAGTCTAAAAATAATATTCTCCAAGTAAAACGGGTAAGAAATTCCTTATAATTCGCCATTGAAACATTTATATATACCAACTCGA
This sequence comes from Morella rubra, assembly GCA_003952965.2. Lineage (NCBI taxonomy): Eukaryota > Viridiplantae > Streptophyta > Magnoliopsida > Fagales > Myricaceae > Morella > Morella rubra. The sequence goes on along the minus strand of CM025850.1, from coordinate 8,825,993 downwards.
TCCACTTTAATTTTATCATCTATGCCGATATTAAGGAAAGCGTAATTACTCAATGCACAATATATTTCAAAATTGCTTAGCGTTTATTCAACCAAATCCTAACCCTTTAAGATAAGGGTTGAGATTTTAAGAGTGCTGAATTTCCTAAAAACTTTAGAGGATCCTTCTTTGTAAGGAAAAAATAATTATTGCATAAATGGTGGGAGACTCGGGGAGAGTATGCCTGTGTTGATCCCTAAAAAAAACCCACAAAATAAAACCCAATATGTGCCAGAGTGTAAGAAAAAGGCCCAAAAGGTATTTGGACCTAAACCAGGCAGCTGGAACGGTGGTGGGGCTGGATGTCGATGCATGATCCGGCCGTGTTTGGTTAGCTGGGGTTCCAGATCAAAGCCCTTTAAAGCCGAATCAAGTTTGGTCTACAATCCAATCCAACAACCTAAGAAAATGAACTATATATGCTGAGCCCATTTGACGTGCAAAGCCCTAACTCCTAGGTTGTGCCAGACAGGGGATTAATAGTCCTAAATACGAGGGTGTTCTCTCTCTCTCTCTCTCTCATTTCAAAAGTTTATTGGACCTATGGTAATATACCTGAGATATTGGTATTTTCTCCTTAAACCCCTCTTTCTTGATGTGGCCAAAATAATCAATAAAAACTCTGATTTAGAAAAAAAATATTTCAAGTAATATTAGGCATTACTAATACTATTTTAGTAATATCGTATTCATGTTTGATTATCAAATACATATTTATAAAGGTCTGATCAATATCGCTTAGGAAAAACAAATATAGCCCCCCGCAGCCTCTCTATTATTTGGGTTTCTCTCCAAAACTGTGATCTTCTCCAACAAATTAGCTTAATGACCTTATAACTGGCCGGTATATTACTTATTTACCTTCACCGGACAATCAAAAGAATCTTGTAAGTTCAAACTATTTGCTTTCTGTTTTTTTTTTAAAATAAGTTTTTCAGAAAAGTTTGAGGAAAAGTCATAGCGAGCCACGTATCTATAGAGTAAAATCAATTTCGTACCCGTTATTATTAAAACCACGATTTGAGTCATAAGTCAAACGGAAAAATATGCAAAATGATCGAAATGCCCCTCCAGGACAAATTTTTTTAAAATAATAAAAATTAAAAAATAAATTAAAAATAAATAGATTATTGAAATAGAGCTTTCAATAGTTTTATTTAAAAATATTAATTTTTTTAAATATCATTTTTTATTTTAATGAATTTTTTATTTTAAGTAATTGTCATAAAGGGGCATTTTGGTTATTTTACATAATTTTTCATCTGACTTAACTGATTGATTTAGACGGGGTAAATATTGATGATTTTTAAAAGATAAATAGCTCAAATCGCCGTTTTGATAATAACGGGCACCAAATTGATTTGCCTCTTAAATATAACTATGACTTTTCCGAGAAAAGCTCAATCTAACTTTGATAGGCACCTTGCATTGTATAGTCGATACATGGTACTATAGATCTATGATCTGAAAATTGAAAACCCTACTTTTGCAATAACTCTTGAGCCACTCCAAGGTCCAACACAGCCTGATCATTGCCTCACAAATGTTAGAAAACTAAGTCCGTGTTTGGGAAAGGAGTTGAATTTTAGGAGGGCAGCAAGCAGATCTGTCTCTCCCGACTTCTGTGATCAACGGAGGAACCTCTTTCCCCGCCCAAGTCTACTAGAATATTTCACGATTTGGGATAGGAGGAGGCATGTCAGGGTCGGCTCAAGCTGAATGGAGGCCTAAGGCCATATAAATCAGTAGGCTTTTTATATAAATTTTAATATACAATATTTAAAATTATCTAAAAATTATTAAATTAATATAAAATATTTAAAGTTCCCATTCATTATTTTTTATAGGACTCTCATACATGACATTAGGGCCTCATAACTTGCACATTTAAGAAATTTATAGGGCATTCCATAATTTGCACAGTTAAGAAATTTATAGGGCATTTTTTCTTTTTGATCAAAGTTCATAAATATGAAAAAGGATTAGGAAGCCTAGGAGAAACATATCACTCAATGAGTAAAAAAACAGTCCACTCATATAAAAAATATAAAAAGATTTTATCTTGCAATTCTTTTTTTTTTTCCCATAGCTCAATTGTCTTTTTATTTTTTTTATTATCTACAACACAAAAATAATTAATTTAAACTTTTTATGGAGCCTTGCTCAGGGTGAGACCTTAGGCGATAGCCTAAGCTGCTTGAGCCGGCCCTGAGGCATGTCCCCTCCTTTGTCGATTGCAGATGTCGAGAGACACAGATTCGCCCATTGCCCTCCAATATGAATTGGGGTGGCAGAGAGAGCTGTGTGGTGGGATGATCATCTCCCCTGACCTCCCTTGACTTTTTTTTTCTTCAAACATATTAAATTATTCGAATAAAAAACTAATTTAAAAAAATTAAAAACCAGTTTTAAAACCTAGAGTTTCCAAACATAGCTTGGTCTCAAAAATAGTTTTAAAACTAAAAATTCAAATTTTAAACTAAAACCCCAAACTAATACGAAAATCCAAATTCAGACCCTTCTTCCAAACATGGCCGAGTCTCATGTTCCCTAGAGATTAGTCGATCCAAAATTTTGAATGTGTCCCAGGCTAAACCCACCCCAATACAATGTTACAAACATCGTCTGAATGATGGCGACCAAACGGAGTCCTTGAGCAATGGACAGTGCTCGTTAGAGAGAGAGAGAGAGAGAGGTGGACCCCCAATAATAATGGGTTTGACAAAGCATGACGAGCTAGCTTCATGATGGCTTCACGGGGGCCAGAATCAGATAATAAAGGCAGTCAGTTGGTGCACTCAAGTATATGGAATTAAAACCATCAGAGGCTCTGAGATGTTGCAGCTCTGCGCCCAAAAGCCATTCATGTTGCCAGACAAACATCCACTGGACCGGAGATTAACCTACCCAATTCAACCTCTCATTAACATGAGTTTTCTTCCAGATAATTGCGGCTATTAGTTATGAAATGACCACTTTTCCATTGGTTTGTGGAGTCGACCTCATACATAAAACGAATATCTCAACCAAATTGCTTTTCTGTTGAACTTTCTATATGAGAAATCTTGAAAGGAAAACAAACGAAACGAATAGGATAGGGAAAAGATTATGAATATATTTTACCTTGGAACAATAAGTGAATGTCATGGCAAGCTAGCTAATTTACCACCTCCTGGCTCCTGCCTTCTTTTTGTCGTTCCAGACTGAATGTGTTAGCTCTCCCTGAAAGGGGATGTCAAAGGGACATTTAATAGTAGGCCCATCTGAGATTGGGATGAAGTTGACCTCACAAGGCAGGCCCCAAGTCTGAAACTGCAAAATAATTATTACATAAGACATGGGAAAAGGGGTTTCGGGGTTTTGTCTTGTATGAATTTGTGAGGTTGGACAAAGAGAACAGTCCCTAAAGCAGGGCCTGTGGGGATAACCATTTGTAGCTAAGTTCCTAGGGTTCTGTTTCTGTTCTCTCTCTTTCCTACTGCTGAGCAGAGAGAGAGAGAGAGAGACAGGATGTGAATGGTGTGGGATTGGCAGGCATTTTTTGCTATATGCATTGCAAGTTTTCTGCGGTCAAAAGCCCCACTGCCAAAATTTAAAACTCAGATGCAGGCTTGCAGCAGTGCAATTTTCTGCTATTCGTCTCTGAATAAAGTTCTGCCCAGTACCTATTTCAAAGTCAAGTGAGTATTAATACTTGTTAATGAGCTAAGCTCGAGATTTGTACCCAAAACAGCCTTCTCTTCAGAATTATACGAGTGCTGAATCATCCTCAGAGGCTCTACAATTCACGCTCTTAGAAAGAAGAGAGGAGAACACGAAACTGATTTTGTTGAGAGGTAGAAGAGCAGTAAAAGAATCAAAATCTATCAAGGAAATTACGAAGGGAAAAAGAAATGGCAGAGAATCCAGCATGGAATTGACTATAGAGAGATTGATTTCGACTCCCAAGAAACAAACTCCAATTATTCGTCCTTTCTGTCAACTTGACCTGTCCTTTCCTTCGTAGAAAATGATATTAAACAGCCCTTTATACTCTCCCCCATTAATTTCAGACAAGTACAAAACGCAAGGTATAGCCTTCGGTGTATATATGTAGCTACCCTCCCCCACTCTACTTTCATTCAAAAGCAGTGTAATAGCTAGCCCAATCTCCACTCCCAGCTTCCGGCTCTCCCCCACAATCCCCACTTTCATTTTCAAGCACGTACTGGCCCAAGAGCTATCATTTCCACACCTTCGTCTTCAAATACTCTCCGCGTCCAAAACTATGGCTCTGTTGGTGGATGAAACCGTAGTGCTTTTTGACACACCTCGTACAGTTACGGATACCAGGGGAAAACAAATCACGCCTCATCTAGTTCATGATACCGTGGGAAAACAAACAACAATGCTGTAGATACCGTGGCTATATCTCTCCTGAGCTTATTCTTCTTATGTCTTTTATTTATTTTTTTAAATCTCACGAAGTTTGTTGGAGTTTTCTTGACCTTGCAAGCCCAAGCAGGTTAAGATAAATTCTTCTTACTTCTCGGAGAAACTCTGTTCTATAGAGATTCAAATTTAGATTTTCGGAAGAACTTGCTTTTCTAAATTTTTTTAAGTTTTTGTTGACTATTTACTATGATTTTAGCGACATAATATCATGCATGAGAATGTTATTATATATCAAGTTTTTTTTTTCTATATGCATTATCATTGGAATTGCTATTCCTTTATGTTCAATGAAAGATGTAGAATGAGGTGAGCTTTTTCCTTGTCAACTTATTAGGGTTAATCTTCTACTTCAGCTGGTAGTCGGGAGATTTTTTTTTTTTTTTTTTTGTGGTAACTGTTGGGACGTGTACGTGTATCGAATATACAAGCGGTTCAATATTTCGTGAATATTTTTGTGTACATTCTTCTTCGTAGTGATCTTTTATTATGTTCTTACCCAATTCTGATAGCTTTACGTGCGCGAGCCCGGAAGAAAGATTTGCTCCGGTTCTTGGTTTTTCAAGTTTTGCCTTGCAAATGACTGGTTCGGATGTTTTTTTTTCTCATCCCACGAGTATTCTATTGACAAATGCTGATATTTTAATGTGGTTTCTTCGAGCACATCCGGACGACAAAACAATTTGGAGTGTTGCAATGGACGGCAGTATCTCCATATGATCGGGCTTCCCACGTAACCCTGCGCTTCTTTTTTGCTCGTTTATATTGAAAGCAAATTAATATTGGATGCACAGGTCATTCATAAATACCATTACCAAGCTCTAGATTTATACAGAATGGCGAAGAAAGAAAACGTCTAATAGTATGATATCTGCACAAAAATCTTCGAAAGCCAACGTACTGGCTTGTAGCTGGCAGCTGCAACCTTCGGCCAAACGTTGAGACAGAATAATGACACCCAAGACATGTCGCACATGACCGACACGTTGAGACAGAATAATGATACCAAAATATGTTGCACACCGTAACTTTAGATAATCTGGGACTAATCTAGGCTTTCAAATTGCTAAATATGCACAATTGTGAAACATACACCTTGCATAAACGGATTGGATTGGTCTAGTGATTAAGGCTTCCACTTTTTATTTGCTCCTTCCAAAATCTTAACTTTAATACCTCACCCAAATAGCATACAATCTGCAACACAATCTATTATTTTATCATATTGTATTTCAGACACTTTTACACCTAATTATAAGTTTCTGCAAACTAAACAAAAAAGTTGACTTTTTTAAATAGAAAAATAATAATTTTATTCTTATAATTTTTTTTTTAACGAGCCATCTTGAAAGGGTAAAATAGTAATTTAAATGTCTGAAATCCAATCAATAATAATGTGACAAAAATAATAATTGAAAGTGAAAAGTATCAAAACCCTAATAGCAGAGGGCAAAATATATATATATTCAAAAGAACCCAAGTTATGCTTTCATTTTTCATTCCCTCAGGAATGCAATATACTCGTTAACTTTATGCAACTGCAGAAATAATGTCACTATAGAAACCTCAATTTTCAAGTTACACAGATTCAATCGGGATTGACAAGAGGGGAAGAGACGAGATCATCATTTGACGAGTATAGTTTCCACTGCACTACATTACAAATTGGGGAATTCACACCAACCAATGCCTGTAAACTCTACAAATTTTCCACATTTAAATAGTATACACAAATATAAATTATATTTAGCGCTCTAAAAGATCATTTCAATTTTCTTTTCCCTGAAAATGAGGACAAGTATATACATACGGTCAACCACATATGTGCTATTTCGTGTAAGCCCACACACGGGATACCAGATAGGTCAGAGAATTCAACCCTCGACCAATGCAGCGGAAAGCAAACCCCCCCCCTCTTGCTAATTCGGGGGGGTCCCGAGGACAATTTAATTTGATGTCATCTTTTTTTCCCGGAGCTTTTTAGTTAAGCTTGGTATAGAACCCTAGCTCTTACATTATTATCCTTCTGTTCAAGCAGCAAGAACTAGCACCTTTATTGTGCCCTGACTATTAGCAGTTAGCATGGTAGGGCTATCACTCTTCCAGCATACAGCACTAATGAAGTATGACGCAACATCATCATCAGAATCGTGCAGATTGGGAGAACCAAATTTATGAGAAGTCACAGGCCTGGAGATTTCCTGCATATGGGAAACCAAAACTTTTAGCTTTTTTTCAAGGCTACGTGTATGAAGAATGCTGTTCGATATTCCTAACCTTGTGGTAGACAAACACTTCGTTTGTCTCGCTGCCACAGGCAATGTACTCGCTATTCACTGAAAGGCCCACAAAGTTTTTCTCATTCGTGTGACCTTTCAAAGTACGAACCTGTAAACACCATTCCAAAGAGGCGTTTAAAGACTTTTGTCAATGTATTTAACTCCAATATAAAAGCCATCAAAAAGATGAGAGCTACCTCCAAAGAGAATTACATTTTGGAGGCATCTATGCCGTGAGGATAGAATTCTAGTCACATTGAAGTTGGATATTATGAGTCATCTATTTTATGTCCAATAAGTATTTAATAAGCGTTTTAGGAAATAAGCTCTTCAACTAGAGCTCAAATGAAAGTGAGGATAGAATTCAGAAAGGAAGGCCCTATTAAATCCAAAAGCTATTATCTATTTCTACAAATTTGCATTCTAGCTTTACAAGTTGTCTACAGGAATTCCTCTTCCCACATCTATCTCCCCCCATATATTCGCAAACACACACATAAACATGACTTTCACATGCATGCATGCATTTATGCATCGATGTGTTGCAACCTAGCATAAAGTTAAGATATAACAACCAAAGGTGTACGGCAAATACTTTGCTTCATTCAGACATAGTCCTCACCGGCAAATTATCCTTCACGTCCCATAACCGTAATGTGCTGTCTGTAGAAGCAGAAGCAAGCTCATTATTCGATAAGAACTTCACGTATGACACCGCTTTCCTGTGCCCACCGAACACATGGAGTGGATGACTGATGTTTCGTAAATCATAGTAGTGGATCTGATGATCTGCTGAGCCAACCTGCATAAATAAACAGCAGAATGTTTCATTCGCGAAGGCTTCTCCCAAAGGATATAATGTATTATGGAGAAGGCTATCTACAACTATGAAGTGAACTAAAATATGGGATAATAAATTAGAAAATAGTTATCAACATATTACCTACAACCTCGCTATTGCAACATAAGCAGGAATTTTTGCTAATCTCTTTCACAATATGCTTTTTCCAGACAACAAAGCCCACTTGAGAGGATCTCAAACAGCAAAACTTGTTTATAGACACAGAGAGCCAAAAAAAAAAAAAGCTTTCTTAGGTATGCTAAGAATGCACTGCCTAATGTCAGCAATACTAAGCAATGCACTTGTTCAGCTCCACAATGATCCATTATGAAAATCAAAGAGGATCCAATGCAAAATGAATTAGAACCATATATTTGCCTGCAAAATGTAAATGAAAGTGCATACCGCAATGAAATTGCTAGATCCAGGATTATACTTGACACAGCATATATTTGCTTTCATGTCAATGTTAAGAACACTAGCTTCCTGCTTTGTGCACCAAACTTTGACCTGCTTGTTGTAAACAGAAAATATGCAATATAAGGTTAATTTAGAGGACCCCCACCACTTAATCATCACAAGTTGAAAGGAACATAAGTCATAAAACATTCAAATTTCGCATTTAACCCCAGTCTACATGTACAGGTAAAATTTAACAACCAGGACATTTTTCATTGCATGTTGAAACTAGGAGCCAACATAGATAAAGTCGACTGCTGGTTAAGATTATCCCTATACTGGTATCCCATCCTAATTGAAAGCAATACAAATTAACAGGCTCAATTTGAAGAGAGTGTGCTTAGTTTCCGCCGTAGTACTTCCTGCAGGGTCCAAAATTGGTGTCCAACTGCACCCTTTTTTATTTCTTTAGTTACAACTGGAAGGTGCATGATTGCACAAACTACATTTGAATAATATACCATACTTAAAGAACCATAATCTATCACACTCCATCAGTAGATCTATTTTGATTCCCTACTAACCAATGATGACAAACAATTCGCAACACAAGCTTTCATGTATTACACCCTATGGGTCCCTATGGGTCTTTCTTGGCTTAATTATAAGGGGTTAACTCTATAATTCTGAATATGTGAAGACAAAAAAGAAGAAGATAGAACCTAGTTTTGCAAGATCTGAAAGTGTAATTCATGTCCATTGATCTAAAAGTATGGTGGAAATTTAAACCAGATCCGAAGTTAATATATCAGAAGATGAAATGGAGAAATGAGGTTAAATAGCATTGGAGAAGCCCAACAAGTGCAAAAGCCAAAATAGAGTCCTAAACCTAAACTTCATAGGATTTCCTAACACCTACAATAAATTTAATTCAGATTGAGATAGTGCATATGATATCATCATTTGTCTTCTCTACTTCGCAGATAGCTTAAGCATATACTAGAAGACTTGGTTGAGATTCAACACTATGTTGCATGTACCTTATAATCATCACTACCAGATACAAGCATTGAGGGTTCTGTTCGTGAAAAATCAACACTCCACGCACGTTTTTCATGCTCTTCATATTCCATGACACTCTGCAAAAGGAACATGTCACTGGGATAGCATCTTACAAAAATCAAGAGAAGAATATAAAGCTACAAGATTACATACATCTAATCATTACCTGCCGGGTATTTACATCCCAAACCGTCACAATTCCCTCATAATCACTACTGGCAATGTGATTCTTAGCAAAGTTGTTCCAACTCAAGCAGCTAAGTTTTGAACGCGTTGCCATCTCAACGACAGGATAGTGCATATCAGCAGTTCATTCAAAACCTTAAGCGCAACAGCCAACGAATGGTCACCAAAACAGCTAAAGATTACCAAAACTAATAGAAGTTCACACTCAAACAAAGACACTGGGAAGAAAGCCTCGAACCAGGATCCATTTCCATTTGATGGACAACTTAATCGGATAAAAGAAGAGTCTCAATCAGTGGGGATTCACAAATAGTTATGAGGCAAACCAACCAGAACCTCACTTGCAGAAAGTAGTAGGAAACATTTATTAGAAGACACCTTCTAAATTCATCACCTTATATGATGACTGAAGAAAAATACTTTCGCTAAAACTATACAAGAAATTAAAAAAGGATTATGAGATGAACTGAGAGAATTTTGAGAGAAGGTAATGTCAGCAAACCAGCCCACATTGTGCTTAGCCATTATGGGCAGAACCAAAAGAGAGTTATGCACTTGAAACCAAGATCTTACCGTGGAGAAGTCAAAAACCTTTATGCACCTGGATACTCCAGCAGTAGCAAACAGCTCATCGTCACGATCAAATTCAATGCTGCAATAAAAAAAGATTCAATTCTGAAACAACCAGAAGATTCAATAACCCTAGACCACTGCAAAAAACACACACAACCGCTACATAAAAACTCGAGATGTAGAGCTAAATCTACAAAGTCCCATAGCAGTGCACAATAAACCTAGACAGGGGCCTTCTAGTCACATCAAACTATCCTAAACTTAATTGCAGGCCCTACAATTTGCAACCACACTTGGATTTCAACTATATCTTTGTCCTTGGAAGAGGATAACTCTTTTCACCTTAATTATCAGTTACAAGTTCCCAACAATTAGAAGCAACAATAGGGGTTCAATCATGCTATTCTATCATATCAAGATTAAACCAACAGAAGAGATTTGTTTTAAGAGTTATTTCTGAAGTGGTGATCCAACGTTTGGACTATGTGTCTGACACGATGAAAAAGACTTAAGAGTGGCAAACTAATCAATTGCAGTATGAATAGAAGTGCTAAAAAGGAATCTAAATTTACCCCAATTGTCAAAGCAACGATAGAGCACTTTTTCAGTGAAACAAATCTAAAAGCTCCATACATTCAATTACAATTGCATGATGATACAATGCATGCATTGTTTTGGGAAAATGACCAGACAAAACAAACTCACTCTTTTCCCCAAACACTCAAATCTGAAGGGCGTACCAAGATATGCCAAACGGTTAACTAACCTTGATACTATATTGGCCGAGTGGAAGAGATCCCCAATTCTAAGTTCAGCCATGACCCTCAATCGACTGTTCCAAAGCATCCAAAGAAAATTACTTATGAACTACATGTGGACGAAACTAAAAAAAAATAAATTTGAAACCATACCTGTACCGTGTGAAGGTCGTCAACACTGATTGGAAATCTACAAGACCCTCATTATAACCCTCTCTGGGTATCATATTTTTATCCATTTCCTTTGGGTTATGCGGTTTGTTCGCCAACTGACGTCGCTTTTGCAGGTAACACTCTTGTAAGTCATTGAACTGTAGCCAGAGAAAGTTCCGTGAGAAATTATGGGCATCTTTCTCCATCCTTTAATCCTACACGTGTCCCTGATACTAAACAATGAAAATCTGCAGGCAACCTAATCACTTGAGACGTCCATTTTCACAAAAATTACACGTAGGTGTCATCTAGGAGAGGATAATTCATGATAAAACAAGAGTAAGATATCAGCTTAAATTTTATTTGAAAACTAACAGCACAAAGATAATATAGTAGGTTCCTTGGGCTTTTCTCTTTCCAGAGTTCAGCCCACTACCTAAAATGGAAGTCACAGATACAATTAACAATTGCCAGGCACAATAACTGTTCAAGATAAAGCAACTGAGATTGCATTATATAGATGAAAGCAAGTAGGTACAGAAACCTGAGCATGGACTCGCTTTTTTCTTGCTACAGATAAACTCGGTTGGTTGATATGCTGTGATTCTGATCCACTAAAAGCATCCTTTCTTGGTACTCCATGAGAGGTTACTTGAGACTTTCCATCTACTTTCTTATTTGGGAGATTCCCTGTAGTCAATCCTTCATGTGCATTTATAGAACTGGAGATAAGGTCGCTGGTGTTCCCATCCCTTGACCAAGGCCATGATTTTCTCGAACTAGAATCATCTCCGAGAATACGCAGCTTCACAGAGTACCTGTCCCTTGCGCAATACAGCTCCATTCTATGTCTCTCTACAGAAGTTATGTCCTCTTTAATAAACTGGAGATCAGATTGTACCTACAAAAGGAAAAGAACTCCCGCGACCAAAGTATCTATCAGTGTGATTGTTGTCAAGATCAACCAAAAGCTGGTTAACCTAAAGGACAAGAAGTAGGCAACAAGTTAGTGAACTCGATTTGATGAGTCGGCCTGATATATGCAATTTTTTTGACAATAATAAGCATTAGCTTATGGGGACAAAGACCCCCTTATATGGCCCGCATAATACATGTTTGAGGAGACACTGAAGCAAAAGCTAGTCTGAAAAATCAAAATGCCTGATGAGCAGATAGAGGGTCCAGTTTGAATGAAACAAACCTCATTCAACTCATCAACTTTTTGCTTCCGTAAATGATGCAAGAAGGTCAACAGTATTTGCATATTTCTCTCGGCTTCTTCTTGCTCCATTTTCCTCTTCTTCTCAGAAAGGAGCAACAAGAGAGTGTCGATCTCCTTAATCGATACTTCACAACCCTGTCACATATGTTTCCAGAGTTTAATAAAAAGGTAATACGTAAAGTCACTTTTCTGTCCACTCTCTACTGGTTTTGAAAAAGAAATAAAAAAGTACATTAATCTAGTTGACTGCGGTAACACCAACAATAATTGCATTACTTTATATGAATTGTTTTTTTTATAAGTAAGAAAATTTATTAGAATAACTTTATATGAATTAGTTTGAGGCTCTTTTTTTTTTTTTGATAAGTTAGTTTGAGGCTCTTATAAAAACTTAGAAGTGTCATGGACTTAATTTACATATCATAACGCCATAAATTGTACTACATTCTAGAAAAAACTAAAATTGACAATCATAATCTTCACTATGATGGGATTGTAAATACATGAAGCATTGAGCAAATAGAAAGAAGAATCAACCACACCAGCTAAAATCAACCCAGGAACAAAACCAATTTACCTCAAAAAAAGACACCTAAAGAAAACGTGTTGAAGATTAGAATCAAAACGGAAACTAACCCCTTGTAGTGCCTGGCGGAATTGTTCAGCGGGAGAAGCAGTTTTTGACAGTTGACGAGCAGAAGCCTTCTTCAGGAGCTACAAGCGTGGGACGTAAAACATAAAACTCAATAAGGTGCATTTCGAAATATATCAATTTCAAGAAACATGAAATGCATATTATTATTCTAAGTTTAAAGCCTAGCATATAATTCAAAGTTAATCATTCCATGACCATAGAGTAATTGAAACTATTAGGCCTCGTCAATGAGAAATTTCTCAGTAATTTGGAAAAAAATTGCGGGGCCATTCAATAATTACTAAAAAAAAACAAGGAAAACCTTATCGAGCAAGAAGTTGGGGAACAAGTGGTTGAGGGTGAGGTGGTTGGAGCAGCAGGGGCAGTCGCTCTTGTTACGGAGGTGGGTGACGATGCACATGTAGCAGAAGCTGTGCCCGCACGCAGTGAGGAATGCGTCCTTTATCGTCTGCATGCATATCGGGCACAGCAAGTCCTTGTCCAGCTCCTCCGGGCTCCACGCCGAGCCTCCTCCCGCTTCTTCTGCCGAATGCCCCGAGAAGGCAGGGTGATACGCCTTCGGATTTGGCTCCCAATCCCGCTCCCGCTCCGGCTTCACCACCGCCGGAACTACAGGTCCAGTGCCCGTTGATACTTCTTCCATCTCACTCCCTCCTCCCTCTCTCTCTCTCTCTCTCTGTGGAAATTCCTTACGCATCTCTCCGGAAAGCTTCTCTGTCCTTTGGAAACGCTATGTGAGAGAGAGAGCGATGGGCGTGGTGTGGGGGGCCCAGAGTGTGATTTGTGAGGGTGAGAGCGGACCACGTGACCACGCTCGCTAAAGTTGCGAAATGCCTTACCGGGTTTGGTCTTGACTGGTTGACCCGAACGGGTTTCGAAATTATTGGCCCATTGGGAAACAAAACCTGCGACTGTCCCCACTTTCGGCTCTTGCGACTTACTCAGGAGTCGGGCAAGACGCAGAAATTAGAGTCTCTACAGAGCGGCGATCAAAGTCTGGGTCTTCCGAAGATTGAAGGAAGCCAGGAAGACGACGAGGAATTTCCCCGAAGACGTGATTGTAGAAATAGGCATTAGAATGCCGGTAAACATTTGGCGAGATTCAGGTGCGTGTCCAAAAGATGGCGCTCTCTCATTTCGGATCCCCGATTCTCGAAGACTGATTTTGACAATCTCTTCAGAACCTGGGTCGCCAGAACCTGATGGCCAATTTTTGTGAACGGCTTCGCTGAGAGAGAACTCGTTTAATAAATGAACTCCATGCATGGCTTTGGATATGATTTGTCCCCTTATGGCTTTGGACCTCTAATTTAATAATCACGTCTCCAAATATCAAAGCACAGATCTCTCACTTTAGCAACTTGCAAGAAGGTTTGCGTTTTTTTTCCATTACTGTTGTTCCTTCTTTTAACAAGAATTTTTTTTTTTCTCTCTCTCTCAGTAAGAGAATAACTCGTTAATGGTGTCATTGTCCAGTTCCACTTAAACTCAGACAGGACGAAACTGTAAATTTACCCTTGGGGCCAACCACACACTGAATAATTTACGGACCAATGCACCAAATATATAAAACTTCCGAAAATGTTTAACAAAAACCCCCGTGAAAGACACGGCAAATTTTGCAGAAGGTTAGGCCCGCCCTCACTCCTCGCAGTGTACCTATCTAGGACTCAAACAGAGGTGACAGACTGCGTTTAGCAGGATATTTACCCCATCTGTCCCATGTCTCGAGTCCCCTTAGCTAGCAAGGCATACAATCAACGCCTCATTAGGGGGTAGGCACGTCCCCATCTTTTTAGCCATATTTTTTAAGGCCTTAATAAATAAAATATAAAATAAATATTTATCTAAAATCTAAAATAAAATTACTGTAGACATCAACAAACATTTTAAGCTCTATTTATAAAGAGATGGGACTGAAAATTCTGAGAGTTAAAAATTTTAAGCGTTTTAAAAATTTGTGAAAAATTAAAAATATTTTATAAAATTTATAAAAAAAAAATAAAAAAAAATTTAAATAAATATTATAATAAAAAAAAAAATCATTTTATAATTTTTTAATACGAATAAAAATTTTCACTCTAAACACTCCCTGAACTTCATCTAAAATAAAATTACAATTTTTAAATCTTTTAAAAAAAATTTACATTTTAATCATTAAATTTTTGACACTTTTTCCAATTTAATCATTGAGCATTCTTTGTTTTATAACAACACCCTTTCATCGCTTCTCTATACAAATTATTAAGGATATCGTCTGTCACGTCAACAATAATGACACGTGACATCACTTCAGCGCGAGGTTACAGAGACAACGCACCTTCAGCAAAACCGGGTCGTCCTGGCATTAATTGAAACGCTGTAATGATTTTTCAGTTCCATATTCAGCTGTTGCAGTACATCCTCGTGCTCCCACGGGACATCCAAGTCGTTTTCATTCTCAGAGCTTGATTGGGGCGGTTTCTCCTGCAAGGCGGTTCCTTCAGAATTTTCCAGATTATTTTCGAGTTTCCACTCTTCGACTATATCTACTCGTTGATTTTTGTTCTCAGCCTCTCCAGGCTCTACCCCAGACAAAGCTGGTCTTCCATCCTGCTTAAATTCTGAAAATTTGTTTCTAGTTCTATGTATTCTTCATCAGAATCATATGACGGATCAAGGGCAACTATTTCTTCGAACCCCACAAGACTTGTTTCAGAGCTCGAAAGTTCTTCGATATTTTCACGGCTTTCTATTTCTTGAACATCTTCTACTTTTTCACCGTCATTCACCAAAGGGCTTCTGGTTTCAATACTTCACCGACATTTTGAACGGCAAAAAACTCACGGGAAATTGTGTGATTTTTCATTGACAACTCACCACTTGAACTAATTGAGTCATGTTCTGAGCCAAATCGTAGAGAGCAATCTTCAGAAACCGATTCTACTTCATCGCCATCATCATTCGTACCCAGACTATTCCTTTCTGAGTTAACTATCTCTCGCGTCCCGGAAATCCAGTTTTCAGCGACTTTTTCTTCTTCTGCTTCCCCTGAAACCTTCCCAATAGCAAAGTTGTCAACAGGGTCCTCTGTTTTTTCTGGATGTGCCTCTTCTTCTGAATTAATTTGAACATCTCAAATTGAGAATTAATTTGATAGGGGTTCTAGGGCTAATACGAAAGGGGAAAATCTGGGTTTGTTTGAGTGTTGCGTTTCGAGCACTAGGAGTTGGGACGATGGCGTTTCTATTTTGCCAGCACGACAGCTTTTAATTGTAACTTGGCATTTGTTTTTAAAATCTTAACCGCCTAAAATTTTATTATAATTATAAACAAAAAATTAAGAGAAATTTGTCACTACTTTTTTTTTAATTATTTTTTTATTTTCTTTCTTACTTTTTTATTAACTTTTTAAAATTTTATCTTAAAATTTAAATAAAATTTTGTTTTCAAACCATGTATAAAATGAGATGAGTGCAATGTTTGTCTTGAGTGTAAGGACAAGAGGGTAAAATCATTACAGTATTGCTCCTGTGACACGGTGCTTAAGTGATATCATGTGTCATTGTTACTGCAGAAAACACCGTCTATAATTTGGATGAAGGAATGAGTGACATAAGGATGTTTTTGTAAAACAAATAATACTCAATGACTAAACTTTTGAAGATAAAAAATGAAGGATTAAATTGAAAAATTGTCTAAAATTTGGAGTCTACAATGTTAATTTTCCTTTTAAAAAAATTGGGAATTTTACCACTATTTAAAAAAAATTGTAAAAAAAAAGAATTTCAGTTTCGGTGCCAAAATTTTCGGTATGAACTATGAAGCCGAAATCTGAAATTCCATTAATTCGATTACGTTAATTCATGAAGGTGTTTTGTTGCACATGGCCATCCCAGCACCCGTGGGCAATGCCATTCTCAAACGGACATATGAGTATAAAAAGGGTCGGTCCACAAAAACCTTCTTCAGTCTCATGCAAACGCAAATTTTGGTACCACCTTATATTTATTAACTCTCGGTGAGGAATTTGAGTAACATAAATTAAAATTGTTGAAGAAAGTAAAGTCTTAAATGTTTAATTATTGTAATCTCTATTTTGTAGTATATATAAGTTATTTTGAATTTAAAGGAAGAGATAGCGATATAATCTCAAATTTAAATTTAAAAGTAAAGAGATAGGAATATAATTATATGTTTGAAATTAAAAGTAAATGAATATTAACATATGTTTGAATTTAAAAATTTAATAGATAGAAATATATTGGAGGCTAAATTTGGATTGAGGCGGTACTACTAGTATATTGGAGGTTAAAATTATGACTATTTCATGATTTTTAGGCCTGAGAAGGTAGATATGTTTATGTAAAATTGGGGTAAATCTTATTTGTAATTTCTGGTTCTAATATGTGGGACGAACATTAAAGAATATTAATTATTATCTTAGAGATCGGGTGAAACCATAACTCGTTCACCCGTCTACGGTATGGTGTTTGGTAAACTCTTCGTTGGATAGTTTTGCTTCTTGTTTTCTTTCTCTTTCCTCTACTTGAGCCGCTGAGCGGAGGAAGACAAGAAACAGAGGCGGCCTTTCCGCAGTTGAACCCTTCCATGCCTGCGTCGCGGCACCCACTGTATTCTCGAAGAGTTCTGCATCGAATTTCAAATCTTAGGAAACAACTTAAATCGCAATGCTTATTCCATCTTGTAAGCTTTCTACGAAAATTGATCCAAATTGCGAAGCTTTATAAAAATTGAGAATACAATTAGAGTTGTGTTGTCTTCTCTCACTCAGTAGATGTATAACAAAAAAGTGGCAATATACTTTTAACACACTGACAACTTTTAAGTATGTTCAAAACATCGTAGTTTTTACCAATTTTTTAAGTTATCTTGGAATTTGTAGTGTTAAAATTAAAATAAAAAAGAAAAATAATTTAGAATAAGAGAGAGAAATAAAAATGAGTGAAATACAATATTTAAGTGGTTCGATTTATAAATCTACATCTATAGTGAAAAGATCCAACCGAACAAATTTACATATTCTTTAATGTAAGGATAAGATTATAAAAGAGACTTAATTTATAAATCTTTGATTACAATAGCCATTAGCAATATAAGACTCTAATATTTAGTCTAGTAATTAATTAAACTGAATTTAGGTATGTTTAAATTGGTCTGGACACCGGGCTAAAAAAAAAAAAAAAGTATATTGACTGTTCATTATTTTTTGTTTGGCAGAAAACATTTCTGTGTGATTAAGTAGATTAAAGAATTGCGTAGAAAAAAACAACAGCTTAATGAATTGTGCGCGATCCTTTTGCCCGGCGATTGTGTTGTTTTATGTCTTGCTTGTGGGGCCTATCGAACTGACAATTCCGTCTCTCCATTTCCTTGTTAAATTTTGTACAGCGGCACTTTGCCGCCCTATTCCTCTTTTTTTGTTTTTTTTCCTTGATTTGGTCTTTCGTACCGTTCTGTAAATGGCAGCGGTAGTACGAGGGAGGTCTGCCATCCGTTACAACAAACCACAGAGCTGATAGTGTGACCTTCCAAATTTCCAATGGCTCAGAGAAAAGCGACAAACAGTTACGGTAATCTATATGACGCAAATAACCCTATATTTGTTTATATATTACTGAACTCCCCCACTACGGGATTCGTGGCTAGAATCAGAGACCCGGCAAAAAAAACACATTCATCTATAAGGAGAATTCTCACGAGGCGCAACGCCTGCTAATGTCTGGGAAAGACAAATGTGGCGTTCCTTTACAAAAATTTTGTAGAATATTTTTAAATTTTAAATTTTTATTTTATTAAAATTTATAAAAGTAAAATATGTATATATAAAAATTAAAAATTTTAGAATATTTATTTTGTTAAAAATTTTATACCTTAAAATTTTAAGAAAGGGAACACCACCTAAAAAAAGGAGAGAAGATTGTCGCGAAAAAATAAGATTTGCCAGGGGATAGAGGGTGACTTGCAAAGTCCATAATTCATTACCAATTATATGTCTGAGAGGGAGTCGAATGGTTTTGCCTTTATTGATTTTTAGTATTTGTGGCGCAATAATATTTCCAAATTCGTGATCCGCTAAGGATAATAAAAGCCAGTAATGAGAGGCGTTACTAACATCTATAATCGATTTTTATTTTTAAGTGGATGATGTGATAATTTATATTTTAGGTGGATGATGTGATAATTTATTGGTTTTTATATTCAATTTTTCACAGGTGCCCTTCATCAGTGTACAAGAAATTAGTAAAAAGTACAAATTTTTTAGAGTGGGTGAAAAAAAGAGTAAAGAAATAGATGGCTAGAGAGAAATGATTTTAAATTATTTTTTAATAAAAAATTTGAATTAATTACATTTGAATTCAAAATTTTTTGGATGGATAATTTTTTTTCCCAATATTTTGAATTTACAAACACTATCTACTAAGGATTTTAAACTCTTGACTTGTAGCATGCAAATCTTTATTAGAACTCTACCACCACTAACACCCACACTTTGAATGATTATGTACATAAATATTTAAAAGAAGCAACACGTGATAGTCGAATACTTTTCGAGAGAATAATATGGATTATAAATTTTCAATCAGAATTTTTTCATTGACTTGTTTGATCTAAATAAAGAATTTTATAAATGAGATTTATTTTTCACAACTGTACCCAAAAATAGTGTATAAATTTTGGAGAAATAAGAATATAAATCTAGATACATTTTAGAGGAGAAGACTGTTCTCCATATGAGTCGATGACTATTGGTTACTAAGGGAATATTCGGCATACAAAATTTTCACTTCAATAAAATAACTTTTCAAAATTCTCTCTCCTTATCAAATATCACTTTTCACTCTAAATAAATATAAAAAATTAATTTCAATTATTTTTCTTCACTTTTTTACTAATCTCAAAACTTAAAATTTTTTACAGCCGGAACACTACCTACAAATTAAAATTTGTTCGTGGGTTTCATGATTTCAGCTGGTTGCAATATGGGAAAGACCCGTCCACAATTCATCAATTTCTACGGTGGTGATTGAACAAAAAGCAATTTCGTGACCGAGAACGTACATGCTTGATGAAGTAGCGTAGAAATACCAGCAATATACTTTCCCAGCCAAAAAGTCTATTTCTTATAAATTTCCTTGACAAGTGGCCTTTCCCTCCATGACTCTTCCTTTGCGCTTCTCTCTTTGAAACCCCAAAGAAGGCAAGTAGTCCACAGTGACTCTCTGATTTCCTCTCTCTATATCGCGCAAATTGTCTCTCAAAACCCCTACGAAGCAGGTCAAGAAACTCTGAGAAAAATACGAGCACTGAACGGAAGAGTACGGACTCGCTCAAGAAACGCGTAGCCAGACAAGTGAATACGAGCCGCGAAAACAATTTAGTGGAGTGCTTTCTCTAGGGTTTTGAGAGACAATTTGCGCGATATAGAGAGAGGAAATCAGAGAGTCACTGTGGACTACTTGCCTTCTTTGGGGTTTCAAAGAGAGAAGCGCAAAGGAAGAGTCATGGAGGGAAAGGCCACTTGTCAAGGAAATTTATAAGAAATAGACTTTTTGGCTGGGAAAGTATATTGCTGGTATTTCTACGCTACTTCATCAAGCATGTACGTTCTCGGTCACGAAATTGCTTTTTGTTCAATCACCACCGTAGAAATTGATGAATTGTGGACGGGTCTTTCCCATATTGCAACCCAGCTGAAATCATGAAACCCACGAACAAATTTTAATTTGTAGGTAGTGTTCCGCTGTAAAAAATTTTAGAGTTTTGAGATTAGTAAAAAAGTGAAAAGAAATAATTGAAATTAATTTTTTATATTTAGAGTGAAAAGTGATAATTTGATAAGGAAGAGAATTTTGAAAAGTTATTTTATTGAAGTGAAAATTTTGTATGCCGAATATTCCCTTAGTAACCAATAGTCATCGACTCATATGGAGAACAGTCTTCTCCTCTAAAATGTATCTAGATTTATATTCTTATTTCTCCAAAATTTATACACTATTTTTGGGTACAGTTGTGAAAAATAAATCTCATTTATAAAATTCTTTATTTAGATCAAACAAGTCAATGAAAAAATTCTGATTGAAAATTTATAATCCATATTATTCTCTCGAAAAGTATTCGACTATCACGTGTTGCTTCTTTTAAATATTTATGTACATAATCATTCAAAGTGTGGGTGTTAGTGGTGGTAGAGTTCTAATAAAGATTTGCATGCTACAAGTCAAGAGTTTAAAATCCTTAGTAGATAGTGTTTGTAAATTCAAAATATTGGGAAAAAAAATTATCCATCCAAAAAATTTTGAATTCAAATGTAATTAATTCAAATTTTTTATTAAAAAAATAATTTAAAATCATTTCTCTCTAGCCATCTATTTCTTTACTCTTTTTTTTCACTCACTCTAAAAAATTTGTACTTTTTACTAATTTCTTGTACACTGATGAAGGGCACCTGTGAAAAATTGAATATAAAAACCAATAAATTATCACATCATCCACCTAAAATATAAATTATCACATCATCCACTTAAAAATAAAAATCGATTATAGATGTTAGTAACGCCTCTCATTACTGGCTTTTATTATCCTTAGCGGATCACGAATTTGGAAATATTATTGCGCCACAAATACTAAAAATCAATAAAGGCAAAACCATTCGACTCCCTCTCAGACATATAATTGGTAATGAATTATGGACTTTGCAAGTCACCCTCTATCCCCTGGCAAATCTTATTTTTCCGCGACAATCTTCTCTCCTTTTTTTTAGGTGGTGTTTTTTCTAAAATTTTAAGGTATAAAATTTTTAACAAAATAAACATCTAAAATTTTTAATTTTTATATATACATATTTTATTTTTTATAAATTTTAATAAAATAAAAATTATTCAAATTTTAAAAATACTCTACACAATTTTTGTAAAGGAACGCGCATTTGTCTTTCCCAGACAGTAGCAGGCGTTGCGCCTCGTGAGAATTCTCCTTATAGATGAATGTGTTTTTTTTGCCGGGTCTCTGATTCTAGCCACGAATCCCGTAGAGGGGGAGTTCAGTAATATATAAACAAATATAGGGTTATTTGCGTCATATAGATTACCGTAACTGTTTGTCGCTTTTCTCTGAGCCATTGGAAATTTGGAAGGTCACACTATCAGCTCTGTGGTTTGTTGTAACGGATGGCAGACCTCCCTCGTACTACCGCTGCCATTTACAGAACGGTACGAAAGACCAAATCAAGGAAAAAAAACAAAAAAAGAGGAATAGGGCGGCAAAGTGCCGCTGTACAAAATTTAACAAGGAAATGGAGAGACGGAATTGTCAGTTTGATAGGCCCCACAAGCAAGACATATAAACAACACAATCGCGGGCAAAAGGATCGCGCACAATTCATTAAGCTGTTTTTTTTTCTATGCAATTCTTTAATCTACATTATACATCTTACACAGAAATATTTTCTGCCAAACAAAAAACAATAAACAATCAATATACTTTTTTTTTTTTTTTAGCCCGGTGTCCAGACCAATTTAAACATACCTAAATTCAGTTTAATTAATTACTAGACTAAATATTAGAGTCTTATATTGCTAATGGCTATTGTAATCAAAGATTTATAAATTAAGTCTCTTTTATAATCTTATCCTTACATTAAAGAATATGTAAATTTGTTCGGTTGGATCTTTTCACTATAGATGTAGATTTATAAATCGAACCACTTAAATATTGTATTTCACTCATTTTTATTTCTCTCTCTTATTCTAAATTATTTTTCTTTTTTATTTTAATTTTAACACTACAAATTCCAAGATAACTTAAAAAATTGGTAAAAACTACGATGTTTTGAACATACTTAAAAGTTGTCAGTGTGTTAAAAGTATATTGCCACTTTTTTGTTATACATCTACTGAGTGAGAGAAGACAACACAACTCTAATTGTATTCTCAATTTTTATAAAGCTTCGCAATTTGGATCAATTTTCGTAGAAAGCTTACAAGATGGAATAAGCATTGCGATTTAAGTTGTTTCCTAAGATTTGAAATTCGATGCAGAACTCTTCGAGAATACAGTGGGTGCCGCGACGCAGGCATGGAAGGGTTCAACTACGGAAAGGCCGCCTCTGTTTCTTGTCTTCCTCCGCTCAGCGGCTCAAGTAGAGGAAAGAGAAAGAAAACAAGAAGCAAAACTATCCAACGAAGAGTTTACCAAACACCATACCGTAGACGGGTGAACGAGTTATGGTTTCACCCGATCTCTAAGATAATAATTAATATTCTTTAATGTTCGTCCCACATATTAGAACCAGAAATTACAAATAAGATTTACCCCAATTTTACATAAACATATCTACCTTCTCAGGCCTAAAAATCATGAAATAGTCATAATTTTAACCTCCAATATACTAGTAGTACCGCCTCAATCCAAATTTAGCCTCCAATATATTTCTATCTATTAAATTTTTAAATTCAAACATATGTTAATATTCATTTACTTTTAATTTCAAACATATAATTATATTCCTATCTCTTTACTTTTAAATTTAAATTTGAGATTATATCGCTATCTCTTCCTTTAAATTCAAAATAACTTATATATACTACAAAATAGAGATTACAATAATTAAACATTTAAGACTTTACTTTCTTCAACAATTTTTTAACTCAAATTATGTTCACTCAAATTCCTCACCGAGAGTTAATAAATATAAGGTGGTACCAAAATTTGCGTTTGCATGAGACTGAAGAAGGTTTTTGTGGACCGACCCTTTTTATACTCATATGTCCGTTTGAGAATGGCATTGCCCACGGGTGCTGGGATGGCCATGTGCAACAAAACACCTTCATGAATTAACGTAATCGAATTAATGGAATTTCAGATTTCGGCTTCATAGTTCATACCGAAAATTTTGGCACCGAAACTGAAATTCTTTTTTTTTACAATTTTTTTTAAATAGTGGTAAAATTCCCAATTTTTTTAAAAGGAAAATTAACATTGTAGACTCCAAATTTTAGACAATTTTTCAATTTAATCCTTCATTTTTTATCTTCAAAAGTTTAGTCATTGAGTATTATTTGTTTTACAAAAACATCCTTATGTCACTCATTCCTTCATCCAAATTATAGACGGTGTTTTCTTAACAATGACACATGATATCACTTAAGCACCGTGTCACAGGAGCAATACTGTAATGATTTTACCCTCTTGTCCTTACACTCAAGACAAACATTGCACTCATCTCATTTTATACATGGTTTGAAAACAAAATTTTATTTAAATTTTAAGATAAAATTTTAAAAGTTAATAAAAAAATAAAAAAGAAAATAAAGAAAATAAAAAAAAATTAATTAAAAAAAAGTAGTGACAAATTTCTCTTAATTTTTTGTTTATAATTATAATAAAATTTTAGGCGGTTAAGATTTTAAAAACAAATGCCAAGTTACAATTAAAAGCTGTCGTGCTGGCAAAATAGAAACGCCATCGTCCCAACTCCTAGTGCTCGAAACGCAACACTCAAACAAACCCAGATTTTCCCCTTTCGTATTAGCCCTAGAACCCCTATCAAATTAATTCTCAATTTGAGATGTTCAAATTAATTCAGAAGAAGAGGCACATCCAGAAAAAACAGAGGACCCTGTTGACAACTTTGCTATTGGGAAGGTTTCAGGGGAAGCAGAAGAAGAAAAAGTCGCTGAAAACTGGATTTCCGGGACGCGAGAGATAGTTAACTCAGAAAGGAATAGTCTGGGTACGAATGATGATGGCGATGAAGTAGAATCGGTTTCTGAAGATTGCTCTCTACGATTTGGCTCAGAACATGACTCAATTAGTTCAAGTGGTGAGTTGTCAATGAAAAATCACACAATTTCCCGTGAGTTTTTTGCCGTTCAAAATGTCGGTGAAGTATTGAAACCAGAAGCCCTTTGGTGAATGACGGTGAAAAAGTAGAAGATGTTCAAGAAATAGAAAGCCGTGAAAATATCGAAGAACTTTCGAGCTCTGAAACAAGTCTTGTGGGGTTCGAAGAAATAGTTGCCCTTGATCCGTCATATGATTCTGATGAAGAATACATAGAACTAGAAACAAATTTTCAGAATTTAAGCAGGATGGAAGACCTAGCTTTGTCTGGGGTAGAGCCTGGAGAGGCTGAGAACAAAAATCAACGAGTAGATATAGTCGAAGAGTGGAAACTCGAAAATAATCTGGAAAATTCTGAAGGAACCGCCTTGCAGGAGAAACCGCCCCAATCAAGCTCTGAGAATGAAAACGACTTGGATGTCCCGTGGGAGCACGAGGATGTACTGCAACAGCTGAATATGGAACTGAAAAATCATTACAGCGTTTCAATTAATGCCAGGACGACCCGGTTTTGCTGAAGGTGCGTTGTCTCTGTGACCTCGCGCTGAAGTGATGTCACATGTTATTATTGTTGACGTGACAGACGATATCCTTAATAATTTGTATAGAGAAGCGATGAAAGGGTGTTGTTATAAAACAAAGAATGCTCAATGATTAAATTGGAAAAAGTGTCAAAAATTTAATGATTAAAATGTAAATTTTTTTTTTTTAAAAGATTTAAAAGTTGTAATTTTATTTTAGATGAAGTTCAGGGAGTGTTTAGAGTGAAAATTTTTATTCGTATTAAAAAATTATAAAATAATTTTATTATTTATTATAATATTTATTTAAATTTTTTTTACTTTTTTATTAAATTTTATAAAATATTTTTACAAATTTTCAAAATTCCTAAAATTTTTAATCTCAAAATTTTCAGTCCAAACGCCTCTTATAAATAGAGCTTAAAATGTTTGTTGATGTCTACAGTAATTTTATTTTAGATTTTAGATAAATATTTATTTTATATTTTATTTATTAAGGCCTAAAAAAATATGGCTAAAAAGATGGGGACGTGCCTACCCCCTAATGAGGCGTTGATTGTATGCCTTGCTAGCTAAGGGGACTCGAGACATGGGACAGATGGGGTAAATATCCTGCTAAACGCAGTCTGTCACCTCTGTTTGAGTCCTAGATAGGTACACTGCGAGGAGTGAGGGCGGGCCTAACCTTCTGCAAAATTTGCCGTGTCTTTCATGGGGGTTTTTGTTAAACATTTTCGGAAGTTTTATATATTTGGTGCATTGGTCCGTAAATTATTCAGTGTGTGGTTGGCCCCAAGGGTAAATTTACAGTTTCGTCCTGTCTGAGTTTAAGTGGAACTGGACAATGACACCATTAACGAGTTATTCTCTTACTGAGAGAGAGAGAAAAAAAAAATTCTTGTTAAAAGAAGGAACAACAGTAATGGAAAAAAAACGCAAACCTTCTTGCAAGTTGCTAAAGTGAGAGATCTGTGCTTTGATATTTGGAGACGTGATTATTAAATTAGAGGTCCAAAGCCATAAGGGGACAAATCATATCCAAAGCCATGCATGGAGTTCATTTATTAAACGAGTTCTCTCTCAGCGAAGCCGTTCACAAAAATTGGCCATCAGGTTCTGGCGACCCAGGTTCTGAAGAGATTGTCAAAATCAGTCTTCGAGAATCGGGGATCCGAAATGAGAGAGCGCCATCTTTTGGACACGCACCTGAATCTCGCCAAATGTTTACCGGCATTCTAATGCCTATTTCTACAATCACGTCTTCGGGGAAATTCTCGTCGTCTTCCTGGCTTCAATCTTCGGAAGACCCAGACTTTGATCGCCGCTCTGTAGAGACTCTAATTTCTGCGTCTTGCCCGACTCCTGAGTAAGTCGCAAGAGCCGAAAGTGGGGACAGTCGCAGGTTTTGTTTCCCAATGGGCCAATAATTTCGAAACCCGTTCGGGTCAACCAGTCAAGACCAAACCCGGTAAGGCATTTCGCAACTTTAGCGAGCGTGGTCACGTGGTCCGCTCTCACCCTCACAAATCACACTCTGGGCCCCCCACACCACGCCCATCGCTCTCTCTCTCACATAGCGTTTCCAAAGGACAGAGAAGCTTTCCGGAGAGATGCGTAAGGAATTTCCACAGAGAGAGAGAGAGAGAGAGGGAGGGAGGGAGTGAGATGGAAGAAGTATCAACGGGCACTGGACCTGTAGTTCCGGCGGTGGTGAAGCCGGAGCGGGAGCGGGATTGGGAGCCAAATCCGAAGGCGTATCACCCTGCCTTCTCGGGGCATTCGGCAGAAGAAGCGGGAGGAGGCTCGGCGTGGAGCCCGGAGGAGCTGGACAAGGACTTGCTGTGCCCGATATGCATGCAGACGATAAAGGACGCATTCCTCACTGCGTGCGGGCACAGCTTCTGCTACATGTGCATCGTCACCCACCTCCGTAACAAGAGCGACTGCCCCTGCTGCTCCAACCACCTCACCCTCAACCACTTGTTCCCCAACTTCTTGCTCGATAAGGTTTTCCTTGTTTTTTTTTAGTAATTATTGAATGGCCCCGCAATTTTTTTCCAAATTACTGAGAAATTTCTCATTGACGAGGCCTAATAGTTTCAATTACTCTATGGTCATGGAATGATTAACTTTGAATTATATGCTAGGCTTTAAACTTAGAATAATAATATGCATTTCATGTTTCTTGAAATTGATATATTTCGAAATGCACCTTATTGAGTTTTATGTTTTACGTCCCACGCTTGTAGCTCCTGAAGAAGGCTTCTGCTCGTCAACTGTCAAAAACTGCTTCTCCCGCTGAACAATTCCGCCAGGCACTACAAGGGGTTAGTTTCCGTTTTGATTCTAATCTTCAACACGTTTTCTTTAGGTGTCTTTTTTTGAGGTAAATTGGTTTTGTTCCTGGGTTGATTTTAGCTGGTGTGGTTGATTCTTCTTTCTATTTGCTCAATGCTTCATGTATTTACAATCCCATCATAGTGAAGATTATGATTGTCAATTTTAGTTTTTTCTAGAATGTAGTACAATTTATGGCGTTATGATATGTAAATTAAGTCCATGACACTTCTAAGTTTTTATAAGAGCCTCAAACTAACTTATCAAAAAAAAAAAAAGAGCCTCAAACTAATTCATATAAAGTTATTCTAATAAAATTTTCTTACTTATAAAAAAAAAACATTCATATAAAGTAATGCAATTATTGTTGGTGTTACCGCAGTCAACTAGATTAATGTACTTTTTTATTTCTTTTTCAAAACCAGTAGAGAGTGGACAGAAAAGTGACTTTACGTATTACCTTTTTATTAAACTCTGGAAACATATGTGACAGGGTTGTGAAGTATCGATTAAGGAGATCGACACTCTCTTGTTGCTCCTTTCTGAGAAGAAGAGGAAAATGGAGCAAGAAGAAGCCGAGAGAAATATGCAAATACTGTTGACCTTCTTGCATCATTTACGGAAGCAAAAAGTTGATGAGTTGAATGAGGTTTGTTTCATTCAAACTGGACCCTCTATCTGCTCATCAGGCATTTTGATTTTTCAGACTAGCTTTTGCTTCAGTGTCTCCTCAAACATGTATTATGCGGGCCATATAAGGGGGTCTTTGTCCCCATAAGCTAATGCTTATTATTGTCAAAAAAATTGCATATATCAGGCCGACTCATCAAATCGAGTTCACTAACTTGTTGCCTACTTCTTGTCCTTTAGGTTAACCAGCTTTTGGTTGATCTTGACAACAATCACACTGATAGATACTTTGGTCGCGGGAGTTCTTTTCCTTTTGTAGGTACAATCTGATCTCCAGTTTATTAAAGAGGACATAACTTCTGTAGAGAGACATAGAATGGAGCTGTATTGCGCAAGGGACAGGTACTCTGTGAAGCTGCGTATTCTCGGAGATGATTCTAGTTCGAGAAAATCATGGCCTTGGTCAAGGGATGGGAACACCAGCGACCTTATCTCCAGTTCTATAAATGCACATGAGGATTGACTACAGGGAATCTCCCAAATAAGAAAGTAGATGGAAAGTCTCAAGTAACCTCTCATGGAGTACCAAGAAAGGATGCTTTTAGTGGATCAG
Source organism: Morella rubra (assembly GCA_003952965.2). Lineage (NCBI taxonomy): Eukaryota > Viridiplantae > Streptophyta > Magnoliopsida > Fagales > Myricaceae > Morella > Morella rubra. The sequence continues at coordinate 8,797,450 of CM025850.1, read as the reverse complement.
AATCACAGCATATCAACCAACCGAGTTTATCTGTAGCAAGAAAAAAGCGAGTCCATGCTCAGGTTTCTGTACCTACTTGCTTTCATCTATATAATGCAATCTCAGTTGCTTTATCTTGAACAGTTATTGTGCCTGGCAATTGTTAATTGTATCTGTGACTTCCATTTTAGGTAGTGGGCTGAACTCTGGAAAGAGAAAAGCCCAAGGAACCTACTATATTATCTTTGTGCTGTTAGTTTTCAAATAAAATTTAAGCTGATATCTTACTCTTGTTTTATCATGAATTATCCTCTCCTAGATGACACCTACGTGTAATTTTTGTGAAAATGGACGTCTCAAGTGATTAGGTTGCCTGCAGATTTTCATTGTTTAGTATCAGGGACACGTGTAGGATTAAAGGATGGAGAAAGATGCCCATAATTTCTCACGGAACTTTCTCTGGCTACAGTTCAATGACTTACAAGAGTGTTACCTGCAAAAGCGACGTCAGTTGGCGAACAAACCGCATAACCCAAAGGAAATGGATAAAAATATGATACCCAGAGAGGGTTATAATGAGGGTCTTGTAGATTTCCAATCAGTGTTGACGACCTTCACACGGTACAGGTATGGTTTCAAATTTATTTTTTTTTAGTTTCGTCCACATGTAGTTCATAAGTAATTTTCTTTGGATGCTTTGGAACAGTCGATTGAGGGTCATGGCTGAACTTAGAATTGGGGATCTCTTCCACTCGGCCAATATAGTATCAAGGTTAGTTAACCGTTCGGCATATCTTGGTACGCCCTTCAGATTTGAGTGTTTGGGGAAAAGAGTGAGTTTGTTTAGTCTGGTCATTTTCCCAAAACAATGCATGCATTGTATCATCATGCAATTGTAATTGAATGTATGGAGCTTTTAGATTTGTTTCACTGAAAAAGTGCTCTATCGTTGCTTTGACAATTGGGGTAAATTTAGATTCCTTTTTAGCACTTCTATTCATACTGCAATTGATTAGTTTGCCACTCTTAAGTCTTTTTCATCGTGTCAGACACATAGTCCAAACGTTGGATCACCACTTCAGAAATAACTCTTAAAACAAATCTCTTCTGTTGGTTTAATCTTGATATGATAGAATAGCATGATTGAACCCCTATTGTTGCTTCTAATTGTTGGGAACTTGTAACTGATAATTAAGGTGAAAAGAGTTATCCTCTTCCAAGGACAAAGATATAGTTGAAATCCAAGTGTGGTTGCAAATTGTAGGGCCTGCAATTAAGTTTAGGATAGTTTGATGTGACTAGAAGGCCCCTGTCTAGGTTTATTGTGCACTGCTATGGGACTTTGTAGATTTAGCTCTACATCTCGAGTTTTTATGTAGCGGTTGTGTGTGTTTTTTGCAGTGGTCTAGGGTTATTGAATCTTCTGGTTGTTTCAGAATTGAATCTTTTTTTATTGCAGCATTGAATTTGATCGTGACGATGAGCTGTTTGCTACTGCTGGAGTATCCAGGTGCATAAAGGTTTTTGACTTCTCCACGGTAAGATCTTGGTTTCAAGTGCATAACTCTCTTTTGGTTCTGCCCATAATGGCTAAGCACAATGTGGGCTGGTTTGCTGACATTACCTTCTCTCAAAATTCTCTCAGTTCATCTCATAATCCTTTTTTAATTTCTTGTATAGTTTTAGCGAAAGTATTTTTCTTCAGTCATCATATAAGGTGATGAATTTAGAAGGTGTCTTCTAATAAATGTTTCCTACTACTTTCTGCAAGTGAGGTTCTGGTTGGTTTGCCTCATAACTATTTGTGAATCCCCACTGATTGAGACTCTTCTTTTATCCGATTAAGTTGTCCATCAAATGGAAATGGATCCTGGTTCGAGGCTTTCTTCCCAGTGTCTTTGTTTGAGTGTGAACTTCTATTAGTTTTGGTAATCTTTAGCTGTTTTGGTGACCATTCGTTGGCTGTTGCGCTTAAGGTTTTGAATGAAACTGCTGATATGCACTATCCTGTCGTTGAGATGGCAACGCGTTCAAAACTTAGCTGCTTGAGTTGGAACAACTTTGCTAAGAATCACATTGCCAGTAGTGATTATGAGGGAATTGTGACGGTTTGGGATGTAAATACCCGGCAGGTAATGATTAGATGTATCGTGCTTTATATTCTTCTCTTGATTTTTGTAAGATGCTATCCCAGTGACATGTTCCTTTTGCAGAGTGTCATGGAATATGAAGAGCATGAAAAACGTGCGTGGAGTGTTGATTTTTCACGAACAGAACCCTCAATGCTTGTATCTGGTAGTGATGATTATAAGGTACATGCAACATAGTGTTGAATCTCAACCAAGTCTTCTAGTATATGCTTAAGCTATCTGCGAAGTAGAGAAGACAAATGATGATATCATATGCACTATCTCAATCTGAATTAAATTTATTGTAGGTGTTAGGAAATCCTATGAAGTTTAGGTTTAGGACTCTATTTTGGCTTTTGCACTTGTTGGGCTTCTCCAATGCTATTTAACCTCATTTCTCCATTTCATCTTCTGATATATTAACTTCGGATCTGGTTTAAATTTCCACCATACTTTTAGATCAATGGACATGAATTACACTTTCAGATCTTGCAAAACTAGGTTCTATCTTCTTCTTTTTTGTCTTCACATATTCAGAATTATAGAGTTAACCCCTTATAATTAAGCCAAGAAAGACCCATAGGGACCCATAGGGTGTAATACATGAAAGCTTGTGTTGCGAATTGTTTGTCATCATTGGTTAGTAGGGAATCAAAATAGATCTACTGATGGAGTGTGATAGATTATGGTTCTTTAAGTATGGTATATTATTCAAATGTAGTTTGTGCAATCATGCACCTTCCAGTTGTAACTAAAGAAATAAAAAAGGGTGCAGTTGGACACCAATTTTGGACCCTGCAGGAAGTACTACGGCGGAAACTAAGCACACTCTCTTCAAATTGAGCCTGTTAATTTGTATTGCTTTCAATTAGGATGGGATACCAGTATAGGGATAATCTTAACCAGCAGTCGACTTTATCTATGTTGGCTCCTAGTTTCAACATGCAATGAAAAATGTCCTGGTTGTTAAATTTTACCTGTACATGTAGACTGGGGTTAAATGCGAAATTTGAATGTTTTATGACTTATGTTCCTTTCAACTTGTGATGATTAAGTGGTGGGGGTCCTCTAAATTAACCTTATATTGCATATTTTCTGTTTACAACAAGCAGGTCAAAGTTTGGTGCACAAAGCAGGAAGCTAGTGTTCTTAACATTGACATGAAAGCAAATATATGCTGTGTCAAGTATAATCCTGGATCTAGCAATTTCATTGCGGTATGCACTTTCATTTACATTTTGCAGGCAAATATATGGTTCTAATTCATTTTGCATTGGATCCTCTTTGATTTTCATAATGGATCATTGTGGAGCTGAACAAGTGCATTGCTTAGTATTGCTGACATTAGGCAGTGCATTCTTAGCATACCTAAGAAAGCTTTTTTTTTTTTTGGCTCTCTGTGTCTATAAACAAGTTTTGCTGTTTGAGATCCTCTCAAGTGGGCTTTGTTGTCTGGAAAAAGCATATTGTGAAAGAGATTAGCAAAAATTCCTGCTTATGTTGCAATAGCGAGGTTGTAGGTAATATGTTGATAACTATTTTCTAATTTATTATCCCATATTTTAGTTCACTTCATAGTTGTAGATAGCCTTCTCCATATACATTATATCCTTTGGGAGAAGCCTTCGCGAATGAAACATTCTGCTGTTTATTTATGCAGGTTGGCTCAGCAGATCATCAGATCCACTACTATGATTTACGAAACATCAGTCATCCACTCCATGTGTTCGGTGGGCACAGGAAAGCGGTGTCATACGTGAAGTTCTTATCGAATAATGAGCTTGCTTCTGCTTCTACAGACAGCACATTACGGTTATGGGACGTGAAGGATAATTTGCCGGTGAGGACTATGTCTGAATGAAGCAAAGTATTTGCCGTACACCTTTGGTTGTTATATCTTAACTTTATGCTAGGTTGCAACACATCGATGCATAAATGCATGCATGCATGTGAAAGTCATGTTTATGTGTGTGTTTGCGAATATATGGGGGGAGATAGATGTGGGAAGAGGAATTCCTGTAGACAACTTGTAAAGCTAGAATGCAAATTTGTAGAAATAGATAATAGCTTTTGGATTTAATAGGGCCTTCCTTTCTGAATTCTATCCTCACTTTCATTTGAGCTCTAGTTGAAGAGCTTATTTCCTAAAACGCTTATTAAATACTTATTGGACATAAAATAGATGACTCATAATATCCAACTTCAATGTGACTAGAATTCTATCCTCACGGCATAGATGCCTCCAAAATGTAATTCTCTTTGGAGGTAGCTCTCATCTTTTTGATGGCTTTTATATTGGAGTTAAATACATTGACAAAAGTCTTTAAACGCCTCTTTGGAATGGTGTTTACAGGTTCGTACTTTGAAAGGTCACACGAATGAGAAAAACTTTGTGGGCCTTTCAGTGAATAGCGAGTACATTGCCTGTGGCAGCGAGACAAACGAAGTGTTTGTCTACCACAAGGTTAGGAATATCGAACAGCATTCTTCATACACGTAGCCTTGAAAAAAAGCTAAAAGTTTTGGTTTCCCATATGCAGGAAATCTCCAGGCCTGTGACTTCTCATAAATTTGGTTCTCCCAATCTGCACGATTCTGATGATGATGTTGCGTCATACTTCATTAGTGCTGTATGCTGGAAGAGTGATAGCCCTACCATGCTAACTGCTAATAGTCAGGGCACAATAAAGGTGCTAGTTCTTGCTGCTTGAACAGAAGGATAATAATGTAAGAGCTAGGGTTCTATACCAAGCTTAACTAAAAAGCTCCGGGAAAAAAAGATGACATCAAATTAAATTGTCCTCGGGACCCCCCCGAATTAGCAAGAGGGGGGGGGTTTGCTTTCCGCTGCATTGGTCGAGGGTTGAATTCTCTGACCTATCTGGTATCCCGTGTGTGGGCTTACACGAAATAGCACATATGTGGTTGACCGTATGTATATACTTGTCCTCATTTTCAGGGAAAAGAAAATTGAAATGATCTTTTAGAGCGCTAAATATAATTTATATTTGTGTATACTATTTAAATGTGGAAATTTGTAGAGTTTACAGGCATTGGTTGGTGTGAATTCCCCAATTTGTAATGTAGTGCAGTGGAAACTATACTCGTCAAATGATGATCTCGTCTCTTCCCCTCTTGTCAATCCCGATTGAATCTGTGTAACTTGAAAATTGAGGTTTCTATAGTGACATTATTTCTGCAGTTGCATAAAGTTAACGAGTATATTGCATTCCTGAGGGAATGAAAAATGAAAGCATAACTTGGGTTCTTTTGAAATATATATATATTTGCCCTCTGCTATTAGGGTTTTGATACTTTTACACTTTCAATTATTATTTTTGTCACATTATTATTGATTGGATTTCAGACATTTAAAATTACTATTTTACCCTTTCAAGATGGCTCGTAAAAAAAAAATTATAAGAATAAAATTATTATTTTTCTATTTAAAAAAGTCAACTTTTTTGTTTAGTTTGCAGAAACTTATAATTAGGTGTAAAAGTGTCTGAAATACAATATGATAAAATAATAGATTGTGTTGCAGATTGTATGCTATTTGGGTGAGGTATTAAAGTTAAGATTTTGGAAGGAGCAAATAAAAAGTGGAAGCCTTAATCACTAGACCAATCCAATCCGTTTATGCAAGGTGTATGTTTCACAATTGTGCATATTTAGCAATTTGAAAGCCTAGATTAGTCCCAGATTATCTAAAGTTACGGTGTGCAACATATTTTGGTATCATTATTCTGTCTCAACGTGTCGGTCATGTGCGACATGTCTTGGGTGTCATTATTCTGTCTCAACGTTTGGCCGAAGGTTGCAGCTGCCAGCTACAAGCCAGTACGTTGGCTTTCGAAGATTTTTGTGCAGATATCATACTATTAGACGTTTTCTTTCTTCGCCATTGTGTATAAATCTAGAGCTTGGTAATGGTATTTATGAATGACCTGTGCATCCAATATTAATTTGCTTTCAATATAAACGAGCAAAAAAGAAGCGCAGGGTTACGTGGGAAGCCCGATCATATGGAGATACTGCCGTCCATTGCAACACTCCAAATTGTTTTGTCGTCCGGATGTGCTCGAAGAAACCACATTAAAATATCAGCATTTGTCAATAGAATACTCGTGGGATGAGAAAAAAAAACATCCGAACCAGTCATTTGCAAGGCAAAACTTGAAAAACCAAGAACCGGAGCAAATCTTTCTTCCGGGCTCGCGCACGTAAAGCTATCAGAATTGGGTAAGAACATAATAAAAGATCACTACGAAGAAGAATGTACACAAAAATATTCACGAAATATTGAACCGCTTGTATATTCGATACACGTACACGTCCCAACAGTTACCACAAAAAAAAAAAAAAAAAAAATCTCCCGACTACCAGCTGAAGTAGAAGATTAACCCTAATAAGTTGACAAGGAAAAAGCTCACCTCATTCTACATCTTTCATTGAACATAAAGGAATAGCAATTCCAATGATAATGCATATAGAAAAAAAAAACTTGATATATAATAACATTCTCATGCATGATATTAGTGTCGCTAAAATCATAGTAAATAGTCAACAAAAACTTAAAAAAATTTAGAAAAGCAAGTTCTTCCGAAAATCTAAATTTGAATCTCTATAGAACAGAGTTTCTCCGAGAAGTAAGAAGAATTTATCTTAACCTGCTTGGGCTTGCAAGGTCAAGAAAACTCCAACAAACTTCGTGAGATTTAAAAAAATAAATAAAAGACATAAGAAGAATAAGCTCAGGAGAGATATAGCCACGGTATCTACAGCATTGTTGTTTGTTTTCCCACGGTATCATGAACTAGATGAGGCGTGATTTGTTTTCCCCTGGTATCCGTAACTGTACGAGGTGTGTCAAAAAGCACTACGGTTTCATCCACCAACAGAGCCATAGTTTTGGACGCGGAGAGTATTTGAAGACGAAGGTGTGGAAATGATAGCTCTTGGGCCAGTACGTGCTTGAAAATGAAAGTGGGGATTGTGGGGGAGAGCCGGAAGCTGGGAGTGGAGATTGGGCTAGCTATTACACTGCTTTTGAATGAAAGTAGAGTGGGGGAGGGTAGCTACATATATACACCGAAGGCTATACCTTGCGTTTTGTACTTGTCTGAAATTAATGGGGGAGAGTATAAAGGGCTGTTTAATATCATTTTCTACGAAGGAAAGGACAGGTCAAGTTGACAGAAAGGACGAATAATTGGAGTTTGTTTCTTGGGAGTCGAAATCAATCTCTCTATAGTCAATTCCATGCTGGATTCTCTGCCATTTCTTTTTCCCTTCGTAATTTCCTTGATAGATTTTGATTCTTTTACTGCTTCTACCTCTCAACAAAATCAGTTTCGTGTTCTCCTCTCTTCTTTCTAAGAGCGTGAATTGTAGAGCCTCTGAGGATGATTCAGCACTCGTATAATTCTGAAGAGAAGGCTGTTTTGGGTACAAATCTCGAGCTTAGCTCATTAACAAGTATTAATACTCACTTGACTTTGAAATAGGTACTGGGCAGAACTTTATTCAGAGACGAATAGCAGAAAATTGCACTGCTGCAAGCCTGCATCTGAGTTTTAAATTTTGGCAGTGGGGCTTTTGACCGCAGAAAACTTGCAATGCATATAGCAAAAAATGCCTGCCAATCCCACACCATTCACATCCTGTCTCTCTCTCTCTCTCTGCTCAGCAGTAGGAAAGAGAGAGAACAGAAACAGAACCCTAGGAACTTAGCTACAAATGGTTATCCCCACAGGCCCTGCTTTAGGGACTGTTCTCTTTGTCCAACCTCACAAATTCATACAAGACAAAACCCCGAAACCCCTTTTCCCATGTCTTATGTAATAATTATTTTGCAGTTTCAGACTTGGGGCCTGCCTTGTGAGGTCAACTTCATCCCAATCTCAGATGGGCCTACTATTAAATGTCCCTTTGACATCCCCTTTCAGGGAGAGCTAACACATTCAGTCTGGAACGACAAAAAGAAGGCAGGAGCCAGGAGGTGGTAAATTAGCTAGCTTGCCATGACATTCACTTATTGTTCCAAGGTAAAATATATTCATAATCTTTTCCCTATCCTATTCGTTTCGTTTGTTTTCCTTTCAAGATTTCTCATATAGAAAGTTCAACAGAAAAGCAATTTGGTTGAGATATTCGTTTTATGTATGAGGTCGACTCCACAAACCAATGGAAAAGTGGTCATTTCATAACTAATAGCCGCAATTATCTGGAAGAAAACTCATGTTAATGAGAGGTTGAATTGGGTAGGTTAATCTCCGGTCCAGTGGATGTTTGTCTGGCAACATGAATGGCTTTTGGGCGCAGAGCTGCAACATCTCAGAGCCTCTGATGGTTTTAATTCCATATACTTGAGTGCACCAACTGACTGCCTTTATTATCTGATTCTGGCCCCCGTGAAGCCATCATGAAGCTAGCTCGTCATGCTTTGTCAAACCCATTATTATTGGGGGTCCACCTCTCTCTCTCTCTCTCTCTAACGAGCACTGTCCATTGCTCAAGGACTCCGTTTGGTCGCCATCATTCAGACGATGTTTGTAACATTGTATTGGGGTGGGTTTAGCCTGGGACACATTCAAAATTTTGGATCGACTAATCTCTAGGGAACATGAGACTCGGCCATGTTTGGAAGAAGGGTCTGAATTTGGATTTTCGTATTAGTTTGGGGTTTTAGTTTAAAATTTGAATTTTTAGTTTTAAAACTATTTTTGAGACCAAGCTATGTTTGGAAACTCTAGGTTTTAAAACTGGTTTTTAATTTTTTTAAATTAGTTTTTTATTCGAATAATTTAATATGTTTGAAGAAAAAAAAGTCAAGGGAGGTCAGGGGAGATGATCATCCCACCACACAGCTCTCTCTGCCACCCCAATTCATATTGGAGGGCAATGGGCGAATCTGTGTCTCTCGACATCTGCAATCGACAAAGGAGGGGACATGCCTCAGGGCCGGCTCAAGCAGCTTAGGCTATCGCTAAGGTCTCACCCGAGCAAGGCTCCATAAAAAGCTTTAAATTAATTATTTTTTGTTGTAGATAATAAAAAATAAAAAGACAATTGAGCTAATGGAAAAAAAAAAAAAAAGAATTGCAAGATAAAATCTTTTTATATTTTTTATATGAGTGGACTGTTTTTTTACTCATTGAGTGATATGTTTCTCCTAGGCTTCCTAATCCTTTTTCATATTTTATGAACTTTGATCAAAAAAAAAATGCCCTATAAAATTTCTTAACTGTGCAAATTATGGAATGCCCTATAAATTTCTTAAATGTGCAAGTTATGAGGCCCTAATGTCATGTATGAGAGTCCTATAAAAAATAATGAATGGGAACTTTAAATATTTTATATTAAATTTAATAATTTTTAGATAATTTTAAATATTGTATATTAAAATTTATATAAAAGCCTACTGATTTATATGGCCTTAGGCCTCCATTCAGCTTGAGCCGACCCTGACATGCCTCCTCCTATCCCAAATCGTGAAATATTCTAGTAGACTTGGGCGGGGAAAGAGGTTCCTCCGTTGATCACAGAAGTCGGGAGAGACAGATCTGCTTGCTGCCCTCCTAAAATTCAACTCCTTTCCCAAACACGGACTTAGTTTTCTAACATTTGTGAGGCAATGATCAGGCTGTGTTGGACCTTGGAGTGGCTCAAGAGTTATTGCAAAAGTAGGGTTTTCAATTTTCAGATCATAGATCTATAGTACCATGTATCGACTATACAATGCAAGGTGCCTATCAAAGTTAGATTGAGCTTTTCTCGGAAAAGTCATAGTTATATTTAAGAGGCAAATCAATTTGGTGCCCGTTATTATCAAAACGGCGATTTGAGCTATTTATCTTTTAAAAATCATCAATATTTACCCCGTCTAAATCAATCAGTTAAGTCAGATGAAAAATTATAAAATAACCAAAATGCCCCTTATGACAATTACTTAAATATTAAAAAATTCATTAAAAATAAAAAATGATATTAAAAAAAATTAATATTTTTAAATAAAACTAAAATAATCTATTTATTAAAAAATTTAATTTAAATTTTTATTATTTTTAAAAAAAAATTAAATTTTGTCCTGGAGGGGCATTTCGATCATTTTGCATATTTTTCCGTTTGACTTATGACTCAAATCCCGGTTTTAATAATAACGGGTACGAAATTGATTTTACTCTATAGATACGTGGCTCGCTATGACTTTTCCTCAAACTTTTCTGAAAAACTTATTTTAAAAAAAAAACAGAAAGCAAATAGTTTGAACTTACAAGATTCTTTTGATTGTCCGGTGAAGGTAAATAAGTAATATACCGGCCAGTTATAAGGTCATTAAGCTAATTTGTTGGAGAAGATCACAGTTTTGGAGAGAAACCCAAATAATAGAGAGGCTGCGGGGGGCTATATTTGTTTTTCCTAAGCGATATTGATCAGACCTTTATAAATATGTATTTGATAATCAAACATGAATACGATATTACTAAAATAGTATTAGTAATGCCTAATATTACTTGAAATATTTTTTTCTAAATCAGAGTTTTTATTGATTATTTTGGCCACATCAAGAAAGAGGGGTTTAAGGAGAAAATACCAATATCTCAGGTATATTACCATAGGTCCAATAAACTTTTGAAATGAGAGAGAGAGAGAGAGAGAACACCCTGGTATTTAGGACTATTAATCCCCTGTCTGGCACAACCTAGGAGTTAGGGCTTTTGCACGTCAAATGGGCTCAGCATATATAGTTCATTTTCTTAGGTTGTTGGATTGGATTGCAGACCAAACTTGATTCGGCTTTAAAGGGCTTTGATCTGGAACCCCAGCATAACCAAACCGGCCGGATCATGCATCGATATCCAGCCCCACCACCGTTCCAGCTGCCTGGTTTAGGTCCAAATACCTTTTGGGCCTTTTTCTTACACTCTGGCACATATTGGGTTTTATTTTGTGGGTTTTTTTTAGGGATCAACACAGGCATACTCTCCCCGAGTCTCCCACCATTTATGCAATAATTATTTTTTCCTTACAAAGAAGGATCCTCTAAAGTTTTTAGGAAATTCAGCACTCCTCAAATCTCAACCCTTATCTTAAAGGGTTAGGATTTGGTTGAATAAACGCTAAGCAATTTTGAAATATATTGTGCACTGAGTAATTACGCTTTCCTTTATATCGGCATAGATGATAAAATTAAAGTGGATCGAGTTGGTATATATAAATGTTTCAATGGCGAATTATAAGGAATTTCTTACCCGTTTTACTTGGAGAATATTATTTTTAGACTTGGAGGGTAGGTCGATGTCCCTTTCTAGGACAACTGGTGATGATAGCTTTGAAAATAGGGATTCAACTTTCAACATGGATAGTACTGCGTACAAACCGGAGTTCCATCTGCTTAAATAAATGCACAGATCTGGCAATTTACTCAATCAGATGAATCTATTTTGATTCACATGTACCTTCCGTCTGAAAAGAGAGCTCTTGTGCTGGCTTTGCGTTGTGAAGTACTTTTGGACAAAAATTTATGATTCTCTTTTGCTCCTTATCCGTAACTATTAGTCCAACGTGTTTGGTAAACTAATACGTTGTCAATCATATAGGTCACGTACATGATTCTCACGAAACCAAAGCAAGTTCTCTAATTATTGAGGTTCCCAGTTTTGACATTGCCCCAGAGGAAATCTAGGCACTTTACTAGGGTCAAACTTTCCGGCCACGTCCGGCGAAGTCCCATTGGCCGAACAAAGTCATTTTTGAAATATTAAAATTTCGACCTAATTAAGATTTGAGCTATATATGTAAGGCACCTTTCTTATTTGGTAGAACATGCCAGTAAGGGGAAGCTGGAAGCTGTTTGCGTGGTCAAAACCATGTTGGTTGTCCTACAAGCAACATCGATATCGCCGAGAGGGCAAGTTTTTCAAAGTATGTGTCAGGGTTCCAGACATGCAAAGTCATCCATTTTGTTTGAATTCCAGAGATCGAGCACAAACAATCTTGACTTCATCCACACAGACTCGTAATCCTCAAGAGATTCCTAACTTTGGAACCCTGATTTCAACGCGCTAGAATGCATCCAAACATGAAACATTCTAATTCCTCGACTAGACTATGTGCTCCGATTCTATCGGTTCCTTTTACGTGTCTGGTTCGAATAGATCCGACACCAAACGTTTTGTCACGCGTGCTGCATGGTTTGAAGCAACTCGTTCAGTCGCGAAGATAACGTTGTTAATAATCAGCTTCTCGAGAAAATTAGTCCTTTGTGCAAGGTCTTCCCTTCCACTGGAGTACTACTACAATAAACAAATGCTTTCGGATTTGGTGGTTCGACTTTCAAGCTCCAACATTGTATGCCCGCCACGTATCCGTCCACATCCGCCGCTGGTTTTTCAATCTTGGAAGCAATGAGCTCTGCGCATGCGGCGGAAAAAGTTAAACATGTTGAAGTTATTGATCCCCATTCCCCATCGCCATCTAGCTTGATAATTTCAAAGCGACTTTTTTAATAGTTCCATGATTAGGGAAGCCATATACTCTCATCTTTTCCGTCTTCTTTTGGTGTTCATATGGGATTTGGCTTCCATGGCCTAATCCCAAAAGATCAAGTTTTGACTTAATACAGAGAAAGCTAGATGTGTATCACAATCGCGATTCTTGGTCGTGTATATATGTTAGTGGTCTTCGTGGACATCTTCATAAAGCCTAATTTTATACCATAAAAATGGCAAACACAAAGCATATCATACGTGTTAAGACCTATAAGATTAAAGCTAAAAATAGTTTATAAAGTGGGCAAATGAAGAACCCTAATTAATATAGGTTTTTAATGTGATGGTTGCCGACATTTGAATATGAACCAGCCAAATTGCGCACCATACGAGGGGACCAACATAGAATTAGGAACAAAGAGATATAGGACCAAAAAAAAGAAATGGGAAAAAACCTAAGCCTAGGCCTCCATTGATAAACTATCATTATTAAGTCCCATTTCAGGTATACCAAATATACAAGACTTCTATTTAAGGGTATGGGGCTATACAACTCAATGAGACCCGAAAACGTACAACATTATATAAGGGCCGAGACAATCGAGCGATGATATATATAGCAAACTCATATTTTAATTTATATAAAAAAAAATGGTTAACAAATACTTTCAAACACCAGCTTGACTTCACCATCACACATGTATATCTCTATTACTTAAAGATGCCCCAGTATTAATACGAGGTCGTTTTCCTGAATTGAAAAAGTTGACGAATTCATGGCTACAGAAGCTCAACACGCATCTTTCTTCGACAATGATGTGAGACTAAACCACGTTTCGGAGAGATTCCATGAGAGAAATGGACATGGACGCGTCACTAAATATTTTATCCGTATATGATAATGTGTACTGTGTGAATCTGTGGAGCCGAAAGATTGAGAAATTTATCCCAGGTCACAAAAGTTGTTTTCACCTTTCGGCCTTACTAATTTTGGTAAGTAGTTTGGTAATACAAAGCTTTGTTCTTTTTTTTTTATAAGCTTCATCTGCGCTCTTGACAACGAGTTTTGCATGACCATGAGATATGTTAATGTACTACGTTTCCATGTTATGTACGTAAATAGCAAACAAAAATAATTATCTTAACTTTTTTTTTTTTTTTTTGTTAACTAGGGAAATTTTGGAGCTCATTCACGTGTATTGAACTCCGTGCAATGGTGAATTAGGAATTTATCTTTGAGGGGCCAAAATAATATTTTTGTATTATATGCTTTGTTAGAAATAAAATATGAAAAAGTTTGTATAAATACAACTCAGATTATGAAAATATTCTCAAAAAGTTTTCTTGGCTTAAGATTATAGAGCATGCGTTTGCATTAGTTAAAAATTGAGTATGTTGTAAAGACATCGTAGATATAAACAGAAAAAGTTTGAAAATACTAAAAGAGGAGAGAGTGAATCCGCCCACTGACTAACCTTTCATTTAAGTGATGAGTTTTTCAACGTAAGTAGTGGTTTGAACTCCTGAGTATATGCTTAACCCAAACTGTCCAGGCCCCCCTCCCAACTTCATCTACGTCCGGTGAATTTCCAACTTCTATTTTAAGTCCCTAACACGCGCGTTTACATTTTGTAAATGGTACCCATTGGACCTGGAGCCTTTTTAACGCGTCTTTTATTTGATCGGATATGATTGGACGTCAACGAAGGAACAAATTAGACAAAAGAAAAAAGAAGTCTTTCCTGCAAGCATGATTAAGTATGTATGGACCTCTGGTGTGCTATGCAGGAATGACTTTGATTATAATAATCCCTAAATCTAAAGCACGACAACAAGCATTAATGCTGAATTGGTACTGCATCGTGGTCTGGCTAAACCCAGGGCTTACAATTGGTACACATAAGGTGCTTGTTTTATTGACACCAAGAAGAGTGGGAAGATTGTGTTCTCACAATCTCCGTTTTGCTGACTGCTTTATGGAAATTCAATGTGGACCGTTGAACGTTGAAGAAAAAACACATAAAAGATTACTATATTCTGAAAAGTAGGGAAACTCGGAATATTTTACAGAATGGAAAATCCTCTCCACTAGCTAGCAAGCATGAAAGTAATCCCACATAATATCTGCTTTTCAATTGTCATTGTCGATAAAAGTACCTTTTAACTTTTTCAACCAAGTCACTAGTGAGAAGAATTAGACTAACAATTGAAAACATCTTCAACTAGTGGCCATTTATTTTTTCCAAAAGAAATAAACCACACCATAATGTTAAGCCTGTGATTCTGAGATTTGAAGCCGAAAGATTTGGTTTTACTATTAAAAGAATATCTTGGCGATCGATGGTTAGTGTATCACTTTCACTAGAGATTGATTCCCATGACAAGAGGTTTCAATATTTAAATCCAAAAAAATAAAATAAAAATCAAGCAATTGGAGAGCAGCAGAACTCCATTTGAAAATTCCCTTAAACCTTCTGTAAGCTCAGCAATTACGAAAACAAACTACAAATGCTCGAACAAGAAAAAAAAACAGAGAATAACCTGCCCAATGAAAAATTAAAGAACAAGTTGTTTAGGCTGAGATGGGTTTGAGCTGATCAGCAAGTGCCTCAGCAGGAGCACTATTATATCATGCTGAACAAAGATTAACGATCAGTTTTAGGGGGGCAGCCGTCGGTAGCGGCAATGGCCAATGAGTAGAGAACAGAACAGAGCAGAATGTGAGGCTTTTTGGTTGCACTTTTAGTGCACTTTCTGGCGTCGGATTTGCGCAAAACGGACGAGGAGAAAAGTACATGGGGGCCTCGCAGTCTCAAAGCACTAGGATACAAAAGGACACTCTCACTCAGCAGCCAGCATATTCCTCCGAATGTACCCCCCTGCAAGGCTGCAACCCCCACTTCCAAAAGTATTTAATTATTAGCCAACGACAAATTGAGGAAAAGAACCATTTTGATACTCCGGAACTGGAAATTATATGGTGTTATCCGGCACATCTTGGGCAGTTTTTTTGGTCCCCTGCATTATTTCAGTTGATCGTGCATGGTCTTAAGAGGCATTGCTTTTTTAATCCTCGTGATAAGCATGTTCATCAAAGAAAGAAAAAAAAAACTATGGTACGAAAATATCATTAGTGAGGAGATTTTTTTTTTCTTTTTTAAGCAAAAAAGAGAAAAGAATAACTAATATAGTAACTCTTTCTGCTCACGACCATATAAACACTCTCGCTGCAGAATTTATAATTTAAGCTATAATTATTGTCTATTGAGTAAGTCCATAATTATAGTTTCAGTAAGATTCTAACAAATTAATGCGCGGTACAAACTGGTTACTGTTGACTCTCAAGTGGATTATTTGACAACAATAGAAATCATCTAACATCAATTCCCTTTAATATTTTTGTAGAAAATAAAACGCATCATCACGAAAACGTCTTCAAATTGTGGTTTGTTTTCACGAAAGTACACAGAACCGGCGATGTAATTTGTCCCAATCTCACTAGTACGAATGCAATGAACCATGTGCTTCAATGCGACAATTATTTGATTAGAAAAGGAAAAGAAGTTAAAAAACTTAATCCTCATAAGATCAATAAAATTCCACATGTCAAGATGTGATATGGCTATTTTAGTGATTTCTCTTTCATTGAAGTTAAGTGACCCTTCTTAGTAGTAGAAGACCCTAGCCAAATTTTTTTTTTTTTTTATAACTAAAAATATATTCGGTCTGAACAAATTCAAAAGAGACCAGCACAGCGCCTAATATTACCGAGGACGCGTGGAGAGTGCAGACAATTGGTCGATGTGATGGTGTTGTGCATTCCACGTGCTGTACGTGTTTGGACTGCGATCGAAGCAATTATGTGGTGAGAAAGCAGAGGAACATTCCCGTGTGTTGGAGATGGAGGTGCCAAGGCGCACGCTCCTCCAAAGAGATTCGGTCCACACGGCTAACGAATGGAGTTTGGCACACTCCATTCGTTAGCGCAAAAAGACGGAGAGTGTTCCCAAATCCGCGTGCATAATGATGGACACCCTAGAAAGGGTGGTATGCCCTTAAAGGACTTTTAAAGTTGTCTGTTAACGCTTCATCAAACTTTAAGCCTCGTTAAATAATTGGGTTATAGAGGCTCTTGATTCAACTAATCTAGTCCCCATTTCTATGGCAAGTTGATTAGCTTCATGCCTCTTGATTGTTTCCAGTTGGCTTATTAATCCACCATACCTTTTAATTGGTTGTTCGTGACCTCTTTTTGTATTTGCAGACCCCTAAATATGTTAATTTTTGTAAAGGATTCCGAACTATTAATTCCAATTTCGGATAGATAAATAATCTAGTCCATTGAATTACCAACAATTTTTTTTTTTTTGTAAAAATCACCTCCTATTGAATTGTCATCAGTTTGAAAACTCACCCTTGAGTTACTAGTTTTGTCACCAACTTGTTTAAACTAGTTTGCAATTTATAATACGTCACCCTTGAGTGTCAACATTGCCCATACAAAATAATGTATGTCAAAGTACCTTGCACATTTTTAATTGTAAGAAAGCGCAATTTAGATCATTTAAAGGGGTGTTTGTTTGCCAAAATTTCGGAGAATATTCCCGAAATTTTGGGAATCTTTACTTTATTGAGATTTATTGGGGTTTGTGAAAGGTGAAGTATATGTGTAAAAGTTAAAAATTTTGGAGTGTGTTTATTTTGTTAGAAATTTTCAAGTCCCAAAATATTGGGGAAACAAACGGGACCTAAGTCTTATTAGAGACATATAGAACATAAGAAAAGACGAATTTAATAGTTTAAGGGATCATATCCTTCATAATTCTATACTCTAATTGCATTATACACTTAGGAGATACAAAATCAAGCATTAAACACAAAGATGTTATTAGAGATTCACTATCCATAAATACATCCTCTAATTATAAGGGTCTTGACACTTTGTATTTTAATCTATTATTTTTGTCACATTACAGCTACTAACTATTGATTTAAAATGTTTTACATCATTTGTTAAAATTTTAGTTTAATTTAGATGGCAAATAATTTTTTGGGTATGCAAAATGAAAATTTTGTCCTTATAATTTTTTTTTCATTGACTATTTTAGGAGTATAAATTATAATTTTGAGCTAGAAAATAAATTTCTGTCCAAACTGACTAAAATTTTAATGTACAGTGTAAAAGTATCTGAAATTAATAGTTTGTGGGTGTATTATGACACAAATTACAGACTGAGGTGCAAAATGTCAATATCCTTATAATTAGAAGATGCAAAATATATTTAACCCGAAAAGTAATTTACTTGTTGTTCATGTGTTGATTCTATGCCGATCATGGAATGCAAAATCAGAGTTATGTGTGAACATAAATGGTGAAATATCTGTAATCTCAAGTTATATGAAGTCATCTTTAAATTAGAGGCATTATTTCCATCATGTTAAGATTTCATTGTTTTTCTACATTATGCATGATGGCATCCTCAGTGTATGAACTAACACCATGGCGACATATTATCCAATTTCTCTCTTAAAGAGACAAAAGTAATTATAGCTTACAAAAAGGATTTAAAATGTTTGGCATCACCAAATTTTAAATTTGTTAAACTTTCTCAGTGAAATAAATAAAATATGAAATTTTAGTTAACAATTTTTGTTAACAAAATTCAATAAAACTAAATCTTCTTTCAAATAACAAAAAAACTCAATCACCTATTTAAACTTTTTTTGACAAATCCTAAGAAAACTAGATTTAAACAATTCCATCTACTCATCTTATATTTACACTTTTTCACAAACTTCAGTAAAATTAAATCTGGTATGTTTTACAAAAATCCATAGAAGTCCATTTTTGAAGATTTGAAATATGGATTTTTTTTTTACACAAAAAACTTCAAAAAAATGATTGATTATGTTTGGATGGATAAAAACATTTTCTGATGAATTTTTTTTTTGTTAGTTGAGATCGGTGAATAGTGTATTAAAAGTTGTTGGAATTTGTAAAAAATTTATAAAAATTATTAAATTTAAAAAATTATTAAAAATTTATAAAATTATTGAAATCGATGAAATGTGATTGTGAAAATTTTTTTTCATAGCCAAACATAGCCCTTCTTTCCTGGATTATTTTCAGAATTTTCACGCGCTGCCTAACGCGTCTGAGTTCCGCCCCCATGGGAGCCGGCCCGGGTACTTTCTGCCGTGACCGATTCAAACTTATTTTCGTTATTATTATAATATTCGGCCTTTTTAATTCACCTTCGTCCTGCTCCTCGCCGTTTTCACTTTATTCTTCTCGACTCTTTTCGTTGAAAAAAAAGAAATCCCATTTGCTTTCGTCCGGGCGCTGTGCTCCTTTTTCCTGCCGTCTCGCCCTTTTCAACTCTCTTCTTCCCTCTATATATATAGATATTGTGCTCTCCCTCTTTCCCCACCACGCACACAGCACTCTTAACAACCCTTCAGTCCCTCTCCCTGTCCAAACCTCCTTTCCAACTGTCAAAAAAAAAAAAAAGCAGGGGAAAATAAGAGAGAAAAAAAGAAAGAAAAGTGCCAGAGCGCAAAGCAGCCTCGAATATCCTCCGCGATCCCAACCTGCTTCTCTCTCTCACTGACACTTTAAAAAAAAAAAAATACTGTCACGTATATAATTCAATGAAGCTGGAGGAGCAAAAGGACGGAGAGGAAGAGATGTGCCGGACGATCGAGGTCGTCTCCTCCGCCGCCGTCAACCACCGCAGCCTGGCGATGATTTCCCCGGCGCCACCTGCAGCCGAAGACTGTAACGGGGAGGATCTCTTTATACCTCCTCTCAACTTCGCCATGGTCGACAATGGCATTTTCCGCTCCGGCTTCCCCGACTCCGCCAACTTCTCCTTCCTCCAAACCCTAGGCCTTCGCTCCATCATGTAACCATCCTTCTAACTGTTATGCCTCGCATTTACTCTTTCGTAACCATATTCACTGAGAGACACATATCTGCGCAATATACATGGAAGATATAAATATCTAAACGGATAAGTGAATATAGCGTTTTGTGTCGTGTCGTGGATGTAGATGCCTGTGTCCGGAGCCGTATCCGGAGGCGAACATGGAGTTTCTCAAGTCCAATGGGATCAAGCTTTTTCAATTCGGGATTGAAGGATATAAGGTATATTTATGCATAGCCATATTCTCTCATCTGTAATCTTTTTCTCAAGCTAGATTGCTAATCTGCCACCATTAGTTTTTCTGGTCGCGTAAGGCTTTGGAAAAGAAAGAAGTTTTGATATTATGTGCGCGCGCCAAGTTGTCTCTCTTTGACGGTGGTTGTTAGTTCAGTTACGATTATTTGCTTTCAATCGTAGCTGAAAATCTGTCTAAACTAACAACAAATTTTTTTCCTCGGATTTTTTAAATTAAGGTACTATTGACAATTTTTACCTTAATTTCCCACTAATGCTCTTCATTAGAAACGTAGTTGTAGATTATTGGATCACCTTTAATTTGTGATTGTCGTTATTCTTGTTTGCCATCAGTAGTTTCTGGTTCATCCTCTTAATTGATGTTTAAGTGCTTTAGTCTAATAAACACTTTTGACAATTAAAGCATGCAGTGGGACTAATGTGTCCCTCATCTACATCATTGAATTCGTTACCTGTCAAGTTTTGTTATGTCCCAAGTATTCTCTGTTTTTTTGTTCATTGAATCACAGCTTGTTTTCGTTTTTTTTATCCCCCTTATTCAATCTGCATTAAACACATCAATCATCTTGTCTTATGTTGTTTCCCTTGATATGTGCACTTCAAAATTTCTAGGTTAGATACCATACTCTTGGCGTCATGTTGAAGCTATTATGTCATCTTACTTTTTGTCTTGTCGATGTACCAAACTACAAATGAGCTTTCCGAAATTTCAAACCACTCTATAGGCTTGTTGAGGCTCTTGATTTCTGGGTTTTCAGCTTCAAGTGCACTATGCGTATGATATATGAGGAAAAATTGATGGCCCTGGTTGGTGAGGGTGATGGTGAATCTAAGGCCAAATTTTTCCAATTGAGAGCAAAAAGATATCGACATCATTTAGACTCATGCAAGGGTAGTAGTAGTCTATTTAGGAATCGAAGAGTGCACTCATTTCCTTATTTAGAATAACTGAAGCATGACAGCATGGGACTAAACTCAGCAAGGTCTGTACTTCCTTGCCGGTGGATTTGCACCAATGCAATATTTGCTTGCTACATTTATCCCTAGGACTATGGCGTATTTATGGTAACCTATCTGCAACTCTTACTGAAGTATGTTCCAACAAGTATAAATTTCACATTTTTAGTTGACAATCATGATTGATGGAATGTCAATTATACCTTGCATCCGATTCTGTTTGCCCATCTTTGTAAATCCCACTTTTTAAGAAAAAAATGATTTCTGAGGGATTTCATCTCATTGTTTAGTTGCTTCATTATTTTATACTTCAAAATAAGGAGTGGTGTCGGAAAGACTAAAGTTCGTTTGGTCGATATTGGAAAGTGAAAATCAATTACAGAACATCAGAAAATAGGACAAACGAAAATGGAAGAGAAGAACCCTTAAGTGGATAGGTACCTTCATGTCATGGCGAGCGACATGGAATATATGATTTATAGTTGACAAGTATTATACTATTCCAATTTGGTTCCATAATGTCTTTTCTTTTTAAAGATCTGTGCTTTCATTTAATTGACATTTACATCTCTCTTGTTGCATTGGATTATGATTGCAGAAACAGTTGTTTATGTATCAACTTTAATTTTTTTTCCCTTCTCTTCCTTTGGTAGCTTTTTTCAGATCATGTACTCAGGAGTCAAAACTTTTACATTTTTCTGGTAAGTTAGGAGGAACGAAATCCCGGGTACCTATTCATCCACTAAAGCTTGTGAAAGTCGTGTCCCAAGTTCATTTATCAGCAATTAAGATAACCTTCTCTTCTTGTAATAGTATAGTTAAATTCTGCTCTGCACCTCAGAGCTCTGACATATTTTGAAGGTCGGTACAAAAATTCACAAAGAAAAAGGGTCATCTTTTCATTCCTCTTATTTCTTTACAAGACGTTTCCTCAATTTCCCTGTGTTTCATTTTTAGCTGCATTATCTTGGTTTACGGTTTTAGTTTCAGAGGGACGGGACTTGCATCAGTCTGTGTTTTCCTTGCATGGCCTTACCGTCAATAGTTCTTTCCTCTGTATCCATGTGCACATGTGTGCATGCACCTTAGTCTGTGTTTCATTTTTCCAGTGTAATGTTGGAATGATGTCAGGACCACCACGTAAGGGAGTCCCAAGGACTTTTCAAAGTAATTAAGCTTTTATTTTCGGAGCTTCTGCGTAAAGGAGGATAATACAGTAGGCACTAGATGGTGAAGAGACTGAATGTTTGTTGTCCGTACTCATCTCAATGGGAGGATTGGATTTCACATGTGATTTTAGTTCCAAAAGGCAGGTATTAATATTCTGGTAACTGTAGAAATGGTACCATAGCTAGTGATACTATAGGTACTAAAAATTTGTGTAGTAATATAGGCTGGCTATTTTGAAGCTGCAGAGCCAAAATTGCGTGTTGGTTTTTCAAATTGATAATACTCTAGTTGTCTGGTTGATACGTGTGTTCTTGTTAAGACTGATATTGTTTTGATAAGTCTTGCTAGTAAAAATAGGACTCCAGTATTTAAAACTCTTGGTTGCTGCTGATTCTATGAGTAGCATAAGTCCTAATATTTGAAGTGAGATCAAATCTAACCAAATCTTTGAATATTTGCTTTATTTCAGGAGCCTTTCGTCAACATTCCAGAGAATACGGTTCGTGAGGCGCTAAAAGTTCTCCTTGGTACTACAACATTTATACATTTTATTATTTGCTTTTTCTGGTTTGATAATAGAGTTATTGCTTTAAGTAGCTTCTTATATTTGCTATTTCCTGTATGCACTGCAGATGTAAGGAATCACCCAATTTTAATTCATTGTAAACGAGGCAAGGTACGATGATTTTTGGATCTCTATTCTCTACATACCCGATTTTAATTTCAGAAAGTTCTAACTTGTTGATGGTTTCTTGCTTCCTTTCCATGTCCAGCATCGAACTGGTTGTCTTGTGGGATGCTTGAGAAAGTTGCAAAAGTGGTGCCTAACATCTGTCTTTGACGAGTATCAGCGGTTTGCAGCTGCTAAAGCTAGACTTTCAGACCAGAGGTTTATGGAGTTGTTTGATGTTTCTAGCTTGAAGCATGTGCCACTGTCGTTTTCATGTTTGAATAGGTAAACAACCAGTGCTATTGAATGTCTTTTCCTTTCATTAATGGAAGAGAGTTATATAGGGTCTTACTTCAGAATAAATGGGGAAGGTGATGAATTCCGGGAACGCATATCAGCGGCAATGGAATTCTTCTTCTTTTTACCTTGATGAGAATAAAAAGAGTTTATTTACCATGTCCTGTCTGGAGTCGTACAAAACCCTTCCTCAACCTCTCTGTTCCCCCGCCCCTTCCTTTGTGTATTTTTTTTTTTTTGGTTGCTGAGCAATCTCTCTCTGGTGTTTTCTGGTCTCCTTGCGACAACTATTGCTGTAGATATGTGCGGGGTCCATCTCGAAATTCATAGTTAGCTTGGTTTAAAGGTTTAGGTCGATGCTGAAAGGAAATTTGTCGATACCCCATCAAATAGGAGCTCATCTTCTCCATTCCAGCTGTTCCTGACGTTGATTTATAATGGAAGGAAAGGCAACTACAAACATTTTGGCTACCCATGAATCTTGTTTGGGTAGTCAAAGAATAGTAATCAATAAATGTAATTTTCTTGTAGTATTGTTATCTGGGTACCTGGATGACAAACAAGCCAATTATGTGATTTGATAAACAATGGAATCCTCCTAGCCTTTTAACTCATGTTTTATTTATTTATTTATTATTATTTATATAAGTAGCGTTTAACTCATGTTACTCTTGTAGTGATGCTAAATGTGAGATTTCAAAGTTTTCAAGTAGAGCTGCACTTCTTAGAAAAAAAGGAAAAAAAAAAAAGTAAGGCTGCACTTCTTAGAAATGAAGATTAGAGGCGTTTGTCTTTAGAATTTCACCTGGACAGACGTTTGCTATTGGTCCGTTCGTATTAAGTAGACACAATCTACAAGAGAACACCCGATTATGTGGGTTTCTTTAACCATAGTCCTTTACTCTATTGGAAATAACCCAGTGAAAGAGGAAAATCCTGCATCGATACGGTTAATGGCTTCGTATTCACAATAAAGCAAATAGTCCAAGGGTAAAATACACTTTGCATCCTCTAATCAAAATATACATTGCTTCCAAACTTTGATAGAAAGGGATAGAGAGGGCAAACCCATATAATTATTTTCTCAACAAAGAGAAATTGAATTATTTTTTTTCTAGGCAATTGCTTTGTGAGCAGGATACAAACTACCAGCGAAAGCTTTTAACCCCCAATATTTTGGTTTCCGAAAGAAGAAGGCTCAGTGGTGTGCATCGTGCAACTCTAGTTGATCGCCGCTATTCCGCATGGGAAATTGTTGATCATCAAACTCAAGACACGTATGGAAGATTTCCTTGAATTCTTCAGGACCATTGTTATCAAGTACTCCATTAGTATGCCCTTTACCATTTTGGAAAGCTCCATCAGCCAACGATTATGTTCAACCCATGGGGTCCTCATGCAATAGAGGTGACAAACCATGTGACTAGAGGCGCGAAATATGGTAGTGCGCTATCTAGCTCGTTGGGTTGTCTCTAAGATTAGTCTTAGAAGCCAACCTGTAGCATTGGGGCATATTACTAAATTGCCTTAAATTTATGAGAGTTCTGACTCTATAATTTTTATTTTATTCTAAGATGTGTCTTTTTTTTTTTTTTTTTGTAACCAGCTCGATCGTACTTTTTATTTCTGCTGGAATGAAGTTTTGTGATATTTTCTGATTAAAAAAAAAATGTTCAACCCATTTAAACCTAAGCAGCCACTTTTTTTTTTTTGTTTTTGTTTTGTTTGGTACTCCTTTTTTGCTTTGTAACATAACTCCCCTCGAAAGACTTGGAAGAATGATTACTTTATAATATAATAGGCTTTATGGTTAAATATTGAGGTTTGTTGTGTCCCATCCCATCCCTTCTTCTTGTCCTCTATACTGAAATAGGGTTTAGATACTTGGCGTGCTTCGAAAGGCATGGCTGATGTTACAATGAGGTGGCATTTGTAATGATCCACGCTTAAAGTTTCTGGCTTTAAAAGCAAAGTAGGAAAATCTTTTGCTATTTTCTCATTTCCAAAAGCTAACACTAAAAAGAAAGGGAAAAATACACTTTTACCCACGAACTACCATATATTTTACACTTTGCACCTAAACTACAATTTTGACACATTGCACCTTTTAACTACCTATTTTTAATACTTTGCACCCTTTATCAAATTTTCAAATTAAAATGACGATAATGCCCTTAGATATTGTTGTCAATTCATTAATTTTTCAAGGTATTATTGTCAAATGGAGGGTGCAAAGTGTTTAATATTAGTAGTTGGAGGGTGTAATGTGTCAAAGTGGTAGTTTAGGTGCAAAATGTATAACATTGGTAGTTTGAGGGTGCAATGTCTTAAATGGTAGTTTGGGGTGCAATGTGTCACTACTCCTGTAGTTTGTGGGTGAAAAGTGTATTTTTTCCTTTAATTAAAGAGTGTTCTTAATTGAATTTTTGGGAATTATCATTAAATTAATTATAGACTAAAATGACGACAATGCCCTTAACCCATATTGCCTTCAGCGTGGAAGCAAACACGGGGTCAATTCCTCATTAAATTGACATTAAATTAATTATAGTCCGTGCCTAGCGTAAGAAACACGGGTCAATTCCTCATAAATTGACCCGTGGAAAAAAAAATTGGATTCTTTGAGGAATAATTTTCAATCTAGTGGTAGCCTTTGCAAGTCGTGATATGTATCTGGCAGAAATTGCATCCAAAGTAGACGTCCGGGGAGGGACAGTGGTTGTTGTTTTCAATCCTTTGTAGCGTTTGTCTCTACCGAAAGATCAGAAAAAGACAAAACCAATATTAATAAGATGTACGACAGTAGATATTTTATGCACAACACTTGCCCGTAGCTCAAGGAGTCGACTTTTCTTTTGGGTCGTGATAATCAGTAGCTTGACCTCATCATTCAGACTTTCAGTGCTGTGCTTTTGTTTGGCATTTGGACTCGGGTGGGGGTCGAAAGCAACCTGTGTCTAACCCGCGCATTTATTTTCTCCGTCTGTGTCAAAGCAACCAATCGACAACTAACGTACTCTGATTTTTTTCCCTTTGAAAACAAACCACACTGATGGAGCAATACCAAATGCCCGACGACCAAGACTTTTCAATATTGACTGCAATGCTTGGACCATTTACTCAATGAAAATCTAGATTCATTATAGCTGTGGACCCCTTTTCCCTCGAAAGGATGTGGTGCTTGATGTGATGTATATGATATGTCCAGTAAGTGCATATGAAAAGTCTTGCGTTGGTTGGACAACAACCTGAACTAATCTCATCAGTCCTTCTAGATAGCTAGTGTTTGGTTTTGAATTTAACGTATTTTCGTAATTTCCATGTTTATGTCTAGAAATATCTTTCAAAGTGTTAGGCCGTGTGGGAAGTGTCTTGAGATTGTGATTGATATCGAGACCGAGATCGAGATCAAGATTCAGTCTTGTGAGGCTTTGTTTTGAATTTGTGATTCTTGTGATTGAGTGTTCTAAAGTTTTAATACTTATTTTATTTTATTTGCAACATTTAAAAGAAATGTGTTACTCAGATAGTGGATCTCATTCTATGGTCAATGTTATAAAAAGCAACGTTACGTAGATAATATTTAAAAGTGTAAGATCCACATGCTATGTCAATCAAACGGTGAAGTGTAGTGTCAGTTGAAGAAACGAAAAACAAGAATGTTTTTTACTTTTTTAATTCGACATTTGACTTCGAAGAACGTAAAGCAGGGAGATGTTGATAGATTTGTGATGTTCGCAAAAACCAGCTTAGGATCCAAAACACATCCAAACACTAGAAACTTAAATCGAGTTTTAAGTCTTAAAACATGAGTTTAATCTCAATCTCAAATAAGGCCTTAGAATTCTAGTATAGTAGAATTGAGGGTGGAGACTTGTTTATTTTTTAACTGGATTCGGTAGACTACCTCTTACACACTTCATGTGTCTGTAATTAAGACCATACCCCCATAGCATTTTGTATTGTATTAAGAGGTAGTCTAAAGCTTGAGAGGGTGACTTGGAGGGAGTTCCTTGTATTTTTGGTTTGATTCTATTGAAGAAATATCTTTCTTGTTGTCTGCGGACGTAGTCATTCTTGCCAAACCACATTAGATTATTGTGTCTTGTTTTTCTTCTCTCTCTTGATCTTTTTCTTGTGTGTTCCACGGGTTCTTACATTAGGTAAGGTGCACAAAAATTATGCTTGTCAAGCTTAAAATGGTATACACTCTTTAGAGTGCTAAGTCATTTTCAGCTCTTCTCATTGTTGTCTATTTTAAATAAAACGCTTACAGAATTAGATAAATTTCAAAATAAACACTACTAAATAGGACCAAACACTAAAATTTTTTGTTTTAGACCATTTTTAAGACACTAACCCCACATCGAAAACTTGATAAGTTTCTCAATAAATATTTTCTGCTGAATTTTATTTACATGAAAACAAATACAATTAGATTAAAAGCTTTGTTTGTTTTGTAAAGAATTATAGGATTCTTTAAAATTCTAGAATTATAAAATCGAACATATTTTTTAACATTACTGAGAAATAATTTTTACATGCATATCAATAAAATTTAACATTCCCTACAAATTTTTAAAATAGTTCAAATCCTCCAAATTTTACACAACCGAACATGACATATATCAACAGCCAAATCAGAAAAATTACTAACGAGAACACGTCATATGATCCATTCATGACTGCACATGGCATCTATCACCAGCCAAATCAGAAAAATTACCAACCGCGCCATTCTGTCTTGCGTGGGAGCAGGCAATTAGTCCTGACTTGTCCTCATTAATCACTTGGGACTTTTTCCATCCAGAAACACATTCTTCAAGTTGACGAAATGAACAATACAAATTAAAAATAATTCTAAATGGAGTAATTTAGAACGAAAAAATCTTAAGGACCAATTTGAGATCCACAGATACCATAGAAATCAGTGATGTAATTAAGCCTTTGCTTTTTTTTATACGATTAGAAATGGAGTACGATGAACCAGAAGGAACAAATGCTGCAGTTGTGCCATTTCTTTAAAATAAACTAATCGAGTGATTCATCCATTCTTATGCTATTGACAACTGTATAAGCTCCAAGTCCCTCTGAATGTCTTTTAAAATTATCTAGACTATGAGTATTTGACTCAGGCACGATCACCTTCTTATGTTATCATACAAAAACCATGTAATCTAATGCCCTTATTACATTTACCCAGTGCGCTGCTCTACTGCTACAACACTTCCACGGTCCTTACTTCCTCAGGTTATCGAGCATCCGGTTCGGCGAGGGGTGCTTCATTTGCAGACGACAGCATATCAATGCCAATGGAATGATCATTTTCCAAACCCATCTTAGGTATGATTGGGTCTGTTTCACTGCGAACGAAAAAGGCAGGCTGTTGAGGTGATGGCAAGGTGACAGAGGAGCTCTTGAGCATAAGAGTGATCGATGACATGGTGGGCCGGTCAGCTGGATCTTTCTGAACACATAATAAGCCAATTTGGATGCATCTGATTACTTCCTCTCTCGAATAAGTATCTCTCAGAGTTGGATCCAGCAACTCTAGAGGCTTCCCTTCTCTCCAATGTATCCAAGCCTGAACAATTTTTCATCAAGTACTAATTCAGAATATAACGTTGCATTTGGAGGTGATTTGTATTGACATCAAGAAAGGGAACTAAATTAATACTCTAGCTTCTACTCACATAGCTCGAAAGGTCCTCGGCAGATTCTGAATCAAAGTGACTGTTCTTCTTGCCACTGATAAGCTCTAGGACAAGGACACCAAAACTATACACATCTGATTTTTCAGAGAATTCTCCGTGCATTGCATACTCTGGAGACATGTAACCGCTACAACCCACACCACAAGCATAATAATTAATGTCAATACAAAACAGTAAGAAAGCTTATTACCTGCCTTGTTTGGAATCAAATTGTTGGGTATTCTGCTTCTAGCAATTTAATAGCTGTTATGGCACTTGAAAAATCACTTTGTTAATTGATTTAATATAACAAAAACCTCAGAACTTACTATGTCCCCACAATTCTGCTTGCATATCTTTTGTTTTGATCTGCTTCAAGAATCCTTGCCAAGCTAAAATCAGCAATTTTTGGGTTCATATTTGCATCTAACAGTATACTGCTAGCTTTTAGATCACGATGTATAATTTTAAGTTGAGAATCTTCGTGAAGATATTGAATTCCGCGAGCAATTCCTTCAAATATCTTGTAGCGCTTTGACCAATCCAATTGCGCTCGCAACTTTTTATCTGCAAGTTAATCAAATTAATCAAAATATTTTAAAAAGCAACAAGAAAATAAATGCAAATGCATATATGGACCTGACAATATTGAACATGTGTTCAGATAGACATACCATACAGAAAATATTCGAGGCTTTTATTGGACAAATATTCATAGATGAGTATCTTTTCTTCTCCTTCCAAGCAGAATCCCAATAACCTCACTAAATTTTTATGCTGAAGTTTAGCTACCAGTACAACCTCATTCTTAAACTGTTCTACATCTTGTCCAGAGCTTCTCCACAACCTCTTTACAGCGATTTCATCTCCAGTAGAAAGTGTACCCTGACAATAATTATTTGGTTCAACCAATTGAAGCATAATTTGCTTTTTAGACTTCAGAAAATTCCTACTGAAAAAGTTCGTCAAAATCTGGAAAAAACTTGAAAAAAGGAAAGAAAAGAAGAAAGTCAAGCACTGAACATTTGTTTGGTACCTTGTAAACTTCTCCAAAGCCACCTTCACCTAGCTTGTTAGCATTCGAGAATTTGTTTGTGGCAGCTACAATTGTTCGAAGATCATATTGCAAGGAGTCTGCAGTTGCTATTTCCTTTGCTATCTCATTAGCAGCATTTGCCGCTATGGAATCAAAGACAAAACTTTACAAGTTATATCAAAGAGCAATTTGTGTAGATTATCAGGGCATCAAAGTTCCCCATTAGAAATGAGTGAGAACTTTATATCATTCTCATAATGATCTACACGTGATTTTCACTTTCAGGAATATATATGCTGGAAGATAGGTCCACTTTTCTAATTTTATATGCACTATCAATAATCGTGGTATTTCAAATCAGGATATGATCTAGATTAAGAATAGAAGGAATTGTGTAGTATTTTTGGATTCCCTGGCGGTGTTCAAAACAGTACTCCCAAATGAACAAATGTGAAACCAAGACTCCTTGCATACCATCATAGGTTACGGTCCGATCGGATTTCTTAAAACTCGATGCCTTTTTGGCATTGAACTTCTTGCTTTCGCGCCTACTTAGGAAACAGTAGCAGAGAATTAATAGCCCCATAGCCACGGCAATTGGAGCAACAATGGCGACTATTATTGTGACCGTTGAGATTTTGCTTTTTCCTGCGTTAAAGTCTGATCACGTTTTATTAGATGACCCAAAAATATCATAAATCCACAAAAAAGGAAAGGTAGAGAGATAAACATACGCCGAAAAGCCTTGTTGTTCTAGAAGTAACATATATTGTAATAACAAACAAGGGATCTATAAATTATGACGGAAAATTGTCACACCACTCTAATAGGATGGAAAAAAAAAAAGAAAGTAAGAGTCGAACCTGGAGATGGAACTGGGGTATGTACGGGTACCATCCGGTAAAAAGGGTACAATTCGTAACGAACATTACAGCTGGGGAACAGAACTCTTGCTCCTTGCTTTCCACTACAGCATATAGAAAGTCGGCTCATGGCAGCCTGAAGACAACTATTGCAGTCGGTGCTGGACAGGTCCGGTGTGCACTGTACAAGGAAATACAGATTTTGAAAGTCCGAAAAATTCACTTCCTTGGTTCCGAATTTCTTAGCGCCGGTCGGAGCGTTCGAGGCCTGACTAGCCAAGTCGGTCATTGTCGTGTTCACCAGCCGGTTAAACCTGTCCTGGTCGGTGATGTTCTGCGTGTTCAACAAGGCGACTCTGGGCCTCACGGCCACGGTGGAGAAGATACTCTCGTTGGAGTATCGCACCGTGCACTCGTCGTACCAAATAACAGCAGCCTTCTCTCTGGAACACTTACCGGCGAGATTTTTGGTTGCAGCGGCCACGCATGCCTGGCACGAGTCGGCAGTGACATCGCCACGGCAGAGGAAGAGGCCGTAGAGGGGGTCGGAAGTGTTTTGGCCGGCGGTGGTGTTGAAGAATTCGAGGTTGCGGGTGGCGTCGGAGGAGAGGGAGGAGAGGAGGGAGTTGAGACTGGAATTGTAGATGCTATTTTTGGGGAAAGTAGTGTTTGCACAGACGTGGTAGAGGTAGTTTTGCCCTGCTGCGAGAGTGGCCAGGCCGAGGAAGCTGATGGTGGAAAAGAGCACGAGGGTCATGGAGGGACTCCCTGAAGTCATATCGATCAATCGGCCTCTTCTGTCTTTGAGATTGTGAAAGATTTCCAGTTATATTAGCCTGGGTTTCGGTGCTTTGTACAATATTAAAAATTAGAAAGAGATAATTGTTAAAAATTATAGGAATGGATGAAAACCCGTTGGAATTTGAAAAAAGATTTCGGAGTTTAGTATTATAAAAATATTTTAAAATTTTCTGTTAGCTTTACCAAACATAGCCAGGACTGTAACTTGGAATAAAAATGTCTCGTGGAAAATTGTTTCAGATTTGTTGTTTTGTTTATTTATATAGACTATATATAAATGGCTCAAATGGCATTAAAGTCTCCAAGCCTCTTAGTAAAGGATATCAGAAAACGAGAAGTTGAATCTGGCAACTCTTACAAGTACAAATTTTAAATCACCTTAGATATTTTGTCTAGAAATTAATATTATTAAGGTAAGGTTGTAGAGTCAGGAATGCCATTGCGGTATTGCACCATATCTAATCTCGACTTGTAAACAGACATTATTACCTTGTACGGCCCAGACTATCAATGTATAAAATAGTATATAATATTTATCAATTGCGCACAGCGATGAACAAAAAATTAAGCCAAATGTTAAATCTAATGTATCAAATCTCTAACTGACTAAAATCTTAAGAATGAAATAATAAACGATATATCATATTTAAACCCCAAAACGAGGGAGCACATTTGAAGCAAAACTAGACTGTGTAACCTAACGCGTAATAGAACACATTTATTATCTATCATATATACTATAAATAGCAATCGAACTAGCGTTCTAGTTCCTATAAAGGCTGAGTATTAATCCACCAAACTAGTCTTACAATTATGCAGACCAAAAAGAATCCTCCATATTTTCATTTGGAATCTTTTGATCAAAGCAGCCCGAAAGAAATTTCCAAGAAAAGAAATCCATAAATCCGAGAAATACAACCATCAAAATAGCGCAAGTCGTGAGATATCAATTACCAGAGTGAAAAAAAATGGAAGAGAGACCGGACACATCGACTCACGAGAGTCAGCAGGTCTCTATACTATAATCTAATATATCCAGGAAGCAGTCTGCCTCGGCAGCCTGATTCCGCACGCGAGCCGTGATCGAAATATAAGGCGGATAATCTGTCTAAAATGAAGAAACAAGCGACCTAAGCTATTGCTTCTCCTACAGCTTGCTTATACAGAATCAACACCACCTGATGATAGTTGTCACACCTTTCCATCTGAGGTCCGCCAACTTCTTGTGGCTTTGATTATAAGCCACAATGCCATATATATATATATATATTATTTGTAGTCATAACAAAAAATTTATTCCTTAATTATAATCTCAGTACCGAAAATACAACGTCACTTCGTGAATGTATCTATCTAATTGTGAAATTTTCGATATAGCCAAAAAGCATTGGTAACATCGAATATTCAACCTCAGCCAAATAAAAACTGAGTATATATTGGCTTTAATTTGAAAACTATGTCGTATAACTCATTCCTTGAAAGTATAATTGACAACTCATGTATAATTTTATTTTATTGGAAGATTGAGTATAATTTTAATAAATATAAATCAGAAGCAGATTGTAAAATTGTGATTATTGAACCAAAGTACAGTATATATAATACCTATATTTCTTCTTCATTATCTCACCATATGCCCATAATTCGCAAACTAATCCTGCCTGACTCCTAAGCTGTTACAATTCACTAACCACCATATATATATATATATCTCACATAAACCAAATCATCTATCAACTACCTGTATTTATCCAACTATTGCCAGAGTAACTTTCATTTTATAGGTTCAGACCAAAGGACAAAAGAACAAAAAGTTTTTGCGTTCCACGATTGAAGGGTATCTTTATAAAACAATATATAGATGACTGCTTATTACGAACTTAGTAGGATGAACCAAGATACCTTCCGCTGCAAAGACCATAACTACACTTAGGTATGTTATAATGCTATCATATATGTGCTAATTATTCGCTTCATTAATGACTAGTAACCTTACTCTTCTTCCTATTGTTTAACTAAAAAAAACTAACATAAATAATATCATACAAATTCTAAACATCCACCATTATCAACTATGATCACGAATCATATACATTGATTCAGATGTGTAATCCAATGCCAGCACTTCAATCTGAAAAATATATTTCTCAAATTGGTGTCAATCAGGCGCAAATATCCAACCCATCCAGCCATCTGGATCCTGAATGCTGTGGTAACTGAGAGCTGCAACAAGTTGTATCTACATCCAGCAACCATCACAAACCATTTCATCAACGATAATAAATCCTATATTAGTCAACTTCATAAGCTATACTGTTTACGACCCTAAGGTCAACATCTAAGTACAATCTTTCAAAGTCTACAGCTCAATGCATCCTAAATGTCCTTAGCATAATCTTTATGTGCTTCTATATTGTCTACATCCACAAAAGGCCTGGCGAGAAATCCTGATATATCTATATCTAATTATCACTATTAATATTATACCCTTAATTCCCCAAATCCTGCCATGACAAATTCGTCCATGTGGGGAAAATAAACATGTGGTCCTTTCTCTAAACTCGGAATATATTAATACTGATGAACTTAATAAACAAAAGTGAAATCAAGCATTCTGAAAGTAATTGACACCAGAAAGAGACAGACTTAAGATCAGAAGAAACATGTACCAGGAAGCAAGGTTTGTGCCTGCCACATGTGATTCATCAATCATATTGTTAACCCCCTTTAAGCAAGACAAACTAAGTGGAATGCATTTTTTTGAATCCCATTGGATTATAAGGAAGATTTCGATGTCACAACCCAATAAATGACGATTAGGAAGCACAAACCTTGCTATTTGCATCTGCTGCAAACTTGTCAGCAATTACCACATCTGTAGGTAGCAACAGAGAAACCCCTTTGGACTTAGCCTTTTCAAGAAGTGATGTTGCAAGATCGAGTTTGTCTTCCTCAACAAGGGACGATCCAACGCAGAGCCCTTGGGCCTTGTAGAATGTGAAGATCATTCCACCACCAAGAAATAGAATATCAACCTTTTCCAACAGCGACTCGATCACCCCAATTTTAGATGACACTTTCGACCACCTACAATGGCAGCAAATGGCCTCTTGGGATTTGCGACAGCTCCCACCAAATAGTCAAGTTCCTACAGTAAGAACACAGGTAAAGATAAGATTTTAAATATTACATTGGTATGAAGCGCATGTGGTAAGGCCATGACCACATGGCTGGCTAATTTGCAACTAAATGCATTTAAATCTCTGCTCACTGTATCGCATTCACAAAGTTTATGTAGTTCTATTGTTGAAGACTTCATATTTAAGAAAATTGCCCCATATAAATATGCTTATCATTGATATATTTAACAGAAGAATATGGGATGGGACAAAACCTATTACAATCTCTAAAGATCACAATGTGAAGCTTGGATAAGGTGGATAAACAAATTTGGAGCCCATGCATGATGGGGATCTTGAGAATCTGAAAATATGTGTTCTTCTATGGACCCTGCTAGACAAACTCTACAGGAAAGAATCTCAATCAAAGGCTTATAAGTTGCAGAGAACCGCACCTTCTGCATGAGGAAACCAGCAACAGAAGGCTTCAGATACTTGGCAACACCCTCTGTAGAAATGGGCTCTGTGAGCTGTGCCAAACGCATCGTTGACATAAGGTCTGCAGAGAGAAGCAAGCTTCTTTGCAACTCAGGGTCATTCTTCTCTTCCTCCTTGTAGAACCTCACATTTTCAAGGAGCAAAACACCACCTTCTGGGATTGCAGCCACGTGTTTCTCAACTTCATCAACTTCAATGCAATCATTAGCCATCTCAACCTAATACAAGTAGATATAATCCTTTAATACGAATGTCCCTTCATCTAAGGGATACTAATTTAAAGCAAAACCATAAGTCAGGTTTCTTTTAATTTACAAATGAAAGCGCACCTTGACTTCAAGGAGCTCAGTTAGCCTAGGAACAAGAGGCTTCAAACTGTACTTAGGCGTTACACCCTTTGGACGTCCCTGGAAATAATCAGAAGAGTCATAAAGCAATCACCATGAAAAACATATACTTCATAAGCCATATAAAGCAATGAGCCACGAAGAAGAAGCATTAAATCAATTTAATGGATATGGGATTATTTGAAGCAATTGAGTCGCAAAATCCAGATAGACATAAAAAAGTGTCAGGTTGTCACCACCTCATTATATACTTTAGAGCATTGTAAATATCTAAGCCGATGCAATTACGAGAATCCGATGATACTGTAGTTCATTGAAATCACATAAACTTGAGATTTGGGGATTATAGTGTTCATGTCCTTTTATACCTAGCTAAGCCCATCAGATTTAAAAATAAAATATTCAGACTACTCTTAGATCACTTGTGGGGTATACCCGTATCGTTCTAGCTTATAGCGCCATATTATATATCCAGTGACATCTATAACAGAAACTCAAAAAAGCTTCTGGTTTTCAGTCTTTCACGAACTATCTCCAGAGTTCATATTTCACCATGACCGCAATTCGTAATTACATACAAGGCGGATCCAGACTGACAACATTGTATGGGTCAGTGGCAACAGAAAACCAACAAGGAATTCTCCAAATCTAAGCAGCAATGGTTGGCTAATTCGTATATCTTGTACTTCATAGTGGACCATATATTTTCTTACGCAAAGTGAACTGAGAGAGAGGATGATACTCTATCCTAATCATCTAATCAAAGTATCTATTGTAGGACTGCTATTCTCTATCTCCTGTATCCTGTAATGTGATATATTATAATCTACATTCAGGATAACTCTCATCTATATAACACCTCTCTTACTCTACCTATATTCAATATCTACTTCTCCATCTCTCTTAGTCTGCCAATTTTCTATATAATCTAGCTTAAGTTCTATATTCAACCCAAATAATATTCCAAAGTAAATCGAAAAAAAGTACAAAGCTCAACTTAAGGTTTAATGAGAGAAAACGAACAAGGGTTTTATATTTATGGGCTCAAAATACGTTAATTGAGAAATCAGCAAAACATCTACACAGGGTTCGAAGGATGCTAAAGTTCTAAAAGTGAAAACACTGAGTAAATTTATTGTTTGATTCTCTCATTATCCGTCGTGTGTTTGATGGCGAATGACTAGAGCAATAACGAAGTGCAAGCGAATTCACCAACAATTTTCTAATGAGTGTACCTAGTGAAAAATCATAGTAATGAGCTTATTCCGAATATATTCTCTAGCCTACCACAACAGGGAATTTGATTTCTCCACCCTATTTCTGAAGGTACCAACATTTTTAAACAAAATAGAGTAAATGATTAATGCTCCAATAAATTTTTATCAATTATTTACACAAATACAACATTTTCTAGTGTTTTCACCAAATCTCTCTCTATTTTCCCTATCCTCCTCACCTGAGAAAGAACAAAAGGATCCTGTTTTCTAGAGAAGTTGGAAAAAATATTGATAAAGTGTATGTTGTGTATAAAATATACCCAAAATTGTCCCTAAAGTAACTTATCACTTTATTTTTGTTAAAATTTATGTGTGGACCTCAAAAATATTGTAAAGAGGAAACAATAAGAATCCCCCTGTATATAGGCATATAAAAATATTAGTGAACAAATATACCATAAATAATGACTTAATTCACATCGACCTATCCAGCAAAATTAAATTAGTGGTGCAGCCCAGACTGACCGTGTATCGAACAAGCAGTACCAACCAATACATCCAAAAAAGGTATATGCGAAATCAAAC
The DNA here is from genome assembly GCA_003952965.2 of Morella rubra. Classification (NCBI taxonomy): domain Eukaryota; kingdom Viridiplantae; phylum Streptophyta; class Magnoliopsida; order Fagales; family Myricaceae; genus Morella; species Morella rubra. The sequence continues at coordinate 8,760,415 of CM025850.1, read as the reverse complement.
AATAAGAACACGTCTCACTAGACTTAACCCACCCTTCAACCCTCGTGTTAGTGTTTTCACGAGCCCGCACTCTCAAAAACCCATAATAAACCCTTCTTTTTTGCATTCGCACTTTCTAACGTATTTTCTTCATGGTTATTATTTTTCAGGTTGTCTGATCAATTATCTTCGCCCTTTTTTGTCATTGCCAGACATTTTGCGTACTTAAGAGAGACCGTTGTCGTGCAGAGTTGTAAGATAGCGGCTGATTTGAAGGGGAGAGGTGTTGTTGAGATGTAGACCTGATAATTTTCTGGCTTTTTGGATTATAATTTTCTCATACATTTACCGATGCGATACCAGTGAGGATACGGTCTTAAATCCTTTGTCAGTTATGTCCAGTGGTTAACATTGGAAACGTCCTTTTGCCCCGTCATCTCAGTGTGTACTATTCGTTCAACGTTTTAGAAAATTGAGAACAATATTAAAACGCCCGAATCTTCCCTCTAACTAAACATCACGCTTAGTATTGAAAACAATACCAAGCACGTGACACATATGAGTGTGTAGAGTTGTCATTATGCACACAGAACGCGGACTCGCGAAATATTGCCAACAGCCCAACCTCCTTGTCCAAGTTCTCCTGGTACGAGTGTTGACCATATCTGAGAATTGCGTGTACTCGCGCCGATCCGTCCAATGAGTATCATCAAATATCTATCCACTACCTCCGAGGCCCTTGTATCCACCTATCTATACTACACACAAGCTATCACTGAACGCAAGCAATGGTCTGAAAACACCCAATAAGCGCACTCTCTGCCCTGCCAGTACCAATTGTGTGGAGGAATTCGCCCCTCTTCGCCCTCGTATGCCCTCCTGCTTCAATGTTGTCGAGCCCAACTAATCGTTTGTCATGTGCGCTTATCGATCTTGCGAATTTGCCATAAACCGGGCAAACGCCCACATTGTCTCGCGTCAGGCTGCATCCTACCATCAGGTACTTGATGAGTCATGCGAGCCAAATCATACCTCTCCAGTGCCACCTTATAGGTAAGAAACATTTTGGTCCACTATGAAGTACAAGATATACGAATTAGCCAACCATTGCTGCTTAGATTTGGAGAATTCCTTGTTGGTTTTCTGTTGCCACTGACCCATACAATGTTGTCAGTCTGGATCCGCCTTGTATGTAATTACGAATTGCGGTCATGGTGAAATATGAACTCTGGAGATAGTTCGTGAAAGACTGAAAACCAGAAGCTTTTTTGAGTTTCTGTTATAGATGTCACTGGATATATAATATGGCGCTATAAGCTAGAACGATACGGGTATACCCCACAAGTGATCTAAGAGTAGTCTGAATATTTTATTTTTAAATCTGATGGGCTTAGCTAGGTATAAAAGGACATGAACACTATAATCCCCAAATCTCAAGTTTATGTGATTTCAATGAACTACAGTATCATCGGATTCTCGTAATTGCATCGGCTTAGATATTTACAATGCTCTAAAGTATATAATGAGGTGGTGACAACCTGACACTTTTTTATGTCTATCTGGATTTTGCGACTCAATTGCTTCAAATAATCCCATATCCATTAAATTGATTTAATGCTTCTTCTTCGTGGCTCATTGCTTTATATGGCTTATGGAGTATATGTTTTTCATGGTGATTGCTTTATGATTCTTCTGATTATTTCCAGGGACGTCCAAAGGGTGTAACGCCTAAGTACAGTTTGAAGCCTCTTGTTCCTAGGCTAACTGAGCTCCTTGAAGTCAAGGTGCGCTTTCATTTGTAAATTAAAGAAACCTGACTTATGGTTTTGCTTTAAATTAGTATCCCTTAGATGAAGGGACATTCCGTATTAAAGGATTATATCTACTTGTATTAGGTTGAGATGGCTAATGATTGCATTGGTGATGAAGTTGAGAAACACGTGGCTGCAATCCCAGAAGGTGGTGTTTTGCTCCTTGAAAATGTGAGGTTCTACAAGGAGGAAGAGAAGAATGACCCTGAGTTTGCAAAGAAGCTTGCTTCTCTTGCAGACCTCTATGTCAACGATGCGTTTGGCACAGCTCACAGAGCCCATGCTTCTACAGAGGGTGTTGCCAAGTATCTGAAGCCTTCTGTTGCTGGTTTCCTCATGCAGAAGGTGCGGTTCTCTGCAACTTATAAGCCTTTGATTGAGATTCTTTCCTGGTAGAGTTTGTCTAGCAGGGTCCATAGAAGAACACATATTTTCAATTCTCAAGATCCCCCTCATGCATGGGCTCCAAATTTGTTTATCCACCTTATCCAAGCTTCACATTGTGATCTTTAGAGATTGTAATAGGTTTTGTCCCATCCCATATTCTTCTGTTAAATTATCAATGATAAGCATATTTATATGGGGCAATTTTCTTAAATATGAAGTCTTCAACAATAGAACTACATAAACTTTGTGAATGCGATACAGTGAGCAGAGATTTAAATGCATTTAGTTGCAAATTAGCCAGCCATGTGTCATGGCCTTCTGCGCTTCATACCACATGTAATATTTAAAATCTTATCTTTACCTGTGTTCTTACTGTAGGAACTTGACTATTTGGGGGAGCTGTCGCAAATCCCAAGAGGCCATTTGCTGCCATTGTAGGTGGGTCGAAAGTGTCATCTAAAATTGGGTGATCGAGTCGCTGTTGGAAAAGGTTGATATTCTATTTCTTGGTGGTGGAATGATCTTCACATTCTACAAGGCCCAAGGGCTCTGCGTTGGATCGTCCCTTGTTGAGGAAGACAAACTCGATCTTGCAACATCACTTCTTGAAAAGGCTAAGTCCAAAGGGGTTTCTCTGTTGCTACCTACAGATGTGGTAATTGCTGACAAGTTTGCAGCAGATGCAAATAGCAAGGTTTGTGCTTCCTAATCGTCATTTATTGGGTTGTGACATCGAAATCTTCCTTATAATCCAATGGGATTCAAAAAAATGCATTCCACTTAGTTTGTCTTGCTTAAAGGGGGTTAACAATATGATTGATGAATCACATGTGGCAGGCACAAACCTTGCTTCCTGGTACATGTTTCTTCTGATCTTAAGTCTGTCTCTTTCTGGTGTCAATTACTTTCAGAATGCTTTGATTTCACTTTTGTTAACAGCATCATTATGGTTATTCGAGTTTGAGGAAGGAACCTATTTTTCCCCATAGATGCAGCAAATTGGGAAAGATTATATACATAAGACTGTATATGCAACTGTATTCAAGTTTCTCCAACTATTTTGTATATCTAAACACAAATAAAATGCTTCATGTGGCTATGGAGTCATTGACTGTGAACTGGGAGAGTTCAGTAGGGTGAAACAGATATTCTGAGTTTACTAATTGATATTTGTATGACTTTTGTGATAGCTGGTTAAAATATACCTTGTTGCAGATTGTTCCAGCATCAGGTATCCCAGATGGCTGGATGGGCTTGGATATCGGACCTGATTCCATTGCGACATTTAATGAGTCATTGGATACAACTAAAACTGTCATTTGGAATGGACCAATGGGTGTATTTGAATTTCAGAAGTTTGCTCTGGGAACAGAGGTATGCTATGGCGACTAGCCCATGAGATTCACTTATATGATATATCTCAATTGGTCATTACTCATCATTTCTTTTTAAAGAACTTCAGTAGAAAATTGGCTTGTCTTTGGTTGAACTTAAATAAGTTACTGGCTACTTGGATTAGGAAGGTCTTGTCTTGAATATCATGTGGAGACATATTTATCTAGTGCATATTGTAACAGCTTAGGAGTCAGCAGAGGATAGTTGGATAGCTTGGGAGATATATTTATTTATCATTCTGTACTGCAATATCCCAATTACCTCTGCTCGATTAGTAAACCTCATCTTCCCACAAAAAATATCTGGTGTCAATTATCTCTCAGGAGAGAAACACCACTAGTTCATTAAAGCCATATTCAGTTTATGGGACAGAAAGATGTTCCCAATGCTTTTTGGCTTTTGATTTCAACAACTTGACATTCACGAAGTGAGTTGTTTTGTACTGTTTATAGGAAATTGATGCTACCATTTTTTCTCATTGCAGGCAATAGCAAAGAAGTTGGCGGACCTCAGTGGAAAGGGTGTGACAACTATCATAGGTGGTGGTGATTCTGTTGCAGCTGTGGAGAAAGCAGGGCTTGCAGACAAGATGAGCCATATCTCGACCGGTGGTGGTGCTAGCTTAGAGCTGCTCGAAGGCAAGACTCTTCCTGGAGTTCTTGCTCTAGATGATGCCACCGCTGCTGCTCACTGAGTGAAGTTTTGTCCATTTTTTCTCATGGTTCTACTATACGACTTGCGCCTATTTTGATGGTGACTTTTGGATCATGGATCATTTCTGAGCTGCCAATTCTTTCGGGGCTGCTTTGATGAGATCCAAAAATAATGGAATTTTTGTGTGTTGAACACTGTTGTTTATGCTTTTAGGCAAGAGTGGTGCTTTGTCGCCTGCAATCAAATTTTATAGGTTGGACAATCTTGTTACCAATGTGCTCCCGTGGGAAATAATATGTATAACTCCAGAAGTTTTGTCTTAGAGACCTGTAATCTTTCATATCATTTTGTATGGGGACTTGGATCTACAATATTGTAACGAGTCTGCAGACGTTACTAACAGTCGAGCTCAAGAAACTTGGTGCACCCGCAATGGCATTCTGACTCTTACAACCTTCCTAAAATATAAACATGACCAATAACTAGTGATCATCTCTACTTATCATTTAGGATTGGATTGATTCTGATTTAGTCTCAGAAGCTGCTGTACCTGCTCCACTTTTCGGAGTCATATAGAATGCAGAGAACTTCATAATTCCTCTTGCAGTAGTTACACAAGTTGACTTGGCCTGATAATAGATGCTATTTTCCACATGCAAATAACTACATGGCCTACCAAAATATGACTTGGGGGGTGTGGAATCTATTTGTATATATGTTAAATACTGAGTGCAAATAATGCTTTGACAAAAAAAATTTCTGGTGGTAAACGTTTCGACAAATTCATCCCTGCAGTCACGGTGTTTAGTAAAAAAAGTGGTCCTTCCGTCTCATAGCAGTCAAGCCATTGATGTCTATTGCTGAGCTGAAAAAAAAAATGATCACATGTGCACCAACCAACGATAGACACCTGTCCTCCTCGGCCAGCTCGACGCCACACTGGAAGTCCACTCAACCTTCATTTCCACCTCAGAGCCCACCGTAAGTCTGCATCTTCCACGTCCAACGCTTTAACCCCACCCCCTCCCGAGCAAACTCAAAAGAATCCCCAATTCGTGACTACTGAAAACCCTGGCCATCCAGTTCAAACACAAAAACACCTAATAAAACAAATTTTAAACCAAAGGGAAGGCTATGCAAAGCCCATTATTTCTAATGGGCATGAAAAGCAGCGGAGGAGAGATAGTCCGAGTCCGAGTTCAAGGAGGCTACAATGGCATGAATTTGTCAAAAGGCTTATCATGGGACATTTTGTCAAAACGTTATACTACAAAGATTGTTTGTATAATTAAGCCTTAAATTTACTCAATTGGACTATAACACATTTTCTTCATAAAAGATTCCTGAACTACAAAACAAGCCTTCCAAGGCCCTTCAAAATGATGCTATCTTCATTCTTCAAAGGAATGAAAAAGACATTTTGGCTGGAGCCCCACCAGTCGAAGTAGATTTGAGGTGGGTGCACCACCATCATCAGCAGCACCATCCCCTTCAGTGCTGATTTTGTTCCATGTTTTGCACATCAGCGCACTTCAAAGACTCTGTACAGTAAACAAAATGTAATCATGCTGGCTTTGTGTCCAAGCCAAGTATGTCTTCAACCTCATGATCTGAATTCTAGAGTGAATGGAAACCTTGTGATATACGCATGGCTTGAGGGTTGAGACTCCCCAGTAACATACAGCCCGCTTAAAAGGCCCTACGGTATCATGCAGTCCACTAATACACTCCTTTGGTTCAATCGCGTACAGAAGAGGTGTCATATTATATATATCTATATATATATAATATTGACAAAGCGTCTTTTCTTCGCAGTTCAAAGGTCACTTTCACATTCCTAAAGCATATTGAGTTCTAAGAAGTTTAGCTCCAAATTGACAGCCAGGAGAAAGACAAAATGTCTCAACAACTCCTAAAACCTACGAGGTTTGGTGGGACACTTCCTCCTTTTTGGGGTCTTCTCGAGTCTTTAAGATAATCCACCAAGTAGATTTATTTGAATCTCAATTGATAATTGGTATATTTAATAATGTAGTCATTGCCATATATAGCAATATTTATTAATTTCAAAATATGTTACATATGAAAAATAGTAAGATAATATATGTGATAAATATTTAAATTGGATCATGGCTTGTTACCCAAAGGACATGGGATGACCTTTTTTATGCATCGTGCCAAGCTGTTCGCCTCATATAATGACATCCCTTAATAAAAATAATTTATAAAATTACAATTAATTTTGAGAATAAACGAAAATTTTAGTTGGAGTTGCTTAGCATTTTTTTGTTTCTAAAAACGATTCGTTCTATAAATATCTCTCTTTTTTTTCGATTTTTTTTTTCAATTAATAAACTAACCTAAAGCATTGCAATGCATTCCTTCTACTCTCGTTTTCTCCCATTATAGTTTGGATAAACGACACGTGTGCAATAGCAAATTGTCATTGGTGATATTTGGTTTAATTATTTTAAAAAAATCAAAATCTTAAAATTTTCACTAAAATTTTAACACACTAATAAAAATAATTATTTTTTTATTAAAATAAATATCTTCTATTTTTTAACAAATTTCAATAAAATTATCTTATTCTATATTTGGGAAGCAATTTTTTTTAGAATTTTGAATCAGTAAGAGAAAATTTTGTGACTTATTTTTTTTTTAATGATGGTTTGTAAAATAATTTAATTAAAAAAATAAGAAGAGACAAGATTTAATTTAAAATTTTAATGAAAAAATAATAAAATTTATTTAAAAAATAAAAAGAAAAAAAATTTGATGTAATTTTTTTATTAAAAAAAAACATTAAAATTAGTGCAGAAAGTTTGAAAATACTTTTAAATTTGTGATGGTTGAATGAAAAATTTTAGACTTTAAAAGTTGAAAAATTTTCTTAGGCATACGTTTCCGGGCCAGCTCTTTCTTACTCTTAAACCAACAACTACCACTCTAATAACGACTCCTCCTTTAGAGTGTTAAATCCTCCGTGCATTACAGAGCCAGAGAGAGAGAGAGCTACCACACAGATCTGAGCTTCATGGCCTCAATCAAATCAATCTCGAACTGGTACGCTTTCCAAATTCAACCTCCAATATGTACGCTACTGTCTCTCTCTTTCCACAACTGTTTGCGCTTTGTTTGGTTGCTGAGAAAAAAATATATTCAATGGTAGAAAAGAGAATCTTAACTTGTTTGACTGTCAGGTTTTTCTTTGATTGGTATGCAAGAAACCAAAATGCTTTTGCTATGTTAACCGTCTCCTTTAGCTGAGCTAAGTTTGAGTTTGTCATTCTTAGAAACCTTCGTCTTCTTCACCTTTCACATTTTCCCGGAAGTCACATTCGTTATAATCGCTCATGTTTGGTGCTTGTGCTGGCAATTTTATGTAGACTATATACTTTCGATGGGTTCGTAGCTTGCATTTAGGTATCCTTCGTTCTTTTTGATGCGGAATTGGAAGAGTGAAAACTTGTGAGTGGCATTGTGCTTCAATGTTTTTGACTTCCATGCTTAACTCAACTGCGTCAAAACTGTTGTGCTCAGCTTATCCACTGGAGATTTCGTTCTACTACGAATGGAGTTACGTAACAGTTTTCGACACTCAAATTTGAAACTGTCTTTCCCTTAATTTTCTTAGCTCCTAACCAGCCATGAAAGCCTTGTGCCATATTGTGAAACTTCTTTGATAAAATGCTGGATAGTTCAGTCTTTTAAAAGATGAAATCCGAAAGAGCTGGATTGTTGCAGAATTATACCCTTTTTGGTTAACGAGAAAGGCTGAGAGAAGGAATAAGTTGGAGCTTGGATTCTTGTTCATCTCTATGCTTTACCACTCTTCTGTTCTTAACTCTATCCTGGGAAACGATGATGCATTTTGTGTTCTTCTTATTCAAGTTGTGCAGCATGGGAGTTTGAAAACTGAAACAAGAGAAGTATTCTAGAGGTTTTCTTTTTGCACCTTTATAGTAATTTGACTCCCAAGCGATACTTGGTTTGCAGAAATTGTGAGTGGAGTTCTAATTACTAAATGCCAAAACCACATCAACACTTCTCAAGTCAAGATTCCTCGATGTCACCCCCTACTGGAAGACCGAGTGAATGGGATGGCCCATCAAGATGGAGTGAGTACTTGGGTCCACAAATGACTCCTCCCATGGCTTCTAGGAGCTCTAGGAATGCCGGTCCTGATGGACAGGTCCAAAGTTCAGGCGCGTTACCAAAGGGTTTGAATATAAAGTGGGTAGTTCAACTTACAGAAGTTGGTGAAGGTCTTTTGGCTAAAATGTATAGGCTAAATCAAATCTTGGACTACCCAGATCCAGTCGGTCATGTATTTACTGAAGCATTTTGGAAAGCTGGTGTGTTCCCCAACCATCCAAAAATTTGCACGTTGCTTTCAAAGAAGTTTCCAGAGCATTTTAGTAAATTGCAACTTGAACGCGTAAGAATTGGTTTCCTTTCCCATTGCATTATTGGTATCTTGTCTTTTTTCATTTAAATATATGGCCCTGGTTATTGTGTCACTTTGGATGACAATGGTACAGGTTGATAAAGTCGCTTTGGATGCTTTGCTTGATAGTGCAGAACTTCTTTTGCAGAGCTTGGAACCATGGGTTCAGGTACATAGTTGTTACTTTTGTGTACTTTAGTTTTGTTAGAGGGTATGATTATCATAAGTATAGCCACTAAGGATATAACTGTCCCGTGTAACTGAAATCATAAATATATTACAATAGTAAGAGGATGGTGGTAGATTTGGAATCTACCCATCATTTCCATTTCTCCATTTCTTGATCTCTCTGAAATGCTAACTAAAAGTTTCATCTCACCATTGTGTGTTGAAGATTAAGCTTGTGGGTGACTATTAGCCAGCTTGGCTTTCCCTCTTAGTGCTATAATATTTTTAGCTGGCGCATGAGATGCCAAATTATTTGTTTCTTTTAGTTGGAGAATGTGACTGGAAATTGCTTCTGTGTCTTAAAACTTGTTTTTCAGTGCATGAAAAGCTGAAATATTTGTTTCTTCGGGTTTGGGACTGTCCTGAAAATTTTCATTTGCTCCATGCGTCTGCAGCACATATTAGGGATGGAGTAAAAAAATTATTTCTTTTCTCACTGCTGTTGGTCATATGTTTTGGTTTAAAAAATATGAAGATTAAGTGCTCTTATTTCTGAAGTAGAATTGGTGGTACTGAAGAACGAAGGTTCTGAAAATACTATGTAAACCTTTTGACAGACAAAAGCTGTTTTGGATTAGTGTTGTCAAATTCATTTGAAGCATGTGCCTTCGAATGTTCAATAATCTAGCTTGTCAATTGTGTTTTCTTTTTTTCTGAAGTCTGTCAGTTGTGGTTCTCATAATGATCATACTTCTTGTAGGATAGAACAGTCATTTACCTTAATGCATAATATGTTTAGCAGATTGGATAATTTATGGCTAAGCCAAAAAACTGGAAGAAGGCTGTCCAACTGATAATAACCATAGTAAAGGACTGGAACTAAAAAGCAGAACATTGGAATTGCAATTTTGCCATTTTTTGGTGTTACATCATTTAATGACTTTCCTTGATATTCTTTATCAATTATGTTGACTTGTAAATTATTTTTGAATTTGATTTGTTAATAGAGTGAAGTGACTTCTCTAGCAAATGTGTTTTGGCACCACGAACTGAGCAGCAGCTTCCTTTTTGATTTTATACTTCTTAAGCTTATCTAATTTCCCTTTCTATACATATTTCATCCGTGACATCAACTTTTTGTATATCTGCATTCTTGCGGTAACGTCCTTGTCCTACTGAAAGCTTTGACTGCACATGCTAGAATCAATTGTTGGCATCTGTTTGTCAGGCTTCCACTTCTTAATCTTGATCAAATTCTGTGCGTGAAGAAATAAAATGATAATTGCTAACTTTTAGTTAGTGTTAGAAACAGCCACTTGTTAAATATAGTCAGTTAATAGCTTTCTTGTGTGCGCATCAGCTGCTCCTTGACTTGATGACGTTTCGAGAACAAGCTCTACGGGTCATTTTGGATCTAAGTAGCACCGTTATTACTTTGTTGGTGAGTTTCAAAACTTCTTTTCTTCATGGTGCAGAATGTATATTTGGATAAAAAACTTATATTGAAATAAAGGAGTATGTAAGATCTGGATCAGAGATGTGACTACTGTGTAGATGAGTAGAAGCTGTTAGCAAGTAGCAAGCATTCACTCTAGAGGGTTTCAGTTGTCCACTTGTCAGCAATGGCAACCAAAAAATGAATTGTTCTTGCCTTTTGGAAAGAGTAGGAGACAGACATTGAGCTTCCTCTTCAAGTCCAAAAATGACTGACCATCTGGTTTACAGAGCTTTTGCAACCCAACATATGCTCTTCTTCTAGTATCTGTAGGCTTTTAAAATAGCCTTCCAATAAACCTTCACCTCTCAAAATATAACCATCTTGTCAAATACATCTTTTGCAGTCTCATTTATAGATTCGAGAAACATCTAGAGAGCAAGATCATTACATTTGGAGAGCTCAAGGGTTCTATGAAGAGCCTGAAAGTTCGCAGAACCTTACCGGTGACAGAAGGACATAGCAGTGAGAACACAAAAATTTTGCAAACCAGAGGTTTTCAACAATATTCTTAGATGCGACAGATTGTCTCTGTTGAAAGTGTTATGATTTCATAAAAATGAACCAGTGCAAACTTTTGGATTGGATTATTGTTTACATGGTGTAAGAGCAAGTACCCAAGACATCCATGATAATGGATGTTGAGATAATTTTAATGCCCATTGGTAAGACCTGCATATGATGGAATATTGAAATTATAAACCTTTACTCTGCTATAAACTTTTAGGTTGGTATTTGTCGGAAAAAAAAACACAAGTGTAGTTTGCTAATATTGGACAGTATTTTGCAGCCTCATCAGAATGCGCTTATACTGCATGCATTTATGGATCTCTTTTGTGCCTTTGTTCGTGTTAACCTTTTCTCCGAGAAGGCAAGTCGACTTTCTATTGTGTTCGTCATCTTTTCTTTCCCTCCTTCACTGTCCTCTAATTGAGAACTTTTGAGTGCTTTGTCTTAATCGCACTGCTTCCATAGTTATGAATAAACTATATGCGGATGTTTTTCTTTTTCCTAATGCAATGATTTCATAGCAGATGCCAAGGAAAATGGTGCTTCAAACGTATAACCTTTTACACGCGGTGTCAAACAACGACCGGGATTGTGATTTTTACCATAGGTAGGAAATATTGCTAATTTTTGTCTTGGTACAGGTGGATGGGTCTTTTTTTATTTATTTGCAAGTTATTGATTATATGGTCAACCTATAACTCTTGGAAACAATATTTACACCAGAATCACCTAAAATAATTTGGGATGAATGAGAGTATCAATTGAATGGAAAAGTAGAGGAACTTTGTAGGCAATCCTTTACAAAGCTGTGACTGCAACTCCAGAGAACATGACGAGGAGGTTGTTCTGCTTTGTAACCAACTGGTGTGCATTTTCAAACGAGAAAAACATTTCTGGTGCCTGTATAACTTACTGATAAAAGATAATTTTCCTATGGTTCTTGCTTTCACCAATGCATCAGACATTATATCTTTCTTTCTCGTGGACTACAGATTGGTTCAATTTATAGACTCTTATGATCCACCGCTGAAAGGATTACAGGAGGACCTAAACTTTGTGAGCCCACGTATTGGCGAGGTTAGTCTTGTCCTTTGCTACATCAAAATTGCTTTAAAATGATGTCTATCTCTCTCTCTTCATTTGATAAGATGATCAGGTTATGACATTGTTATGGTCAACCCCTAGTTGGTATCTTTTTAGTACAATTACTCTCTAACAGTTGGGAGTTTGTGATAAGTTTTACAGTCATCATCTGTGTATATTGATCTCCCTGTTTACAACCTGGTGTGCCAATATCCTTCTCTTTTACTCTTTTTCCTCAATCGTGATGCTGAGAAAATGCCTGTCATCAAATTCAGAAGGAGAAAAAATCCGAACTAAAATGATGTATCTGCAATGGCTGTATATCTGTGGTCTCTTAATTGCCAAAACCGGAGCCTCTATAATGGGAGATAAGGGAAGTTAGAAACAAAGCCTGTACTTATCTGAAGGGGGCAAAACCATTGCTTATTTCAAACTCCTCATCCAAATTCTTTCTATTTCTTCCCCTCTTCCTCATTCCTGTATCTTAACAGAAAACCAAATAGGATAAGGCATTGTAGAAAAATTAACATGGACCTTTTGTCTGAAAAGTACTGGAAATCAAGTACCATTTTGTTTGTTCAGGTAAGGATGTAAGTTGAGGAAGTTTGGGGGTTTTATATAACAACTAGATCTTTGATAATAGCTTTAGTGGGAAAATGGCTCTCCAGAAATGAGAATTTATGTGTAAAATTTGAATGAGTTGCTGCTAAATTTTTTTGTGTCGAAATTCTGGGACACTGCTGTGGTCAGTGGAAACAGTGTTTCAGAGTGAAGTACAGTTTTTCGACTGGGCTCCCAGTCGTATTAGTTAGGGGGGGCTCCTCCACCTTGTTATGGTCCTGTAATCTATGATTCAGATACCCTACATGTATCTGTCGGTGAGGAGACCTTGGAAACGCCTTTATTGCTCTTATTGATCAGCTAAGGACTGTAGGCTTTTTGTCTGTGCCATTGGGGTGTTTTATGATAAGAAAGGGACGATCCTTTATGTGTAAGTGATGGTGGATTTTATCAATGAGCGGCTATCTAATAGGGTGGATTTTCCATTTTCCTGGGTTGCCTATCTATAAACCACTCTGTCTTGGAATCTTGTAGCGCTTGATCAGCTTTTTCTCTCGATCTACTGGCTTGAAGCCTTTTGGTTCATTTTTTTTTCTAGTGTCTTTATTATGTTATCATGTGCCAACTTGGACATGGAATTCTTTGGTCTCACAAAAAATCCTCGTTCTACCCTTTTTATTTCCCTATATGAAGTTCCTACTGTGTGAGCTTTCAACCAAATGTGAAACGCGCTTTCCTTTCCCGAAGTTGTGGTTTATCGATGACTTTTTGCATGTATCCTATCTACTTCTAGCAAGCATGGTGACATGGTATTAATGATTGTGATGCCTTCCAAAATGAAATGCTCTGAAACACTACTGAGTACTGGCAATGACTGTATTGTTGTAGGGGAAAAAATTGCGGAAACATGATGTTTTTCTTACATAGGTGCTAGATAGATTAGGATGCCTATTCATATGAGCCATTGACAAGCTTTAAGTGGAATGGTTGTTCAAATGGTCTCAAGGTCATCAGGTCCTCGAGTTTCTGTTTCTGTGATTTTTTTCAACTACTTGCAAATCTTTCTGCAATCGAGAGTGAAAAAACATTATTTTCTTTTGCCTTCAGAAAAATCCTTGGGAGGCATTAATTTCATAAACTACATAGGGAGTTTCAGTTTCCTTTTTCAGGTATTAGAGGCTGTGGGTCCAGTTATTTTACTGTCGACAGATACGAGAAAGCTTCGAAATGAGGGTTTTTTAAGTCCATACCATCCTCGCTATCCAGATATACTTACGAATTCAGCTCACCCAATGGTATGTAATAATGCTGTGACCTCGGATGATTTTGACATTGGTCAAATTTTTTACTTGCTAAACCGTGCTCCTATATTTAGTATTGCAATTTCCAAATCTGTTGTTAGTGGTCTTCCCTATTGACTATGCTGCATTTCTCATGCCATTCCCCATGCAGAGAGCGCAGGATCTAGCAAACGTCACTTCTTATCGTGAGTGGGTATTGTTTGGGTATCTTGTTTGTCCTGATGAGCTTCTTCGTGTCACTAGCATTGATATTGCTATGGTAAATCCTGGAGATTGGCTGGTTGCTTTCTGCTACTGTGATGAAATAAAGTTTACATTTATATTTTGCTCATGTCCAGACGAAGAAGTATCTGGATGTATGATAAGCATGCATTATAGAGATTGATGTACACTATACAAATAGTGCCAGCCATGCAGTTAAGTAAGATTCTTGGCAGTATTTGTAAACAATTGTTTATAACAGTGCTCATGCAAGAGAAGTCTCAGTTAAGGAACTGGCAGTTGACCATGAATATATTATGTGTCTACATTTTGATTTAATTTTGTATTTCAAATGCATTATTGTATTAGACAAATGGAAAACCAAGAAAGTAGAAATACAACTCATGGTACTCTCTTCCAAAGTCTACTGCCTCCAGTGAATTTGAACCACCAGTCTAATGTGATGCAACCAAAGCTCAACTTAACAAGAGTAGTGAAGGCACAAGATTCTCAAGTGGTAGCTGACATTCTCGAAGCAACCCTTTGAGAGGCAGCTCCAGTCTCTCGTGTGTCTGCTTGTGTGCAACCCTTTGAGAGACAGCTTGAGTCTCTTGTGTGTGTGTTTGTGCATGTGGAATGACAATCTAGGGATGATGGCAATGCCTTCACAGGCAAACTAGTGTGTTCTGCATGTGTATGCCAGAAATTATTCTAATTTTTCTATCTAGGCGGAAAGTGTCCTAATCATAGTAAGTGGTCACTCCTTCCATTTTATTGTCATTACTTGTGAGGTTCCCTGTTGTTGACCTAAACTTGGGAAAGGTTTCTCCACATGTTACTTCAAAAAATATTGCTCGTTTTGTCGACAATTTTCCTCACCCATCCTTTTCCTCTTTTAAATCTGGTGTGCCTTACAGGTTGTGCTGAAGGAAAATTTAGTTCTTCCATTATTCAGGGATGAGGTGAGTTCTTCCATCTTTTGTGTGGAGTCTTTTGTCAGTTGGCATTTATCTATTATTTTAGTGTGAGTGATTTGCAGTAGTTGACTGTCATTCAAAAACAATACAATGTAGTACGTACTTTTGCATGAGGACTATCATTTATATGTTCTGCCACGAATATCGGAATCGAAGAAGATGGCAAAATCAGGACGTACAAAGCAGAAAGAAGCGGATCTGGAGTATAGTGTTGCAAAGCAGGTTGAGAAGATGATCAGGTATAACCAGAAGTTATCTGTTAACATTTTTTTTATCCCCAAATCTTAATGCAAAATGCTGAAGTTAAAATGACAACTTGCAGTGTTCAAATTAATTTGACCATTCTTATCAAAATAGTAACTGTACACAGGCAAAACTTGTTGTAGATGAACTAAAATGATTCTGTTGCAATTCCTTTGGATATGATACTGTTTTTAACTTGTATCGTCCTGGTGCTTGGCATATTGCCGAAATTGACATATATGTATAAATCTCCACTGTATCAGCTTCTACATTCTTCTAGTAAAGTCATTGTTAATGTTCAGTTGGGCACAATTTGGAGGGTTGTCCTAGCTGCAAGTACCACTAGTTTAGTGCACCTGTGTTTGCTCATTGGGAAATAATAATAATAAAGCAATCGCTTTTTGGAAGTGGATCTGTGGAAACCCCAGCTATAAAATTAAATTTCAACCATGACCAATATGCAGGTGCATGATCAGGTTTTAAACATGTCGAGTGATGCAAAACTTCTGTTCTTTCTATGTCATTTGTGAATCTTGATTTTGGTAGAACCTATGCAAAGTTTTTCAGATGAAAATAGTTATGTTCTGTTATTGTTTTTTAATTTTCAGGCTCAGTGTGGAAGTAAATTCTAAACATTGTGAATAGACATGAAGGGAATCCATTAGTGTTCTCATTGCTAAAGTTAGTTCAGGGTTAAGTCGTAGATGGAGAAAGCATAGTGATGGAACTTAGGAAATGGCTTCGAATTTGGTTGAAATGGATTTCATGTAATTTTTTGAAGGGGCATGGACAGCTTCATCTTTGGTCTTAGCAACATTGTTCTCATCTCTGGAGTTCAATGACAAGCTCTTTGTGGATGATGATTATTGGCTTATAAGGGGGTTCAAAACTAGTTTTCTTTCCGATACTAGGAGACAGAGTTGCTGATGTGAAAACTTCCAAAATTGGATATCATAAGTGCTTGTGCTTCTTGTTGTTTGGATATTATTGGTATTTGGGACCTGTTATTGGTATCTATTCTCGCTGGCGGATGCTTATGGTTCCTGGGAATGGGAGGTGCTATCCTGGTCTCCCGGTTTTCTGTCTAACAATATTAATCAGAGATCTACTAGCTAAGGTCAGAGGTTTTGCCATTTGATCCCTAAATGTATTGTGATCTCAGTGGAAATCGTAACAAAGTTTGGATGGGTAGCAATACTAGTTTTGTTATAATGTGAGAGTAACATAAAGTGGTGTGGGAGTCTTTGTGATTCTTTTAATTAATACCAAAATGTGCTCAAGACAATGTTAAAATCATTGACTTGCTTTCTTGTGTCAGAAAGGTGGTCCAAATTCTGTAGAATAGGTTAGTGATGAGGGATTGATAGGGTTGCTAAAATTTGATTCGGTGGGCTTTCTGTAATTGTGTGATATCCATGTTGTTCAATAGCAGAAAGCTAGAGAGCAAATAGTTGGAATTGAAGAGAAAGAACAAGATGAGATGAAGAAAAGAGAAAAATGGGAAATAGGCGACCATGCCTCCAGTACACGCATTCTGATTATTTGAATACTTCATTAGAATTGCTAAAAGGTGTGCAACTGCAGTACGATGGCAACAACCGTTCCTCAATACACCAAAGTATTAAGTCCAAAATCTGATGGAATTCTGATAATAAAGAACATAGACATCTTCCTTTACATATAAAATCCATAGGAAACTAGATTACTTAACATAACTGGGATAGAATTCAATATTGATCAGAGAAGAAAAGAAAGAAAGAATTCAACATTGCCTATTGCAGAACTTGCCTAATAAACACATTATGGAATACCTTGGGAACCAGGAGAGTAAATATGGGACTCTTGAAGCTGGTAAGAAACTCTAGAGCCTGCATAAAAAAGGCGATGGACAAATTAAGAAGTAGATTTTAGCCACTTTCAGCGCCGAGCTCGGACTCTTAATATGATGTGCAAGACCTTCTAGGACATCTCTATAGTGTAACTCATGTGGGCCGTGCAATGAACTCAGTTGCCAAAATTTAGTCACGGGCAGCAAAAGCCCGCTTTCACGGTAGCATCGGGAACCTCAAGCGTTAGGAAGAGATTTTTTTTAGAAAATTAAAGAGAAGGTGAAATTTAGGACCAGTGTCCATGTATGTTTCATAGCTGTACTGACATTCAGAAATGGTCTCTTTTATCTCACAATCGTGATTCATAGGGAAACATTCGTTCTAACAGTGCAATGAGAAATAAGTGGTTTTCTACATTCAATACTCATGTCAATGTTAAAAATTGTCTTAAGAATCCATCCGAAGATTATGAGCATGATATAAATCATTGCAGTGAAGTGCACAAGCATTAGTATCTTGTGAATACACCATGAGAGCAAGAGATCGGAAGAAACCGATCAACCTAGTTTATTAGGGTAAACCAGATTTCTGTATTTTGAATAGGTTAATGTGATGATACTTTATCTTCCATTTTGACTACTCCACTTGCCCTCGATAGTCACTATGCATGCTTGCATTAGTATCAGGTTGTTGAGGACATGACTGTGTGTGACTATCGATGTATCCCACCTCTATTTCTTTCAGTTTTGTTCCTTGTTCCAATCTTCAATGACACCTAGAGAAAAATAGTTGGATGGTGTTCAAATAATAAGATGACATCTGGACATAAAATATCAGGAAGATAGGCTAGATGCCTCCAGAACACGGGATAGTTTTTACTTATTAGATCATTGAAAGTGGAGAAAACTCAGTAACTATTGATGGTAACAACTTGGTTACATCGGGTCCTTGATGGAATTGCTCAGAGAGAGTAAGAACATATAAAACACTATAACCACTGACACTCTTGGGAAAAAGGAACTTAGAGGCCATAACAAAAAGGCGATTCTCAAGTGGTAGCTGACATTCTCGATTTGAGAGGCAGCTCCAGTAGAGAGACAGCTTGAGTCTATGCAAAGGGATGAAATGCCTTCACAAAACTAGATGTGTATGCCAGAAATCGGCCTAATCATAGTAAGTGGTCACTGTCATTACTTGTGAGGTTCCCTACCTAAACTTGGGAAAGGTTTCTCCACATGTTACTGCTCGTTTTGTCGACAATTTTCCTCACCCATCCTTTTCCTCTTTTAAATCTGGTGTGCCTTACAGGTTGTGCTGAACTTCCATTATTCAGGGATGAGGTGAGTTCTTCCATCTTTTGTGTGGAGTCTTTTGTCAGTTGGCATGTGTGAGTGATTTGCAGTAGTTGACTGTCATTCAAAAACAATACAATGTAGTGTACTTTTGCATGAGGACTATCATTTATATGTTCTGCCACGAATATCGGAATCGAAGAAGATGGCAAAATCAGGACGTACAAAGCAGAAAGAAGCGGATCTGGAGTATAGTGTTGCAAAGCAGGTTGAGAAGATGATCAGGTATAACCAGAAGTTATCTGTTAACATTTTTTTTATCCCCAAATCTTAATGCAAAATGCTGAAGTTAAAATGACAACTTGCAGTGTTCAAATTAATTTGACCATTCTTATCAAAATAGTAACTGTACACAGGCAAAACTTGTTGTAGATGAACTAAAATGATTCTGTTGCAATTCCTTTGGATATGATACTGTTTTTAACTTGTATCGTCCTGGTGCTTGGCATATTGCCGAAATTGACATATATGTATAAATCTCCACTGTATCAGCTTCTACATTCTTCTAGTAAAGTCATTGTTAATGTTCAGTTGGGCACAATACCTTCATAGCACCTGTGTTTGCTCATCTCGAAGTGGAGTGTGACAATATGCAGGTGCATGATCTTTTAAACATGTCGAGTGATGCAAAACAATCTCCTATGCAAAGTTTTTCAGATGAAAATAGTTATGTTCTGTTATTGTTTTTTAATTTTCAGGCTCAGTGTGGAAGTAAATTCTAAACATTGTGAATAGACATGAAGGGAATCCATTAGTGTTCTCATTGCTAAAGTTAGTTCAGGGTTAAGTCGTAGATGGAGAAAGCATAGTGATGGAACTTAGGAAATGGCTTCGAATTTGGTTGAAATGGATTTCATGTAATTTTTTGAAGGGGCATGGACAGCTTCATCTTTGGTCTTAGCAACATTGTTCTCATCTCTGGAGTTCAATGACAAGCTCTTTGTGGATGATGATTATTGGCTTATAAGGGGGTTCAAAACTAGTTTTCTTTCCGATACTAGGAGACAGAGTTGCTGATGTGAAAACTTCCAAAATTGGATATCATAAGTGCTTGTGCTTCTTGTTGTTTGGATATTATTGGTATTTGGGACCTGTTATTGGTATCTATTCTCGCTGGCGGATGCTTATGGTTCCTGGGAATGGGAGGTGCTATCCTGGTCTCCCGGTTTTCTGTCTAACAATATTAATCAGAGATCTACTAGCTAAGGTCAGAGGTTTTGCCATTTGATCCCTAAATGTATTGTGATCTCAGTGGAAATCGTAACTTTGGATGGGTAGCAATACTAGTTTTGTTATAATGTGAGAGTAACATAAAGTGGTGTGGGAGTCTTTGTGATTCTTTTAATTAATACCAAAATGTGCTCAAGACAATGGACTTGCTTTCTTGTGTCAGAAAGGTGGTCTTCCCGGTGAATTGTGTGATATCATGTTGTTCAATAGCAGAAAGCTAGAGAGCAAATAGTTGGAATTGAAGAGAAAGAACAAGATGAGATGAAGAAAAGAGAAAAATGGGAAATAGGCGACCATGCCTCCAGTACACGCATTCTGATTATTTGAATACTTCATTAGAATTGCTAAAAGGTGTGCAACTGCAGTACGATGGCAACAACCGTTCCTCAATACACCAAAGTATTAAGTCCAAAATCTGATGGAATTCTGATAATAAAGAACATAGACATCTTCCTTTACATATAAAATCCATAGGAAACTAGATTACTTAACATAACTGGGATAGAATTCAATATTGATCAGAGAAGAAAAGAAAGAAAGAATTCAACATTGCCTATTGCAGAACTTGCCTAATAAACACATTATGGAATACCTTGGGAACCAGGAGAGTAAATATGGGACTCTTGAAGCTGGTAAGAAACTCTAGAGCCTGCATAAAAAAGGCGATGGACAAATTAAGAAGTAGATTTTAGCCACTTTCAGCGCCGAGCTCGGACTCTTAATATGATGTGCAAGACCTTCTAGGACATCTCTATAGTGTAACTCATGTGGGCCGTGCAATGAACTCAGTTGCCAAAATTTAGTCACGGGCAGCAAAAGCCCGCTTTCACGGTAGCATCGGGAACCTCAAGCGTTAGGAAGAGATTTTTTTTAGAAAATTAAAGAGAAGGTGAAATTTAGGACCAGTGTCCATGTATGTTTCATAGCTGTACTGACATTCAGAAATGGTCTCTTTTATCTCACAATCGTGATTCATAGGGAAACATTCGTTCTAACAGTGCAATAAAATTCTAATTATGAGAAATAAGTCTCACTTTCAACCATGGTTTTCTTTTTCTGCACATTCAATCTTCTCCACTCATGTCATATGTTAAAAATTGTCTTACTTTTGTTTTGAGAATCCATCCGAATATCTCATCTTTTAATCAAACCCGTCTGATTTTTATGGCTCCCCAGCATTTAATATGATATGGTAATGTTGCTTGATCATTGCAGTGAAGTGCATGAGCAAGCATTAGTATCTTGTGATGCCATACACCATGAGAGAAGAATATTATTGAAGCAAGAGATCGGAAGAATGGTGCTTTTCTTTACCGATCAACCTAGTTTATTAGCTCCAAACATTCAGGTAAACTGTCATCACCGATTTCTTCAAATGAGGTATTTTGAATAGTACAACACACCAGTTAATGTTCTACAGTCCTCATATCCTTCTATACATACTGAACAGTACTTTATCTCAGCCAGTCCATTTTGGCTGGGACTAAGATTTGGTTGGGTTGGCTCCATTGTGTAGCACCAAAATGCACGTGCCCTCGATAGTATGTGTGGTATCACTATTGTTTGAACATGCTTGCATTAGTATCAGGACAGAAGTTGTTGAGGACATGACAACCAATTCATTTTCAAATGTGCACAGCAACACAATCCTATTATCCAGTGACTAAAAACATCGATGTATCCCACCTCTATTTCTTTCAGTTTTGTGAAACAGACTCCTTGTTGTGCCAATTGATGTTTTCTTCAATGATATGGTATTTTTCACAGATGGTATTTTCTGCCTTGGCCTTGGCTCAATCTGAGGTCATCTGGTATTTCCAACATGTCGGAGTTGCATCATCAAAATCTAAGGCTGCACGAATGGTACCAGTGGACATAGTAAGTCAAGTTTTTCTTCCTTGTATTGGTTATTTTGTTAATTCTTTGTTGTGAACCAGCTGAAAGCAGTTCTTACTTTAAGTTCTGTGACTTTGGTTTCAGGATCCAAATGATCCAACTATTGGGTTCTTGTTAGATGGAATGGACGGCCTATGCTGTTTAGTGCGCAAGTATATTGCAGGTTCTATTTTGTCAGATAAAAATAATTTCTCTGACTATCGAAGATGTATCAGTATCTAGTTTTCTCATGAATAGTTCATATGGTCTGTTAATACCCTGGTTAATTTGATCCAGACACAAATAATTAAAATTTTGAAATGCACTTCAATTTTCTCTAGCTTACTCTCTTTGAGTTAGTGGGACAACTTTCTACTAAGAGATTTCTGAGAAGACTAATCTAGGGATTTGCATAACCCTGTTGCTGTTCAGTAGAGTTTATACATCCCCTGGATACTCCTGAATTGTTTCATTTGTTTTACTATTGTATTGAAGACTAATATTTATCCTTGTCAATGCTATTGTCTTATATGTATAAACAGTTTTCTTTTTTGTTCTCTCCTCCCTCTGTTGGTTTTCAAAGAAGAATTGGAATTCCAAGAAAACAAATTGTATACACCGTTACAAGCAAATAAGAATGTTTTAATCGAAACTTTTCTCATCACTCATTTTATGAAGTTTTATTGAATTGAGTAGTGATCATACTGAGAAGTACATCACTTACATGAGTGTCAAAGAATTGCAAGATCTAGAGACTTCCATCAGATTCAGTGGTTATAGTGTTTTGATAAAGGTTCTCTTGAACCTTTATCAAAACACTATAACCACTGAATTTGATAAAGGTTGAAGAGAATGGACATTATATTGTTACTCTTTTACTGTCTTGGGATTTGGAGAGTGTCAGTTTTCCATTGACTGCCTTCTGAAGAATGCACTGCTTATCTTTTTTGTGTTTAGTATTCTCCGTTCTCTCTTCTCTCCCTCTCTCCACTGTGGGATGCCTGGGCTGGGAGATTGATCGTTTGTTTAGGTTTTTCAGTTGTTGCTGCCATGAGTTTAGTCTGGTGTCCCGATGTCTTTTCCCGTACATTCTGTGTTGAAGCAAAGGAATTCCAGGTTACAGTTTTAGGAAATGGTGTTGTGAAACTTTCGGAGTGGAGTCGGAAGGCTTTGAGTTCTATCTTCCTTGGGAAGTATAGAGCTGTCTGGTTGGTTAACATGGCAAGTAGACTGCTGGTGGATGTCAACAAGGAGTTTGTGGTTAAATTTAACGAAGCCTCTTGGGCTTTTATGGCACAAAGGTGCTGCAAGTCAATATGTTGCCATAGCGGAGTTTGGAGGGGGGGTGTAGAAAAGGGGTGTTGATGATACCAAAAGGTAAGGGGGGGTCAGGGTGGTTGGAACTTGCCTCTGTGTTTCAGTAGGTGGTTGCTTACCTTGGTCAGCTTAAAAATGGAGGAGGAGGCTCTTATGGCTCTAGAGTTCGTAAGGAGGTATCTTTCGTTGAAGCTGCTGAGAGAGGGTCAACGGGGGAGAGCTCTGGGGGTGGGGTGTTGGCGGTGAAGGGCATTGAGGTGGCTGGGGGTGGTGTGGAGAAAAAGGCAACGATGCATTACTCTGTGCATGTGAATTTGGTGGGCAACGCTTCATTTTCCAAGGAGCTAGCATTTAATGCTAAGTCGGCTGATGGCAGGGTGATTGACGTGGCTTTCTGGAGAAACAAATTGCAGGGGATTAGAGAAGAAATTGACGTCCTTTTAAATCTTTTGGGGAACCAT
The DNA here is from genome assembly GCA_003952965.2 of Morella rubra. Taxonomy (NCBI): domain Eukaryota; kingdom Viridiplantae; phylum Streptophyta; class Magnoliopsida; order Fagales; family Myricaceae; genus Morella; species Morella rubra. The sequence goes on along the minus strand of CM025850.1, from coordinate 8,737,136 downwards.
GATGGGTCGGGTAAGGTTTCTCTTTGTCCTGTCGTTAAGCAAGCATGGGAGAGGAAGGAAAAATCCTCCACGCAGGAGCTGGTGAAGGTGGATGGGCTGGGCCCTATTCTTTCCAGTCCTAGGGATTTGGTTTTGGCCCAGAAGGAAGTTTCAGACTTGGACCCTTCGGATGGGCTGAAGTCTTTGGGCCAGCTGAATGTTTTATTTCATTTGGGGGCTCAGGATGTGGGCGGTGGGTTGGATCTGAAAGGGTTGGGGTCGGGTCTCCTTCGTGACCCGTTGATTATGAGTGAATCTGGAGTTGTGCAGCTTGGAGGCACGGTAGATGGTGCCGACCATCTATTGTCGGCGAGAGGACAGTCAAAGTCAATTGCGGGGGCGAGGGGTACCAGCCCGGTGGCCTTTCCGGTGCCAGAGCTGACACCGAGCTCCGGTACTAAGCCTCCTGAGGTGGTTGTTTCCTCCCAAGGAGTGTTTTTTTCGCCGGATCTTGATGCTGATGGCTCAGATCAGGTCGTCGGCTCCTCCTTAAGGCTTTTTGATGAGCATAAGGGGGTGGGTTTGGATGGGAGGTTGGTTGGGGTTCCTAAAGTGAGGCAGGGCAGGGCAGGGTTTATGGTGTGGGGGTGGATGGGGATGGCCGAGGGGTGTCGGGTGATGTGTCTGGCATCACTGGTGAAGGGGATAGGCTGGGCTATTAGTCTCTCGGTCAATGTTTGGTGATGGAGGAGGTAGTTGGGATGGATCCAATTGATAGTTTTGTTGGTGGGAATGAAGTGGGAGTGCTAGATGAAGCGGGAAAGGTAGGAGGGGAGATGTCTCTAGTGGAGGTTGTAGAACCAGATCTATTTAGGGCTCCACTGGCGGTCTGTAGCCTTGTTGGAGGGGGGTTTGAGTGCCATAGAAGTGATGGGGCTTTGGGGTGGGTGTTAGATATGGTGTCGTCTTTCAGACTCATGGTGGGTGTGTCTTGTGTTGGTTATGAGGACGATTTGATGAGTCTTTTTGCTGCATTGGAACGAGATAAGGAGCAGAGTAGCCTTAAGACTCCCAGAAGGAAGAGTGGTAAATTAGTAAGAGAGAAGAGAGATGAAGGGTTTGGTTTCTTCTATTAATTATGATAGGAAGTCCGATTCTTCGAGGAAGGGCAAGAGTGAGGGGAGGGCATTGATGGTGATTAGATGATGCCAAAAATTATTAGTTGGAATGTTAGGGGGCTCAATGATAGAGCAAAGTGTAGGGGAGTAGGAATTTGTTGAGGGGATGGAAACCAGACTTGGTTTGTCTTCAGGAGACCAAGGTGGTTGTTATGACTGAGAATGTGATTAGAAGTTGTGGGGTGGTCCTTTTGTGAGATGGTGTAGTTTGGAGGCGGATGGTGCCTCGGGGGGTATCTTGTTGTTGTGGGATTCTTAAGTGTTAGAGTTGGTGGATTCTTGTATCGGTTCCTTCTCTGTATCGGCTATCTTTAGAAATATAGTTGATGGGGTGGAATGGATGTTTTTAGGAGTTTATGGCCCTAATGCTGATAGCAGTAGGAGTTTGCTGTGGGATGAGTTGGTTGGGATGAGAGCTCTGTTGGATTTTCCGTGTGCATTGGGGGAGATTTTAATGTCACTCTCATTCCTAGTGAGCGTTTTGGGGGTGGAGGGGTGGGTATCCCATTATCCGGGCATGCCTTCACTTGGTCCAATAATAGAGCCACACAGTCATGGTCGAGGATTGATCGTTTTTTATTTTGCCCTTGTTGGGAGTCACTGTTCCCGGAGGTTTCTCAGAGAAGGTTGTCTCGGTTGTATTCGGACCATTTTCTCATTCTCTTGGTGGATGGTAGGGTTAGAGGAGGGAAGAGGCCCTTCCGTTTTGAGAATATGTGGCTGAAGGAGAACGGTTTTTTGGATAGGATTAAGGAGTGGTGGGAGTCTTTTAAATTTCGGGATTCTTCGAGCTTTGTGCTTAACTCTAAGTTGAAGGCTTTGAAGAATAAGCTGAAAGTGTGGAACCAAGAAAGTTTTGGGGATATTAGTTTTGTGATAGTCTACCTTAGTAAGCGAGTTGGCGTCTCTTGATTCCTTGGATAAGGGGGAGATCCTTGATGAGAGGGGGAAAGTAGGAGGTCTTGGGAGATTTGGATCATTTGATTGAGTTGGAGGAGATTAGTTGGAGACAGAAATCTAGGTCTTTGTGGCTTAAAAATGGGGATAGATGTACTAATTTTTTCCACTGTATGTATGGCCAACTCAAATTGAAGGGTTAACTCGATTTCTAGTTTGGAAGTAGAAGGGGAAACAATGGAGGATCTGTCGCTTATTTCAGATAGTATTGTTGATTTCTATTGCTCTTTGTATGAGGAGCCATTTTCCTGGAGGTCGGCATTGGATGGTTTGGAATTTAATTCCATTTCAGAGGAGGAGGCGTGTTGGATTGAGAGATCCTTTGAGGAGGATGAGATTACTGGGGTGGTTCGTTACCTTAATGGTGACAAGGCTCCGAGCCCGGATGGATTCTTTTTAGCTTTTTTCCAGTTTTGTTGGGAGGTGGTTAAGGGAGATGTTATGGCCATGTTTAATGAATTTGCCTAGAGGGGTAAATTTGTTAAATGTGTGAATGCTACATTTATTGTTCTTATTCCTAAAAAAGTAGGTGCTGTGGAATTGAAAGACTTTCGTCCTATAAGTTTGGTTGGAGGGGTGTACCAGATTCTTGCCTAGGTGTTGGCAAATAGGTTGAAGTTGGTTCTGGAGAAAATCATATCGCCTTCTCAGAATGCTTTTGTGAGGGGAGGACAGATTTTGGTCTCTGTTATGATCACTAATGAGTGTATTGATTCGAGATTGAGATCGAATGTTCTTGGAGTTATGTGAAAACTTGATATTCACAAGGCTTACGACCATGTGAATTGGAAATTCTTGTTGTATCTCTTGAGGAGATGCAGGTTTTGGGAGAAGTGGTGTTGTTGGATTGAGTTTTATATCTCTAAGGTTAAGTTTTCTGCGATGATAAATGGCTCTCCTCATGGTTTCTTTGAAAGTTTTCGAGGTTTGCGTCAATTTCACCCCTATTGTTTGTGATTGTCATGAAAGCCTTTAGCAAGATGATGAATAAGGCGGTTGGAAGAGGCGCTATTAAGGGTTTGGAGGTAGGGAGAGGTGGTAGTGATGGGGTGTGTATTTCGCATTTACTCTTTGCTAATGATACGTTGATTTTTTGTGAGGACACGGAGGATCAAGTGAGGAACCTAAGATGTTTGCTTTTGTGCTTCGAGGCGGTGTCTGGTCTTAGAATTAATCTTGGCAAGTCTTAGGTTATTCCTATTGGCAGAGTGGGTGATGTTTAGGGGTTAGCGGATATTTGGGTTGTAGAGTGTCATCCATCCCGATGACATACCTTGGGCTTCCTCTTGGTGCTAAGTTAAAATGTGTGAGCATTTGGGACGGTATTGTTGAAAGATTTGAAAGAAGGTTGGCGGGATGGAAGCACATTTATCTTTCAAAAGGGGGAAGGTTAACGTTGATTAAATCCACTCTTTCCAACCTTCCTACATATTTTATGTCTCTTTTTCCTATACCGACGTTTGTGGCTAATAGATTGGAGAAGCTTCAAAGGGACTTTTTGTGGGGATGTGGTGGTGATGAGCATAGGATTCACCTTGTTAGGTGGGCTAAAGTTTGCCTCGCTATTAGTGCTGGTGGGTTGGGGCTTAGAAGGTTGACCTTGTTCAATAGAGCTCTTCTTGGTAAATGGCTCTGGCGAATCAATACTGAAAGAGAAAGCTTGTGGAAGACAGTCATTAAGGAGAAGTATGGGTGTGAGGAGGGTGGTTGGAGCACTTTGGTGGTTCAGGGTTCTTATGATGTGAGTTTGTGGAATAGCATCAGTAGAGGGTGGAACTTTTTTAGAGAGCATATAAGGTTCGTAGTTGGGAGCGATTCCAGAATTCGGTTTGGGCATGACAAGTGGTGTGGGGTAGATCGTTGAGTGAGGAGTTTCCTCAATTATTTTCTCTTGCTCGAAGGAAGGACGCTTGGGTGGTTGATTGCGTGGAGATGGGATCCGAAGTGGTTGTGTGGGATGTTCACTTTGATAGGTCGATTAATGATTGGGAGATGGAAGTTTTTTCAGAGTTTTATTCTTTACTCTATTTGTGGAGTAGGAGAGGGGGTGAGGATAAAATGTTGTGGAGGGGTACTAAGAGCGGTATTTTCTCTGTGAAATCGATGTATGCTTTGCTTATGGAGGGCTCCACATCGGATTTTCCTTGGCGCCCCTGTTGGAGGAATTGGGCTCCACCTAGAGTTGCTTTCTTTGTTTGGGAGGCCACTCACGGGAAAATTGTGACCATTGACAACCTGAGGAGGAGGGGTGTTTGTGTGACTGAGTGGTGTTACTTATGTAAGAGCGATGGTGAAACAGTTGATCATATCCTTATTCACTGTTTGGTGGCTAGAGGATTGTGGGGGCATGTGCTGAACATCCTTAACTATGATTGGGTTATGCCTAGGAAGGTAGTGGATGTTTTGCTTGTTGGAGGAGGAAGTTTGAGAATCCAATTGCATTGGCCATTTGGAAGATGATTCCAGCTTGCATCTGGTGGAGTTTGTGGAGGGAAAGGAATGAGAGATGTTTTGAAGACAGGGCTGTGTCTTTGGCTAGTTTGGGTAGTTTTTTGTGGCTAGTTTGGGTAGTTCTTTGGCTAATTCGGTTTTAGGCGGTCCTTTTGTGGATTTTGTGGATTTTCTAGTTTTTTAGCTTGTATGCTTTAGTAGTTGTCAGTATTGTCTCTTATACAGTCATCTTTCTTTTCTTTTATAAGATTGCCTTATTTATCAAAAAAAAGATAAAGGTTGAAGAGAAGTAGGAATTCTCTAAAAACCAACAGAAGCTTCTTCACAAGAGTATGCAGAGGCAAACTTGATTTACGGTTAGGTTGCTGGAAGTCTTGATTAATTGAGAGGTATATTTGACATACTTACTGACTTACCCCCTGCAAAAAAATTGAGAGGTATATTTGCTAATTTTGCACCCAAAAATTAAGATGAAGTTAACACTTGTCTTGTCCCTGTTTTCCAAAGGCTTATACTCCCTTTAGAGTTGCAGTTCAAGCAATACCATGATTAGTTTTGTTATCAGCCATTCATTGAAGTATGAGACAATATGAGTGGTGATCCTGGGTTCCTGCGGTTATAACATGATGCTTTTATATGCACTGTCTTGTTAATCTGTGATAAATATTGCTGTGCAGCGGCTAGATGTTATGTCATCTTTTGTTTCTACAGATCTCTCTTGTACAAACATGGATACTTATTTGTCTCTTGCATACTTATATGCAGCAATTCGAGGTTACGCATTATCATATCTTTCTTCCTGTGCTGGAAGGATCCGTTTCTTGCTTGGCACTCCAGGAATGGTGGCTCTTGACTTAGATGGAAGCTTAAAAGGACTTTTCCAGAAAATTGTTCTGCACCTTGAGAATATGCCAAAACCCCAGGGTGAAAATATCTCTGCCATCACATGCGATCTATCTGTAAGATACCTGTGACCATGTTCTGTGTGTTAAGAGTATATATATCATTTTCATAAGCCTTCTGAGGTTTCTGAAGCAGTATTGCCCTGCAAGGAACCTAGAATAGTCCAATGATGTACCAAAATGCTAACTGTCGGTATTTTATAGGAAGTGTTGGGAGACCATCATGTTATTATGCACTCTCCCTCACCATAACGTACCACAGCAAAGAAACAACTATACATTTATTAAATCCGGAGCTTTTCTAACATGTTTTGTGAGTTTTTGCAAAGCTGTCAAATTACCACCGATATCTAATTAAGAATTTGTAGTGCTAGCCTTTTGATATTTCATTATGCACACAACTTGTCCACATCTTTTAGGTATGCTTCTTTCTAACTCATTCTGAGTTGAATTGTTCTGAATGGAGTCTTGTCAGTGTCATAGTTCTGATTTTTTTACTGGCTCTTTATGGCACCTCATGAATAAGTAATTACTTGTGGTTATTAATCAGGATTTACGAAATGATTGGTTGACGATATTGATGATAATCACATCTTCTCGGTCAACTACAAACATAAGACATTTGGAGAAAGCAACAGTCTCCACTGGGAAGGAAGGATTATTATCAGAGGGAAATGCTGCATACAACTGGTCCAGGTGCTCAATTTGAAATGTTACCCAATCCAATGCTTTGGTCCATTCTTGCAAGAAGTCATAACATTCAAAATTGATGTTCCACTGAGAAAAAAGAGACCATGCTTTAGGAGTGGAAATAGGCCACAATGAAATTTGCTGCTAGATTTGCTGCCATCAATACTTTAGGATTTACGAAATGATTGGTTGACGATATTGATGATAATCACATCTTCTCGGTCAACTACAAACATAAGACATTTGGAGAAAGCAACAGTCTCCACTGGGAAGGAAGGATTATTATCAGAGGGAAATGCTGCATACAACTGGTCCAGGTGCTCAATTTGAAATGTTACCCAATCCAATGCTTTGGTCCATTCTTGCAAGAAGTCATAACATTCAAAATTGATGTTCCACTGAGAAAAAAGAGACCATGCTTTAGGAGTGGAAATAGGCCACAATGAAATTTGCTGCTAGATTTGCTGCCATCAATACTTTAGTGTGATTAGAGTGGCTATATTTATTTGTAGTTCGACTGCAGTTAGCCTGATGGTTAAACCTCTGATACTGAGCCTTGAAATTTTCAGCTCTGTTTAAACATTTTGGTACTTGTGATTACCTGGTAAGAAGGGTGGTTATTGCTAGGAAAACTGCTTTTGTTAATGAGAAATGCTTGATGTCCTTCTTGAGTTCTTCCCAGAAGAACCTGAGAAGAATCCAACGGCTCAGGATCTCTGGGTGTGTAGGGCCCACTTTTAAAATTCTGAGCCGTTGGATTCTTTCCATAAGAACCTGGAAAGAACCTAGGAAGGACACCAAGCATTGCTCTTTGTTAATGGACCATTTAGCTATGGAGTCGAACCTATCATGGAAACTCAATAATGGTTATACTGGCAGGAATGCGGAACCACTGGTTCCATTTTCAATGCATTTTGTTTCCAGATACTTCTGAGTTCAATGTGCTTGGTCATTATTCTTCAAGTAATAGCTAATTCGTTTATTCACATACAGTTTTTGAAATAGTTCAGATGCATGCTAGCTACATTAATGAGGAAATTTACAACCGTGGACGTAGACACCCATACATAAGACTTAAAGGCATACTTGGATATCTGCAAAAGAGACAGTAATAAGTTATGTGCATCTCTTCCTCTTTTGACACAGATGTGTTGATGAACTTGAGTCTCAATTATCAAAGCATGGAAGTCTTAAGAAGCTCTATTTCTACCACCAGCACCTTACAGCCGTACGTTCTCTCTCTCTCTCTCTCTATAACTTGTTTTCTGGGCTCATTTTCCAGGCTTCCCTGCTACAATGACCCACTCATTTAAATTTTGAAATGATGTAACATAGTAATTTGATTTATTCTATTAAAGTTCTGTCTAGCTGTTGCTGACCTGGATTTTAATTGTTGTAATAGGTCTTCAGGAACACTATGTTTGGCCCAGAAGGACGTCCTCAACATTGCTGTGCATGGCTTGGCATTGCCAGTAGTTTTCCAGAATGTGCTTCTCCAATTGTTCCGGAAGAGGTGAAATCCTTTTCCCATCCTACTCGGCTCCCTAATCATTCTTCATTTTCAATTTTTTGCTTACTTAGATGTCTATAATATATAAACTGTCAATAGTTCAATGACTAATGGTCAATGGTTCTAAATTATTGCTAGGCTTCCTACATGTCCAATGGAAATTTGTCATTTTTATTGCACGCTGGAGTGAGCAAAAATAAAAAACATGTTGATACTGAATTAACTTAGTGTATGAGGACAATAGAGTCAAAGTTTTATACTCCTATTTTTTTCTGAATCTACCTAAAAGTGCATCATGTAAGTTTCTAAGGGGTTTCATTTGGTCCAGGTTCAAGGTTTACTAACATGCTTTAAAAAGAAGAAAGGTGGAATACAAAGTTTCCCTATTATATCCTACAGTTTTGGGAAATATGACTTCACTTTTACAAACATCAGTCACTTAATTTTCTGCTGGCAATACTGCCAGAATGGTTAAGTCTTTTTTATCTTTTTCAAGTGATGCTTAGATCAAGTTCCTATTGGCTTCTACATGCAACCACCTACTAAATCCATCATCAGATGCTTCCACAGACAAATGAGCAGAATGAATGAATCTCACTTTTCTTCATACTGCAAGCAGGTAACAAAAATTGGCCGGGATGCAGTTCTTTATGTGGAATCTCTCATTGAATCAATCATGGGCGGATTGGAGGGATTAATCAACATTCTTGATTCTGAAGGAGGATTTGGTGCCCTTGAGATTCAGGTTGATGCTTCTATGTCATAATGTAACATAAAGGAACAATTGAGCTTGATCCTGTGTTCTTATTCCATGTAACTGATTTTGAGAAATCTCTCAGCTTCTTCCAGAGCAGGCAGCTGCTTATATCAATCATGCATCTAAAGTTCCAATTCCTTCAACTAAATCTCCAAAATTAGCTGGCGGTTTTCCTTTGCCTGGCCATGAGAGCTATCCTGAAAATAATGGTGCTATAAAAATGTATGTGGTCTTTAAACGTAATGCCATGTTCTCTTTGGTTTTCTTTTGCTTGGTGAGTCCACAACTTTGCGTGTCTAATAGTTTTATTATGGCAGGTTAGAAGCTGCAATGCAGAGGTTGACCAATTTGTGCTCAGTTTTGAATGATATGGAGCCTATATGTGTTCTAAACCATGTTTTTGTGTTGAGGGAGGTAAAGCATTTTTCTTCTTTTCCTTCCTTTTTTATTTCACTTAATTTTTCGTCTTCTTCCATTTCTCCCTTTGCTTGGATGGTCACAAAATTCGGTGAAATTGTATTTTCTTTTACAAGAGTGCTTTATCTTGCCTCTGTTTTGTCCTTGATCCTTCTTTCTGATAATAGCTCCTCCATTTGTCCCTTTTTCTATTCTTTCATTAAATAAACTGTCACTTATTAATTCAAGTGCTATCCTCTCTTTATGCTGTAGCTGCTTGGATATCATGAGTCCTTCTTCACACTAACCTTCTTGTACAATAGTTGGTTGTTATTTTAACCACTCACAGAGAACTTCCTGCTTTTTACTGGCTGAGCTAAACTGGGTAGTCATGCCATTCATTGACCATTCTAAAGTCACCAGAACTCTTTGATGCATAAGATTTTGCAACTATAGACAAATTACACCAGATTCTCTTCCCTGGTTCTAGTTTACAGCAATAGCATCCCTTTCCCATATGACTTGTTTTGTGATCCTTTCCAGCCTTACCCTTTTAATGATTTTCTGATGTTTGATGACTGCCCAAGAAAAGAAAGATTGATATCTACCAAAACATGCTTTCAATTAGTCATGCTGTAATGCCATTGCTGTTTATTACGGGGAAAAACCATGAGGTAATGCCAAATATTAGTGCTAAGTTTGTTCAATATTACTTAACCAAAAAAAAAGTTTGTTCACTATTTAATGTCATAGTCCATCTAGTTTTTCTTTTGGGAACCCTCAGGGGATTAGTTGTGAGGGAGGCCGCTAGTGGCAGAAAATGATACAAAAACTGATGACATCACACTAAAGCGAAAGCCCTAATGTATGTTCCCAAGCTATTTAAAGAAACCATTTTGGATACTGGGAGTTAGTGTATCTAGTCAATAACTTAAAGTGTGAAAATTGATAATAGAGGAGGATTTAATTTAATATCCTCGAAGTACTCAGGATTACTGCAATATTGGATACATACATACAATTAATATACAATCTGTATTGATATAGATGAAAGGCGTGTACTTTTCTATAGTCTTTTGTGATATAAATTTCACTGTCTTAAATCCAAGACTATAAATAAAGGATCCACTTGTCATGAGCCTGTACCATTTTGGAAAGCCAGGTTTTATTATTCGTCCCTGTTGTTTATATAGAAGTCTCACTGACTTTATATTCCTAGGCAGATCCAAATCTTACTTATTGGCAAGGTAGTAGTTCATGATATGGTCACCTAGAATGATGTGGATATGCATGTAAAAATAGTGTCCAGATTTATAAATTGGAGGAGATTTGTATAGGTTCATTCTAACATACCAATCATTAACTGCAGTATATGAGAGAGTGCATCCTGGGGAACTTCAGGAGGAGATTGCTTGCAGTACTTAAAACTGATAATGATCTTCAACGACCTTCTGTTTTGGAATCTTTGATTCATAGACATATCAGCATTGTCCTCCTCACAGAGCAGCATATTAGCATGGACTTAACCCAGGGTATCCGAGAAGTTTTGCTTACAGAAGCCTTCTCAGGACCAGTTTCTTCTCTGCACTTGTTTGACAATCCGACAGAGCAACATACTGGGTCAGCTGCTGAAGCTGTATGTAACTGGTATATAGAAAACATAATCAAGGATATATCAGGTGCTGGAATCCTGTTTGCACCCCTTCATAGATGTTTCAAAAGCACAAGGCCTGTTGGTGGATATTTTGCAGACTCAGTAGCTGATCTGAGAGAACTACAGGCATTTGTTCGTATTTTTGGTGGCTATGGAGTTGACAGGCTAGACCGTCTGCTGAAAGAACACACAGCTGCACTTTTGAATTGCATTGAAACATCCTTGCGATCAAACCGCGAGGTGTTAGAGGCAGTTGCTAGCAGCATGCATTCTGGTGATAAAATAGAAAGAGAAGCATCTATGAAACAGATTGTTGATGTCGACACAGTCATTGAATTTTGTGTTCAGGCTGGACTAGCCCTGGCTTTTGATGGGCTCCTGGCTGAAGCTGCTGGAGCTGTGCTTGAAGAAGGTGCACCCCTGATATATTCATTGCTAGGTGAGGTAGTTAAGCATATACCTGATGAAATACCTGAAAAGAAGGAAATTAGGAGGTTAAAAGGAGTGGCAAACAGCATTGGTGTGGTCTCTGACCATGATTCCCAGTGGGTGAGGTCGATTTTGGAAGAAGTTGGGGGTGCAAATGATAGTTCATGGAACTTGCTACCATATTTATTTGCCACCTTCATGACATCTAACATATGGAACACCACTGCCTTCAATGTGGAAACAAGGGGCTTCAACAACAATATTCATTGCTTGGCAAGGTGGGTATGTGTTCATTTTGCCATAAATTGGGATCAAGCTGACTCTTGAATTCTTATGAGTTAGATGCCATCTCAAACACAGTTAAAAAGAGCATGTATGTGACTGAATTTGACTCGTCATTTTTCCTTGTAGTAGATTTGATCTGCTTGAAATTTTAAGTTTGATAGCACAAAAAAGATCTCAATACAGCTCACTATCCTTGACAACTACATTTGTTTTGCAGGTGCATTAGTTCTGTGATTGCAGGAAGCGAGTTTGTTAGATTGGAGCGTGAGCATCAGCAGAGACAATCTCTCTCAAATGGAGATATTGGTGAGAACTTAAATCATGAAATACAGAGTCGGTTGACAGCTGAAGCAAGCATAAAGGGATCATTGCAGCTCTTTGTCAAATTCTCTGCAGGCATCATACTCGATTCTTGGAGCGAAACTAACAGGTACGAGTATTGTTTTAGTATTGTCCTGTAAAGGAGTATGAGGTGTTCAAGTGCTCGTTTACACAGATATGATGTGTTCCCAATGCTCTTGTATAAAGAAGGCTGACAAAAAAGAACACACGACAAACAAAAACAAAAACAAAATTAAACTAAACTAAAAGCCTAAAAGAGACAGACTGCTGGAGTAACTTTCTCAGCATACTTACCCCCACCAAAAAAAAGAAAACAAGTTTTGTCTGGATGCGTGCTTTGTAATTCTCCGGTTTAGCTACTGCGTATGTATGCATTTCTTTTTCATATGTAGATGGTCCCAACTATTAAGTTCTTCCACTGCTCTCCACAGATCACATCTTGTAGCACAGCTCATCTTCCTAGATCAACTTTGTGAGATCGCACCATACCTTCCAAGAAGTTCTCTGGAACCACATGTTCCTTATGCAATTCTTCGTTCAATATATAGCCAGTACTACACAAACAATCCATCCTCTCTCCTGGCATTACTAAGTGTATCGCCCCGCCATTCACCTGCTGTGTCACTGTCACATGCGTCCCCTGTGGTTCGGCATCCCCGTGGTGACACAACTCCGCAGTATGGTGCTCATGATCCTGTCTACTTTAAGGGATCATCATCACATGGTCATGAATACCTTCATGATACTGATAGTGGAAGCTTACGGGGAACTGAAAACAAACACCGGAATGTTCGCCGGTCTGGTCCACTAGATTACAGCTCAAGCCGTAAATCAAAGTTTGTTGAAGGCTCGACTTCAGGGAGTGTGGGTCCCAGTCCTTTACCAAGGTTTGCAGTATCTAGGTCTGGTCCACTTGCGTACAAGTAGAAAGATGGCCAACACCAAAGAGAGGACAGGGTAGTAAATTATGTACTTTTACCAGAATTATTTATTCATATCTATTATATAGTTAGTGAGCTAGTTCACGAAAGTTTTACATAATGTGTATCTGAAATCACCTTCCTTTTTGCAGTAGAGCCTAGATCATGTAAATTAAAGTGAATTATGTCGTTCCTTGGTCCTCCAGGCTGTTTTTCAGAAATAGAAATATGATATTTGTTACTTTCTTGGGTAAATACCCGTATCCCCTCATGGGTTCTAGAAGGTTTCTGTAGCCAGCAATCAAGAGGCCTTGATTGTTAATAGAATGTCTATCTGATTCACCTTATGTGACGCCTGCTTAATTCATCTTCCTAATATGTCAAAGACGTTTGCCTTGTGTTGAAATTGATGAAGCATATTTGCATTACTGCTTGACCATTTAAAGCCTCTAGATTGTAGATTCCTTAATCATTTTGAATTGTTTTCCTTCTTTCTGGGGATCCAGTATTAAGTGTTTTGTTGAAAGACTTGCCTGCCAAGTGCTGGTAGTAATAAAAAAATCCACCCCATTGTTGAAATTTGACGCATCTGTGTCAGAGTAACCTCGGCATGCTTTTTCCTTACATGGCCAAGACCAAACCTAATGCTATACTGAGAAGTCGATGGTTTGGCCAAAGTTGAAGAAAATACAAATAGTGTCATTTCTCTCTTTTCAAGTGCAAAAAAAAAAGAGGCAAAGAAACACTTACATCACACCTTTTATTCACAAATTTCTCTAGTACACATTCTGACCAAATTCTCTCTTAGACCACATATAGCGGCCACATGTATGGACAAAGATAATAGACTATCGGGTTGTTGTTTGCAGTAGACTTCCAAAAGTTCAGATATAGCTGTGATTACTTCGGCCAAAGTTGCAAACTACTCTCCAATGACATCCTGCTCAATGTTAGCGTAGGTGATGCCTACAAGATGTTAAAAGGAAATCTGTTAAATGTCTCCAAACAGAGGCCACAACTAACCTAGGCAGTTCCTGGTTAACAAGGCAAAATAAACCTGAGAGTTTCCTTTGTTCCACGTCGAACTTTGCAACGAATTGTCGGGAGCCCTAGGCGCTGGTGAGCCTCATACCGATGGCAACCAGAGAAACCTACAAAAATACAGAGAATAAAATAATATGAACTTTGGATCCTAGCAAAGCAAATGGAAGGCTTTGTTTTTTATAGAGCCAACTCTCCAGGGTTTCTTTTTGTCTTCTCTTTTTCTCCCCCAATTCTCCCCTCTCTTTTTTCTCATCTCTTTCAAAAACTCTCCAAAGTAGTTCTGAACCCAATGTTTGAACAGAAAACTGTAAAAGTAAATTATGGGTTAAAAGCTCTTCACAGGAACATAAATAAAAACCTACCATAATAAGCTCCGTCAACCTCAAGGACATCAATCTGCTTCCTTAAAGAGAGAAAAATAGTTAGTCAAACAGAAAACTAGAGTTCGCAATAATATATTTGTTCTTATGCAATTGTGCAGAGTAAGAAAATGTTTTCTTTTTTACTCCTATATTCAATCGAGTACTGTCTAGTCAGATTGAGATGCTTACCACAGCATCTTTTAATCCATCAAAAGAAACCAAACATTGTAACCCTAAGGGATTAGCCTAGTGGTCTAGGTTTGAGACTTAAATTTTTTCTTCCTCAAAAGTTTCAGTTTCCAAGTTCAAAACCTCTCAGCTGCTACCAATTCTTTGGACCACTCCTAGAGCCTATAACCTGATAATTACAAGGTTTGTGCGGAACGAAAAAAACTGCACAAGTCCAGAAATTAACCGGGGATTCGGAACAAAGCTCCAGAGGGCCTTGTCATCCAATAAAAAAACAAAAAAGAACTGGAAGGAGTCGCAATTCAAAATCAGAACGCCTGCAACAGATCTCCTGAATAGCGAAGGCAAATTTAATCACCAAAGCGCAACAGCATTAAATGATAATGCACTTTAAACCAAGAAGTAGCGACGTCTCCTTTTTACGCAACACATGCTCTATATGAATGTTCTCTTTACATTTATGCAAATTTAAACAGAAGAAAGAGAACAACCACCTCTTAGAGAAAGAAAAATGTATATTTGATGCAACATTTCCATGTACAATTCTGCTGAGCAAAAGGGAGAGTGCTCACCAGTACTTGGAGACTGCTTCTAATTGACCAAATTCTATTACCCATTAATTTTCTTGGAGACCAACCAAAGCCCCCCAACTCAATGCAGCAAATAAAATTTAGAACAAACTCGGATAAACGAAAATGAAAATAACAAAACGGGGAAGCGAGAGTGCTCACGGGTACTTGCAGACCGATTTCCTGGATACTGTCCATAAGTTCCTTGACTTTACGAGGATCGTTATCTCTCGTTCGCATCAAAGGTCTTCTAATCTTATCAAGTGGAAGCTCCACTATCACTGGGCCGCCATTCCCTCCACTCTGAGACCCACTCACAGAAGCCCCTGCTCCACAGTTTAGAGACACATGAAAAAAAAAAAAAAAAAAGAACAGAGAGAGAGAATTTATAGTACCCAAGAAAATAAACACAGAAAACAAACACCAAAGACTGAGGGAGAACAAATGATAGGATATAAATTACTACCGTTAGAGGAAGCAGAAACAGAGAAGCATTTCAGGTTCCTTGGGACCTGAAGTACAAAATTCGCCATTTTTTGGTCCTTCGGAGTTTCAACGGTGTTCCTCCGTTCAAAAAAGTGGAGATATAGAAATAGTAGACGGAAGGAAGAGTGAGAACCACCAGATGAAATGATTGTATCAGTTCCCTAAAATACGGAAAATTGTGAGCCGCCAACGATAAACGGTCCAGATGATTTGCTTATGGCGACTTGTCGTTTTGTATCGACTTGTTTACAAGAACCAAAAAACACCAACTCTAGCAACTGAAAACAAACATCTAAGCCCAAAACATTTCTACCCGATCCAGTCTAGTTTAGGTAAGTAATAACAGAATCGGATCCGTTAATTTAGGCGGGAAACCGGATCCATGAAAAGACATTCGGACTATCCAAATAGACACTGACTTCTCTCACTCGGCAGCCCATCCTCAGTTGTCACTTCTTCAAACTCCATGGCTGCAATAGCCCCCCTTTCTCTACTTCTCTCTCTCTCTCTCTCTCTCTCTCTACTGTGTGTGAATTGTATGTCTATTGCAAAGCCAAGCAAAGCAAGGCAATGTAATAATGGGTTTGGTTTGGCTGTCTCGAACGACAGGAACTGTGCAGAAACAGCTACAAGAGCTTTTGTGTCTCTGAAACCTTCTTTCCCCATTTCTTCCACTACCCTCCCTGCTCTTCCTATTCGCTCTGGCAGGTATTATCCTTTGTTTTATCTTCTTTCTGACTCTTGATTTTTCTGCCTAGAATTTTGACAAAAGGACGTGGAGAGAATAAATGTTGACCCAAAGAAGCGTATTTTGTTTGATTGATTCATATTCAGCCACGGATTCTGCCAATCACTCAAGGTTTCAGCTTTCTTTTGGGGTGTTGCTTGTCGAGGAATTTGATTGTCGGATAGAATAATTCGATGTTACTGGAGTTAGAACGCAATTGTGATGTTAGTTTGTGAATCGGAGTGGATTAGATATGGGAGTGAAATTTTGATTCATTTCACAATGGGTCGTAATTTCGAATTCATCCTAGTTTTCTTATGCATACAAATTTCTCAGGTATGAAAGCGTAACCCTCGGCAGCAAATTTTGTTCGCACGGTTGATTATTCTTCATCTTCCAGAATTTTTGTCCTTAAATAATAAATAATCTTTCAGCAATTTAATTGCCATGGAAGGCAAAAAAAGTCATCGATTGTTATTGTTGATGTGTGCACATATGATTTGAGACTGCTTGTATGTTGCCTTTCTATATGCTATGGTCATATTTCCCTAGCTTCATATCCTATATATTCAAATTTCAAAATAAACTATTCTAACAATTCTAATCGTTCAAAAATGTCCTTAGATTGCAGTTTCATGCGAGGGCTACAAATGACGAGGAGGCTGCTGCCAGAGCAGCTGCAGTCGATGCTGACAGTGGAGCTCCAACCATGTATCATCCCTTTTGACACACTAACATTGGTTTGATCTAACATTAAAGTCAGCATGTCATTCTGCCTTAGTCATTTAAATTTTCAGGACTATTATTCATCATGATTTGGAAATAAGGGACTTTTTTCACTAGTCGGAAATAAGTGACTTGGAACTATTGATTAGTATATATCATGTGTATTTAGAGGTATATAGTTAAATATTTTTTTGTATGTATGCATATATGCTCACATACATGGTGGTGTAGCACTTTGGTTGGACTCTAAAAATTCACAGCTATATAAAAGAAACACAGCACCTACCATGATTGGATATATGTGGAAAAGGCTTTCTAGTAGTATTAAACAAAGGAAGTTATTTAGCGCCCTTTTTTGGATTTTTTCATTCAAGTACAAAAGAGTGGCAACATCTATCACCCTGAGATCAAAGACTTGAGGACAAAGCACAGTTTATCTGTTAGTGAAGAAGTTCCTTAGTTTTGTCTACCATAAATAAAACCTAAGCAAGTTCTATTTTCAGAAAATTCTTTATATGTGTTCCAGAATTTAATATCTGGGTGGCCAAATATTAGGTTTTGGCAAATTGTCTGCACTTGATATGAAGTCCACAAAATCAGAACAAAGAGAAAAACTATAAGGTCAATTAAGGCCTCATTCATAATCTCTTTTATACTCTTGCAAGTTACCTGAAATTATTCGAGCATATTTAGGAAATTATTTAGATGCATTTTTAAGAGCTTTTTCTTTTCTCTTGTTCTTTTAGATTTGACAAGATTATAGCTAAGGAAATCCCTTCAAGTATTGTTTACGAGGATGAAAAGGTCCTAGCATTTCGGGACATCAATCCGCAGGCTCCTGTTCATGTTTTAGTCATTCCAAAGTTTAGGGATGGATTGACACAGCTTGGGAAGGTCATTTTTTGCCTTTTTCTTCTTTTGTATATTTTTGAGCTTAATTAATCTCGAGTGTAAAACATCTCTATTTCCTGAAGTTTGTATGGATATGTGGAATTGGACTCTCTGTGACATTAATTTTTTCTTATCCTGATACGATGTAATTTCTATTCCACACAAGGTTTCCTGCCTTAATATGCAGAATACTGTTTTATTTTAACCAATGACAGACTGGCTTTGTTCCAGAAGTAATAATGGAGGCAGCTGCTCTATGGCCTGCCCCTTCTTACCTCTGGCATTTATTGTCAGTGGATAGAAAAGATCTTTAACTATTAATTACCCAACAAAACAGGACCTGTAATTATTAGTAAGGGTCCTTGGAATATCAGCTTTTGTTCTTATTTAAGGTAATGTAAGTAGAGTTGAGAAGTTTCTTCGAGTCTCCTTCTTTGTGTTACTTGTGATTCCCAACACTGATTTGTTTTTAATTTCTGCCTTGTCAGGCTGAAGAAAGGCATGGAGCGATACTGGGTCAGCTTCTCTATGCTGCCAAAATAGTGGCGGAGAAAGAAGGTATCCTTGACGGGTTTCGTGTCGTCATAAACAATGGTCCAGGAGCCTGTAAGTTAACCCCATTCTGTATAGTTTCTCTCGACCTCCTTCGAAGTTTTTCTGTAATAGATAATTGTTCTTAATGCTTTCTTTCTCTCTCTCTCTCTCTCTCTAGTCAATCTGTTTATCATCTCCACTTGCATGTTATGGGTGGCAGACAGATGAAATGGCCGCCTGGTTGAAGTTCTAAAAGCATGCATGGTAAACTTCAGAACCTCCCCCCGCGGTGGTGCCGTTCTTTTCATTTTTATCTCCCGTTTTTCATTTGTACAAGATTTTGGAATACATTTTTTGGCTGATATATTCAGTACGTGATGTGGAGAACTTGTGCCCCATAATCTTGGAAGACCTGGACCTAAAGCTAGAAGAGTTGATCAGTGGAGGCTTATCACTGTGGACTTAATGTTTTGTTTGTCTTTATGGCCCTAGATCGAATTGAATCGGAGGACAGGATGTTACTAGCCAAACACTAGTTGGGACACAAGGCTTTTAGCTCGTGATTTTATAAGCAATCAGTCGAGATGCTTTGAAACCATATGGACCAGAGAGGTCAAGTCATGCCTAGCCACTATCTCGTGAAAATAGCACATATGTCAAACAAAAATAGTATTGTTTGAACTACTACGAAAACCAATTAAAAATGGTAATAAGAAACAATTTAATCCGCAAGCTCACCGGAGTGGATTTATCTAACAGGCCGCAACTTTTCAAGTACTAACAGGTCAGTAAATCTTGAACCGGTGTAACTTTTCAAGTCACACAGGTCAGATCAATCTAATATTGTCAGAGATTGACTCAAGAATTGACCAATCCCTCGGGTTAAAAAAAAAAAAAAAAAAGGGGTAAGGATAAGAAAAGTTATTAACTGTACATTGGTAAAACCACGTAAATAAATGTACTTATAAAAAAAAAACCGCGTAAGTGTTCTCTGTTTTAGAGATCTATTAACATGTCGAAAACACAGTAATTGAATTCAACATTTGACTGAGCGAACCTTAAAGGAGATCCGAACTAGGTTCACTTTGTCCACCACAATGAGAAACGTAAAACGTAAGGATAAGAGATGAATAAGAAAAACTTCAAAAGGTAAAGAGCTATTAGACCGCTTAAAGATGGACACAACACCTATTAATGGCGGTGGCATAAAGAATCGAAAACTGAAAATAACTTTTTATTTTCTCCAATGTACAAATGAATTACAATTTCAAGTATTTGTATAATTTACTACCCGCTGATTCTGAACTCTTCAATAACGAAGAAAACGTATCTACAAAACAAAGCTTGTGCCGCAAAAATTTAAGACAAACCCCTAGGACCCAAAAAAAAGTGGGAAAGGAATATGGGTACACTCAGCTGTTTGGACAGGAGCTAAATTTGTGCAGTGACTATTCCTCAATCTTTCCTGGAAACGGTACGATCCTCCGTGCTGGTATCTGAGCACAACTTCGCTAGCTTTCTAGTAAAATGTCCCAATATCATGAACCAACGCGGCTTCTTAAGGTAGTGACTACCCCAGACTGGTTTGTGCAAAGGCAAGAACAGTCTGGTTCAGTTAATTCCCTCTTAACAAGCCGTTTTTCTCGATTTATCATCAATCTGACTAAGGGTAGCTTCTGGGAGACTTGGCGCCAAATCTCGTTCACTGTTCCATTTGGTTCTTCATATTGAAAGTAGTGCTTTACCTGAATCACAATTTTAAGTTTACCATTATGCACTGGGGAAATGGAGGCAAACTACATATAGTTTAACACAAGAGAAGACATCAAGGAATGAACCAAAAAAAAAAAAATCAATGCCATTTGAAAGAACAAAATACAAAATCTCAAGATCCAAAAGTGCATTTAGCCGTAAAATCAATTTCCGATTGTAATCTCAGTAAACCGATTAAAAAACAATTACACATGTTACAACTGACAACACAGGTTAGTGACCACTCTAAGACCCATGACCAGAATCTTGGAAAATCTTACTATATTCCTCACACACCTCTACCATTCTAGTCTATCCAAACCCACCATACTGAGTACCCTCACAATGTACAGTAACTTTCATTCACCTATCCTTGCCCTTTTGAGCTAGTTTCTTGAATATCTTGTCTAATAACATTATGGATGACATGATATAACCATTTTAAGGACATAAAACATGTTTACAAGTACAATGCGAAGCTCAAGTTGAAACCACTATGCAAAGGATGTCAGTTGAGAATGAATAAAAAAAATAGGGAAATTATTCAAAAGACAGAAAATATGCAAGTAATACTAACCTCTTTCAGCTTTCTCTGATATTCCAGAATACCCTCAGAGGTTACCGCTCTCAGCCTTGAAACTAAGAATCCTGGTTTAAGAGCAGATGTAGTATCTACAAATATTGCAATCTTTGTGTAATCTATAACATCTTCAAAAGGCAATTCAATACCATCACTAATAATCACCGGGATGCACAAGCTAACTATCGAATCAAAGAGTCGGCAGGCTGATGGAGTATCACCAGCAGGATTCAAACAGAACTTAGACGTATGCATCCCTTGAGAAGCAGCACGTCGATTTACTCTAGACTGTGTTCCATGTCTTATTATGACATCCTCTTCGTTCTCAAGCAGCTGGAAAAGTAAATCACGAATTTTTCCTCCCTATAAACACAAAAGAGACACCGATAAGAAATATAAGATCAGAAAGATAGTGGTGTTAGCAATAAATCAAACTCATGAAAATACTTTTCTAGCAACCAATTGGGTTTGTATATATCTCTATCAAAGCATATCCATGAATCTCTATCAGAGTATAATGTGTACTATTAACTGTAGACCGTTATTGAATAAAGTCAGTTATGCAGATTCACTATAAGTGATCACAAGTGCTGCTGCAGAACCCATGGCGCATGCCAAACAAATAGGAAAAGAATCTGTTGGCAAAAATAAGATGCCCATCATCACCTAGGAGACCGTCAATCAGGTTAATAGCCAATTTCCAGGCATTTTGAGCAACCTGGAATGAATTAGGACTGCATATCACCTACGATCAATCAAGGCACTACCTAACATTATGTCCATTCTCAGATAATTCCTACCATGCTAGTGTAATGTAGTTTAAGTTTGATCACAAATAAATATAACCCTCCTCAACATCAATTGAGAACACCTAGTGTCCTCTTTATTGGCCAAACCACTTAGAGACGGGTGAACCATGTTCGAATTCTCTCTGTCCTGGTATGCAACTTCTGAGACTTTATGCAAGAAGAAGATCTCCTTCACCTGGTTTTCTTGCCTCAGAAAGCTGTTATCTACCCCATAATTAATACCAACCATAACATACACGCCAAAAAGAACGAACTAATCAATGGATTACCTGTTTGCGAAAACGAGCGCCCATGAAAAACAACAGCGTGTTCCGATGCTCGATGCCAACATCGCCGGTATAAGTATTGATCCGGTGCGAATACGGTAAGATCACGTCCTTGACCAGAGATGCCTGTTCCGACCTCAAGCGCCCAAAATCCGAAACCAACAAAATGCTATTTTTAATCCAATCTAGCACTTTGAACAAAGCATTTGGGTCCTGAGCTATGATCACGTGGTCCCGCCCATTGTTCCTCCTCCAGTACTCCTGCTTCTCCAGCCACTCCACCAAGGCCTCCTGCGTCTCCTCATCGCTATAGAGTGGCCGAGCCTTCTCCTGACTCGACCCGGATGCCCGGACGGGGTTCACGATCAGGCTCAAGGACGAGAAGAACGGGACGTAGAACAGGTCCGCTTCGTCCGGATCCAAAACCCTGACGACGGGCGACCCGACCCTTTCTGAATCAGGCCGCATCAGATCCACGTACAAGTACCACTCCGCCATGTGCTGGTGGCCCGGGTACTTGAGCGGCGACACGCCATCAGCGGGTCTACCGCCACGGGCAAGGGAATGGTGCTCGATGACGTCATTCGTAAACCTCTTGGGGAGATCGTATAGGTAGATTTTCGCACGCGGAGCTGATTTAGCGGGAAATTTCTCCAGATCGTCTCGGGAGAACTCGCCTTCCCGAGTGAATTCACTGATGGTGGCCGCGGAATGCCCGTGGCTGAAGGGAAGAGTAGTCTCAAGCTGGGCGGAGGAGGATGAGTTGGCGGGGCTGAGGAAAGTGTTGAGCAAGGCGTATACGACGATGACGAGGAGGATGGTGGCCAGCATCTGCTTGAGCAGCGAGTATTTCCGCGCCATGGTGCAAATCAGGGCTTGGATATGGGTTTGAGAGGCATTGGAATAGAAAGGAGGTGATGAAGCGGGTTTGGACCTCTTGGCTACTACGGATCGTCCGTTCATGGATACGGAAGCGCACAGTGATATAACGTGCGCTACCCGTAAAGGATACGGCCTGTGGCACGTATATAAGAAAAAGAAGGAAAAGCCTTGTGATATTGGGAAACTTAGCACAACGTGTAATATAATAATTTAATACCATTTTATAGAACAGCATAGGTACACGACATGGTGCTCACGACAGGAAGACATCTTAGATGCTTCCATCTTGGAGTAATATCGAAGGCTGTTGAGTCGCTGCGATTGCGAACTCGAGAGAATACAACTAATGCATTCAACTTTTGTATATTCCGACGGATTTTGCGTTAGTTGAAAAATACATTAATCCGACTGATAGAGCAACAAATAAATTTTGAATACTCGAAACCACTCCACATTTTAGTGTGGGAAAAAATTTCCGGTCACAGGCTCCATATTCGGTCTATACGGTTACTGGAACTAGAATAGATTTTTTCCATTTTCAAAATCTCGAAAATTCTGTTAGAATCTGCAGAAAATTCCGGTTCCTACTGTTTTTTTTTTCTTTAAATGGCTCAACCTCATTTTGAGGTCTGATTAAAATAAATAAATAGGTTATTTATGTGGCCAAGATGAATAATCCCTTTTGAGATTTTGTGGTGTTTGAGTATTAAAATTTTAAGTATAAAATTGATGAAAAAATAAAAATATTTATATTATTAGTGAAAAGGTGAATAAAGAGAAAATATAAATAATATTAAAAAAAATTAATAAAAATTATTTATAATTTATTTTATAAAACCGACCAAAATTTTAACACTTAAACGTCACTTAATATCCCATTTCTCTCATAATTTCTAATTTTCGATCATGAAAATTTTGGTTCCATTACTTTAGGATTCTGGATGGTCACATCGTGGATACCAGAATCGGAATTGGCTTAAGCCCAAATCATTATTTTGCGTGTACTCCATTGGCACGAGTACTACACTATCCTTTTTTTTATTTACTTTCTCTTGTTCTCCCCTCTGGATTCTCTCCCGAATTTATTAATATCATCGTGATATCCAGAGAGAATTTCCAGCTTGTAGACACGTCTTCTTAGTTCGAGTCAACAGTGCCAAGTTAGCACGCAAGACAAAATTGCAGGCGTTGGCTTCAGTCAATGGGAGCAATGTATTTCACGTTCCATATAGAAAAGAAGAAAAGATCATTAGATTATAGGGACCTTGTCTTCGGGAATGGATTTAGTCCGAAGTTAGTTTGTGCGAAGAGTGCAAAGTCACGGTGCAGATTTTAGAAAGAACATCCAACGGTTAATATTTGACCAGGTCATTTAATGAAACACTTGACACAAAATTGGGGCTTGGCTTGACTTGGCTTAACTAAGCCAATTTCTTTCCCGACTTTTCTCAACCTTTCTCCTCTCTCTCTCTCGTCTTCCCAACGAGAAAGAACGACATTTTTCTTTCTTCTCCACTTAGTTTTTCTCTTTAGCTTATTGCCTTCCCTTTGAACGGCACTTTGAAAGAAATCGAGACTTCAATTACAAAAGCTTTTGAGATTTCTAGGGAGAGAGGAAACAAGAGAAAATAATACCTCTCATTTTCTCGAAGAATCGAATATTTTATAGGAAATATAAAGACAAACCCGCTCAAGATCTCTAAGGATCAAAACCTGAAATTGAATGGGTTTCTAGCTTCTCGTTCTTGCTTTGTTTGATAGTTTGTCTGTTTGTCGTTAAACTGTTCAATTCGGTATCACTTTAAAGCACAAGAAACTTCTCCACACTCTGTCTCTCTCTTGTCCCAGCTTCTCTTCCTCCCTCATTTTCCTCTCTTCTCTTTTATTCTTATTGTCACTATGAGAACCAGATCTTTTAACCCCAACTTCATAATTCGAAGAAGACTCTTCTGGGAATACAGATTTAAAAACTTGAACGTAGAGAGTCCAGAAATAATACAAATTTAAGAGTGATAAATCAGTTGATTTATGGCTAATACGTTAGAGTAAATGCAGCTTGATCTTCCCGTATCCTTTCCTGTAAAACAATAAAAGACCCCGGGTCCCAAGATGTGGAACCTCCGAAGCTTAACTTAGTCTTTATCTTCTTGTCTGAGTTTTTGCTATTTTTTCACATGAGAAATCACTTACCATTTTCATCGTTAGCTTATCCTTTTTATAGCGCTCTTGCCCACGTTTCTTTCTCTTCCTCTAACCAGGCTTTAGTAGACAGTTTTTGTTCATGTTAGGTCGTGCTTCGTGATGGCCTTTCTGCCATTTTCCCACGGTTATTCGTAACTGCTACGGGTATAATGGGAGCGGTGTGGGCTTATCGTGGGCCGTTAACTGTTTATGGCATACATAGTGATTTTATCTTTTAGAAGACATGCTGGGTCGGATTGTAGCTGTTGGGCTTTTGAGGAAGTAATTATATTTTTCGGCCCAAATTGGTTTGGGCTGAGTGTGATTCAGTATTGGCACCATCAAAGAGTAATTAGAATAAAAATGAAAAAAAATAGAGAGAGAGAGAGAGACTGAAATTGGAGTATTGAAGGAAAAATTATTGTAAGGATGCTCTGGTTGAAACCTGAAATTTTAAGACTTACAGGATAACTGCTGAAGAGAGAAGAAAACGAGGGAGAAAGAGAAGGAGAGAGAGAGAAGTTGAGACGCTGGCTGAGTTTTCAAAGTGTAAACTAGAGACACGTGACTGAGTTTGGTTGAGCCAGCCGCAATTTTGTCTCACACGTCTATGGTTAAATCCTGACCGTTGGATGTTCTTTTTAAAATTGCACTGTGCCTTTGCACTCCTTCGCACAAACTATCTTTGGACTGAATCCATTCCCCCTTGTCTTCACCTTATTGCCAAGTTGAAAGAATAAAAACAAAACTGAACATTAAACAAATAATTTTTCGTCCAGGTGCATGAATCCAGGAACCATATATATAGAAGAAAGTGATGCAACTTTTTCCTCTTTTCACTTGCAGGGAAAGACTAATCAATTGGAGAACAACTCGCATTCAATCGTATTAGATCAGAAACGCGCGAATTGACTGATCACTGTCTTATCTATATCCGAAGATGCGTTAGGAGATGCAGAAAGAAAATTCCTACGCCCCTTATTAAACTATAAAAGAAACTCCAACTCGCATCCTCGTTTTAATGAGATTTTTAAGATTTGAGCTGTTTTAAAAAATTTTAAGTGGTGTTAAAGTTGTATTAGTATTCGTGTAGAAATTGTTAACGTGTAAAAAAATTAATAATAATTTTTAAGATTATTATTTATAAATTATTTTTATTGAGATAAATGAAGAAGATAAAATATAAAATAATATTTTTTATAATATTATTATAATTTCGAATTAAAAAAAAAAAAAAAAAAAAAAAAAAAAAAAACCTCTAATACGGTAAAAAAAAAAAAGTGGAAAAAGACAAAGGACTAATGCGGTTAAAAAAAATAAATAAAAAAAAAAGAAGAGAAAAAGAACGCAAAACAAAAGGTGATTGATACCTAACAAGCTGTAGGTATAGTTGGTGCAGGGGAAAAAATGTTGCGGCAGTGTATTAAATGGTCAGAGAAAATGATTATATTGCCTCAACTAAATCACCCTCAATTAACCTTAGCGTATTAAATGGTCAGAGAAAATAACTATATTGCCCTTAACTAAATCACCCTCAACTAACCTCAACGCATTCATAATCATCGGGGTAATTCCATCCATTCGTGATCTTTTCAAATTTAATTCATTGAACGCGTGGAGGCCACATGTTTTACACAAACTCATTTTATCCTTCGAGCTTTCTGCCCTTAAGGTATTACCTGAGGATACGTTGGTATTTCATCGTCATTCTCTCCGGGGCAAAATTGGAAACATATTTCTTGCATCGATTTTAAACATGTTAGGTTTACCATACATAAATGTTGGATTGAATTCTTCAATTATCAGGGAAACGAACATGCCCTAGTGGACTTGACTCCCTGCTCGAACTATGCCAGCGGCGACTTCGAAGACCTGTCCAAAGTATGAGCAGCGCCTCTATCTGCCCATTCTTCTCTCATTTGCTGATGGGGAGCAGTAAACTTACCAGGCTGTTCTTGCGGGAAATAAGCAAAAGAAAATCGGCCCTCCATGATCCAAGGCCAGGCCGTGCTCTTCATGAAAGGAGCTGCTCAAATTTGCTGAAGAAAGAGGTTTTTGAAGCCGATCTTCAAGAAGAGAGCAGCTCTGTTTGCATTTACAAGGTCCCAGCTGTCATGCGCGGGGTGGAAAGAAAAGCTTACGAACCCAATGTTATCTCAATCGGTCCCTACCATCATGGAGTAGAGCCGCTACAAGACATGGAAGAGCTCAAACGGAAATTTGTTGGCCGTCTTTTTGACCCAAACCGAGAAAATGGAGTCAGATTTGAAGTTGTGAAGGATGCCATGGGAAAACTGGAGGAGGAAGCTCGGATATGTTACTCGGGAGAAATCAAACTTGGAAGTGAAGAATTTGTGAAGATGATGCTTATCGATGGCTGCTTCACTGTTGAGCTCTTCAGAGAGGTATGGCAGCATAGATTAGGACACGGACACCCAATACCTTTCATCAAACGGTGGATGTTGCCAACATTCCGTCGCGATCTGATCATGCTTGAAAACCAACTCCCACTCTTTGTTTTGAATAAACTATTCCAAATGACAAGCAGCAGTGCTCCTGCTGAACCACAGCCATCTTTCCAAAACCTGGCCCTTCACTTCTTCAATCCTCTACTGCAAAGAGATCCGGGCACACCTCCGACTGAAGGAGACTCCGAAGCAAGGCACGTTCTTGATCTCTTCCGTTCTAGCATTCTCCCTGTGGAAGCAGCACGAAGGAAACAACCCATAATGATTCGCTCAATTACAGAGCTAAAAGAAGCGGGTATCAAAGTTCAGAAAGCAAAATATTCCAAGCTACTGGATATAACATACGAGGAAAAGGTGCTGAAGATCCCTCCCCTTTACATCGATGATTACAAGTGTACTCTGTTTCGTAACATGGTGGCCTTCGAAAAATGTCATCGCAGCTGCAATCCAGACTTCACAACTTACTTATTTTTCTTTGATGGACTCATAAACTCATCCAAGGACGTGGGACTTCTCCATTACAATGAAGTCCTCCAACATTCTTTGGGCAGCAACAGAGAGGTTGCTAAAATTGTCAACAAGATCTGCAAGGAAATCGATCGGGATATAGATGAGTCATATTTGTACTCGGTTGTTGATGATGCCAATTCTTTCTGCGGTTCTTTTTGGGCCACACGGAGAGCAGCACTGGTGCGCCATTACTTCAGCAGCTGGGTGGTGGGCATCTCAACTCTTGGTGCATTATTTGCTCTTTACCTCACCCTTATTCAGACTACTACTGGAGTTGCTGGTTCCTTGACTCAATTGAAAGATAACCACTTCGGCTCATATCTAACAGACTCCTTGTTTCTTCCCCTCTTTGGTAAACCTCGCTCAGGCAGTGGATAGGGTGGAATCAAGGGAAAGGATTTTGGTCCGAATCGAGCAAATTAATGAGGCTTCCTCAGCACCAGTTCGGCTCGGCTCCTCAAAGAGTTGGCCAGACATGAGTGTTCAGGTCTTATTAATTGAGACACCCCGTAAGTCTGCATAGATCTGGACCTGTATGATTTGGACTCAATCATTTCCAAAAGGGAATCTGTGCTTCTTTCCATAAAGCAAACTTCTTTTCATTGAGTTACACGAAACAGAGCAATGAGTCTAAGAATATAGAGTTTCTGTAATAAATTCACTTTATTCGATAGAGATACTGCTTGTTTCGATGTAGCAAGTCTCCAAGTTCTCACAGAAAACGCAATACAGGTTTTTTCTTTTATGCAAAATAAACAAGCCAAATAAATTTAACCCTGGTGACCAAGCAGGGCTGGATCTGGTGACAGTGAGCTGAATTAAGTCCAGCCCAAACTAAAGCTACTAATTGACAGGGTTCAAACCAACTAAGGCCCAAAAGCCCAGCCCAAAAACCCAGCCAACGTTACATTAACTAAGCTAAAGCAAACTGAAGTGAATCCATCATTATTCTCCCGCCTTAATTCTCTTTTGCATCCCTCATCTCCCTTCTCTGCCGTGTGTAACAAGATAATTGTAAGGCTGGCTATTCGTCGATGGGAAATGTTCATCGACGTTTATTTATCCCAAACCCCGAAGGAAAAGTATTCCCTCTTATTAGAATTTCGCACATACTGCTGGGTACAAACACCGCAGTAGGCCCAATAGGAGAGGCAAAAAGTTTCTCATAAATCACCTATCGAGATAAATTGGGCCGACAGCGTCCGGTACCTAGAAAAGGAAGCTCAGTATTGCAGCCTATAGCGATAATTGAAATCCTGCATTCGGCCCATTTAAGCTCCCACGCGCCCTCATCACACGCAGTCAAGGTCACACATGTGACAAGTATTGTAGTTTTGGACAAATGATAATAATTCATATAACGTTCAATTAAAAATACACAAATCATAAATGTATAACAAAATATTACTACCATTATGGTAAATCTAAACCCCAATGACTAAACATTAACAACATATATAAATAATTGTATCACATAAATCATATAAGCGAAGTAAAATAAAAATAAAAATATCGGAACTGAAAATTCCAGTATTTCTACAAGAATTTCCGATTCTAGAAATTAAATGAGGTAAATTTCATACCGATTCTAATATAGACCAGATATGGAATCAGAATGTTTAAACCCTTGATCCTATTTGTAGAAAATATCCAACATAGATATATAAGAGAAAAAGAAAGTAACTAAACTAGTACCAACACATACCTTAGAAAGTAACTAAACTAGTACTAATTCGGGAGCCAAAATTTTGGGCCCCAAAATGTTGACTCGAATAAAATAACTACATGAAATTATATCTCTTTTCATTAAATAATCATTTTTTACTTTAAATAAATATAAAAAAAATTTATTAAATTATCTCTCTTCACTTTTTTACCAATTTTACCAATTTTAACACTCCAAAATTTTTATCATCCCAAAATTTTAACAATCAAACACTTTGTCTATATAAGGAAGGGCTATTGAAAAGTAAACCTTGGGGAAGCCAAAATGCAGAAGAAACAAAGAAATCGTTAACAAAAATTTATACCTTTTTGAGCTAACGGAAGATGTGTCAGGACCTAATTTAATTGTATATAATTCTCTTCCTAATTTTTTTTTTGGCTAAATTACTCCGTACGTCTCTAGGGTTTGACCTTTTCTCAGTTTGGTCCTCAGGGTTCAATTTTCCCTAAAAGCATCCCTGGGGTGAGGACCCATTACCAAATAGATCCTGCGTCAACTCTTGGACGGAAATGCACACGTGGGCACTGGGCACTGACTGGATTTTTTTTAAAAATCTTGCCCAATCGCAATGTGACACGTGTCACTACAATAAATAAAAATAAAAAATCTTAAATCTTAAAAAAAAAAAAAACTCGAATCGGGGGAAACCCCCGATCCTTTCCCGGTGGAGGCCCCTCCACCGTGACCTCCACCGGGAAAGGATCGGGGGTCTCCCCCGATCCAGTTTTTTTTTTTTTATATTTTTAAGATTTAAGATTTTTTTTATTTTTTTTTATTTTTATTTATTGTAGTGACACGTGTCACATTGCGATTGGGCAAGATTTTTAAAAAAAATCCAGCTTCAGTGCCCACGTGTAAGCCGTTAGCCACGTGTGCATTTCCGTCCAAGAGTTGACGCCAGGATCTATTTGGTAATGAGTCCTCACCCTAGGGATGCTTTTAGGAAAAATTGAACCCTGAGGACCAAACTGGGAAAAGGTCAAACCCCAGAGACGTACGGAGTAATTTAGCCTTTTTTTTTTTTTTTTGGATAATCCAGGAACTCTCAAAGTCGGGCCACTTCGTGTATCCGATCCTACAAGCTAACCCGGGGATATGTGGCAGAACCTTAGCCAACAAACTCCAGTTAAGTCAGGGTGATAAGGGCGGGGTCGGGGCTCGAACTTGAGACATGTGAGAACCCAAGCCGTTGCCTTAACACCAGACCAAATCACTGGGGTCTCTTCCTAATTTTCACCTCTCTCTTGTACTACCCCTCTGGAAATTCTCCCGAATTTATTAATTTCATCATGATGATATCCAAGAGAATTTCCAGCTAGCTAATAGACACGCCTTCATGATCAGACGTTCGAGTCAACTGGCCAAATTGGAAGACATGTAAGACAAAACTGCATGTGTTGCCTTTTGTCAACATGTGGAATGGGTTTCATGTTCCATATCGAAAGTCATACAATTTTTTTTTTCCCTTTTTTCATTCGCAGGGAATCATTAATCAATTGGAGACCAAGTCATAGTCAATGAAAGGGGAAATAACAAATGATAGAATAAGGATCTTGGATGTAGATAATCCAAAGATGCGTTAGGTGGTGAAGAAGCTTCCTACGTTTCTTATAATAGAATCTTAAAAAAAAAAGACTACTCCAATATTAAAGATTGACTCCCTTCTCGATTTATACCGACGATTATTTTGAAGACCTGTCCAAAGAAAACGCAACCCCTTCTATCTGCCTTTCTTCCCTGATTTGCTTATGGGGAGCAGCAAACTTACAAGGCTGCTCTTGCAGGAAATAAGCAGAAGAAAATGTGTTGGTATTGTCCTTGAGAGAACTGCCCCTAAAGATCTAAGTAGGCCAGGTGCTCTTCATGAAAGGCGCTACTCAAATTTGAGCGCCTCGCTTGAGAAAGAGTTGTTCGAGGCTGATCACCTTAAAGAAGAGAGCAGCTCTGTCTGCATTTACAAGGTCCCAGCTGTCATGCGCGGGGTGGAAAGAAAGGCTTTCCAACCCAGCATTATGTCAATCGGTCCCTACCATCATGGAGTGGAGCGCCTACAAGTCCAGGAAGAGCTCAAACGGAAATTTGTTGGCCGTCTTTTTGACCAGAGCCGAGAAAATGGAGTCAAATTTGAAATCGTGAAGAGTGCCATGGGAAAGCTGGAGGAAGAAGCTCGGATCTGCTACTCGGAAGAAATCGATCTTAAAAGTGAAGAATTTGTCAACATGATGCTTGTGGATGGCTGCTTCATTGTTGAGCTCTTCAGAGAGGTATGGCAGCAGGGATTAGAACACCAAATACCTTTCATCAAAAGGTGGATGTTGCCGGTTCTTCGTCGCGATTTTATCATGCTTGAAAACCAGCTCCCACTCTTTGTTTTGAACAAACTATTCCAAATGACAAGCAGCGGTGCTCCTGCTGAACCACTGCCATCTTTGCAAAACCTGGCCCTTCACTTCTTCAATCCTCTGTTGCAAAGAGATTTTGACACACGTCCGACTGAAGGAGCCTCAGACGCAAGGCACGTTCTTGATCTCTTCCGTTCTACCATTCTCCCGGTGGGAGTGGTGCGAAGGAAACAACCTAAAATGATCCCTTCAATGACAGAGCTAAAAGAAGCGGGAATCAAAGTTCAGAAAGCAAGATATCCCAGGCTACTGGATATAACATGCGAGGAAAAGGTGCTGAAGATCCCTCCTCTTTACCTCGACGATCGCAAGTGCACTTTGTTCCGGAACATGGTGGCGTTCGAAAAATGCCATCGCAGTTGCCACCCAGACGTCACAACGTACTTGTTTTTCTTCGACGCACTCATAAACTCAGCCAAGGACGTGGGACTTCTCCATTACAACGAAGTCCTTCACCATTCTTTGGGCAGCAACAAAGAGGTTGCTAGACTTGTCAGCAAGGTCTGCAAGGAAATTGATCGGGATGTAGATGAGTCCTATTTATTCTTCGTGGTGCATGATGCCAATTCTTTCTGCAATTCTTTTTGGGCCAAAAAGAGAGCAGCACTGGCACGCCACTACTTCAGCAGCTGGGGGGTGGGCGTCTCAACTATTGGTGCACTATTTGCTCTTTACCTTACCCTTATTCAGACCACTACTGGAGTTGCTGGTTCCTTGACTCAATTGAAAGGCAACTACTTCGGGTCATTTTTAACAGACTCCTTGCTTCTTCCTCTCTTTGGTAAACCTCGCTCAGGCGGTGGAGATTAATAGCCTAAGGACTCTCGTATGGACTTCTTTCTACATTGCAATTTGCAAAATATTTGTCATTCAATATTTTATGAATCAGAATAAAACGTGAGATGATTGTAATGTGTTTTGTCAACGAAATATGCTCCACAGTGTTCATGACCATCACCGCCCTCGTCGGTTTAGACATCAGCGTACCGGACAAAGTATATTCCATAAGATCCCTTTGACTCTCTAAATTTCTTCAATTCCAATTAATTACTTTCAAATTAAACAATTACTTTATTTTTTTCAATTCCAAATTAAAATGATTTAGATTTTGTAGTCCCAGTATAGTGCAATATCTATTATTGTCACGTCTCGTACCAGTACTTATCCTCTAGGCTCACTTATAGTGATGGTATGCACACAGGCGTGGATTACGGCACGAATAGATCCGATAAATTCTTGATACTTGGCCTTAAAATAAAAAACTCAGCAGAAATCGTTTACTTGAAAATTAATTTTTGAAATTAGAAATATGACATTTCAAATAATTCTAGAAGTTAGAAATTCTATCTTAACTTACGAAAACAAACTAAAATCGAAAGAGTAAAGAAAATAAATTCAAATATGGCATAAGAAAAGAAATGGAAGAAGAGAAATGTTTGAAAATATAAACAGTTCCACTATAACCACAAAGTTTCTCTTATACAAAAGATTCTTCATGAGGAATACAAAAGTGAGAGAAGATAAGCACTAAAGCGGAAGCTGTCTAAAGCATTCCGTAATACAACATTCATGAAACGACTAACTGAAACAGCTACCTAAACCAACTAAAAACAAAAAAGTGACTATCGTTGTAGTCTACTCTGCCAGTGGAGGAAGGTCTATGTGCTGGAGGGTTGGGTCGACATTGACCAGCCCAAAGTCTTCTACATGAGGAAGTGGGGACATAGGTGGACCCTTAAGGTACATTGGAGCTCGTACCCCACGTACACCTCAAGTGTGTCAGTAACATACGTCTAAATCTTAACGACTAATATATGTATGTCAAAATCCAAGATTTGCTCGCTCATAAACGTCATCATCTGTCAGGTCCAACGTCCACAGTGGTACATACAAAATAAATCACAATGAAATGGGTGAGGTGAGTCCTACTGACTCAATAAGGGGGGATAGGCGGGGACAAAACATGCGATGATATAAAACAAAAGTAACAGAATTTTTAGAATAATCCATCACAGAGCAATATTCATACTAAACCAATAAATATAGCACGAGCGATGCAATGCAAAATGAATGCATCCTTTTCCCGGTCATTTCACTTTCTTTCTTCTTCTTCTTTTTTTATTTTTGTTTTTTATTTTTATTTTTGTTCGGTAGAGGTGTCCTTCTGCACTCTGTTTAACCTTCAGAGTTCGGGTTGTGCGTCCCTCCTCTCCTCTAGGACTGTCCGTGCCCCAGCACCAGGACCTGGTAGGCATGCATTATTTCATCGCCTAGGGATACCAACCACTATCCTCTCAGTGGTGGCTTGCACTATCCCACTGTGAATGGTACCATCACCTGATCTCAGGACCACCTCTGGGTATGTGTTTTATTTCGGTCAACAGTACCCCATACCCATGATATATTGATGCAGCATGACTTATCTTATGCATCATCGATAAACAATTGCAATTGACATAACATAAGCAAAATAGATGCACAATGCACATAGGTCATTTCACATTTTAATGGAAATACATAGCACAAGCATGTCTTTAAACTTTATAAGTACATGAAAGAGGAAATAGAACTTAGGACTAAGGTTAATATTTAATGTCCTTCATTTGATGCAAATTAATGACTTTTTTTTTTCTTTTAATTTGGCTTAATAATGACTTAATCAATCAAATCTTCACTAAAATCCATGAGTGAGGGTCTCTTGGGCCTTATTAGACCCTAATGGGCCTATCCCTAAGGTTTCAAGGCTTACTGGTCTTGTTTGGGGGTTATTGGGCCTAAAGTCCATTTAGGTCGCTAAATGAGTTTTGTGATTTGAGCCCGTAAATCTACTTGATTTGAACTAAGATTTGGGCTTCCCCATCAATTTTTAATTCTCTACACAGCCATAAAGTTATTTTTTCCGTTTGGACCTTTTTACCCTAATGTTTTGTGTGAAATGCTGAAATTGCCTTAGAGACCTCCAAGGGCATTTTTGTCCTTTCCAAACCTCCGATTGAGCTGAAATTTTTGCTGGGACCTATAGAGACCTCATAGAACACGTCTATAAAGTTTCATGTAAAAATTATAAAGGAATCTAGGGGTCATTTTGGACAGCAAGCATTTTTCACTACAAAATTCTAAAATAGCTATTTGCATGTTAAGATCAAGTATCCATATGCCTTAAATCATGTGATCCAATCATCCTACTTAAATCAATAACGTCACAGCACTCATTTGATGACAAAATAGTCAGAACATCACATGCAATAGGTCATACAACGTCAAAATCATTGAACAACACCATATCACATAATAAGTAAATAAAGCAAGAGGTTGTACATCATGACACATGCATATTCACTAGGCATTTTCCTAGACCAACCCATGACCTTCCTAAGTTTTTGGCCACTGACCGTGGCCCTAAGACCTCTCAAAACCATCATTTTCACATCCAGTTCCAATATCTCACACATCAAGCTTCAAGTCTTTCAAATAAATTCTACAGAGAAGCTCACACCCTACGTAGCTAGGTAGGCAATCATTCAACTATCTCTACAAACCAAGTTGTACCCACACACATGCAGCCACCGAAGTTCCCCATATCCCACGTATTCTTGCATGTAAATAAGTCAACAAAAGAGCCAATAAACAAGCTCCATCTAGTCAGCTAAAAGAGAGAGATGAGTAAAAAGTAACAAAAGATAAGATGGTATTAAATGCAAAGTGGAGAGAGGAAATTCGGCCAAGACATGTGTGCACAAGATAAAATAATAATAATGATAAACTTAAAAGCAAGTGAATAAGTCAGCTATACCCTTTAAGACAATAAAAATGAACACAAAGCAAGAGATAAATATCATGTTGAAAGACTTGAAAGACTCTTTAGTAAAATTAACTCCCCTAATATCAATAGTGACAACATATTCACAATTATCAAGCTCAATAAGAAAGACTATGAAAACAAATGCAACTACTAAATTTTTAAAAGTAAAAGAATTAACAAGGTGCAAAGAGAAATAATAATGTAAGCGCAAAGAAAAAATAATTTAAACAAGAAAACTCTCGTTAGCAAATATATATTATACATAAGATATGTATCAAACTGGTGAAGAAAAAAAGAGGGAAGGGCGTTACAATTATTTATAAGGGCAATTATGATGGCGGTTGCACGACCACAGGGAACGTATGCTAATCCGATACCGGATATGTTCCGTCCCCGGACCAGAACCGTCCAAGATTGTTCCTCCCAGTCAAGCAATTTAGGCCAAAGATCAATCAAATTAGGGAACATCAATGGGGCAAGTGGCGCCATATATGATATAACGAACCACAAGGAGGACATGAACATGAACTCCCTCCAGAATGCCTGCCCGACAATTTGGAAGCCATCTCAATAGTAATGAGAATATTGGTCACCGCCGAGAAGCGAACTTTCTCCCAGGAATATGTGTGTTCATGACGAAGGAAAGTTTAAAAAAAATATATATATGCTAGCTTCAGAGTGACAGCAAGTTTTCTAAATCCTTGACTATCAGCATATAAGTGATATCAAATACAAGAGCTTTATGCGGTGCAGTCCTATCCGAGCGTCCAAACTCGCAGACGGTGAATATGCCAGGTCCAAGCTTTCATGGAAGCCAACCTGTTAGCTACGCGCCACGTACTCCACCTCTGCTATTCTTTTGTCTATGCTCCTGCCTCTTCCTATATCTTTTGCCTCTGTCCTGCTTGTTCACATAACAGATCCCAATCACGTACCTACACAGAAGCGACTCCAAGTAAGTCTCTCACTCTGTTCACTTTGCTTGACATTTTCGGATTGCTAATCTCTTTTCTTCTTGACAGAACAAGCATTATTTTACCCTGCATGTGTGTGTGTGTTTTGTTATTCAGAGGCATCTATTGCTGATCCAACTTTTGATCATGAGATCCATTTTTGTTATTTCGTTTGGTAACTGAGAAAAAGTAGGGAAACGAAAGAAAATGGGAAGACAAAAAAACATTGCAGCAAAAACTTTTAGGTAGAAAAGAAAGTGATATATATGCTTCTTCTGTTCGAAACCGAACGGGCGTAGCTTCTCTCTGTTTGACAAACGTTTCCTTTTTCCCTTTTTGTTTGCTTGCAAAATGTTTTCCAGGCTAAAAGTCTTCTCAGATGGCGTTGAGGAACATGTACAATGAGATAAAGGGGATGAAGGTAAAGGAATTGCCAAAATATGTCAAGCCGATGCTTTCCTTGAACTATGTGAAGCGCGCAATAGGCAGCGCCTTGGACGGTTACCACGCCAAGTACATCCAGACCGACTCCTTTGATCCTGCAATAGTACTGGGTTTTCTATGCTAAGCAGGCGTGTGCTCAAATGAGCAATAGTACTGGGTTTTTCCTTTGCTGCTGATGTTCGTAAATTGAAGAAGAACTATTGCCAA
Organism: Morella rubra; assembly: GCA_003952965.2. Classification (NCBI taxonomy): domain Eukaryota; kingdom Viridiplantae; phylum Streptophyta; class Magnoliopsida; order Fagales; family Myricaceae; genus Morella; species Morella rubra. Next base: position 8,700,176 of record CM025850.1, on the reverse strand, counting down.
AGATCCCAAAGTAAAATATGATCCTCCCACATATATATGCTTTTAGTTTCTTAAGCAAGAATCCTGCAGAGTTCATGTTGCTTCTAGCTGGTCAATGTTTAGCTCCAAAAATTTTGAGGTTTAAAATTTTTGTTAAATATCAAATGAAATCATATATACATTAATCAATTAATAAAAAAAAAATTGAAGAAGCCCTCTACGGAATGGACCAAAAAAAAGCCAAAGGAATTCGCAGGCCATTTTCTACCGTCCAAAGGAAAAGAGAAAAGCCAATGGCTGTGTTTAGTTTGGTCTCAAAAAATTTTCAAACATTTTTTTCAATTACTTTTTCATTAATTTCAATATTTTTTTACAAACTCTTATAACTTTTTTGAGAAAAATACACTTTTCACCATGAACTACCATATATTTTACACTTTGCACCCTAAACTATCAATTTTGACACATTGCACCCTCTAACTACCAATTTTTAACACTTTGCACCCTTTATCAAATTTTCAAACTAAAACGACGATAATGCCCTTAGATATTGTTGTCAATTCATTAATTTCTCAAAGGTATTATTGTCAAATAAAAGGTGCAAAATGTTTAATATTAATAGTTGGAGGTGAAATGTGTCAAAGTGGTAGTTTAGGGTGCAAAGTATATAACATTGGTAGTTTGAGGGTGCAATGTCTTAAACATGATAGTTTAGGGTGCAATGTGTCACTACTCCGGTAGTTTGTGGGTGAAAAATGTATTTTCTCCTAACTTTTTACAAACTCTAACAACTTGTAACAAATTTTTCACCAATTACAAAATAATTTACAATACCTAAAAAAAAATAAACGTAAAAAATATTTTCAAAATCAAACCAAACATAGAGAATATATTTATTTGTTATTGGCAACGTAGTTACTAGTTCTGTGTTTACGCCACTAAAATTACCAAACTAGGGTAGGCTTCCAAGACGCCCTAATATTCCTGAGGCGAGGATACTCCAGACATTTCAGGTACAGATATAATCTCGAATACGTAGGCAACCGTGGACCGTTGGATTGGCATCAAAGAATTACAGAATCCGGAACTGGCCTTGACTTCGAGCTTCGACGAGCAGAGACAGCATTCCCGTCCCTCTTTCCGAGATCGCAATCGTACACACTCCAGCGACTCCAAGTAAGTCTCTTGCTTCGTTCGGTTTGATGCACTTATTAATCCGATCGAATTCTAGACTGGCCTTTCCTGATTGCTTTCCTTTCTAATTGATCAAACAATAGCACCTTAGGGTTTGTGCGTGTCGTGTTTTTTTCTTTTTCTGTCTTGTTGTTATTATGAGGTATCTTTTAGCTGATGGAACCTTTTCGATCTGGGGATCCATTTCTTGGCATTACATTTGGCCTTGGAGAAATCTGAGGACAAGGAAACAAAGAACATGGAGTTAGAAATTAATGCTGAGACTCTTAGAATATGGGTCCAGTTTGTTTCTCCGGAATTTTTTTTTATGGAATTATTTTTCCTGAAATGGGAAATTTTCTTTTTTGCTTTGCGTGTTTGTTCAATTGCTGCGTGTGGAGAAAATGCAAATAAAGACTGGGACTTGTATTATGATTGCATATGTATGTCCTATCGAGATCGTATACTGCTGGTAAATCTGGAGGACGAGCTTATCTCTGCTTGACAAATGTTTTTTGGGTGGAAAATTTTTGCCGAGTTAAAATTCTCTGTAGAAAACGTAAGGTTTATGGTCCCTGCATAGCAGATGGCGTTGAGGAACTTCTACAATGAGATCAGGGGTCTGAAGGTGAAGGAACTGCCCAACTATGTGAAGCCAATGCTTTCCGTTAACTATGTGAAGAGTACAATACAGAGAGGGCTGGATGGCTACCATGCTAAGTACATCGAAACCGACTCCGTTGAGCCACTCTTGCATGTCTGCTTTGGTGGGATGATCTTCTCCTATCTAGTTGCACTCCCTGAGGAACGCCGCCACCTTGAGCACCAGCAGCATGCCAAGGAGCATGGCCACTGATGATCGGTCGTGTGGTTGTTGCAGGTGTGTGCTCAAATTAGGAGTCGCAGGTGTGTGCTCAAATTAGGAGTCGTAATTTTGTTTCCTCATAGATAGTTTGAATTTTTTATTGATGCAGTTTTCTTTTTTGGTTTTTTTCATTTGATTGTGGGTTTTCTGGTCCTTGTTTAATTTGCGTGGGTTGACTAAGGTGACAGTATCTGATGCGTGCATATGTTTACATTGGCAATTATTGTCTTGTTGTTCAAATGATCCAATTGATGAGTTCTATTTCAGTCAGCGATGTATAGGTGTCTGATTGATTTGGGTATTTTAATGGTTTTGTATTGTGTTATCATATCCATTTTCCCTTGACTCAATTTTATTTGAAGATTGTTTATAGTGGAATTGTTCAGTTTTTTTGTCTATATCAATCTTTAGAAATGGTCTTAAAGAGATTCGAATGGTTGGTTGCTTTGAGTTGTTGGATAGCATTGATAGGGTAACTATATTCATGAGTGCATGTCCTCAGATGTAATCTTTGATAGTTTTATTTTCTTTCATTGGGTTTTTATATGTTTACTTTTGCTCATCCCTAGTTTCTAGAGGGAGAATCCTGCAGGCTTCCTTGTCAAATTTTGTTCTTTTTGTTCACAAGTTTTTGATCATGGTAGTAAGTAATGTTTCCAAGGTGTTACGCTGTGCTTCTTTTGACACCCCTCCCCCAATATATGGAATCAGAAGATGAGAATGGTAGTCTGATTACGTCAAAAGAAAGGGAAAGCTGTCTTTTATTAGGAAAGAAAATATCTTGTGAGTGAAGGCAATGTGAGGAACTTTGCTGTAAGTATTGGTAATACTCTGATGATGTTCACTACTTGGCACTTGCATTAGGATTCTATTAAGCCTCCTATTATATTTAGCTGAGAACATCTTCATGTTCATTTGGCAGAAAATTTGCTAATAAAGTTCTTCGGGGTTTATAATATATGAAAGTAGTAATATTTGCCTTGTTGTTGAGAAATCCTAGGGCTTGGGCTTGGCTCACTTTTAGTAAATGAGCTGGAAAATACAATCTGAGCTTAGGTGATTTACTTCGTAAGAAAGAAGAGTCTTAGTTGTTCAGCATTTCGGGTTGTCTGCTGCTTCAAGAATGGGCTTGTATACTGATTTTATGTTTCAGTATTTCGTGTGGGATGAATTATGACTGGAATGTGATATATTTTTCGCTATATTTGTCCCTTTCATGCTAGACTTCATTATAAAAGAGAATCTGTTCAATTAATGGATTTTTCCATGCTTATTGAACAAATAAAACGTGGGTAAAACCTAAAGATATTCCTACATGAGTCATTATTATCAAATAGCCAACTAGCTTGTTTTTCATGGTTTTTATTATAATGTTCTCATCTGTTACTGTGCTTTTGCTCCTGTTTAGTTGTTTTGATTTGATTTGTGCTCAATAGTTTTTGTTTCTTCCCTCGGCAGGTTCCCTATTGTTGAGTGGGAGACATGACATGCCGACTGGTCTTCAGTTTTGATATCTGCAACATGCATATTGTTCAGTGAATACTGTCTTCTTAATTGCTTGGCAGCATTAAGTGATACAATAAAATTCCATGAGTGTTATCGGACTCTAATTACTTTAAATTTGGTTATTGAATGAATGTCAATCAGGGGAATTCAACCTCGTTACTTTATTTGTCTTGATTGCTGGGGCCTGTGGATGAGATGTTATTGTTACTACGCCTCCGATTCTGTGACCGTGCTCGGCACGAGTCAGTCACAAAGCCTCTAAACGTGAGTTTGGTATTCGTGCTCAAATATCTATACTAAAGACCGACTCAAGTAGATAGTATCTTATGTGGTATCCAGACAAACTATGATGTTTTACCTAAATAAACATGCCAAGCACTAGAAGCTCAACCATTGGCTTCATCAAAACATTGTTTTGAGCAAGGTTGAATTTGGACTCATCACAAAGCTATTGTTACAGTAAATTTAACTCACCCTTTTTTCGAGCGCACTCTTTGATTCCAAGCTACATAGTTAATTCACCATCTTCCAATATGATTTGATTAAAGACTATATACCCGTCATAGAATTATGCTTTTGGTTAAGTCACTGACTGATAACCATGCCCCATGCATTAAAATCGTATGTTTTGAAGAATGGGAAAGCTCAGCTTTCCTTCATGAAAGCTAAATCTCATAGCTCAAATCGTTTTTTTGTTTGATGAAAAAAAAGAAGGATTTGAAGTGTTTGGATATTTAAATCCTCTCTCTTATTTCCCCCAACTAAACATACCACCTCTCATGTCTCAATCTTTTCTCAGGGATTTGCCATTCCCCACCCAACTTACCGGCCAGTCTCAATCCCAACCAAACTGACTGAAACACATCAGTGAGTTTTAAGGGCACAGCTCTACCACTCAGCATTATATGAACCCACATTTTCCAAGTAATACGACGAAAAGAAACACCTTCTCATGGGAAATATTCCCACAGGGTCTCACAAAACCTGTTCAGGGAACAATTAACCGAAAATTTGGCTACATAACTTTCCTCATCCAATGAAATACAAAAAGTATAATCAAGTTAGTGTTGGTTCTCCACAACCGCAACACAATCTACTACTCTTTTCAAGCAACAGCTATATTTGAGAACAACATATAAGAAAGAATTCCTTCAAAATTTGTTGGTCTTCCATTGACTATAATACAGATTCTCTTCAAAGGGGAAAGGGAGTTCATGCCATCTTCTTTGTCTCCTTTTAACAATTATTTTTGACCCCAAATCTCCAATCCTACAAAAGCTGAGGATCCTCAGATTCAACAGTAAATGCTTCCCTCTCATGAACTTTATACAGAAATTATGGGCTTGCAAGCAGATAAAGGAAAGGAGACTGAGACTAACAATGTTGGAAAATTAACTGCATACCTCATAAATGTTGGCCCTGGAATGATAAATCAGTTTGACAATCATCAAATCAGAATTTTGTGTATACTCGCCGTAGAAGGTTCTTATTCAGGGTGTTGGAACTCCAGATCTAATTTCCGTTTTAAATGTGTTCTGTCCACACTGCATAGAAAGAAGTAAAAAGAAAGGATCAATACAACAACTGCCATTTTAGTAAAAGGTTTCAAAAACATAAGAAGCCTAAATAATTCTGCAAGTTTCAACCTCATGAAAAGGTGATTTTAGAGTCCATCTTCCACTTGTTTGTTCAGTAATTAGAACAATAAAAACAAAAAGCACCCCACTTGCCAATTCAGCATCACGTAAAAGCATGGTATCTCTTGAAGGAATTGTGATATACCGAAACACACACGTAAGCTTAAGAGGTCCTAACCATTAATTAGTATTACCTATTGAATGGCATCTGTAAAATTCCACATTTTAAATTAACATCATTGAATCAGATGCCTAGATACAGGTGAGAACCTTTTTTCCTAGCCATCTAACCAACTTTGTCCAACTTAGCGATATTGGTTCTAACCACTGGGATCCTCGTATAGAATCAGGTTGCGGATAAATTTTGTGTTCCTAAAGTTGAATGCAATTTATTCTTTAGTTCCAGGTGTAAATATCCGGACAATCTAGAAACTATATGAAGAAATATCAAGTGATAATTTTTTTTTAGGATCAAGATTCAAGTGTAAATGCATTTTGCGACCCCCAAATTACCAGCTTCAGCATCTAGCACCTAGACTCAAAATTTCAGTTGCAATGTGCACCCTCTAGGGCCTAAAATGTCTGGAATGCACATAACTAAAAAAAAAAAACAAGGTACAATAATGCATGTTGAGGTATATAGTTCGAGGAGGATATGCATAATTTTCTCTTGAACTTCTTATATTGATCAAGACTCTGTTTATCCTCTTCCTTTATTTTCCCCCCACATTTCTACTTTGATTTAGAACTGAGGATTTCACAAGGTTGAAATCCAAAGCATCCAGGCCATTACGGGGAATTTTCAGAAAAATGAATAACGGTTGGTTCAGTCATTTGGTACTATCAGAAACCTGGTTCCAACTCACTTTTGCAATTGAAGATATTTTTTCTTTTTATTTTATTTGTTGGAGAGGGTGTGGAATTTTAGACATGCATACATTTTGAACCAACAATTTTCCCCTCCAATTGTTTTGTACGGGAGAGGAAGTGCCATAGAAACTACAACTACATATGAAGATCCTATAATTCTCAAGGCATTGGCAGACTTGGACCAACCCTAATTCCCCTCTTTCTAAGCCACCATAGGATTCTCAACTTCACTACGAAACTCATACTCCACCTCTCAATATGGTATCTTCATTGGTTATATGGATTTCCCATCAGCATAAGAAATGCAGAAAAAAAATTAAAGGAAATGACTACTCCATTTGTTCCACAACAACAGACACCATATCATTTTTTGATGTCCCAAAATGGGAGTTCCATCCTAAAAGTTCAAATGTACATCTTCTGGTTTCTTTGGTTACCCCTAGGAGGGGGAAAGTTTAACCTTCTACAAACAAATCAGTGAACATATATTTAAACGTTAAAGGCTAAGTTTTGGTCATTTACACTGACTTAAAAGGCATAGAAGGCCTAAATGAATGTCCCTTAACAAGTTGAAATCTCCCCAAAAATCGATCAAACATGTAGACAGAGAAGTAGAAACAAATGGGACTTCTGCCTCCCAAAAGCCTTTTTTATCAACATCAATATCGGACTCCTGTTTTGATCTAGAAACCTGTTAGCTCAGATATGTGCTCTATAACAATGTCATGTTTTTAACCTTTGCCTTACACCATTTCCAAACAAAATTTTTTCATTCGAAAAATATTGCAAAAGGGTTTGAAATCCATCTTCAAATTGCAAGTTTAAGTAACTTACAAAAGTTTAAAACCCTTATGAGATAATGAATGGAAATTTTCCTTTTACCTGTTAATTGTAGGCCTATTTGGAGGTTTTGCTCCAAAGATAGAAAAATCAACCGACATTGGAACTGGTTCATTCCTGCTTGTATTTTCACCAGCAGCCTGTCTCATCTCACCTACATGGTCGTCAATCTTATCAGCTCGGTATGCATTTCCTTCAAAACCCTCACGCTCTGGCCTCACCCTCCTCGACTTCCTTGGAGGTGATAAGACAGTAGGACCGTCATGTGAATTTAAATCTGAACCCCTAGATTCCGGTTTAGGTACAGGTCTAGGGAGTTTATCTGGATCTGTTGGCAGTGGTGCAAATGAAAAGTGCCTAAATAGGAAAATATAAATGAGAGGAGAGAACCAAATATAACCAAAGATCTCCTAATTGAACGGTTAAGATAGTTACACACAGGTGCTCTAATACCTGCTGCACCGATATCCTAGCTTTAGGATCATAAGTAAACATCTTTGACAAGAGATCTAAAGCATCATCACTAGCCATTGGAAACAGTGACCGTAAAGAGGGTGCAGGAACATATTGGTACTCCATATAATCAGTAAGGAATACTATATCTGGCCACTGAGAAGGTGTTGGAGTCCCAAATGCAGCAAAGATCTTTCCTAATTGATCAATGTCGCTTGCACCCTATTGATATTCAAAATCATGCAGATGAGAGAGTATGAGAAACAGGCGAGCAAGGATTCTTCATGTATAGATAGCACATGCAGAAAAAATAAAAGTAGCAGAAAATATCACGTAATGCAAGACATACCAAACTCATATGATAAGGTAAAGTGCCACAGCAGTCAAAACGGTCAGCAAACTCAACTCAACTAGCACTAAACCTAACTGATTGTGGTAGGAGGCTACATGAATTCTCTATCAACCATTGGGGTTGGCCACATGCATCTTTCTTCATCATTCTATCCTGTTTCTAACATTTTGTACCACATGTACCCAGCGTATCCAAAGCTTGTCATTGTCCGTCAAAGGATGGCGAGGAGTAATACAATAATCCTACAGATGCTAAATTAAACCAGTTGAGAATCCAGAAAGTCCAACTGTGGGGTTCAATGTAGTCTCATTTTAAAATATCATTTGGGGATCACCACATCATAATTAGATGACATGAAGCTAAGCCCCAAAGATATCAACGCAAATACAAACAATTAGGCAGTAAAGTGTAAAGGGTCTAAAGCACAAAAATCAAATTTGCAGAACTCAAACCATGTCACAATTCACAAGAACTAGTAACGACGACAATTTCAATTAACCTGCAGAAAAGGTCGCGCAAAAGAAGTTCAGCAAATATACAAGCTGCAGCCCAAACATCCACCCCAGCACCATATTGCTTGGTACCAAACAACAGCTCAGGTGCTCTATACCATCGAGCAAAGACCTATCATAAGAGTTTAAATAAATGGACACTTCTCACGTTGTAATACATGTATAAAGAATTATAAAACTGCTGGAGTTTAAACTGTGCTGCTAAAACAACACCAACTTTTAAAACACAATTGCATAAGCAGCGCCACCAAATAAGATTTCTTTCTGTGAAAAGGGCTGTTACCAGATTCATCCTCGAAGATGTCGAACTCAGAATACTAGACTTTCAGCAATTAAATGAATTGCAATGCAATCAGACAAGAATAAGCAAACCTGGTGAGTAAACTTGCGATCTGGGCTCCCAAATATTCGTGCTAAACCAAAATCTGCAAGTTTGAGCTGTCCATTAGATCCTATAAACAAGTTGTTTGGTTTCATATCCCTGTCAAGCACAAGTAGCACTCATCTGAGACAAATCCCACCAAGTAATAAACAATCTTACAGAACAGCATGTCAACAAAAAACAATACCTATGTAAAACCCATTTCTTGTGGCAAAAAGCAAGTCCCTTTAGTGTCATTTGCAGGTATGATTTTATGTCAGCCGGTGAAAGAAATATATTCCGATCACGAATAACAGCTTCTAGATCTGTCTCCATGAACTCAAAAACAAGGTGCAAGTTACCCTTATGAGGGAACGCATCAATCAACTCAATTATATTCGGATCTTTAAGCTCTTGAAGAAGTTTGATTTCTCTCAGCGCCGTAAAATTTGCCCCTTCCTTTTGCTTTCCAAGCCGAATTTTCTTAATTGCAACTATCTGTCTTGTCTGCACACAAATAGTTAAACAAAGCAGTGATCCGATTCTCAACATAAGTCTCAAGAAAAAAGCTGTTAACAAATTCTGCACTAAAGTAAAATCAATCCTACACATACCAAAAACCACTCCAGATCATCCAAAGATATGTTTCCTAGCTGTCCATTCAGCTGCATTTGAAAGTGAGACATACAGAATTATCCATTGTCCCAATTTCAATTATTTAGCTCCATTTCGTTACATTTCTGAACTTAATATCTCCATTTTCAAGAACCCTTTTCCCGTGCCGTATTTCTTGTTCTCTAAAACCCAAGAAGCATAAAACCACAAAATTCCACGACGCTATTTTAGTACTCGCCATTAAACTTATTTCAGCAACAACAAAAAATAATATAAATTTCAATTTTCCCGTTATCTCCAGAAGTTTTTAACCAACCAGAGTGTAGCTTATTTTCTTCTACATAGACAGTCGTTAAGACCTCATTTTCCCCAACAAAACATTAAAAAAAAAAAAGACAAAGACAAAGCAAAAGAATAAGTGACCATAAGTAAGGATGAAATACGTTGGTATCAATGGCTTGGTAGACGACTCCGTAGGTAACTTCACCAAGGATTTCTCGTTTTAGATATCTATCGGCGACTTTCTTAGAAGGATCGAGCTCTGACATTTTTATTTTATTTTTTTGTTTTAAAATTTTTTATTTATTTCCGAATATGTAATATCTTCAAAGAAAATCCGAGAAATATTAGGGTTCGGATTTCGGGCACTGAGGTCGAGCCGTTGAGGGAAAAAAATGCCGTTGAACGTTGAGAGAGTGGGATAGAGAGAGTAAAGGCATCGTCTATTGTCAATATAGCATTTCTCAGGGATATTTTGGTGATAGTACAAAACACTCCGATTGTTATTCCTTGCCCGGTCGTTGGGTTTGTGATTAGACTTCTGGACTCTCGAGAGCCCTTGGTGACATTTCATAGGTTGGTACTAGGCCCAAAATGAATCTAATTAATATATTTTTTTCTAAATAACCAAACAAAACTAGCTTTTGTTTACAAATATAAAAAAAAAAATATTGGCAATAAATCCAAAAATATATATTAAAAAATCCGTATTTTTTTTTTGTTTATTTGACAATTTTTTTATGTTTTTAATTTTGGCCCCTGAATCAGATATTTTTGAAATAAGCCCAGTTAAAAGTTAATTTTCTAGCTTCAGCCCTGTCCAAACATACACGGAAAAGTTTAGTAGAGGTTGATTTTCTTGTGTACATCATATGCATGCAATATCCTTGCTGGAGCAGTCTGATTTTAAAACTAATTCCATGAGTGGCAATCTGATCAAGAAGATCGATCACTGGGTAGAGAGCATTTATATAATTTTTGCCCCACTATTTCAAATCAACGAAGACATATGAAGAAAATTACCCATTATGAAGCGCACATGAACAAATTAATTAAGAAACACCGGTTTGATCTTTAATTTTATACATATATATAAGTCCATTGAAATTAGGAAATACATCTAGATATCTTGATAGAAAGTAAAGGAATTGCGATATATATCCTCCTTCCTGAAACCAAAGCCCTTCATACAGCTAGCTAGTCAGTCATCGTCAAACTGCAAAAGGGTGCAAATGAAAAGTTTTGCAATGATGATCAATTAGATATATATATATATATTCACTTAATTACTCAAAAACAATAATAATTAGTTTGCTATAACGAGCACTAACCATATTTGGGGTGCTGATCTAGACTGAAATCTTGAAGGTTGGGCTGAGAAGGCTGGAGACGATATGGGTTAAAAAGTGGAGGCAAGGTTGCCAGCTGAAGCACACTACTAGGTTGCTCTTCCCCGGTGAACGGGAATTGTTCCAGAACATGTCTGTGTTCCTCGGTCTTTGGTACCATAGCCACAGCTTGTTGATGCTCCAGTGCTGTCTGATTCGCCTTGATCTATAATTAATTGTGACATACAAACGATCTCACCAATGTTAGATGTCCCAAGGTTACTGGATGCTACTCAGACGTGGTATGCATGGACTTCCAAAAAGCTCATTTGACCCTTGTACTACTCACCAGATGGTATATTTGTTCATTTTCATCTTGCAACAGTTTCTCCTAAACGAGGACAAGAAGCAGGAGAATGATCAGTGCTTAATTTGATATAAAATTAAAGAGAATGCGATACGTGTTTGTGAGAGAGAGAGAGAGAGAGAGAGAGAGAGAGTTGAAAAGATTTCAGCGTATTTACCTTCCTTCGAAGATTATCCACCTGCTGTTCTAAGAGCTCAAACTGTGTAAATATACCGGATCACGCACAAACCAAAATTAATTTTAGCTAGCTACACTTTTCAAACTTACAACTAATGGTTTATGACACATGCAGCCAAGAAATGGAGGCTATAACAACTACAGAAAATTCTAAAGCACAAGTGGAAGGCCTGGAAAGAAAGAATATCTGACAGTGTAAAAGGCCACTACGTACCTTCCTAGCTCGAACCTTGTTGACAGAGTATTCCAGCTGTTGCTCAAGTCCTTCTAAATCCTCAAATTTTACAGAACTCAAGTCCTCACCAGTGTAGCGTTGCAAACTCAATTGAAGATTCAGGGTTTCTGTTTGTATCCTTCTCAACTCACCATGCATATGTTCCTGCAAACAGGAAATTAAGACAAGCGTTAAACTCAACCTTGTTTAGCCATATTTTACATCTAAGTACTGTACACAGTACATGCATTAATAGGTGGACTGTACCAGCTGGTCATTGTTTTCTGGACGAGTCCCTGTTGCAATATGATACCTACTTATCATTTGCTCCATGCTGCAGCAATATAGAAGAGATTATGCTTTTGCAAGTTGATAGAGTGGAGAATAAGAATAATCAAGAAGAATGCATAATGAGATCTCTCTCCAAATTAAGGATTCCAAACGATTTCGAGTGCGCAAAAACTGTTTCTCAAAATGATAGACACTGGAAAAGAGATAATCTGGACGTACATTGATGGCTGCCCGAACAAAACCATATGGATTTGGCAAACCAGCCACCTGACGATATGGATTTGGCAATAGTTTATGGCTCACAAAACCAATTACAAATAAACACTGGGGGAAGTATGAACATTGGAGTTTTCAATGGGTGCCAAGGAGGCAGAATCAGATGGCTCACGGCTTGGCGGGATGGGTTGTGCACCAGAGACAATTTGGCCCAATTGATTTAGAATTCAGATAGGATCCCTCTCTATGTAACTGCTGTGGACTCTTACCATGAACCCCCTCGATGCAATCGCGTGAGTTTTACAAGTTAATGAATATTTGCTTAGAACAAAAAAAAGGTGTAGCTCCCTCTATAATTTTATGACCCGTGGAACAAAGAAATCAGACAATCTCATAAAACAACAAGATTCCTAGTCAAAAAAAGAGACAGAAGAAAGAACAGTTCAATCAATTGTAGTAGAGGGAGCCGGGAGGGTATAGATATCGGAGACTGAAAACGAGAAAGATAATCGCCATGAAGCCGCCTTGATCCGGAAAAATTAAACGCAGACCGTAATGCATGGTAGCTGCAGTACCGACGCAAGGAACAGTACAGCGCGCGGATCAACGTATTGATCAAGTCGGTCAAATAAGAATCCTGATGACGCTATTGATGGAGCTAAAACTGACAAAGTAGTTATGGCATAATACTAATGCCCCCACTGCGGAGAGAGAGAGAGAAAGAAAGAGACCCAAATCCAGACCATTGATAACCTCCAATGAGGAAAACCTACTCATAACCAAAAACCTAGTCTAGGTAAAACAATTAAAGAGACGAAAACTAGAACTTCTAACAAATTAACCATGTACTGGAAGTCGTTTTTGAACATGATGGAGAATGAAATTCATAGTCTTACAAAGGGAAATACGAGAAAACCCATTTCTAAGACTAACAAACCTACACCATCCCTTGAGATACAAGCTAAGAAAGACAAAAACCAGAAAAAAGGACATTAATCAGCAAAGCAAGACTTGAAGCAAGAAAGATAAAGTACTGATCACTTGGAAATGAACCATGAAGCAAGAAATATAGAGATACCTAGATGTCTCACTGCAGTACTCGAACAACTTCCCATTGCTTGAGAAAATGATGAGCGCAATCGGGGCGTCACAAAGCACAGAGAGTTCGTGGGTTTTCTTCAACAGCCCTGCTCGGCGTTTCGCAAAGGTGACTTGCCTTGTGGTTCGGTTCTCTATCCTTGAGATTGACATCCTTCTCCTTCCCATTTTCCAAGAGTGTTCTTATTTTACTTCTCTTCTTGTTAGGGAAAGCAGAAAAAATGGGTACTCTGCGCTTTTGGTGAAATTCCTGGTTTGCAGAAATATAAGTAACCCAACAATTAGCTCTAAATACCACTAGAAAGAGAAAGCATATAGGTTGCTGTTTCTAGAAAAGTAGCTGATTGGGACATGCTACATGAGAGAGAGGGGGGGAGAGAGAGAGGCCGGAGGGAGGGAGGGAATAAGAGTTGATCAAGAGAGGAAGAAATCCAAGAAATACAAAGAGTTCAGAATTTCTCTGTTCCTTTGCTCGCTGGAGTTGAAGTTGGCATGAAGCTTGTTCTGCAGATCAACCCTACAATATATATAGAACACCGTCCTTCCTAGATCGCCCATCTTTTTGGCCAATATTACAGGAAAAAACCTGTCTTGCATGCCTCTTTGAGCTTTCAAATTTCAATTAAATCTGCTATGGCCTAGAAAAACGAAATAAATTTACTGTGGCTGGAAGCTGGCAATCTCGGGATATAGCTACGTCATTTACTTTGGACCACGTAAAACTCAGAAGCCACGTTTCATATAATATTAGTTTAACAAATAATTCAACAAATGACTCATCAGTAAATCTGTTATTAAAGAAATCACTTCAGAATTAATATAGCAGGGGCATTATTCTCATTGAAGACAGGCTCATGCATTCTAGGTTAACAGCTATGATTAAATTATACATAAATGGTCTTCATAGTTCCACTACACTTGCAAGAGTTCCTTGGTATGTGTTCTAAATTTTCTTCCTTTTTCTCTTTTCTCCCTATAAATACACAAGACTTCACATCTTTCATCAGATAACAATCGCAGTTAAAATAGGAGTTCCTTTTTTCTGCACAATAGATCTCTGAAATATATTGGGAGCAGATAGATGATAGAGATCATAAATGGCTCCAATACTAAGAGCTAATTAATTCTTAGTGGTGGCATATATATCTCTGATTTCAAATATCTGTTTTTGCTGCAGGGTTGACGGTACACCTATTTGCCCTGTCTTCAATGAGACGGCCAGGAGCAACATTAGGAAAGGCTGATGTCATATTGTGACTGTTAACTACCACATCTACTATAGTGCTGGACCAGTTTCTACTGTCTGCCAAGCTAGCTCTCTCGTTTGTCTTATTGAGTTTACCAAATTGGGAAAGGGCAACTATTGCTACTGTTCCTCAATTTCCATGGCTAACTGGCTGATCACGTGTTGGCCCCATGGGAAATGAAGAAGCATGCGAACCCCGGCCTTTCCGTTGCCATGGTCAAGCTCTAAACAAATAATTACACGCGCTGAAGACAAAAAAGATCAAGGTAAAGAGAGAGTTCATGGCCGAGCCATAATTAAGTTGACAAAATATTCTTATGGAGTCTGTGCTTATAAATTAATTAATGTAGGTACCCAGTAGTCGACCATTAGACTTGCAACTTTCTCCAACACGCATTTCCTTAAAAAACATGCACCACGTCCTTCCTGTGAGCTTCCGTGAAAATCCTCAGAGACCAGAATGTTAACTTACAGCTTTTTCAATTAAGATATTGCTAGCTATATATATTATTACCACCTTCCTCGTAGGAAGACACAGCTGAGCAAGAAAAGTATAACTTCCTCAAATGGGAGTTGATCATGACCGTATATATATACATGTACGAGAACCCAATAAATTTATAAATATGGCATATTTTCAGTTTCCAACTTTTTGATAATTACTAGCTATGAACTTAATTAAGTAGGTCTACAAAAGCCGCGTCTAGATGAATTTGTCGATGGTTTCAGTACGTATTACAGAATGGGTTTGTGAAAAAAACAAAGCAAAGTCATTAGGCTTTTCTGTTTCTATATGGTATGATGACTAGATCAGTGTACATCATATATAGCATATATAGGCTTACATGGAGGAACTATGGTGAGATATATATGTAAGAGCATTAGTAGGATAACTTTGAACATATGCAATTTGATGAAAGCCCAAACTTATAACTTAAGTGTCCATTAATCCCTCCTTTAATTGTGCAAGCAAGCTAAAAGTACTAGACGCTTTTATTTTTCTCCAGTACTAAGACTATGTCTGGCATCTAGGAAACTTACAATCAGATTTTACCCAAGAAAAGCACCCATCAAAATTGCCCAATTTTTTTGAATTCTATGCCACCCAAGACCGATGATATTCCTATTATCAAAATATGACCTAATTATTATAATACTGTGCCTATAATACGATGAAAAAGATAATGGGATTCGGTGGAATTCCTTTCCATCTCAAGAAGATGGTTCTTCCGTGACGTAGACGTAGAGACTGATTATACGTTGAGGGCAACAGTGAGAAATATTGATTTTGTCTTTATCACAGCAGCAAACCCTAGTTTCAAACTTCCCCTCCCTCGTTAGAAACTTCCAATTGGGAATAGCAAGATTTTCTAGATTGTCCGCACAATTATTAGTTTTATCTTGCATAATCTCGCGGGCATAATTGTCAAGATCGTCCCACTTTTTGAAGCCCTTCTTCCCCTGGTCCAGCTGAAGCTGGTAATTGAAGCAAATTAAGAGAACAAAACAGTCTTATTTGTTTCTCACACAATCTGAATGGGTTTTTCCTGCAGTTTCATCCAGAAAACGATTCCAACCCTTTAAAAGCCTGTTCGAATATTACCATGACAAATCTCATGAATGATTTTCTGCCAAAAGTTGCAAGTGGAACATGACTCTAAACCAGAACAGCTAATAGAAAGAATAATGAGAACATTGTCGGCCTGTAACAGGAATTAGTTTTACGTCCCCATCGCCTTCCCTACTTCGGTTTTCATCATTTGGTTTTTGCAGACCTAAAAGATGCGTTGAAAGATAATAATCCAAGAAAGGCTATGTAAAGAAATGGGAAGACATAAGTGAGAGAGAGAGAGAGAGAGAGAGAGAGAGGATTGGTCAAAATTTGGTGAAAATATCATGGACGGATTATAAGTAAATTGACGTCGAAGTACTGTTTTCGTATTTTATTCATGGTTATATAGGACGTTCTTTTACCTAGTTGATTTCTTTTTCTAATTAGTAAAGGCTAACTTAACCTATGCCTTGACACATGTATATCATACATGCGCGATCATAATTAAGTACATGTGTAATGGTGCGCTGTTTCTAATGTACGTATATGAACCGTTTAGCAATTAGCTCCATGATTTACCTCACCAAGCATGCATTCTCTCATGCCTGCAGGCAATATATATATATAATCACCAGAATGTAATCAGGTTGCAATAACCTGAAACTCATTTTCGAATTTAGTGTTGATGGCCCTTTTTCCTAATTTGTAACTCTCTTGTATATCATGCATGTATCCAGCATAATAATATTGTAATTAGTTCCGTTGAGTTGTCCGCATAATTTAATCAACTCATGAAAACAATCGGTTAAACCATGCATGCATCCTGAGGAAGAGAAACGGAAGCTTAATTAATTATAGGAATTACGAGTTTCCAATTTGCTAATATGGAATTAGGTCATCATGATTACCTCTTTGTTAGATCTTCTAGCTCGTATGAGCCCACAAAGCAATTCAGGTTTCATGGATGGAAAACTAAATACCATTAATTGCGAAGATTCAGCTACTGCATGCTTCGAAATGTTGTGATTTGCTAAAGACTAAGATCACTTCTTAGTAGCCAGCTGGCGCATCAATGATGATCTTAACATGCATCCGACTAATGTGATTTACCTTGATTCATCATGGTCACCTAAAGCTATCTGACTTTTTGGTGTGGTACTTAATCCCTATTAGCTCTAAGGAGATCAAATTTCCTTCAATTTCATCGATTGTTTGTCTGCACAAGATAATTGATACATATGATGGGAAAGATATGGCTAACTGATCCTGAGAGTAATGTGGGCTTTATAAATATCATGATCGCTTTAACTTTCACCATTTCTAGCAATTTATAATGATGCCCAATTTACCCAATTTTAGACTTCTGCTCTTCTCCATGGTACGAGAGAGAGATCTAGAGAGAGAGAGAGTTTGGAGAAGAGGACGGTCGGGTTGGCATACGATAAAGTTGAATTAATTAGTGGGATTAAATGGTGACAAACACTAGGCAACGAAACCATGGAAGCATTTTCTCTGTATTTTTTCTTTTTCGGATGTTTTTCAAATGCATCGTTCACTTGGTGCTTGCCAGCCAAAAAGGTTCAACTTACGCATCAACACTACTTTTTGGTTCCTACTGCTCATTTCCTCTAAACTCTAACGTACGTGAGAGTAAGTTCTATAGATTGTTGTTCCTGCTTATTGGGTGCTTATATGTAACTACAACTTTGTCGTAATGAAATCAATATTAATTTAAAACTTCAAAATAGGGATCAATTTCTTTTTCCTTTTTATCAAGGACAAATTTTATTGAAAGTATAAAAAATTGCAGTATAGAACTTACAATAAAAAAGACCCAATGGTTTGCCAACAAGCCTAGGAGAAATAGCCCATAAATTAAGACGCAAGACCTCGATGGATTGAAGGCCCATCGATAGCAAGGAGACCTATAGTAAATGGGCCTAAGGGCCTACTGATAGTAACAACTATCACACAAGGCAGTAGTGGTTGCCACTGAAGAAGGTGAACAAGGTGGTTCAAGACTCAAAATACAGCAGCCGAACCTAGAAGGGGGGTTGAATAGGTTCTAAAAATTCCCTTTTTAAACTACTTCTGCATCTTATGCCAGCACAATCTCACAAGTTATCAGCAAATTCACACTCAGTATATCATGCGGAATAATCAAATCAATGGCTAGGTTATTACAAATTAACAACACTACAATAAACTCAAGAATATCTTTCTTAATCAAAGAAACAGAGTATACAGCAATCACTACAATGACTAAATTCTCCAAGTAATCACAATCACAAACAACAACACCAGAATTGATGATGAAGAGAAAAACCACTTGAAAGAAATCTTTCAAGAGAAAAAACTCTCCGGGCTCGTAAGCCGATTTAAGCAAATCCACTAGAAACTTCAAACTTGGTACAAGTGATCCATACACTACCCAACACCCCGTTGCTAGTCTAACACAACTTGTACCTTACTGGAATACGACATCCAGCTCTACACCATGCAGGGAATGAGGAACTCCTCTTCCATTTGAAGATTTTGATTCCAAAAACCTATTTCTACAGCCAAGCCGATCTTTCCACACACTCACGTGCAATCAGCTTTCTTACAATAGAATCAAACAGTCTGGGTATTCTCTTGGTGATCGAATCAGAGAAAATAGGAGAAGCAGGAATCTTGTTGGGTTCTCTCAGTTTCACAGAAACAGCTACAGAAACATTAACAGGAAGAATCTTGAGGAAAGCTCTCAAAGCTTAGGTTTCTCAGATATCTCAAGGAACGTTGAATGCTAATTGTGAGAAAAATGGCTTTTGTACTTTGGGAGTCGGAGGGAAGGATTCACGAAGTTTCAAGACTTCTTGAATCTTGGGCGCTTCTTTAAAAAACCGTTATAACAGTCTTTCGTAATTCTGATCAAACTTGGAGTGAACTCGGAACAAACTTCCCGGCTCTCAAAACATCAAAGCGCCAACTCCGTATAGACAACTATATGCAGACTACAATCAAACCTCTAACATAACCCAATGATCACCAAGACTTGTTGAACGGCTGGTCTTGAGCAGGACTTCAATAAGCAGGAACCTCAGGAATAAACCAGGACACGTCATGAAGTATATATGCCAACTTAAATACATCTACAGAAGGGACGAACATCTCATCGATCATGCTCCCTTAAAGTATTTCATATGCAAAGACCAACTACAAATGCAAAACAGAAACATACAAAATGAACATGGTACAAATAAATGTACAAAAACAACTAAACATGCGAGTAAGCCCAAACGAGTAAAGGTAAAAGTACCAAACTAGGGTGGAAAAGACACTAGCCAGAGCATCATCAGAGATTGGTGGCGAATGGAGGAGATCCACGGCCTTGGAGGGAGATCATGAGCCATTGGCGGATGTAGGGGGTCCAACAAGGGCCCTGGACCCGATTGAACCCTCCAAAGCGTTTGAATTTTTTTTTTTAACTAATATGTCCCATTTAACCAAGCTGGACCCCCCCTTAAAGCCCAACCCAAACCCTGCCCACTGCCCAGCCACCTCTAAATTTGCAGATCATTAACTTACTCTTGAATAAGATTTATTAGGCTTGATATTGGTCAATTTAGCGCACAGTTGAGATCTTACTGGGAATTAGATGTCCAAATGCATCGAAGTACCCCACAATTTTCATCTAAAAACCCATTTAAGTAGATGGTACAGACTACAGTTAGCATAGAATAAAAAAGTAGGTGGTACAATTACCACAGTTTTATAGTTGAACTCTGATCTTATTAGAACCATGAGATATTTCTTTCTTTATGCAGTTTATAACCTATTAATTTAGTCTCTTTGACTGTGTGAAGGGTATATGTTAAACATGTCTCTAGCTAGATTGCTTTAGGGATGTCTAGCAAATATTACAATAAGATATTATCTTTAATTTTTAATATTTTAACTATTAAATATTTTTTACATTACTTAATAAAAAAACTTTTATCATTTTTCCTTTAAAATTGGCCCATCATATTTTTCTGGTTCGCCATGTCAGGAGCTGTAGAAAATCAGTCTTAGGGAGTGTGGCATGTCATGGGAGGCGAAGGCGCAGGCTGAAGCAACTGAAGAGCTAGGTGTGTAAGATCCACACGCGCTGCACGGCCCATCGCTGTTGAGCACAATTAATTTCACGTACCGGAAGGTGGAACTCGGAGGGGAGAGCTCAGCGCGTGCTTTATTCCTGAGCCTTATTGTTCGGCTGCATGAGGATTGCCTTAGCAGAGAGAGTGTGTTTTGACCGCAAAAAAAGCGTCTAGTACGGTTGGCAACCAAACCCATGGACTATACGCAGTGGTGGGATACAAACCTGAGATTGACAGCCCTAAACATGGACACTTCTTGTCGGAAGTCCAAAACGAACATGGCCTTGTAAGAAATCGGACAAAGGGCAGTAGCCCAATCTTGTCTGGCATGTCCAAAGTAGACCCGAACTTTATCTTTTCCCCTTGTGCATGAACAAACATAGACCAATTACTTAGCAAGGAAGAATGGCCAAGGAAGAAAGGTACCCAAATGTCCTAAATTAATCTCCAGGCTCCCCCAATTCACGAAAAACGTGGCCACGTCATTTCTGCGCATCGTCATCACTCATTCCCAACGTCGGTTCTTTGTAATTTTCCTTCTCTATTTCTTTGCTCTCTTTCTGAACCTTCTGCGGACTCTCTCTCCATTTTCTCTCTGGCCTCCATTCTGGAGCTAGATCTACACAAACCTGAGACTGACAGCCCTAAACATGGACACTTCTTGTCGGAAGTCCAAAACGAACATGGCCTTGTAAGAAATCGGACAAAGAGCAGTAGCCCAATCTTGTCTGGCATGTCCAAAGTAGACCCGACTTTATCTTTTCCCCTTGCATGAACAAACATAGACCAATTACTTAGCAAGGAAGAATGGCCAAGGAAGAAAGGTACCCAAATGTCCTAAATTAATCTCCAGGCTCCCCCAATTCACGAAAAACGTGGCCTCATTTCTGCGCATCGTCATCACTCATTCCCAACGTCGGTTCTTTGTAATTTTCCTTCTCTATTTCTTTGCTCTCTTTCTGAACCTTCTGCGGACTCTCTCTCCATTTTCTCTCTGGTCCATTCTCAGATCTACACCTCGATATCTACCAACCCATGGATCTGGCTCCGGAACAGCTCCAATACCTAACAATTCCAGATATCCTCAGAGAAGCAATCTCTATCCCCAAGCAGTCCCCGAAGACTTCCCTCTCTCCTTCGCCATCCTAGCCCACTCACTCTTCACCCACCCACTTCTAGCCCAGCTCCAGGCCTACCCACAAGTCGACCCGTCTCAGACCCGCCATGAATGGACCCTCCTTCTCCTCTTCCAGTTTTTCTACCTCATCTTCCTCTTCGCCTTCTCTCTACTCTCCACCGCTGCGGTCGTCTTCACCGTCGCTTCCCTCTACACCTCCAAGCCTGTCTCATTCTCCTCCACAATGTCCGCTATTCCCAAGGTCTTCAAGCGCTTGTTTGTGACGTATTTGTGGGTCGCTCTTCTGATGATGTTCTACAACTTTGTGTTCCTTGCTTTCTTGGTGTTATTAATAATAGCTGTTGATACCCAGAACGCCCTTTTGCTTTTTGTGTCTGGGGTTGTCATCTTCTTGCTTTTCTCGTTGTTCACGTCTATATCACCGCCTTGTGGCACTTGGCCAGCGTGGTGTCGGTGCTGGAACCAGTACACGGGTTCGCCGCGATGAAGAAGAGCTACGAATTGCTGAAGGGGAAAACCCGTTACGCTGGTGCGCTCGTTTTCATTTATCTGGCATTTTGTCTGGTTATTGGGGGCGTTTTTGGGTCAGTGGTGGTGCACGGAGGGAATGAGTATGGGGTTTTTGCGAGGATTGTGGTAGGTGGATTCTTGGTGGGGGTGTTGGTGATTGTGAATTTGGTTGGGTTGCTGGTGCAGAGCGTGTTTTACTATGTTTGCAAAAGCTGTCATCGTCAGGGGATTGATAAGACTGCTTTGCACGATCATCTGGGTGGCTATCTTGGAGAATATGTGCCTCTGAAGAGCAGTGTTCAGATGGAGAATTTTGAAATCTGAGATGGGGGAGCTAGTTGACATAGATGAGAAAAATTTATGTGTAAGCTTATCAGACAGATGAGATCATATTCGTCCTTTCTGTCTTTGTGTCGTATGAAATGTGTAAAAAGAAAAACCTGTTGAGAGGGGTTTGTGCAAATTTCCTATCAAAATAGAATCTTTGGTTTTTGTTTAGTTTCCCACGACCATTTGAGCGAGTCCTACTTTGTAGTTGTTGTGGATTGCTCTGTTGTAGATCATATGTTTGAAGGATCTCAAAATATGTTCTCACGGGTATTTCCGAATAGTAATTTCGCTTCTGCTCTGAATAGCAATTACAGTATTTTTTTTTTCTTCATAGACATATAACTCGGTTCTTCTTAACTCATTTTGTTAAATCTCTTTGGTCTTGGATGATATGTCATAGTTCGGAGTAGTAACTGATTTATGCGGGTAAGCCCTTTGTTATTTTTGGGGGTTGTACGCTTGCTAAGCTAATGGTTGATCCAATGTGTATTAGTTTGGTGGCATTTATTTTAAACCTTTTTGTTTACCCTGATCTAGCTGGCCTCTAATGAGAGGATGGGTATGTCCCTTGTTGTTACTTACTTTACCCCTTATACTGTTCGGGTTCACAAATGGAGGTAAGCAATTTGTTGATCATAGTGACACAATATTCGGTGTACTTCTGTTGTGTTAATCTCGTGTTGCGTTTCCGGTTTATCTATGTTTTCATTGCGGCCAAGTGACATAGATGTGGAGGAAGTCATTTTTCCTTGAAGAGTGAGATTATGTACCGAGTGATAATGACCCAGCCTGAGGTGCATCTAGAGGTTAAGCAAAACCTTGTTGAGCCTTTATTGATACATATATAAATACAATTCAAACTTCTCATTAATTGCCGGTGTACAAATGGAAAATATTGTTTCTGAAATGGCAAGGTTCATCCATTTGGACAACAACATCCGAATCTCATGGAGCTTTTAGTTCATCGCATATTTGGAAACACCAAATGGATTTTCCCACAGGTGTCTTTACATGTTTTTCATTGTTAGAGGCTGCCATCAGTAAATGTTATGTTTGTCTTTCTCATGGTTCTATGGTTTGGAAGAGCACGAATATTGTGAGAGGCTGTAGTAAAAGGGATTGCATCCATATGCCTAGGAGTTGGCTCAATGGGTAATACAAAGGAATTAGCTTTTATGCGCACCCCTGCACGATGTCTATGTAGAAAACCAATGTAGACCATCTTGTGAAGTTGATGTAGTTTTGATGTTCAAGGTTCTGATTACACGAAAGTCTCAAATGTAATAAGTGAGAGAAAGTTTCATGCATGGTGACTATGGCTCATTGGGATGGTAAAAGTAGTAGCATTCTTGCCTTGTTGGTGAAAGAAATGAGTATATAGTTCTATGGCCCCAATCTTAATGTCGCTGTTTCTAGATTGTAGATGCTACATATTCGTGAGCTTATATGTTCATGAATGACTTTGCCATCTCTGTTAACGGGAAAAATGGAGAAGCCTAGTTGTCTTTTATGTTAAGCAAGCTTCCTGAAGCTAAAACTATATGTGCTCTTGCTGATGAGTCAGTAACTCACTAGGTTCTTTAGAACCCACGCTCTGTACATGTTTACTGTCAGCACAGGTTGTCCTTGTTTCAGTAGATATCTTGACTGTTGATATATGAGTGGGACATGATTGCTCACTAGTTTCTTTAGAACTCACGCTCTGTACTTGTTTACTGTCAGCACAGGTTGTGTTATGAAATGTGTAAAAAGAAAAACCTGTTGAGAGGGGTTTGTGCAAATTTCCTATCAAAATAGAATCTTTGGAAGTGTTTAGTTTTTTCGACTTTTGAGTGAGTCCTACTTTGTAGTTGTTGTGGATTGCTCTGTTGTAGATCATATGTTTGAAGGATCTCAATCTAGAGGTTATGTTCTCACGGGTTGAGCCTCCGAATAGTAATTTCGCTTCTGCTCTGAATAGCAATTGCCGGTGTACAGTATTTTTTTTTATTGTTAGACATATAGGTTCATTCTTAACTCATTTTGTTAAATCCTTGTAAGAAATCGGACAAAGGGCAGTAGCCCAATCTTGTCTGGCATGTCCAAAGTAGACCCGAACTTTATCTTTTCCCCTTGTGCATGAACAAACATAGACCAATTACTTAGCAAGGAAGAATGGCCAAGGAAGAAAGGTACCCAAATGTCCTAAATTAATCTCCAGGCTCCCCCAATTCACGAAAAACGTGGCCACGTCATTTCTGCGCATCGTCATCACTCATTCCCAACGTCGGTTCTTTGTAATTTTCCTTCTCTATTTCTTTGCTCTCTTTCTGAACCTTCTGCGGACTCTCTCTCCATTTTCTCTCTGGTCCATTCTCAGATCTACACCTCGATATCTACCAACCCATGGATCTGGCTCCGGAACAGCTCCAATACCTAACAATTCCAGATATCCTCAGAGAAGCAATCTCTATCCCCAAGCAGTCCCCGAAGACTTTCTACCTCATCACCCTCACCCTCATCTTCCCTCTCTCCTTCGCCATCCTAGCCCACTCACTCTTCACCCACCCACTTCTAGCCCAGCTCCAGGCCTACCCACAAGTCGACCCGTCTCAGACCCGCCATGAATGGACCCTCCTTCTCCTCTTCCAGTTTTTCTACCTCATCTTCCTCTTCGCCTTCTCTCTACTCTCCACCGCTGCGGTCGTCTTCACCGTCGCTTCCCTCTACACCTCCAAGCCTGTCTCATTCTCCTCCACAATGTCCGCTATTCCCAAGGTCTTCAAGCGCTTGTTTGTGACGTATTTGTGGGTCGCTCTTCTGATGATGTTCTACAACTTTGTGTTCCTTGCTTTCTTGGTGTTATTAATAATAGCTGTTGATACCCAGAACGCCCTTTTGCTTTTTGTGTCTGGGGTTGTCATCTTCTTGCTTTTTCTCGTTGTTCACGTCTATATCACCGCCTTGTGGCACTTGGCCAGCGTGGTGTCGGTGCTGGAACCAGTACACGGGTTCGCCGCGATGAAGAAGAGCTACGAATTGCTGAAGGGGAAAACCCGTTACGCTGGTGCGCTCGTTTTCATTTATCTGGCATTTTGTCTGGTTATTGGGGGCGTTTTTGGGTCAGTGGTGGTGCACGGAGGGAATGAGTATGGGGTTTTTGCGAGGATTGTGGTAGGTGGATTCTTGGTGGGGGTGTTGGTGATTGTGAATTTGGTTGGGTTGCTGGTGCAGAGCGTGTTTTACTATGTTTGCAAAAGCTGTCATCGTCAGGGGATTGATAAGACCGCTTTGCACGATCATCTGGGTGGCTATCTTGGAGAATATGTGCCTCTGAAGAGCAGTGTTCAGATGGAGAATTTTGAAATCTGAGATGGGGGAGCTAGTTGACATAGATGAGAAAAATTTATGTGTAAGCTTATCAGACAGATGAGATCATATTCGTCCTTTCTGTCTTTGTTGTCGTATGAAATGTGTAAAAAGAAAAACCTGTTGAGAGGGGTTTGTGCAAATTTCCTATCAAAATAGAATCTTTGGTTTTTGTTTAGTTTCCCACGACCATTTGAGCGAGTCCTACTTTGTAGTTGTTGTGGATTGCTCTGTTGTAGATCATATGTTTGAAGGATCTCAAAATATGTTCTCACGGGTATTTCCGAATAGTAATTTCGCTTCTGCTCTGAATAGCAATTACAGTATTTTTTTTTCTTCATAGACATATAACTCGGTTCTTCTTAACTCATTTTGTTAAATCTCTTTGGTCTTGGATGATATGTCATAGTTCGGAGTAGTAACTGATTTATGCGGGTAAGCCCTTTGTTATTTTTGGGGGTTGTACGCTTGCTAAGCTAATGGTTGATCCAATGTGTATTAGTTTGGTGGCATTTATTTTAAACCTTTTTGTTTACCCTGATCTAGCTGGCCTCTAATGAGAGGATGGGTATGTCCCTTGTTGTTACTTACTTTACCCCTTATACTGTTCGGGTTCACAAATGGAGGTAAGCAATTTGTTGATCATAGTGACACAATATTCGGTGTACTTCTGTTGTGTTAATCTCGTGTTGCGTTTCCGGTTTATCTATGTTTTCATTGCGGCCAAGTGACATAGATGTGGAGGAAGTCATTTTTCCTTGAAGAGTGAGATTATGTACCGAGTGATAATGACCCAGCCTGAGGTGCATCTAGAGGTTAAGCAAAACCTTGTTGAGCCTTTATTGATACATATATAAATACAATTCAAACTTCTCATTAATTGCCGGTGTACAAATGGAAAATATTGTTTCTGAAATGGCAAGGTTCATCCATTTGGACAACAACATCCGAATCTCATGGAGCTTTTAGTTCATCGCATATTTGGAAACACCAAATGGATTTTCCCACAGGTGTCTTTACATGTTTTTCATTGTTAGAGGCTGCCATCAGTAAATGTTATGTTTGTCTTTCTCATGGTTCTATGGTTTGGAAGAGCACGAATATTGTGAGAGGCTGTAGTAAAAGGGATTGCATCCATATGCCTAGGAGTTGGCTCAATGGGTAATACAAAGGAATTAGCTTTTATGCGCACCCCTGCACGATGTCTATGTAGAAAACCAATGTAGACCATCTTGTGAAGTTGATGTAGTTTTGATGTTCAAGGTTCTGATTACACGAAAGTCTCAAATGTAATAAGTGAGAGAAAGTTTCATGCATGGTGACGTATGGCTCATTGGGATGGTAAAAGTAGTAGCATTCTTGCCTTGTTGGTGAAAGAAATGAGTATATAGTTCTATGGCCCCAATCTTAATGTCGCTGTTTCTAGATTGTAGATGCTACATATTCGTGAGCTTATATGTTCATGAATGATTTTGCCATCTCTGTTAACGGGAAAAATGGAGAAGCCTAGTTGTCTTTTATGTTAAGCAAGCTTCCTGAAGCTAAAACTATATGTGCTCTTGCTGATGAGTCAGTAACTCACTAGGTTCTTTAGAACCCACGCTCTGTACATGTTTACTGTCAGCACAGGTTGTCCTTGTTTCAGTAGATATCTTGACTGTTGATATATGAGTGGGACATGATTGCTCACTAGTTTCTTTAGAACTCACGCTCTGTACATGTTTACTGTCAGCACAGGTTGTCCTTGTTTCAGTAGATATCTTGACTGTTGATATATGGGTGGGACATGATTGCTACTTTTCTAGGGTTTGGCATCGGACTTTTGCCCCTTCCATTCAATAGCCATAAAGCGTAAAGTCCGATGATTTGTTTTGGAAGATAGTTTGTAATACCCACTTTTTGTGCTGGCCTGGCTATAGGGTATCCTCGCATATAGGTCTTCATTTCATATTCTTTTATATTTTTTTTGTTCTCTTTTATTTCTGCTAATCTTTTTTATGCCTGGGTAGGCAACTTGGTTTTTGCCTACTGACTAGTTGTCATTTGTATTACAGGAAGTTCAGTTTCCCATTAACAGGATTAGTGGACAACCATATAGCTGATGATGCTCTGCAGTTTTTACTTGCGGTAAACATTAGTACTGTATACTTCTAAGGGTTCAGAAGAAGAATACTAGTGCTGTGAATTTCTCTAAGAGAGCTCAGAAAATAGAGATGAGATCAGAATTTGGAATTCTTAAGTTGTTGGCACTGTTGTCTTCTGGATTAGAGAATTTGTCTCAACTTACGAGTGCTTTAAAGCCGCCACAGAATAAGTAGCAGGAGGGAGCATAAGAATAATTTTGAGTGTTGGATGTGAAGTAGTTATCAAGCAGAATTAGAATTATGTGTCCTACAAAATGAGGAATCGTTTCTTCTTTCTACCAGAGGAAGGCTTTTCCTCGTAGGTTACCTGCCCCTTTGCTTCTTGAAGCTTCGTTTGCTTGTTCCAAAAAGAATAGTTCTTGCGATGGTTTTGTTCTCTATTTTATCCCCTGTTTTAGATATTTGGATATAACCTCTCAAGTGGATTTAGAGCTACATATCCACATGGAGAGATCTCTACAGGTTACTGGAATTGGTACATCAAAGGGGAGTTGGGAAAAAAGATGTAGTTGTTCATCTGACCCGTGGTAAAGGCCACCTGGGAATACTGCAAAGAGAATCCACTTCAAATAACCAAGCCTCGACTAGGCAGCATGTGTGTTATATGTGCTTAATCCTGAAGTTGTCATCTGATTGTAAACATCCCAGCTATAGGCTGCGCTGTCACCTTGTTAATGGGTTAAATTATGATTTGCCAGGTTGTCTGCATTTGTTCTTGATGAAAAATCTGTTGCCTGTTTATAATAACGGAGCTTCGGAGAAAGCTTTCATAATGTGCTTCCCCAAGATCAAAATTTTGGATCAGATGCTCGTATGATTTTCTGCTAAAGTTAGAGAGAAAAGCAACAAGAATGAAATGCTATAGGATCCAACTTTATGTTGGTAGCATTAGATGTTATATGCTCAACGTGCAAGGATAATATGCAAACAGCCAGTACACTCAATAAATACGGTGTACCGAGCCCCCGAGTCTCTGTCTGACTGTTTTTTCTTCTGTTTTCTGATATTATGAATAAAAATCTGATGTTTTGATCACAAATAATATTTTATTGTATTAGGCCTTATAAGCCTTGCTTTTCCATCACTCTTCAAAATGAGATATCCCTTTATGAGATTGTCACCAAATTGGTCCAGAACATTAACTATATAATATTTCCCGACGCTTACTTCTTTCGTCATAATTTTAAGGAATTTTACAATAATAAAATGGAATGCCCCAGAAGAAATAACACCTAATGTCTAATGGATTGGACATCAGAAAACATCAATAGTTCATCAAAACATTTGAAGTGTTATTATAGCTTGCTCTTAGGAATCCCAGCAGGTGCAGCTCTTGACCTCCTTTCCACCACTCGAGATAGCTGCTTCACTGCTTCTTTGGACAGAATGCGAGGTTGGCTCAGATATTCTCCTCCATCAACTACCAATGTTGTTCCATTGACGTATTTTCCTAACAACCCACAAGATATTTACATTCAATTCTCTGTGCATGGCAACATACAGGTAAAATAGAAAGAAAAAGGAAAGGGTATTATCCTCAAAGAGTAAAACAAGGTGACAGTGAACATTATCAATCGATTAGATTGAATTCGTGGCAAATTAGTTAGCGCTATCTTGGGTCGTGACTCGACCTACTTATACTAATTACATATCGAGTCACGAAAAAGACTAACCCACCCCCGGATAGTGTAGGAAGTTTATGACTCCTATGCCCCCAAATGGTTGTTTCATGGTAGGTTGCACCTGCTTTGCTTTATACAAAGTCTGAGCCATTCAATTGACGAACTGCAGAGCTTTCTGGTAGATAGGTATTATTAATGTATTCTAACCAAAAGAGAAAGAACAGACAAAATCAAAACTTTGATATAAGTAAATTAGAGTGCTAATTACCAGCGTCAGATGCAAGATAGAGAGCAGCCATAGCTACATCCCATTTTTCCCCCAGCTTAAACAAAGCCATGCCCTCTCCATCTTTGCTCCTCATTTCCTCAGGTGCAAGTTTATTAAGGCCTGCAGTGTCTCCAATGGGTCCTGGTGCAATCCCATTGACCCTTATGTCGTAATCTGTCCCCCACTCTAATGCCAAGCTTCTTGTAATGCTATCAACAGCCGCCTGGTAAAAACAAGGGAAGGATGTAAAGAAATGAGTGCAGTTCGGGGGTAAAATTATGAACAGAATTCACAACCTTTCCAATCCTCAAACCTTGGCAGCAGATGCATGGATTTGGTACCAAGTAGCTGTATAGTGCAAAGTTGCACTTATGTTTATGATTGTTCCGCCATTAGAAAGGTCTTTCCCTGGTCCCCCTTTCTTGAGGTACTTAAGTGCTTCATGGCACATGGTAAAAGTACCAACGGAATCTATGTCCATTACTGCAGAAAGCAATCAAACAAAGAATCGTTCAATTCTAACCTCTAAAAGCCTCCTTCTATGCGCTGATTAACCTGCACGGAAGTTATAATAATCTCGCAGTGGACTGACATCATGCAATATGAAAATAGGTTGCAACTCTCTACTCAATTAGGAAGAAGAACAGGCAATTGGATTCATTTGTCCGGAATTGGTATCAAATGAGTTTTCCTGATGCCATGAACAAATTATATGACGATCAGACGATATGTATTGTTCAAGAGTTCATTGACAAGATCTTTGAGTTGTCTCCAAATTCTTTAAACAGTTTATTCTGCAGGATTGTTGCCCTGTAGCATAGAGAAGAAGCTCGAATGCTTCATCTTTCTGGACCTCTTTGCTCAACTTCTCGGCAATTACCAAGGACAAATGAACATGACAGATGGGTAAATCGCAACATTGCACAAAGAATGATACAAACTTCCAATGCTATTTGTTTAATCAAATGGAATATTTTTGGGATTCAAACTTCCGAAGATACAACCTGTTCGGAAGCCATTAGGGGATAGATCTTCTGCTGCTACAAGGAAATTTCCAGCTGCAGCATTCACAAGAATGTCAAGCTTGCCAAAATGCTTGACAGTGGATTCCACAATTCTACTTGCGTCTTCTCTTTTGCGAACATCTCCCTCTAGGCCAATAGCCTGAAACCAAAACGATAAACCTCTTTCAGGTTCTGAAGTCTGACCAGACTCCTCTTTAACGCGCTCTTATGATTTTATTTTCTTACCCTTACCCTGAGACCAAACAGGGCCCAACTCATTCCGAACGAAAAAGACAGAGATCACTTGCAAATAACTGAGTAAAACGCGATTGACCAAAACTACATTGAAGGCTACTGAGAGCACAAACAGAATGCGAAAGTGAACAGAGGAAAGAATTACAGGAATTCCATGAGATTGAAGGGAGGCGACGGCGGATTCAAGGATGTTCTGGCGGCGGCCCATGATGGCAACAGAGGCTCCGTGTAGCCCCAGTTGATATGATATCTCGTACCCAATTCCTGAGCCTCCTCCCGTCAACAGCGCCACCTTCCCCTTCAGAACGTCAGCCTTGAAGGGGGACTCCATCGCCATGTGTTTTTGTAAATGTTGCAAAGTCTGTCTGTTTTCGTATTGTTTCTCTCCCAGAGAAGTGGAGTCACTCTCACACCGCGTAGATTTTAGTTTGGCATCGAGTGTCCGAACAAAGACAAGGAAATGGAACGGAATACCGGCAGGATACGAAGAGATTCTTCAGCTATTCTGTTCTTTACATTATGGGCCCCCATTTCTCTCGTTTGTTCATCTGGTTTATGGTCTCATCATTAGTGAGGGAACCGGACCACCCGTGGGAAGACTCTGGGCTTGTTCTTCTGTTTCTTCCTTCTCTGTTTTGGTTTAGAGACATACATATAATACCATAGATGAATTAAGCTATTAAGGTGGGTTTTTGCAAAGACGACCAAAATTTTGGTCTAAAAATTAATAATAAAATAACTATAAAATAGTTTTTCTTTTTCCTATCAAATTATTTATTTTCATTAAAATAAATATAAAAAATTTACTCAAATTATCTCTCTTTCTATTTTTTTTATCCACTCATTACAATTTCGATCCGTAAACACCACCTTAACGGCGCCAAACTTTAGACTCTGAGTTCAGACCATGTAGGGGGCGTTCGGGAGTGAAAAATTTTAGGGGTTAGAAATTTTGGAAGTTTGGGATTTGTGAAAAAATAAAGATATTTTATAGAATTTGATGAAAAAGTGAAGAGAGAGAAGATTTAAATAAAAATTATAATAAAAAAGAATAAATTGAGGAGGAGAGAGAGATTATTTTATAATTTTTTAATGTATGTAGAAATTTTAGGAGTGGAAATTTCCATCCTCGAACACCACCGTACTCTTTACAGACCTGAAGAAAAATTCAAGTGAACTTATTCAATGAGTCCAACCCATATAAGCTCATACGAGCCCATGTTGTACATGGCTCTACAAGGTCTCTGCCCCTCAATTTCAGCCTTATTGGGCTTACAGGCCTTAAGCCCAGGTGTGTTGATCCCCGTAAAGAGTTGGAATTTGGAAAGATCACTCAGCACATGAAGCAGAGGCAGATTCGTATATAAAATAGTTCATAAACTTTCAAGCAATATGTAGGATTTGAACTTTAGAGAGATAGCGTGATAAGTGGGATCCGACGAACCCACGAGCTCTGCAATTACGCACCCAAGAGAAAAATTAAGAATAAGAGCGTCAACGCCACTCAGATCTGTCGCCACGAGAAGCATATTAATTATCTCAAACCCACAGCCGCCATGTCCACCCAATTTCTCTTTAGATTGGATCCTGCACCGTACTTCCCGGGAAAATGAAGGAAAGAAGAACTCACCAGGCATAATTCTATAAGTTTGAGACAGAGAGATCTTGTACTGTATTGCCTTCTAAAGTATAATTATAATTATGACTTATATTGATCCGTCAGTGTTTGTGGTGTAACTTTTTTCTTAATTTAGTCTCTTAGTTTTGTTTCTTCTCTGAAAATCTACGATGTTAATTACTTTTTTCAAAAAATTCTTCAGTCTAAATCTCACCGCTACGATTGAAGGACATTCTTACAGTGGCTAACAAAAAATACGTCACCATTAATTACTATTCATATCTAAATTCACTTCGCCCCGATCACTTAATAGTGACATGCATGTTTTTCTTTAATGGAATAAAATTTCATGTTTTGTGCATGGTCTGTGTCTAGACGAAATGACATTTTATAAACAAGTAGTTAATTAGAAGGACCCCGAAAGAAAATTTGAAATGGAAGGTCTACGTTGAAAAGGAGAAAAAAAAAAGTTTAAACCACTAAAAAATAGCCTATTAATTAAATTACCGTTTGTTTCTTTAATATTTTGAGACATAAAATTTTTAATAAAATAAATACATTTTAAAATTTTTAATTTATATATATATATATATTTCACCTTTTATAAATCTCAATAAAATTTAATAAAATAAAAATTCTTAAAATTTTAAAAATATACTCGAAAAATTTTTACCAACAAAACTTATAATTATCTCAGCGGCAGCAGCCACACGTGAAGAGTGTCATAAACGGCCGCCCACATGCAGTACATGGTCGGCTGCAGCCAGTAATTAGTCCCCTTTTTTTTTTTTTTTAATAATAACATGCTGATGGCATATTCGAACCACTGCGTGTCATGATCAGCCAAAGGACGATATCGAAGAAAAATAAAAAAATTGGGAGAGCATGATGTTTTGATTCGCCATTTGTTTAATATAATTATTTATTTGTTTGGAATATCATGAACTTCATATTCAATCATTTTGCAGCTTTTTTCAACCACTAAATCTTATGATATATATATATATATATATAACTATAGGAGGTAAGCAATAATTTCATAATCTTCTTCCCGGTGCGGACATATCAAATGCAGAAGATAAGTAAAGAATGATAATATTCTATCTTTTTCTGTCGTTATATGCGGCCTCCACTAGCAAATAAGAAATATATATTATCTTTCTTTCCGACTAAAAATAAATAAATTGGTGGGACAGTTTAATGTGGTCCGCCCAATTTGTTTAATATAAAATAAATCTTTCCAATAGATCATCATGTGGATCGGAGGAAGTACTGCACAGATATGAAGAAGCCCCTCCCACACTAAAAGGATCATGAGCTCTTAATCAATTGATTAAACAGCATAATAATGAACACTGACTATAGCCACATGTTATAGTTTAGTACTGTCTTACATAAATAACTTATGTTTTTAAGGAAGTGGTTTGTTCATTCTAAATTTTCAAATTTCAAATCTCATAGAAATTTGATTTATATGGGACGAAGAGAATTACACAAGCTTCAGAATTAGTCGAGGTTCGTAAACTGATCCGGATACTTAGTTACTAAAATCTATATATATATATATATATATATCGCAAGATTTAGAGCCTAATGTACTGAAACTATCATTCGGACCACTAACCAAATCTAACAATGTATGCAGCCATTGAAGAAGACCCAATACACGTTCCAATTAATCCAATATATATATATTCAACGATTCATATATAAAGCAGAAGGTCAAGCCAAACTTTGCAGTGAAATTCATTTGTTAAACGTGTAAAAGCCTGTCTAGTACTACACTTCCTGATTAATAAAATTCTACTGCATGCCTAACATCTCCATGTTGCTACCTTTTTAATTATTTAACTAGCAGATAACCCGCGCGCCCCAGCAGGCTTACTTCTACATCACACGAGCACAATAATATGATTATATATATTATTTTAATTACAATGATGAACTTTAATCCAACTCTTGACCCTCGTACCTAATTACACGATGATTGTTTTTATTTTATTGTGCATGGATCATCATCGAGGTGGACATTATCTTTGATCTCTTTGCAAGTTTACGTTTGTCTTCTCTAACTTTTGGTGGTTGCACTAATTAATTAAGAAAGACCCACCAAGCGGCATATATGGACAGATACTGCATCGACGTGTGGAATTAATGCATGCGGATTAAGTAGGTTTAGTGGAAAAAGCAGTTGCCTAATCCGCAGTAGCCAAAACAAAGCAAAAGACATATAATAGAAAAACAGGCCAGCTACGGGTGCCACCCAGACAGAAAAGGAACAGGGCTCATAGATGGGGTCCCAACGGGGGGAAATTGCTGCTTCGTTGGATTCCTCAAACTTTTTTTTTCTTTAATGTTTTTTAAATTGGTCACGATCGGTAGTGACGAGTTCTTCTTTTGCACAGTTTAATTCTAGTTCCTTACATTAATTCCATTCCATGCTTGCATGAATAAGTACAAGAACGCTTAATTTCCTGAATAAAAACAGTTTTATACAGTTTCGCTTCGCTTGACCTACCATCGTGTTTGATATTTTCTAGAGTGCCGGACAAAGACAAAGCTAGCTCTAGTAAAGGCACACCATATCTAGTCTTTTTACGAGGGAGGAGACTCCCAAACGCAAACGCGTAAAGGGGTGGGGACGTTGGTTATTTTTTAAAATTTTGATAGAATTTTAGTTTTTGTATACAAATTAATAAAAAGTTTTAAAAATATTTTAATTTAAAAATGTAAAGAGATAATCTAATTTTTTAATAAAAAAATATTAAAATTTGATAAATATATATATATAAAGTTGTTAGAATTTATATTAAAAATATTAATTTTTATGTATGATATTTTTTTGATGTTTTGAATATTTATTTTGTGAATTTATCATATTCATTGTGTTTTTAAGAATACTTTTCCAAAGAAAAAACTCTCAAACGCGTAAAGAAATTAAGGAATATATAAATATATATGTGAAACTTCTACATGCCACCAGCCAGGCTTTAGGATTGCTGTTCTGGATAAGGACGCTATCAAGATAGGCACTAGATACGGGTCAAAACCAAAAGGTAGCCCGATACATAAAGTCGGAGATCTTTGTTTTATCTGCAGTGCTACTCCCAACGCTTGTCGACGTCTGCGTGTGTTTTCCGCGCCATCAATTAATTAACTCATGTAGTTCGACTTTCTCAATTGGTCCAAGTGCCAAGTAATAATAGCAAAAGGTAACACTGATATATATACATATTTGATACTAATTAAAGTACTTCCTAATCCTGTTTTGCTTCTTAATTTCTGTCCTAATTTTAGCATGCAGCGGCTTGCATGCATTGAAAAGCTAGGGAAGAAGAGCTTATATATTCTGGCAGTAATTAATATCTTATCACTCCCATATCATGTTTGGTTAGAGTTATTAATTACTAGATAAAATGTTAAATCACTTCATGTTATCATCGAATCTTATGATAAGATGACCTAAATTAATCTTCACTAAGAACGACGCAAGGGCATCTTTTGGGCCCAAAACAAATTAAGCTTAATTAATTAATTGGTTGTTCTTCCGTGTGACGCTAGTTTATTAATTCCATAGCATCACCCTCAACTTTTAACTCCTCTTGTATGCCATGCAAGTTCTTATTAATAAATTAATTGTTAAATGCACTTTACATCTTTTTTGTACACTTCAATCTAATTATTTTTATCACATTATACACATCAAATATTAATTTTAGACACTTTATATCTTTCATTAAAAAATTTTATCAATTTGGATATAAATTTATTTTTAACCTTAAAATTATGATTTTACCCTAAAAATAGTAACCGTCACAGAAATTCATGGGAACAAATTGTCATTTTAAACACTAAGAAATCATTTTTCGTCTAAATTAGTCAAAAATTTTAATAGAGTATACAGAATATTTAAAATCAATAGTTAATGGGTATAATATAACAAAAATAATAAATTGAAGTGCAAAATATCAAAATCTTCATAATTAGAGAGTATAAAGTATATTTATCCAATAAATTAATTTTCTTAAAAGTGATTTTTTAAAAAATATTTTACGGAGTTAATTACATATAAGTTGGATGGTACAGATTATTGTTTTGTCCACAAAGGAAGAAGGAACAAGATTTTTTTTGCTTATTTTTAAGGTATAAATGCCAAATTGGTCCCTGTGGTATACGAGAAAATCGATTTAGTCCCTGTGTTACCAAAATGATAAAATCAGTCCCCTTATTCAGTAACTCGTTTGCCGATGGTCCTCCCTTCTCATTTCGTTCACTATATCATCGGAACATAGACCACCTAAGCCCCAAATGTAATATATTTGCCACGTAAGCTATTAACTAGTCATGAAAAAAACAAAAAAACCTAGTGCACAAATTTTTTTTCCCGACCTTAACCCTACTTGCACTTTGTCGATTCCCACAAGTGGGACCTCATTCAAACCCTAATTTATTTTCCCTTGAAGAAAATTTCCAAATCCTCTCATCTCATTTGTATCTCCTTCTGCAAGCATCCCTAACCCTAACCCTAGCCATAAATTGCTACTGAATATTAACTCTATTTCTTAAATCAAAGGAAGCCCTGATTTGGAAGCATCTATTTGCATTTTCTGTATATCACGTGACTCGTGGTGGTGTTTTCTGCAACTTGATACGTTTTCTGCAAGTGGATAGCATTGCTGTGAAGTAGTAGCCACACCTTTACCCGAAGTTATGATGCCAGGGCGATATTCTGTTCTCCTGTCAGGGGTACAACTTATAGCAAAAATAAGAAAACACTTTGGATATCTGAGAGGTGGTCTTGGATATTTACCCTATTCAAGAGATCTTTACTGCAAGGTGATGAACTCATGATGCTAAACAATTTAGTTATGATGGTCTACCCACTATCTAGTGCTTAAATTTTCGGGAGGGCTCTAAGAGTCTTGAGCAAAGCATAACCTTGGGTACAGTTATCTTATCTATGTACCTCTAGTCTCTTGTACTCCCTAGATTTCTAGCTTTCTTTAATCTAAAAGATTTGAGTTTTTTCCTAGCATAAGCGTTAATCCAACTTAAGAGTACACTTGAAGGTATCTAATTGAAATGATGTCCAACTTACCTAAAAGAGTGTGCAAAGGCACAATCAATTATTTAAACACGTTAATCACGGCTTCTTGTATTTTCTTTTGAATTAAACAAGACATGAGGTTACATTGAAAACCAACAATCCAAACACGGCTCAAAAGCCATGAAACAACCATGTCTGTTAGTTGTTGAATGCTTGGAATATTCGGGTGCAATACTAGAAGATAGGGGAATGGAAAAAAGGCACGAGCCAAAGAAGATGGTAGACAAAACTATGAACCAGAGGAGAAGCTTCAACGTCAGAGGGAGATTTTGAAGAAAATGGTATGACTAGGGCACGGAGAAGTGGGATGCTTTTGAGAAAATGGCTTTCGGGGTCAGTGGGTCACGCTGGTTACAAAGGATTTCAGGAGCTGGGTTTTTTTTTTTTTTTTTCATGACTAGTCAATTGCTTACGTGGCATAAGTGGCAAACATGTGGCATTTAGAGCTTAGATGGTTTATATTCCGATTATACAGTGAACGGAATGGGGAGGAAGGACCATCGGCAAACGAGTTAGTAAATAAAGGGACTGATTTTATTATTTTAATAACGCAATGACTAAATCTATTTTCTCGTATATCACAGGGACTAATTTGACATTTATCCCTATTTTTAAACTATGGTTGAGACAAGGCGGTGGTGGCTAAGCAAATCAGGGTCATGTTGGAGTGTAGTTGTCAGCTTGTGGGAGGAAGTAATGTAATGGGGATGGGGCGAAAAGGATTGTAAGATATAAGATGTTCATTTGGAAACCAATTTATTGCTCAGAAGATGTCGGGGCTGAAATTATAGTTGAAGAAATCAATTCCTCATCACCAGGACCACAACGTCTTTAATTTCTTATCAGCCACTACATAATGCTTGATTTTTTTTTTTCTGATGGGTTAATTAGTCACTTTCTCGTCAAAATCCCAACTCATAAATTTTGTCAGCATTTGATGGTTTAAGAGATAATACAATTAAATATAGTAAGTAGATTTTACACTTTTAATATTGTCTATATAAAATTTCAGACAATATGAAACTTCCAATAAAATTTATTTATTGTGTTTATCTTTCTCTAAGTGTACAATGCAATTTGAACAAAGAAATACCAAAAATTATGGTCAAACTTCAACAATGGAATTAACAAAAATTATTTTATTTTTGTTTTTCATCTTGAACTTGTTGTGGAAAAAAAAAAGTTAGTAGATCATCTCTATTCTCTTGGATGAATGGAATTAAGGCAAAAATATGTTTCTATCTTCTGGGAAGAGCAAGAGACAGCAAATATGTAAACAATCGGGTATGTTAAGAACCGGTCTTCTACTTGAAGATTTGGAGGCGCTGTTTATATACATAATTATCCTTTCCAGGGTCCACTGATCTGTTGTCCATATTGTGAGGAAAAACTCTGTCCCACATCGGCTGTAGCCCGTGGACATCCTAATTACGGACAAAACTGCCATCAATATCAGAAGTTAATTAATGGAGCCCAAAGTATACAATATTTTTGGCTTCTCTCTCCGATATTGTTGCTGATCAACATCTGGAAAACGGTGAGAATTATTTCAATCAGATCTGATGTAATAGGTTGGCAGAATGAAATGAAAAACTTGGGCATATTCTTTGCCTAACAAATTTAGAATTTGAATTCAACTTTTTAAATTTTCAATTATAGTATTACTTTTATACATATACCAATACAACTTAATATTATTTTTTTTTACAAATATTAATATAACTCAACAACTTTTATGCATATATTAATAAAGTTCAAACATCACTTCAATATTTACATTATACTTAAAATTTTTAAAATTTTCTCAAAACGAACATATCCTTGATCACGACGTAAATGCAGATCCATCCAAATCCCAACCATGCAATTATCTAGGTTCGTTTACATTGAATTAAGACATCTCCAACGCTGCAACTTGCAGGCTATACTTCAAAAATGACGAAATTTTATGTTCTTGAATGAAATTTTTCTTGTTTTTATTGACTTCTGTTGAGATTTGCCGAAAAGTATATAGATGGTTGATTTGATAGAAATTTTTTTTTAATCAAAAAAAGTATTGAAATCTTTAAAAATATGTGGAAAGATAATTTGATTAAAAAGGTATATATTTTGTTAACCAAAAATTAAAGATTTTATTATTTGGCAACTTTAACTTTCAAAATTAGAAAAAAAAATTGTTGCCAAACATAAGATTAAACAAAGAATGATTTTTCAAAACTTGTTCACTTTTTTTTATCCAATGTTATTCTAGATCTGAGCATTATGAGTTGAAATAGTCTTTTCCTATAGTATATAATATAAAAATTTGAAAACAATGAAAATGATGAATCAATTAGCTTTGTTTTACTTTGGGGTTACATTTATTTTACGAGTTAATACCACACTAAATTGATTTTTAATGAAAGATAATAGCATAATTTTCAACTCACGTAGTAAAAAGGCTCAACTTTGATATCAAAAGAATCCCATTAAATCACAATACTTTTAAAAATAATACGATTTCTATTACAAACAAATAAAAAAAATATTTATCCATCGTGATTCTTTGGACATGCACTGCACCATCTTACGCATGCCACAGAGGTTTGTCCCAATACTCCCCGACTTCCTTTTTATAATTGATTATTTTACTTTTTGTAATAGAATTTGCTAATGTAATAGAATTTTACTTTTTTATAATTGCTCATGGAGACAACAATTGAGATATTAAAAAATTGACTAAATGTGCTAGGAACGTCAATATCACGGGATCAGTTGAAATTAATTATTATTATATATTTTTTTTATAACGAGAAAACTCATGGACGGCACTATTGGCACACACGTGGACGGCACTATTGGCATAATAATGCCCACCTAACGTACAAGCAAACAGTTGAGGAGGATAGCACAGGAGTTCACTAACCTCTCAATTAACTTCGTCTGTCAGTGAGAAATAGATCCAGGAAGAAAATCCAAACTAGCGAAACAAGACTGAATTTTGACTTTCCTTGATTAACAGGCCGTCAATCCTTTCTTCGACCTCAAGAGACTGAACAAAGAAGCCCCATTGATTGAATCTGGTTCCATCTCCCAGTGGTGAGCCAATAATAGCTCCTGACGGTTCGATTTTGAGGATAATTAAACTTAAGACTATGTCCAAATCATACCGACCCAAATTTCGCCCTTATCACCCGTTTATCTAGGATGGATAATTGAAATAAAGACTTTAGAACATAAAAAAAAGGAGAAAAAAAAGACATCAATTGAGATAAATGATAAACAGAGGCGGGGAAGCATGAGAAAAAAGGAATCGAAATACAGAGTTCAAAGTACAAAATGAAAAAAAGTCATAGTTAGCATCTTTGATATAGAGTAAAATTAATTTTATAGTTGTTATTATCAAAACGGGAATTTGAGCTCTTTATTAATATATGTGTTCCGTTCAAATTAAGTATTAAGTCAAACGGAAAGCATGAAAAATAGTCGAAATGTTATTCTAATACAATTTTTTTAAAAATAAATACAAATTTTAAAAATTTTAACAAATAAATAAATTATTGAAATAGAATTTCAATAGTTGTATTTAAAAAATATTAATTTTTATTTTTAATAAATTTTTTAAAATTTTTAGTAATATTTTCTTAGAAAGATATTTTAATCATTTTATATATTTTTTTTCATTTAACTTAATGCATGATTTGGATAAGATATATATTGATAATTTTTAAAAAATAAAAAATTCAAATCAAATACAAGATTAATTTTATTCTATAAATAAAAGCTAACTATGATTTTGATTTTATCGTATAAATAAAGGATAACTATGACTTTTTTTTTTCTATGATAAAAAAAAAACGACAGCATGACTTTTTTTCGAAGTACAAAAAACGACAGCATAGATCAGTGGACAGAAAGGGACAGAGTGTCGTGTCGTGTGCCCCGGCCACTTCGGCTGTGGATTTACTGCGATGATTATTTGCGTTTGAATGAATTCGTAGATTCTTCTCCTTGCGTTTTTTTCTGTTAGTTAAGCTCGGTTCTGTTGTTAATTATGTTGTATCTAATTTATATCTGGTGATGTCATGACAGGGACTAAGCAACCGAAACCAAATTTTATTCTGCAATTATTATTGCTTATTGATAAATTATGTTCCGACTGAATTATTGTCACGCCGTAGAGACCAATTACTAGGTTAGGAAGTCAACGTTCAAGAGATAAGGTTGTTACCTGTTGGTGTATACGTTTAAATGTGAGTTTATTTTTAATCAAAATCTGAGCCTACTTAAACACATTACAAAACAATTGTTTTGGGTCAAATCAAATAGTTGGTTATGTATTGTTAAGAGAAATATTCACCATTTAGAGCGAATATTTTAAAAGTAAATAAAAAACTTACTATCCAACATGTAAAATCTAAAAAATATAACATCAAGGTGATTTTTTTTTTTAACCAACTCTAATACTTTTTACAATTATAATTCCATTAAATAATTTGTTTTTATATTTTTTACATATTCTAATAAAAATTAATCTACAATTAATTATATTTTAAAAATTTCACTAATTTTTTTATGAACAAGAATAAAACTCAAATTTACTTAAATATTCAAATCTATAAATTTGAAGATTTTTTTTTTCAAGGCTACCCCACTGCGAAGACGCAGATATTCGTAGCAAAAGCAATTCTCACGCGCCATCCCCCAGATAGTATTAGTCGGAAACGAGCCGGCGAATTGTTGGAACATGGAAGAAACGTGCCAACGAGAGTGGTCGAAAAAGATCGGCCGTCCCAACTCCAAGCAACGAGTGCGGACTGCCGTCGCATTCCAACACATAGAAAAGGGAATTTGTTTTTTTTGTTCGGTAAGTTGAAAAGGGGAATTCTCTTTAACGCACAACTCCGAGGTTTCAAAATTCGCCGAATATTCGTGAAAATTCAACGACATTTTAAACGGGAAATAAGACCAATATTTCTTCAGCAGAAAAAGAAAGGAACAAAATCTAATACGGGATTATGACTTTCTTGCCTCCTTTTTGTTTTTTTTTTTAATCCTACTTGTGCTTTTAACGACCTAACTTTTGATTCCGTACGCTATATTGTCGGAAGATGCATAACTACGTTTTTCTTGAGATGGAGATTTTCCGTTTGAATTCTCAGAAACTTTACATAACATTAAATTTTGTGTGTATTTTTTTTAAAAATTATATTTTAAAATTTAAAATTACCGAAGATTCTCATCCTATTTATTTTACAACTTAATGCTAAAGATTAGCCGTCTACAGTGGAGATTGACAAAACTATGCTTATGCTTGGATCTCTCCAAAAAAAAAGTCTTTGGCTCTACAAAGATCAGCTCCTGGTCCACCCTTTCAGGGTTAGATGGAAAAAAAGAGAAGATAAAGAAAACCAATATTTTAATTACTCGTCTAGTTTCTATTTTTTCTTTGATTGAAATTTGGGATAAAAAATAAATACGATTTTATTTTGCATCTATTGGCATAAAAAAAATGTAAATTTGGGAAATAAAACGAAAATCACTGTGTTGTTCTAAGTTTGAATCTTTTAGTGTGAACTGAACAATTTGTTTTGTACTGATAATTTTTTAATTGGATAAAACTGGGAAACACAGCCTAATTTAAGAGAGAGAGAGAAGGGGGTCCCTCCAATGATATGAGATTATTACTTCTACCAGCCTTCCCCAGATAATTATCAGGAGTATATGATAGTATTGTACTATTTTTAACTTAAATAGTGACAAGTAAATCGGGAAAAAAATGGTGATATAATTACTAATAACAGAAATAAAATACACAGAATGATTTGACCAATTTTCCTTCTTTTTTTTTGGTTTTTCCTTTTTTTGGCTTATCTGGAAATGTCATAAACGTGTCCCTTTGAAAAGTTTACGGAGAAACATTAACAAACTACTCTCTCTCTCTCTCGCCAGGAGAGATTTTTACTTCCATGTTCTGGTTAAACGTTTGTCTCCTTCCGAGAGAGCACTGTTTCCTTGCTGAATAAAGAGCCAAAAAGAGCCTGCACACAAGAAGACTCTCTAAGCTCTTCTGTTCTGTCAAAGAGCCTTCGTTTCTGCTCAGGAAACCGACTTGGTTTTGGCCATCTCCGTGTTTTGGTACATGGGCATGTGAGATTTTTGGTTGGTTTGTTCGATCCTGTGGCTGAGGCCGAGCCTCTTCTCAAGCTGACCCCACTCGGGAATTTCAAATACAGAGCAATAAGTACTGGATTATTTGTCTGCTTTCCTTTTTGTTCTTTGCATGTGAGGTGTGCTTCAGCTGTTCTATCCTTAATTGGATCCTGGGTTTATGGGCTTTTCTGTTATTAAATAAAAATTGAAGAAGAGGTTCAAA
Organism: Morella rubra; assembly: GCA_003952965.2. NCBI lineage: Eukaryota > Viridiplantae > Streptophyta > Magnoliopsida > Fagales > Myricaceae > Morella > Morella rubra. Next base: position 8,656,428 of record CM025850.1, on the reverse strand, counting down.
ATTGAAGTGTAAAGCTTAGTCTTTTTGGGTTATGTTTTCACCATGTCTTGGTGGGCTTAATTATAATTTGAATATGTGGTTCTTTTCTTTCAACTGTACTTTGGTCTCGTCCTGTGAGTTAATCGGGGTATTACGGAACTGAAACCATTTTTTTGCAATTGGATTTGAGTTGTCTTTTGTTGTTCGGAAAAACGGAGTCTTCCATTGGCTTATTAGCATAATTCACTTTTGGTTCATTTGCAGATTCTTATTCGTGGATAAGATTCTTAGTCGGATTGAACATGGATTTCAAGTGAAGATCAAAGTTTAGATTTTGGGTTTCAGCCGTTTTCTGTTGCTTTGGATTGGTTTGGTTTGAGGTTTTGGAGTCTGTGTTCTGGTTTGTGGAGTGAGAGGCTGAGGGGTATTCAGAGAGGGCAGGTGAGAGCTGCAGAATCCATTAAACCGAGTATAGAATGGCTTCAGGAGTGGAGATGGACGGGGACAGCGATACCAACAAAGGTAGTATGTGGGTGTTGGATCAGAAGCTTGATCAGCCTATGGATGACGAGGCTGGAAGGCTTCAAAATATGTACAGGGAAAAGGTAAGTGCGTCTTTCTTTCAAGATTCTCTCTGATAGAGTAGTATTCGCTTGTAGTTGGTTAAAGTTGGGCAGCGATTACGACTTGTTAATGGCATTATACCTTTGATTCATTGAATCTTTTATGCTTCAGTTAATTTTAATCTTTAGGTTTCAAAAAGCCAGGAAGAATTCTGTAGAATCAGCGTGTGGATGTTGTTGCAGGATTTAGGCTTGCACTAGGATTGACTTTCCTGTGCTAAACTGTGCAATTGAACTAATCACCTAGATGAGATGTGTACATGGCAGCCTATACCAAGTGCGTGCATGTCTGGTTTAGGCTGTCATTGGCAGTGACTTTCAATATGGTATCCTGTATAATTGAAGTAATTGGGTAATGTGAGATCTGTAAATGCCAAGCCTATGCCAGGTGTCATCTGGAGGGAATGGATAGATTTGGAGTTTATTTTAGTTGATATTCCACTCATTTGCGTTGCTGAATAAGATTTTGATTCCTATAGAAATTCTCAGCGCTATTGCTTCTGCGGCTTGCATTTCAAAGTCTTGGAGTCGTTTATGGAGACTTGGGCACTTCTCCCTTGTATGTTTTCTACAATACATTTCCGCGTGGCTACGTTGAAGATCCCGAAGATGTGATTGGAGCCCTTTCCTTAATTATATACTCATTGACTCTGATTCCACTCATCAAGTACGTTTTCATTGTGTGTAAAGCGAATGACAATGGTCAAGGTAGTCTTGATTTCCATGTATTACATTTTGCCAGTTGAATATTTTTCTTGTGCATTTGAAAATTTGAGCATTTGAACATTTGATGAAGGAAGTGGTTGGTAATACATTTTTACTATACTGGACTATTTTTTGTTTTGTTGTCTAAAGAAAAAGCAAAAAAAATCTTTTACAAACAATGTAGGTGCTCTAATGCCTCTATCTCATTTGTTTTGTAATTGATCTAACGGTAAAAAGGACAGATATAACTGCCAGATTGTCTTATTTTTGCTGCTGTTTTCTGTCTTTTTCTTGGTTGGGGGGGGGGGAGGGGGGTGGGGATGGAGTATTTTGAGAGCATGATTACTGCTTCTGATACAGCAAGTTTTGTTTCATCCACTCCAAAATCTCAACCATCCTTAGATGGTAAACACCACCGTGTAGGCTGGCACCAAGAACCATAAATAGGGTGTATAAGAACCATAAATAGGGTGTATAGATTCTGATTCACTCCTTATTTAAAAATTAAGCCTCTATCTATTTACCACCGCTTAGAAAAGTGAAGGGAGGTGTTGTTTTAAGGGCTTCTAATGTAATGAGTTTATAAACTGAATTTCTGGCTAAAACGAATTTGGTTGGTGAAGTCCTTAGCGGTGCCAAAATAAATAGATTGCAAGCATTGACATTGAAGAGAAAATTAACTTTATTCAATGGGTGCTATACCTATGACACTGCTATACACCTTACTTTTTCAGTTATTGATTCTTCTTTTGATTTTGGTTTCTGCCTTTAGACTAAGGTGAAGTGACTATATTGTGTTTTCTTAGATTATTATTTTTTCCTCTAAAACAGCTGGTCGTGCCTTCTGAGGCTATATTAGCAAACTGAAGTTATTATTTTGGTTGCCCGAATGTATTATTTAAGTTAGAAGAACATGAAGTGTGTTTTTAAAGCTTATCATATTTTGGTTAGGAAATATTGAAGGTGAGTATCTTTCTTGCAGTCAGTTAAATTGAATGTACGCTGCCCATAGTTGTATGGCACAATTTACTATTGTTTGCATTCCTCATGGTGATTAGGCATATTTCTTCTCAAAATTTTTCTTTGATGAGGCAGCATTAAGTTCCCTAAACTTATCTCTTTCCTGTGAAGGTGGAACGTTTGCTCTTTATTCTTTACTTTGTCGACATGCAAAAATAAAGACTATACCTAATCAACACCGGACAGATGAAGAGCTAACAACATACAGTCGTTCTACATTTCATGAACATTCATTTGCTGCAAAAACTAAGAGGTGGTTGGAGGAACATGCAATTAGGAAAAATGCACTTCTTATTCTTGTTCTTGTTGGCACTTGCATGGTGATTGGTGATGGGATTCTAACTCCAGCAATATCAGGTGCACCCTCCTTCAAGCTGGAGTTGCCTATATTTTGTCTGTGTTCTTGTTTTTTTGTTCTTTTATCTATTTACTTCCGAGCCAATCTACCTGAAAATTCTTTGTTCTTTAGCTTTTCTTTTCGATATTTGGCTCATAATTAGTGCGTGTCTCTATTGTGCACCAGATTAAACTAGTAGAGAAAATAGTCCAAAAATAAACTAATCACACATAGAGAGGACGTACTGTTTACTTGATTTGGCGCATTGGCCTACATCCATGAGCAGAGAATAATGGAGAAATTTGAGGAATGAAAGATAGAATACAATACTGGCAGGGGATGCTCAAAACCTTAACCCATAGTATGCCCAAAGTATCTCTGTATGTTTTTTCTTTGATGTTACCGTAGGTGTCCATAAGTGTTTAACCAAGTGTAACTGGGTTAAAATAAGAACAACCCAAATTCAAGCCACCTATCCAACAAAATAATGTGGCCCTGCAATCAGAAACTGAAATAAGATGAAGGACAAGGGATCACGGTCTCAAATATAGTCGATGTCAGAGAGAGATCATGTGATATCTTGCTTATCAGTTTAACATTGAGAAGAGATCAACAGTCCTCTTCATCTTGTGGGAATATCACCTAAAATCTTGAAATGTCTGTAATTATTCAAATGATATGACTTGATCCAGGGACCTTGCTTGTGGTAACCAGGCACCCTATTTTGTTGTTTTACTACCTTACTGTTGATTCTCTTTGTTCTTATCAACGCAAATGTATATCTGAATAATGCATCTGCACGAATGTAGGTATACATGAACATAAGTTTCTGTTTATCACTTGAGCCCTCTTGGGTGTTCCTTATTTTCATTAATTTGCATGATTAATACATAGAGCTGCTTATGGCTCCTAAACTCCTGTTGGTTAAATTGTACTGATGTGCTAAGAAATCAGTGCAGATTGGGAGGATGTTAAAGCCTAAGATATGTAACATGCTGATGCTTGTGATATATGTTTTTATTTAGAGTGTTCTGGTTTCTAAGAATGCTAGAGTTGGCAAGTTTCTGACATATTTGGTCCCTCCTGTTTATCTGAAGAGCTAGTCTGACACCTTTACACTTGTCTGAACTTCTCTTTCTGGAGCATTTTATCATGTTAGTGAATTAGGTTCTAAAATTTTTCTTCTGAAAAGTTGGGTGTCCAAGTTAATTTTTAAAGTTGACGAGTAGGAAAGGCCAACTGTTTGTGGCTTTCCAATATATCTGAGCATTGACTGCTAACATTTTTAGAAGTCACTTGCTTCTTCACGACACTCCCCATAGATGTATTACTGTAAGTGAAGTACAATGGAAATAACAGTAGAGGTTAATAAGGAATCAACTGGATGAAACCCTTACAATCGTTCGAGACTTATGGGACTATTCAAGTTGTTTAGTATTTGCTAGTCCCTGTTTTTACTTATTTCCTTTTGCTTTTCTCAACTTCAACTTGAATTTCACTGTAATTATATCGTTAATAACCTTGTTTTTGGGTTGTGTATTCTCTTTCCTGAAAGGCATTTAAGATGCCTGACCGTTTGATCTTTGCAGTTCTGTCAGCTGTTGGCGGAATCAAGGTAGACCATCCCCATATGAGTACTGGTATGGTATCACTAAACTGAACATTTTACAGTATTTTCTCGTTTGTCTGAAAGTGTTTACTCTACATTTATTTAGGTGGTTTTTGGATGTTTGGCCTAATAAATAACTATAAAATAATCTCTCCCTCCCCATCAAATTATCTCTTTTGATCACAATAAACATAAAAAATTCACTCAATCATCTCTCTCTTCACTTTTTCACCAATTCCCATAAACTAAAATTTTAAACTCCCAAAATTTTGGCATGCAAACACCACCTTAAAATCATGGACTTTAACAGTCACTTTTATGTGGTGCAGGTGTGGTTGTGGTTGTTGCAGTCATAATATTGGTAGGATTATTTAGCTTGCAACACTATGGTACAGATAGAGTTGGTTGGCTCTTTGCTCCTATTGTTCTGCTTTGGTTTCTCTTAATTGGAGGTATCGGCATATTCAACATCTGGAAATATGATAGTAGTGTTCTGAAAGCTTTTTCACCACTGCAAATATTGCGTTATTTTCATAGGAGAGGTAAAGATGGTTGGACCTCCCTGGGAGGTATTATGCTTAGTATAACAGGTAAACTTTTATTATCTCGACTAAACCACTTCTTGTTTTTAAGCTCATAAGGTCCTTCTATTTGTTGCTTTTGGATTCTGAATGCTCCATATACATTACAGGTACAGAGGCGCTTTTTGCCGACTTATCCCACTTTCCTGTTTCGGCTGTACAGATTGCATTCACCACAGTTGTCTTTCCATGCCTTCTTTTAGCCTATTCTGGGCAAGCTGCCTACATTATGCATCATCAAGATCATGTCAGTGATGCATTTTACCGTTCTATTCCAGGTATGTGCTAACTTCTTGTCTGTACTCTCAAAGAGGAAAAAAAATAAAACTCTTTTGTTAAAAGAGTTCGTGATACAGCTGCTCAATATTAAATCGACCTTGTTGGTTCTTTCTTATGGTGGTTAACTTAATGATAGTTACCCAATAAGTGACACTCATGAGGCACTTTCTCGTAGGGTTGAAGGATGCATGTGAAACAATGTAGAATCTTCTTTCCTATATGTATCCAACTATCTTTTCCCTTTGAAGTAATTCAACAAGTTCTCATTTGCGGTTCTTATTTTGATGGGAAGGCTTAGCTGTTGTAGATTGAGGTCAGATGGCCCTTTTCATAAATAGGAGCATGATTAGGATTACTTGAATTGGAGGTTGATGATTGGCAGGGAGGAGTGGTTTATCTTTTCATTGCTTCACATATACTTTCAACTCAACAAACTGCGTGTATTTAGATACCCAATTTACGAGGGTTGGTAATCCTTAAAAGGGTTGTTGGGCTTCATACCCGTGGAATGAAGGACTGGGTGAAAGAACTGAAGATGCGTTCTTTCTGACCTTAGTACAAGTGGATGACTCCTGTAATGCATATTAGTGCAAACAGCAAAACTTTACTTTAGATAGATGACCTGTTTCAGTTCACATTTACAGGCTAAGATAAAACTAAATTAATGAAAATTTTGAGTTATAGTCCCCTATTTGAGTCATTTTGCTCTGATCTTTCCAAAATTCATGTGTGTCAATAAAGCAATCTGCATAGGATGAAGTTTACCAAAACGAGTGCTCAATGTTTTGATTTTTCCACTGGAAGGGTATGTACGAGTACTGGAATTTTTTTTTTTTTTTTGGTAAGTAAGAAAATATTATTAGAAATAGAAAAAAAAAAGTGAAAATAGTACAAAGGATGTACTAGATTCACTAGAATATGCAAGCGAAAAAGCTAATAAAATCCTGAAAATCTAAAAAATCCCCGCATAGCATCAACCCAAAGAAAAAGAGAATGCATAAAAGCACCCTGTAATCTCTCCACAGAAGAATGTAGATCCTCAAAACATCTTCTATTACGCTCCCGCCACAGACAAGATTGAATCATCCTCCAAATTGCCGTAGCCAAAGGATCCACAAACTTTCTTTTCACTTTGGAAACTGGAATATTTTGGCACTCTCTTTTGGATTTTAAGTGTTAAAAAAGGTGGATCTTTCATGTAGATAAATGTGCATAAAAAACTCTTGTCAGAAGAAAAAAGTTTACTTCAGACTTCAATATTCCATGTTTCACATAGTGTGTGAAGCAAGGAAAGAGTGAACTATTGCTAATTTCAGTTTATGGATTGAATATCATTGCAATCTCATGAAGTATGAACCCAAACATTTAATAGTGGAATGCTTCAGGATCTAGTCCTCACAATGATGTCTCTTAACAGTTAACCCACTCTGTTCAATAGTTGGTATTCTCAATAATTTGACTGTGTTGAGTCTTTTGACCAATGTCACCCCACCGTGGGCTCAAGTGAGTCACCTAGCCTTTCTTTGGTCTAAATCTTTGTCTGTTTGATTAATTAAAGCCTCTATACATGTGGTACATTGTGTTGACTTGCCTGAAAAAAGTTGAGTTCCTTAAGAGGGAGCTTGCCACAAAACACTCGAGATGCTGACTTTTATGAGACATGGATAAATCTTTCATGTGGCAAGGGTTTCTTAATCGTTTCCTAATTTTGTTCCGCAGACCGCATATATTGGCCAGTATTTCTTATTGCAACTGCAGCAGCAATAGTTGCAAGTCAGGCAACCATAACTGCAACATTTTCAATAATTAAGCAGGCTCTTGCACTTGGCTGTTTTCCCAGGGTCAAAGTTGTACATACATCCAAAAAGTTTCTTGGCCAGATATATGTTCCAGATGTTAATTGGATCCTTATGATTCTTTGCATTGCTGTGACTGCTGGATTCAAAAATCAAACCCAAATAGGGAATGCGTATGGTAAGTTTATCTTCAAGTTTAATGTTGGGAGTTTCTTTCACAAATTTTGTGTTCTGTTCAATATCTGTTTGCTAGGAAAGATGACAATGCAGTAACAGCATTATTATATATTCTGTTATTCTAGATATGAAATTCTTCATCCACATATAGATGACATCTTTTATAAATGCATAGTTCTAGATATACTAGTTGACGCATCAGGAAAAGGGTTTCTTTCTTCTTTCTTCTTTCCTATCATGTTGTTTTCCACAATCAGAGGTTGCTAGGGAACCTCAAGACCACGTAGCTGTTGATGCGCTAATCAATTCTAGGTTTTTTACCCCATGTTTCATCAATTTCAGCACCCCCATATTTGTTTTCTTACAATTGTTCCCCCCCCTTCTTCAATTGTGTTTTGGACATCTTCTGTGTTTTCAAATGTAACTTACACGTCCTTTTTTTTTTTTTTTTAACCAACTTACACACGTCACTTAGCTATAACTCTCTCCTTGAATTACTCATGCTATGATTTTATGTCTCAACATGTTGAATAGCCGCAGATCATGGTCTACATGAGACAGGTTCTTTATTTAATTCTGTGAGTGCTCCCTTGTGGAGGCATCATTCTTATTTTCTTCATTCTCCCCTGTTTTTCGTTCATGCTTTTTCTTGACTGTGATATCTGGTCCAAAACTTCCAAAAGAGACTTCTGTTATGTGATTGCCTGGGTGTGGTTGGCAATTTACAGGGACATTAGTTGATGTCTATGTTGGTTTTTTCAATTTTTATCGTTGGGGAAAAAGGTGAAATACCTACCAAGAGATTTGTCACTTTTATATTCCCTTCAGAAATAGTTTTCAGCCAAAAAGTCCTTGAAGAAAGGAAAGAACCTAGTTCCATCTGAGTCAATGGCTATAGGAATTCACGAGCATGTTCTGGTTTAGGCTAGAAATTTAATTTAACCATTTGATATCCTCATATTCATGGAGCCATGATTTGGTACATCAGTCAGTAGCACCACTGTATAAAAAGATTCAAAAGTTTATCAAAACATATATATTGGTCAACTAATGTAGCATTCCTTGTTCCTTTTCAAAAATAACTGCAAGATTTTTTTGAGGAAGAATTATACTGTACTCCCCACAAACTCCTATCCCATTTGCAATGTGACCACGAAACTGTCATTGGTGGCAATCAACCCCATAAAGTGCCACTTTTTGTGTAATGTACTTCTTCGGTTAAAATATAGCCGTTTAGATCTTAACCATGAGGGTAAATTAAAAAACAATTGGTAGTTTCGGAATCGGTTTTTGAGAATGATAAGGCGAGGGTACAACACAAATGAATATGATAGTTTGTCCTGGTAAAGTAAAATGTTTTAATTTTAAATTGTCCAAAAATTAGAAAAAGGCTATCTTGGCAAATGTATGGATTTCATGCTATCTGTACGGTAGAGCTCTCAAATGAGGGTTATCAAATGATGGACCTCAATTATTTCTTTTTGCGCGCTACATGGTATGCTAGCTGCATAAGAAAAGAAGTTTTCTTCTAAGATTCATAAGAACATGCATTGTTAGTGAATAACAGGCGAGACTCAAGAGTGGCTGAAGAAAAAGAATCTGCCGATGCCTAGGAAAATTTAATAGTAAGATCTGGAAGAGAAATTTCATGCATTTGATTACTTTTTAGCTGTTACTTTGAGCAAATTTTAAGCTCTTTTTTCTTCTTCTCCTCTTCTCCTGACTTAAGCTTGAACTCAATTATGTATTATTCTATGACAGGAACGGCGGTTGTATTTGTCATGTTGGTAACCACATTGCTCATGATTCTAATCATGTTATTAGTGTGGCGCTGCCACTGGATCCTGGTCCTGATCTTCACTTTCTTATCGCTGGTTGTTGAATGCACATACTTTACGGCTGTACTCTTCAAGGTTGATCAAGGTGGGTGGGTTCCCCTTGTAATTGCAGCAGCCTTTCTCATCATCATGTACGTTTGGCACTATGGCACAGTAAAACGCTATGAATTTGAGATGCACAGTAAGGTTTCAATGGCATGGATTCTTGGGCTTGGCCCCAGTTTAGGACTGGTCCGAGTCCCCGGGATTGGACTTGTGTACACCGAGTTAGCAAGTGGGGTTCCCCACATCTTTTCCCACTTCATCACTAATCTGCCTGCTATCCACTCTGTTGTCGTCTTTGTCTGTGTGAAGTATCTTCCTGTCTACACAGTCCGAGAAGAAGAGAGATTTCTTGTAAAGCGGATCGGACCCAAGAATTTTCACATGTTCCGTTGTGTTGCGAGATATGGCTATAAAGACTTGCACAAGAAGGACGATGATTTTGAGAATAAGCTGTTTGATGGTCTCTTCTTGTTTGTCCGTCTTGAGTCCATGATGGACGGGTGTTCAGATTCTGATGAGTATAGTCTCTATGGCCAGCAAACCCTGCAGTCAAGAGATGGCCTATTGGATAACAATGGCGACTCAATTTCTTCCAACATGGACGCTATTGGGGATTTAATTATTCCGGTTAGATCACCGGTGCATGTAAACAACACTCTAAGCTCTTCCGGTCAGGCAAGTTCCCAAACCGAGACTGGCGAGTTTGAATTTCTAAAGAACTGTAGAGATGCTGGAGTGGTTCACATTATGGGGAATACAGTGGTGAGAGCAAGAAGGGATTCAAGGTTCTACAAGAAGATAGCTATTGATTATATTTACGCATTTCTTAGGAAAATATGCAGGGAGAACAGTGTGATATTCAATGTACCTCATGAGAGTCTTTTGAATGTTGGGCAGATTTTCTATGTATAATGCTTTGGTGATGTATTAGATAGTAAATCATATTCTTTCACATGAGTGAATGAGTGAAACTGTAAATGCCTGGGCCATTTTTGCTCACTGCACTGAGCATGGGTTATTATAATGGAACATCTGATATGGAGCTATCTGGAAAGTACTTACCCCCTCCCCCACCTTAAAAAAAAAAAAGAGAAAAAATAGAAGAAGCTAATTTGAATCTACTTGTAAACATAAACTTCGAACCCAAATTAAAAGATCTCCGAGCGAAACCGCAGGTTCTTCTAGTGAAATATGGAGATCTTTGTTCATGCCCGTGGACCGTGGCTTGAAAATCATCTATATTGAAAGGCTCTTGTGCTTTGTTTGGCATATTTGTCTATTGTGGCGGACGAGGGTTTTTAGATTTTTTGTGCGGGGTTCCATTTTTTTTTTTTTGCATTATTATATAATAGATTTGCCTTTGATTTTTTGTATTTGGCATGTTTTCATTGCGAAAGCTTTCGACCTGCGGACAATAAGCATATATACTACTAATGTCTTCATGCGTACTCGTCTGCCTCCCACAACGACACCAAACTGTTCAGTAAGCTTTGCTTTCTCCAACGATAGTGCATGTCCAACTCTCAACAATATGTTACTGTTTGTAAGCGAGTCAAAATTGTCTCTCCAGGCTCCAGCCAAAACAAAAAACAGAAAGGAGAGCCTGAATTGTCTCCTTGAGGCTTGGGCTGTTTCCCCCAGTGCACGACCATGAAGGAATTTTGTTTGTTTGTTTGTTATAATAAATAATAATTTGCCAGTAAATCCGAACACGTACAACCGTATCTCACCATAGATATCAGGATCACTGGATCAGCCCCTATCAATAGGAAAGTAAGTAGTCGCGAAACTGGATAAAAATCGGTCTAATATTTTCGATTTTACCATTGTAGTAGGGCATTTACAATAACCATATGCTGATAATTGGCTCTCTTTCTGTACGTTTTGTTTATCAGTTAATTAGCAAGTACTCTGTCGACATGCAAACATAAAGATTACTCCTATCCCGCCAACAGCAGACAGAACTGAAAGAAATCGAATGTAACATGTAATTGATGAGGAGGGAATCTGATTACCACATTCCTAGGATAAAGAGATACTCAGCTACTTGAAGCAACTCATAAACATAAACCTGCTTACTATGCTGTGGTTGAAATGTTTTTGACCTTAGCATGCAGACAGGTCAAGGGTTCAAGCGTGAGTCAGAATCCCATCCCCAATCACCATGCAAGAGTACGAGAACAAGAAGTGCATTTTTCTTGAATGCATTTCCCTCCAACCATCTTCTAGTTCTTGCAGCAAATGATCGTCCTGGGACTACAGAACGGCTATATATACACTGTCAGACCCTCATCACACCATTCTTGGTATTCTTTTTTCTTCATTTTCTCCTGTTTTTCGTTCCTGCTTTAATTTTTGTTGCCTGCGATATCTGGTCCAAAACTTCCGAAAGAGACTTCTATTATGTGATTACCTGGGTGGTTGGCAATTTACAGGGACATTAGTTGATGTTTATGTTGGTTTTTTCAATTTTTAATTGTTAGGGAAAAGGTGAAATACCTGCCAAAAGATTTGTCGCTTTTTATATTCCCTTCAGAAATAGTTTCCAGCCAAAAAGTCCTTGAAGAAAGGCAATAACCTAGTTCCATCTGAGTCAATAGCACCATTGTATGAAAAAGATTCAAAAGTTTATCTAAACATATATATTGGTCGACTAATGTACCATTCCTTGTTCCTTTTCAAAAATATCTGCTAGACTTTTTAGAATTACACTGTACTCCCCACAAACTAATATCCCATTTGCAATGTGACCGCGAAACTGTCATTGGTGGAAAGTGACAAATCCACTTGCAAACATAAACTTCGGGAGCAATGGGTTAAAAGTTCAATGCCATACATTAAGAGAAACCGCATAGAAGAGGAGAGCATTTTCATCCGGAGCCATTCTATCCTTTCTGCGTTCTAGTTGTTCACGTCCCGTGCATTTAGATGGGTTATTGCTGCTTTCTAGTCTTTGGATATTTGTAAATTCTAAATGCCTCATGCCTTCCCTCAGGGTAAAGCTCAGACATTAACCTTGAAAAAGGAGGATTTTTAATGTTTCATGCGTGCTGCTATCCTAGTAAGTGATTGAAGTCTATTAAATCAAGTGTCATCAATATTCTATATTTACTTGAATGGACAAAATCTTCAAACAAGCTCCAAATTAAAAGATCTCCAAGCGAAACTACAGTCTACAGGCTCTTCTAGCGAAATATGGAGAGATTTGTTCATGCCTGTGGCTAGAAAATCATGGAAGGCTCTTGTGCTTTGTTTGGCATATTTGTCTATTGTAGCGGAAGAGAGTGTTTAGATTTTCTAGATTTTTTGTGTGGTTCGATTCTTTTGCACCAAATCATCACAAAGGATTTTTTTTTTAATTTAATAACGAGAGACAATTTGGTGACACCCTATACACTGAATTGAAGCGGGATTGAGATTCTCTTATAAGAAATAATTACTTAACAGATCCTAACATACCATTAAATAAATGACAACACATTAATAATACATCCAATAATTTGTAGAAGTTAACTCAATTTAATCACGTTGAAAACTTAAAGCACATCACAGCAAATCCGAACACATAGAATGTTACTATGAATATCTATTCCTAGCAGTCACTACTTCACAGATGAGTAAAGACAGAAAGAGAAAATATGCCCTTCGTACAACCAACATGGATATCTTTTTTTTTTTGGAGTATTTTTTTTTAAAAAAAATATATATTTTTTACCTACGAATTATTATATATTTTACAAATTACACCTTAAAGGTTTAAACTACTACACTAGAGGCATTAAACCTCTAGTCTTTTTTTTTTCTATCAAATTAAATGAAAATTACTTTTTTTTTTAACAAAACCATGATTATACTTTTAAATATAATCGGTTATTTGTATTATTTTTTTTTAAGAGCAGGGATATTTTGTATTAAATAACATTTCCTTTGAATTAGAATAGACAGCGGACGCAATCTTTGACGTAAAAAAGAGAATGACGACATCCAAGCTTCAAATCCAAAGATGAAAAGGGTCCACGACCATACATGGAACTGCACAAGGCAGCAGCTAGGTTCACGGGAGGAGAGAATGACGACATCCAAGCTTCAAATCCATTGAGATCTCAAGTCTGCAAGAGTCACCGAATCTGCTTATTGTGTCCCCTTGTGGACAGCTTTGTTTGTCGCCATATGCAAAGAGTCAGCATTATGTGGCTGGCTGGCTGCAGCGTCTCGCTGGAATCCACAGAAATTTTCATTCTTTATTATCACATGCCGTGAATTTATGCATCTAGCCGGGGGCTGGGGCCGGCACCTTGCCTTTCTTGGCTCATGATTTTTGTACTCCATGTTTCGACTTCAGTCGGCCCTCAAGTACGCTACTGCTCTTCTTTCACTATCACACGTCTCGGATACTCTCGGAATGTTTTATTGATCTCCAAACTCATTTGGCAGTACGGGAGCCTAAAAGATTTGGTACAATCTCTTCCTTGATTAAGTAATTATATGGATAGACCCGCTTATCAATACGCCATTTCTGGTCTTAGAGATCTGTGATACAATAACAACGTGTACTGTACAAGACGCCAAACCTCTACCAGAAAAATAGATCGTAAAGTATGTTTAGGGACAAGATCTGTAAGATTTCATATACCACATTCATATTTAAAATAAAGAAAAAGAACCATGTGCAGGTATATCATCCTCATTGCATCGAGGACGCGAAGCGCCGACGTCTGAGTTCATCTGGTTTTTGGACTCCGGCCAAATAAAGCCTCAGTGCCTGAAGATGGATTGAAAAGCTCATGAGATGGTGATCGATCTATTATGAGATTTCTTTATGAATTCTCACGGCCTCCATCAAATATTTAAGCGACTGGAAAAGCATGTAAAGAACAGAAGTCATGTTCACTGCCCAAGAAATATTTTTCTGCATGCCTGGAAAATGATGACACGTCTGTGAAAGAAAAGATAAATCGGACGTAATTAAAACATAATGGGTAGAAAATAAAGAATAAATAGAGATATAGATTTAAGCAGTAAGGTTTAGAAGACATATATTTATTGTAAAAATTTTTTATGATTATGTTTTATATTATAAATTCATATAAATTATAAAGTTGAAATCGTTGTTTATGGAAACATGATATGAAAATATTTTTATATTTAAAATTTAAATATTTAAATCTTAATAATGATATCAATTCGATGTTGTGATAATCATAATATTATAACAAATCTTGATATAGTATTATGTCTAACAGTTTGATGTTCTAGGTTGTCCACGCTAAAAATGCCAAGGCAAATATACGAGCACGATACACCTTATTCACGCCAAATCAGTTACCAAAGATTTGTGTCGCTCCAGAGGTATTACAGTGACTATTCTAAAAGCGAATATAATGTGCGCACGCGCATATATATTTTTTTTTCGAGAAAAATACACTTTTCACCCACAAATTATCGGGGTAGTGATACATTGCACTCCAAACTACCATATATTAAGATATTGCATCCTCAAACTATCAATGTTAGACACATTGCACCCTAAACTACCCACTTTGACATATTACACCCTCCAACTACAAATATTAAACACTTTACACCCTCCATTTAACAATAATACCTTTAAGAAATTAATGAATTGACAACAATATCTTCAATATATGTAAAATGGGTCAAGGGCATTATCGTTATTTTAGTCTGAAAATTTGATAAAGGGTGCAAAGTGTCAAAAATTGGTAGTTAGAGGGTGCAATGTGTCAAAATTGATAATTTAAAGTGCAAAGTGTAAAAACTATGGTAATTTGTGGGTGACCTGTTTTTTTTTTTTCCTAAAAATCCAGATTCGCTGCCAGCTTGTCTGTTCAGGCAACGTGCTTCTGACATTATGGATAGCCCTTCTATTTCCAGTGGGTTGGATTCTATCTATGACCTATGTGAATACCATGTCAAGAATTAACTTGCCTAATATATATATATGTTGCAGTAAATATCCTAGTTTAAAAGTAGGTGTGGGTAAAAAAAAAAAAAACGGTGTAAATGATACTATCTATACAGTTGTTTTGAAATCGAAGTAATTAATTATAAAACAAAAGAAAAAAAACTATATAACTATGTCCAAATGGGAAGTTGACACTGAAACATTTTGTGGTTTTTAATTTGCATAATATTTTAGATTCATTGATAGAGAAAAAAAAAACCCCCCGAGTAAATTGGACTAGAAATGAAAACGCCTGTCCGTGGGCAACTTGCCGGTGGGGTTAATGTTTGTGATCATTTCGTGGAGACTGGAGGAGTCAGCCACCGTCTACCTCAGGCTTCAGGGCTGTAAAATATGAAACAGAACATAACCCACCTGGGAGACACAAAACAAGGACAAGATTTTCTTCGCCTACATTAATATGGAGACACATGTAGATTTTCTTTGCCTAACTCACCTGGGAGTTTCGCTGTAAAACTAGAACTGGAATGAAGTATTTTCATCTTTCCTTTGAATTAGATGTATAGTGCTCTTGGCTTTTCAGGCCAAGTTTGAGCCACTTCTCAGGCTAAACCCACATGGAATCCTGAAGAAATTGGATTTCTGGCTCTTTCTCTATCTCTGTTCAGCTCTTACTTTCTCAATATATGTGCTTGTTTGCATTGAGTCAAAAGTTCCAAGCTTTTGTTTTGGTTCATCTTAAGCATGTTGCAAAGCTTTTTGGTGGGTTTAGTTAGCTTATTTCGGGCACACATTGGAAATAAGCGTCAAATTTACGGATTTGGACTTGAATTAACTATAACTTTCGTCCTTCCTCAGAATTTTTTGTGTGCTTCATCTTTGAGTTCAATGTATTCGTGGATTTCAACTTAGACTTGTTCCTGTTGTGAAAGAACTGTTGAGAATAGCATCAGAATTTGTTGGGATTTAAACATATTTCTTGAGCTGATTCATTTTTCTTGTTTCAGTTTGTAATGTCGTTTCTGATTTTATGATCTGCAGCTCTCTGAAGGAGCAGGCTCTGGTTAGGTTGATCGTCTCCTCCATTACCAACCTAAGAGGTGATCTACAGTGATACTGTGTCGGTTTTCATTGCCGTTTCTGTTGAGTTCACAACGTTTCTCTTTTTATATTTCCACTTTCTGAAGCCAATTGGCTACTGTAGATTCCATCTCTCAACCGTCAGTAGTCAATGCCGACCACAATAAATATATTCCCCTTTTGAGTTCAGGAAAAGACCACTGTACGATCACCTCTCTTGAGACGGAAGAACAATCTGCGTCAGTTCCTAATTTCCTATGTGGTCAAAAGAATGTCTGTATATCTTTCAAAAATTCTGCTGAAAATTTATAAGAGGTCGTTTCAAAATATAAGAAATGATATGGGTTTTGATATTTCAAAGTTATCAACCTTTTGGCATCCACTTTTATAAATCACTGACTTTCCGCATCACTTTTTATCGGTTTCTCACAAAGGGTTGCTCATAATGCAATTGTTGATTTGCGCGTGATATATGTTGTTAGCCCACTTTCTAGTGGTTTAAGCTTTTGGGATTAACGGTTTCCAACAAGATGTTAGAGCCTTCTTTGTCTAGAAGGTCTCGTATTTGAATCCTGAGAATCCCTGCTTCTTCTGTTAAAATTCTGGTGTCTGATCTGTTCACATTGACTGGTCCGGTTCACCTGCAGACGTTGTGTGGTGCAGAATCATTTGGAGTTTTAAGAAACTACGAAAACATCTTGCATTCATAAAGAGCACTATAGTACATGAGATTAATAAGAATTTAGAACACAGGGATTTTTGAGAGATTAATTTCTTTTAACTTTCTGCAGTGACTAGTGTGCTCATCAAACCTTCTTGGCTTATACAATGCTGACTAATATATGCAACAAACTTGAGAATTCTACTTCTGTTCTCAGTTCTTTTAGAAAGTGGAGATATAAATGGTAAATTTAGTTGGCTGCCATATTATGTCATCGATAACAGGGATGTCGAATCTCTGAATTGGATTTGTGCAGGGTTGATGCACAAATACGGAGATGCACAAATTCAGAGTCTTCATTCGGGAAAAAACACTTCAAGGATAAGAACCAATTGAGAAAGCATATCCGGAGAGATTAACCAGTGGAAGAGGGAAAAATCAGTTGAGCTGGGAAGCAAATGGCTTCAAGAGTGCAGACAGATGAAGAGGCTGGTAAAGGAGGTAGTGTGTGGTCTTTGGATCAGAAGCTTGACCAGCCCATGGAGGAGGAAGCCAAGAGGCTTAAAAATATGTACGGGGAAAAGGTTTGATGCATTTAACTATTTGGACCTCTCTCTCTCTCTCTCTCTAAAATAAGTTACTGGGAAGATCTACTTCAACCTCAATTGCACATTTGACTAAAAATGGGCAAGGCTTTTGATGTCTTGTGCCAAGTTAATTCTGTGGGTTATAGTTTGTTCAAGGATAATGGAAGGAAATGATGAAAAGAATTCATGGATTTTGTTTGATGAAGTCTCTTTTTAAAATCTTGTTTCCTCTCTGGTTAAATTGATTGCATGATCCGAGATGGACATGGCCAGAGTATATGAAGCATGCTCTGACTAAAATAAGGACACAGTGAACATCTCGTAGTTGTTTTGTTACAAAGCTTTCCTCTCTTTGCTGATTCATTTATTTTTCTACAGAAATTTTCAGCATTATTAGTTCTGCAACTTGCATTTCAAAGTCTAGGAGTAGTCTACGGAGATTTGGGCACTTCTCCTTTGTACGTTTTCTACAACACATTCCCTGATCGAATTGAAGACCCAGAGGATGTGATTGGAGCCTTATCGTTGATTATATATTCCCTTAGCCTTGTTCCGCTCCTCAAGTACGTACTTATTGTTTGTAGGGCAAATGACAATGGCCAAGGTAAACTAATCCTTAAAGTTACTTCATGCAATTATGTTCCTTGGAAATATAAGCCTTTGAAGACTTCTTTACTATTTTTTTTACCACTTGACGTGACAAATATACAATTTTTTCAATATTTGATGGTTCCAGACAACTGGGAGTCATTGACATTATCATGGTCTTTTATAGTTATGCCTTGTCTTTCATCATCAGTGAAAGTATCAATGTGCTTGATGACTTGTACATCTTTCTCTTGTTTCTTTTTTTCTTCATTCTGGTATAGTTTGATAGTCCTTTGGCTTTGCTCATTTGGAGGTTGATCACTTCGTGCATATGGTGGTGTCTTTGGAGGGAGAGAAACGGCCGTTGCTTTGATGACTTGACTCTATCTTTGGAGGTTTTGAGGGGAAAGTTGTTGTTATCTCTTTTTTCTTGGACTAACTCGGTGTTGGGTTTTCCTTTTTCGGATTATCGGGATTTTCTAAGTTTTCTAGCTTGTATGGTTTAGGAGTTTCTGTTTCAGTATAGTTTCTTGTACCGTTACTCTTATTTAATAAAGCTTATCTTACTTATTAAAAAAAAATAGTTTATTTCTCCGCCATTCTTATCTTTATTCCTCAGGGAAAGGCATATTTTAGTCAGGACCCTGTCCCTCTCAATTGGAGCCAGCTTAATGATGGACTGTTGATGATATTAAAGCACAAATGTACAACAATAAACATCCAAAATGCACCTACTGACGTGAATTGTGAAACCAGGAAATTACCTTTCACCTTCTGTGGTGGAATCCAATCTGAGTTTCAGTCTCTAACAGGCACCTTGAAAGCAGCAAAATTCTGTATCCCTTTGATTTTCCTCAATGTCCTGTGGACGGAGTGTATATTATGAATTTATGGTTGGGAAATTTTTTAACAGAAATTGCAAAAGAAGCAGGAAATGAATATCTTGAAAATATTGAAGATAGAAATGAAAATACCCTAATTTAATGTGGAGGACTATATCATTTGTCCATGCAGAAGTGAAAGAAAGAAACATCAAGTTCTATGCTGATATTGCTGTTATCTACAGACTGCATAATATTGTTCGTCACCTGCTTTACACCAGTCTTAGTATGCCTGTAAAAGTTAGTTATTTCCTCTCCACAACGGTGGATTAATCAGAGACCATCTCCTATAATCTATGTTCATGTTGCATCAATCAGAGCCATCTCGAGAAACCTAAGTTTATGTACCAAATTGATCTTTTAGAAGAGATGAACTTATATGTGCATGTACTTCTTAGTGATACGATAGATAAAAAGGAACCTCTCGCACTTTTTACGATATTCGTTTTCTCCTAGAGCTAGTTTTAGTTATCACTTGTTAAAAATGGAACATTTGCTCTTTATTCACTACCCTGTCGACAGGTGGAACATTTGCTCTTTATTCACTACTCTGTCGACATGCAAACATAAAGATTACTCCTAACCAAGAATGGTGCAATGAGGGTCTGACAGCGTATAGCCATTCTGTAGTCCCAGGACAATCATTTGCTGCAAGAACTAGAAGATGGTTGGAGGGAAATGCATTCAAGAAAAATGCACTTCTTGTTCTCGTACTTATTGGCTCTTGCATGGTGATTGGGGATGGGATTCTGACTCCTGCTATATCAGGTATTTGTCCCTCACGTTTGAACCCTTGACCTGTCTGCATTCTGAGTAGTTCATTCATGAAAAAACAGATTAGTTTTCGTACAAAATGAGTACTCTCTATAACCAGCCACTGAATGAGATCATGCAAAGAGTAAGTGAAAAATATAGCAACATGGTTCAGCAGTACTGTACGTGGATCCAGGTATGGGAGGAAACGGATTTGAATGAATCTTAGTGTCGCATTTGCCACTGAGTCAGACTGGTTGTTAGAGTAAGGCTATACCATTATTGAGACTTATGCAGAGATGAAACTAAATTTTCTAGGATTCCTAGAGTATTCTACAAGGTAGATTTCTAGTTGTAACTGTTACTTTCAGATTCAATGGTTAGAATCTTACCACATTCGTGTTTATAAAAGGTTAGAATTTGGAAAATCTACCTGTTAGAATACTTTAGAAATTTTAGGGGATCTTACCCCATAAATATGATTGGAACTACTAAATAATATGTGAAAAACAAACAAAAAGTTGTTGAATGTATGGGCTTAAAGGGAAAAATCTGTTATTAGAAATAAATGGGTAAGAAGGATATGTTAGATCTCAAGAAAGTTTTATCCAGCTTAGCATCATATCTTACAAACGCTTGTTATGTCTCCAATATAAATTCTCTGTTAGCAAATACACTGATACATAATATTTACCACCTATGGGGTGTCACAATACCAACTAGAGCTATTAGGAATTGTGAAACTCTGAAAGCTGGTCATTTGACGTTGTGGGTCCTGTGAGGATTTCATAGTCCATACCTTGATTGCAAAGGTTAAAAGCATTTCAACCACAGCATAATTAGCAGGTTTATGTTTATAAGTTACTTCAATTAGCTGAGTATCTCTTTATCCTAGGAATGTGGTAATCAGATTCCCTCATCAATTACATGTTTTAGATTTGTAAGAGTTTGAAAACTCTGCTCTAATTATAATTTTCAATGATCTGCTTAAAATTTGCTTAACCATTCGATTTACCATTCGATTTCTTTCAGTTCTGTCTGCTGTTGGCGGGATAAATGTCGGTCACCCCATGATAAGTCAAGGTATCTCCATCCTCGTGTATCAAACCATTTTCTTCTATTTATTTTGTCGTCTAGAATTCACTGTTAATGATAACATTTGCTATTTCAATGATGCAGATGTGGTTGTGCTTGTTGCTGTTGCCATAATAGTAGGTTTATTTAGCGTGCAACACTATGGTACAGATAAGGTTGGTTGGTTATTTGCCCCAGTTGTGCTTGTCTGGTTTATCTTAATTGGAGGTATTGGTGTATTCAACATCTGGAAACATGATAGCAGTGTCCTGAAAGCTTTTTCTCCAGTGTGTATATATCATTATTTTAAAAGGGGTGGCAGAGATAGTTGGGCATCCCTTGGAGGTATTATGCTCAGTATAACAGGTAAAATTTTGTTGTGGTGGTTTGTATTCTCCCTTTCTTCTTTGAATCTAACAGAAATATGTTTCATGAAATCACATAAGAAACTCGTAATTTTTCTCCTATTGACTAGTCTTTGGAACTATTACAGGAACGGAGGCACTTTTTGCTGACTTATCCCATTTTCCAGTTTCATCTATACAGATTGCATTCACAGTAATTGTATTTCCCTCCCTTCTTTTAGCCTATACTGGACAAGCAGCTTACCTCTTGAAGAACCCAGATCATGCCGTGGGTGCATTTTATCATTCTATTCCAGGTTTGTCCCTTTTCTTTAGTTTGCATTGGGAATGCAAATGCATCTAGGAGCTTATCAATATGTGGTGCCAAAATGGATTAAAAGAGTATAAAGCTTTTGAAAACCTAAAACTTTCATTTGCCGGAATGTTTTGGGTACACTCGTACAGATTCTGAATCTAGGAAAGGAGACAGTTTCACTGTCTTTAGATTGTGGGGCAACAGGAGTCAGATATGAATACTGGGAAATCAATAGAAGTCAATGGACCTGGAATCAACAGTAACGGTATCAGTTATCATGATATTAAGATTAATGTAGATGAGATTGTGAACACATACCTCTGATTTACCTGGGCCATGTAAGAAATCGTTGTCCTATTGAGTATTCTTGTTCTTGGAATTCCATAGTAATGTGTGGCTATTCTTGATGTTGCTTAACACATCAGAGAGTCTCCAATTGCTGAAAGTCCAATTTTAGCTTTTGATAGGAATCATGATTTCATCTCCGAAATTCTCCTAAAAAGCTTAAGCATCAGTAAGAAACCTTGACTGATGGCTCAAGATAATGCAAATAACATAATACATGCTATACCAAGGCGTCACGTTCAGTCCAGTTGCTCAATATGTTTATCATTTGCACCCACTTACATTCAGCACTAGGTCAACTCTCATCCCAGTTCGAAATCAAGATACTTTCCTTCACAGAAAAAGAAACTTCTTATTAAGATGTGACTGTAGAATAACTTGAACTGTGAACCTACCTTGCTCTTTGTCAGAGCTTGTGACCAGCTATATGTTGAACAGGCAGAGTAAAAAGAAGCTCTCATGCAATGCATCTCCACAAAAGTCTCATCTGAATACAGACATAACACCAACTGCTTGCACAAAATAGGCCACCGTAGTGACTTGGAAATTCTCAAATATTTGCACATGAATAATCCATCAACACTCTTACCTCTTTTCTTGCAGTAATTTGACTAATGAACCCTTTTGATAAAGCCAAACTGATTACATCATCAAAATAAATGATCTCCTGAATCTTCTCAGATGCCTCTCCTTATATCTTCTGAATTGTTTCGAGACAGCAGGTTTTTTCTTGCCTCAGGTGTTGATTATAACAAAGAACTTGGATTTTAGTGGTAATTTGCGCTCTAGAATAATTTATTGGTTTGAATTATCAGGATGAGTGAAGATACGGCACTAATATCATGTAGAAGTCAGTTAGACTTTTCATAAAGCATGTTTATAAATTTTTGAGGGACAATGCCCATTCCATGCGGCAAGAGGTTGTCTGACTGTGCTGATTAGTCATCATCCTACAGATAGCATATATTGGCCAGTGTTTCTTGTTGCAACTGCAGCTGCTATTGTTGGAAGTCAAGCCACCATATCTGCAACTTTTTCATTGGTAAAGCAGGCCCTTGCATTTGGGTGCTTCCCAAGAGTCAAAGTTGTACATACATCAAAGAAGTTCCAGAACCAGATATATATTCCAGATATCAACTGGATCCTCATGATTCTTTGCATTGCAGTTACAGCTGGATTCAAAAATCAAACGCAAATTGGAAATGCTTCTGGTAAGTTTATCCTCTGCTAAATATTAGTCTCTTCTTCCACTGATGCTAATATACATTATGGAGAAGTGTGCACATGCCTGCGCACCCTCAGAACATAGTTATATGATGGTATTTATAGGCATTCATATGCTGTGTACTAGTATACTCACAATTGAGGGAGGGAAGAACACATTACAGGGAAGTGGTGCATGATTAATGCCATCTCTGTCTTTGTTGTTAAGTTATGGAAGTAGTTATATCAATTTATCCTTTCTTTTTCAAACTTCTTGGATCCTTCCATGACATAAAGGAAGTTGACCTCATTTCCTTTTTCAAGCATGGATCTTCAGAACGTTTTACTAATGCCCCCATATGTCTTCCACTTTCCCTTCTTTCAGCTTTTCTTTGCTGATCTCCACATATTCACCAGTTTCCATGATAACAACCATGGCATTACCATGAAAGCAAGCTCTATAAAATCTTCTTGCTCTAGGGTTCCCTATCTTGCCAGCTGTTCTAGCTTTCAGTAGAAAGAAAAAAGAAAAAGAACTACACAAGATCGTATTCATGTTAGTTTTAGCTTTCTTCTATTTTTGAACAATGTGAAGAATCATTCCCATTTGAAATGGGACCAACATAATCTATAACCTAACTTCCTGATCCTTTAGCACATTCCATGCGTTTCCATCGTTTTTGTGATGTTGATTGGATTGGACCTACATTAGATTCTCAGTCTGGTCAGTTTGATGGTTTGGATCAATTATTAGACGTTATTATGTAACCAAGTTCATTTTGTACTTATCGTCTAACAACAGATTAATGAGGTAGCTTTTGTGGCTGGGTGCTAGTTAGTTGATAATCAAATCATCAGAAGAGCTCCATAGCTAGAAAATTGAAAAGTTACGAGCATAATCTTAGGCCTGAAAGAAAGGACAAAATTTTGTGGAGAATGTAGGCACCACAAAATTACTCAATGTTGAGTTTAAAATCTGAGAGTTTGACTTTACATCTGATAAATGTTAAAAGGTGTAAATATCAGAACCCCATATGACGTACTCAAGGAAAAGGGAGATGAAGAAGTGAGAAGGGAAAACACAAATTAGAGGAGAAAACAGGAGCTGGGGACATTAGGGCTTATAGATCTCTCAATATATTCAGAGAACATGAGTAAGGCCACCGGTGAAATCTGGTCTCTCTTGATTCCAGTGAAGATTTGCTTGTGAGGCTCAAAAACAAGAAAAGAGATTCTGTGGCTAGTTCAAAAGAGTTATAGAGTGGCATCGTGAATGAGATTTGTGTTGAAACTCTTTAGAGATCTGATTTTCAACTCAGAAGTCATTATAGAAGATCACACTTCCTTATAGAGTATTTGGTACTAAAACAAGAATAAGGTTCCAAATTTGTCCCAAGGTTGACAGTTTAACCAGCCTATGAAGAAAATACTGAATAAGGAGTTATATGAATAGTTCCTGAAGGGAAGGATAACACTTGGACTACGTTTATGAGAATGAGATGGTTAACTACTTT